>JAZKLR010000333.1:2400000-3084087 GCA_037103525.1 Ganaspis brasiliensis
ATTGAAAGAAAATTTACAAAATGACTAAAATAATTAAATATTAAAGACAATAATTTAGAAATGAGGAAAATAATTTACAATTGAAAGAAAAAATTTAAATCTGTCGAGAATGGTCGACAACAGGATAAAATATTTAAAAAAATTAAAGAATATAATTATAAAATTTAAAGAGAACAATTGTATATTGAAAACTGTTGAAAATAATAGTAATATAAGCATTGAAAAACATTGAATTGTTTCTGGTCATTTACAACTATAAAGTTTTGCAAGTTCAAATAAGATAAATAATTTAATGACATTTGTAATTCAAATAAACTTAATATTACTAGATAAATATAACTTTTATTCTATGCAAATTAAAATTGCTGCCGACTTCAAGAATTATACAAATGAGTGAAAGTAAATAAAAAATATTTTAAAAGAGCACGAATTTTCTAATTTTATATTTAGAAAAAAAATAATAAGAAAAATAAATAAAAAATTTAGTTACAAATTTCTATTGAGGATTATTTCTATTCTTCAAAAGTTCTAACAATTCAAGTTTTAAGTTTTCCAAATTTAAAATAGTTCCAAACTTAAAACCGATTCAACGAAATGTTGACTCAAATTTATTTAAACTTCAATTAATTCAAATTTAATTTGTTAAAGTCTTAAGGATTATATTTAATTTAATTTAAATTCCTTTAAATTTTAAATAATAAAAATTTTAATTAATTCAAATTTGAACTGTTATAAACTTTACATATTTTCAAAATCTAATAATGCATATTTAAATTATTTGTAACATTAACCATTATATAAAAAATTCTAATTATACAAAAAAATTTCATTGTATATTAAAGCTTTAATCAGTCAAAATTTTGAAAATAATAATTTAGACTATAATTTGAACAAATGAAAATTGTGTCTAATGGAATTTGAAATTAAGTGAAATTTATATTTACAACAAAAATTAAAATTGTGAAAATTTTAAATGTTTAGTTATTAATAATCAAAATAATAAAAACGCAAGGATTAATTAAAATTTAAATAATTTAAAGCCTAATAACCAATAAAAGTTTAGATTAATTCAAACTTCAATAAATTAAAATTTAAATATATGTATACTGATTCTTAATTACTAATTTAGATTTTCAATAAAAATAATTATTTCAAAACTTTAATGATCTCCATTTCCAATGATCTAAATATCAATTAATTTAATCACAAGAACATTTCAAGTTAATTTATATTGATAGAATTAAATTTTAATTTACTAAAAATTTGAGTGTATGGAAATTTCAGTTTAATATTTTAGGGTAAACTATATTTTAATTAATTTATTTTCTGTCAATGCAGTTAAATTAACTCTTATGAAAGTAGACTCTAATTTTAATTTAAAAATACATTTTTTCAAAACGTAACTGATTTAAAACAAAAAAATATCTATAAGTGACAAACTTCAGGTGCGGACAGACAAGAATGAATGAATGAATGAATGAATCTTGCGGATTATTATTATAGATTTGTTTTGAAGCAATGAATATGATTTTTTATACATTAAGTTGAATTTATAGCTAATCGTTTAAAGAATCTGAACATTTATTTAAAGAATCATTTAAAATCTGAATATTTATTTGAAGATTTAATCTGAATTTTGTCAAGATTCACTAGTTTTTCTACCTTCTAATTCTTGTTCATTTTTTTTAATTAATTAAATTTACATTTAGTCTCATAACTTAGTTTAAAAAACTTACTTCCTGGATCAGTTTTGGTAAAATTTTCATTTATAATTACGAAAGATATCACCAAGTTTTTTATTTCTTAATAATTTCGGCATTTAATTTATAAATTTATTATAATTAATCTAATTTCTAAATTTCCCATAATTAATTTAATTGAGATATCGTTCTTTCCTTTCATTTTGTCAAAAGTTAATTTGTCTGGTTATTTATTATTTTCCGGAAACTCATAAGATCAAGATATTCACAAGATGTTCCAATCCTAAATTTAAAGAATTCTTATTTTTTGAATAAGTTTCCCTAAAATTTACAATTCAAAATAATCATTTAAAAATGTAATTTAAATTCCTGAAACCTCAAATTGGCAATTTTTTTAAATTTTATATGATAATAAAACCAATTTTAATAAGTATTGAGTACAAATCTTTTCGAATAAAATTAAAAAATCGAACTCCCTCTCTACCATTTTCCAGATAAAATTTTTTTTATTTTTATTTATGTATCTTAAATTCATTGCACGAATCTGCGTATTAAAATAATTTATAAATTTATATTATTCTTTTAACCTTGAAAATTAATAATCTTATTAATTTAAAACTATTATTATTATTATAAATTTAAAATTTAAATAAATCTATAGATTTATTATCAACATTTTAAAATTAATCTTATACTAATTATCGTCCCAATGTAGGCAATTAAATAAAAATCCAATTTTTCAAAGAAAAAAAAAACTCCTTATAAAACTTCGGCTTGAAAATTCCTTTCGACAGTCGATTGTATCGGATCTCTTTTTTGGTGAAATAGATCATCGAAAGTTGATCGCTAATGGGTTCTGGCAATATTTTCTGAATCGAAAACTTCCGCTTTTCCATTTCGATAAGATTTAGTGCCATTGCATATGACATTTAGTGCAAGATTGACTTTGAACGAGAGCTCAATGCGGAATCAGTGCGGTCTGAAGAAAAATATGGAATTCAAATGAAAAAGCAAAATGAAAAGGGCAAGAGTTTTTTTTAAAAAAAAGCCTCTTTCCGCATTCTTCTTTTCTGTTTGCGTGGTAACTGTATTCTCTACAATTGGAAAAGCTTTGTGTCAAACTTCTAAGATGAATCACTCTTTACGAGTTCTTTCTAGCCTCGCTACCAAAGTAGATAATATTTCAAATGTCAGAAAACTTGATTCTTCAAAACCATAAACTAGATTGAAAAAAGATTTATACAGTTTACTGAAAATTATTCGAAAATTATTATTATTTTTTTTTTTTTGGCGCACCTTTTGTTTATTTTGGGGTAACCTTCATCAATCATAAAATAAAATAGGACAAGAAAAGTTCATATTTTGTGTATTCAGAATTATTTTCTTCTGCTCTATACCTTCTTCAATTTTTTCTCCTTTCTTTCATTTGAGCGAGCTTATTTCTCTTTTTCGTCAATTTTAAATTAAATTCGTCTATCACATATGCAAATTGGCATCTTTATTCGCATAAAAAGGTGGATTTCAAAAGTAGTCATTTGAAAGCTTGGTTAATTTAACAAGTTTTCCTTCAAAGCATAATATGATTATTATCAAAAAGTCGAAATTTGCGTCTTTTCATCGTTTACTTTTCATCGGGTTTCCAATTATATTCCTCATGTTTGAAAAATAATTGCACAACATTCTGTTACAAGTACTTTCTGCAATTTATCATCAAATTTGTATAATTGGTTATTAAAAATGGTTTACATATTTGTAAACTTGAATTTTTTTTAACAAGGAAAATTTTATAAGTGAAAATCTTCATTTTTAGGGTTTTGTGGACAATAACAGAAAACTTTATAACGGGACTTTGTTATTTGTCCGTCCGTCTGTCCGCCCATACGTCAAGTTTTTTCAGCCATAGTAGTGCACTTCCGGTTCTAAACAGTTTTAAACAAGTTTAAATTAGATCTAAAATTAGATCCTAAATTAATTAGATTCTAAATTAGATCTAAAATTTTCAAACTACTTCTAAATAATTTATGCACAGTTCTAAAGAATTTTAAACAAGTTCTGAATAGTATTAAATAAAACTATCTTAACATCTAAATGGTTAAGAACTACATCTAAACTATTTTTAACTGTTTCTATAAACAATTTTCAGTAGTTAAAATCAGTTCTAAATTGTCTTAAATTACTTTTAAACAATTTTAAAAAAAATCTAAACAGATTTAAAAAGGTTCTAAACAGTTTTAAACAATTCTAAACAATCAGAAATATTTCTAATAAGTTTTAAACAATTTTAAGTAATTTAAAATAATTGTAAGGAATTTTAAACAATTCTAAACAGTTTCAAATTAGTTCAAAACAGTTTTAGTTATTAACCATTTTGAAATATTTTAAAATAATTTTAAACTGGTTCTAAAAAGTTTTAAGTAATTCTAAACGATCACAAATAGTTCTAATGAGTTTTAAATAATTTTATGTTATTTAAAACATTTTTAAGGAATTTTAAGCGATTCTCTTAAATTACTTTTAAACAATTTTAAAAAGATTCTAAACAGATTTAAAAAGGTTCTGAACAGTTTTAAACAATTCTAAACAATCAGAAATATTTCTAACAAGTTTTAAACAATTTAAAGTAACTTAAAATAATTGTAAGGAATTTTAAACAATTCTAAATAGTTTCAAATTAGTTCTAAACAGTTTTAAATAATTCAAAACAAGTCCGAACAGTTTGAAACTAGTTTGAAATAGTTTAAGTGGTTTACAACAGTAACAGTAACTTTTAAGTATTTTTAAGCCATTCTGAACTACTTTTAAACTTTTTCAAACAAGTTTTAAACACTTTTAAACCAGTAATAATTAGCTTTAACATATTCTAAAAAATGAAAAGTAGTTTCTAACAGTTTTAAACATTTTTAAGCTGTTCAAAACAGTTTAGAACTACTTAAAAACATTTTTAAACAAGCTCTAAACAGTTTCAAGAAATTAAAAATAGTTATTAACCATTTTGAAATATTTTTAAAAAATGTTTAACCGGTTCTAAAAAGCTTTAAGTAATTCTCAACAATCACAAATAGTTCTAATGAGTTTTAAACAATTTTATGTAATTTAAAATATTTTTAAGGAATTTTAAGCGATTTTAAACAGTTTAAAACTAGTTCTAAACTTTTTTAAATTATTCTAAACAATTCTAAACAGTTTAAAACTAATTCTAAACTTTTTTAAATTATTCTAAACAATTCCAAATAGTTTAAAACTAGTTTGAAATAGTTTTAAACTGTTTTAAGTAGTTTTAAAGAAAAGCTGTGAACTTTTAAGTAGTTTTAATAATCATTCGAAACTAATTTGAACTACTTCTAAACATTTTCAAATAAGTTCTAAACAGTTTAAAGTAGTTTTAAATAGTTTTAAACTGTTTTGAACAACTACTTAACAATTTTAAACTTATTTTTAACAGTTTTAAGTAATTTTTCATCATGGCAAATTGCTTTTAACATTTTGAATTTGTTTAGAACAATTTTAAAAAGATTTAAACAGTTTCAAAATCATTTTAAAAAGTTAGCTTCCAGATATAATATATGATATATACATTTAATAAGTTTCAAGCATTTTTAAGAAATTTTTATTAGTTTCAAACACAAGTCCAGATACTTGTAAAAAGTTTAAAAAATTTTCTAAACAATTTTAAATCAGTTTTAAACAGTTTTAATTAATTTAGAACAATTTCAAACAGTTTTGGACTAGTTTATAAAATTGTTTTAAATTAAGTCTAAATAGTTTCAAATGTTTCTAAACAATAAAAAATTTCAAAACAGTTTTAGGTTGTTCTAATAATTTCTAAACTATTGAAACTGTTATAATACTTTTTAACAGTTTTATAAATTTCTAGAAAATGTTTATCTACTTCTAGAAGGTTTCAAACAAGTTAAAAACGGTTTCTAGTAGTTTTAAGCTGTTTCAAATAGTTTTAAACAATTTTAAACAAGTTCTTAACAATTTTAAGTGCTTCTAAATTTTTTTTTAATGTTTTGAACTTGTCACAAATAGTTTTAAACAAACATACGTAGTTATAAACTATTTATATTTAGTTCCAAAAAGTTCGAAACTTCGAAACTGTTGTAAACAGTTTCGAGTAGTTCTAAACTGTTCCAAATAGTTTGAAACAATTTTAAACAATTCTAAACAAGTTCGGAATATTGTTAAATAATTCTAAATAATTTTAAATACTTTTTATGCAATTATAAAACTTTTCAAATGAATTGAAACCCATTTTAAATAGTTTTAAGTTGTTCCAATTAGTGCTAACTAGTTTTCAGCAACGTTTAAATGATTCTGAACTAATCCTAAAAGGTTCTAAACTAATTATAAACAGTTTTAGAAAGATTAAAATAGTTTTAAACGAGTTTTTAAACAGCTTTAAAAAGATGAAAATAATTTTTTTAATTTCTTTAACATTTTTTAGAATTAGTCATAAACGGGTTTAAACCTGTTTTTAGTGGTTTTAAACCGTGTCTAAACCCTTAAACTGTCTTAAATAGTTTTTAGCTCTTTCCAAAAAAAAGGTTGTCTCCATTTTAAAGAAGAAATCACAATTTTCAAATTTTTTAAAAATTAACTTATTGCTTCTTTAATGTTTTAACGAAAGTAAACAAATATTTTTTTTGTAAAAATACCAAAATTTGGAAGAATTTTCAAAATTTTTGGTAAAAACACTTTACTCAAAAAAGTTGAAAAATTCCCGAAAAATTTAGGGAAAATTTCCTAATATTTTTGGGAAATATTGTTTTGGTAAAAATACCCAAAGGAAGAATATTCAAAACTTTCGGTAAAAACACTTAACCCAAAAAAGATGAAAAATTCCCTAATATTTTTAGAAAAATTACCAAATATTATTTTGGCAGAAATACCAAAATTTGGAAGAATTTCCAAAATTTTTGGTAAAAATACTTTACCTAAAAAATTTGGAATATTTCCTAATATTTTTGGGAAAATTACCAATTAGTTTTTTGGTAAACTACTAAAATTTAGAAAAATTTTCAAAATTTTTAGTAAAAACACTTTACCCAATAAAGTTGAAAAATTCCCGAAGAATTAAGGGAAAATTTCCAAAGGTTTTTTGGTAAAATTACCAAAAATTAAGAATATTAACAAAAAATTTTGGTAAAAATTCACAAATTTTGTAAAATTACTAAAAATTTTTTGGAAAACTACTTTACCTAAAAAAATTGAAAAAATTACACAAAAAGTTTTAGGTAAAAATCCCAAAATTTTTTACAGTGTACAATAAATATTAAAATGCTAATTAAACTATAATATTATTTTATGCTTTTTGATTTTTAGGTGTAAAAGTAATAAACAATTTTCGATTATTATCAATAATTTAATTAATAATATTTCTAGTTTATAAAAAAATAACATGAAATTTATCAACATTTTAAACAAATCTTAGTATAATTATTTCTAGATTATTGTAAATTTTTTAAATGCTGGATATTAAAAATATAAGTTTTGATTATTCTTTATAAATGATTAATAAATATTAGTTTAATAATAAATTTTATTATATATGAAAATTATATTTTAAATATCAAACATTTAAAATACTTATAATAAACCTAGAATAATAATATTAAGAATGATCTAAATTGCTGATATTTTTAATTGAAAGATTTAAAAATTAGTTAACTTGGTTTTAAATTTTTAAATTTTAAGATCTAAATTCCATAGTATTTGTTTAGAAACTAAAAATTCCATACATTAAATTATTTATAATAAGTATAATAACAGGAAAAAGTAAATTATTTTCACATCTAAAGACGAAAAGCCGAAAAGAATATCATGATTAAATTAGCGTTTTATTATTTATTGTACTTAAACCTGAATTAGATTTATATTGAACACAGTTTTGAGTTAATAGGATTAAAATATCAAATATTTACAATGTGTATAATAATCTTGTATAATAATACTAAAAATTTACCTAAAATCTTAATATTTTAGGTTTAAATATTAAAAAATTAATAAGCTTTGTCTTAAATCTTGAATTAAATTTAATCTATTGAATGAATTAATAGAAGTTTAAGAACTCAATTTCATGTAATTTATTGTTTATAATGAGAAATATCGTTTATTAAATTGTTTATAAAAGAAAAATTTAAGTTATTTTTACATATAAAGACGAGAACCAGTTATATAAATAACAAAATTAAATTAGGAAATTGTACTGTATTTAAACTTAAATTTTAATTATATTAAAACCAACTTTGAGTTAGCATTATATTACTCTGAATATTAAATAGGAATCATATTGTACGGACAACGAACTAGCTTTATTATTATTTCCAAATTAAAAACCTCAGTTCCTCTTTTTGATTAATTTTACCAAAATTTAAAGTATTTAAACTAAATGCACAAAATCCAAGCTAAACTTATTATTATTATTTTATAATTTTATAAATACATTTTTCTGAAATTTTAATTATTTCTTAGACTTTCAATTAAATTAATTTAATTCAATTTAATCAATTTAATCAAAATTATTTTCTCCAATATTTTAATATTTAAATTATTTTTTACCTAATTTACCAAACTTTTCTATAAATTTTCAATAATTATTTTTACAAATTTTAATTATTTTCTTCTATTTTGAACTATTATTATAATTATTATTATTATTATTCTACCTACTATTTTACACCTCTTTAAATTAATTCTTTAAATTGCGAATATTTTCTACAACTTTTAATTTCTTTTATAATTTTTCAACTATTTTTCTTACAATTTCAATTATACTTTTTCAATTTTTTATTAATTACCTAAATATTTAATTATTTCAAATTCATTTTGTAATTTTATCTCTTTTTTCAAAATTTTAATTAATTTCTTCAATTTTCAATTATTTACCTCAAATTTTAATTAGTTTTTTCAATTTTTAAATATTTTCACTTTTTTGCAAAGTTTTCTCAAATTTTCAATTATATTCAATATTTTTTTTCAATTGCTTAAATTTTTCAATTATTTATCTCAAATTTCAATAGTTTTTATTAATGCTTAACTTTTAGAATTATTTTTCTATTGTTTTCTTGAATTTTCAATTATTTATCACAAATTTCAAGTAAATTTTTTTAATTTAAATTGCATTTTTCTTATTTCGCCGATTTATGAAAATTTTCAATATTTTTTAGTCAATTACCTTAATTTACAATTATTTATCTCCTATTTCAATAATTTTTATTAATTATTGAAAAGATATTATCGATTTCACTGAGTCAAATAAAACAAAAAAATCTTCACTTTTTCAACGTTTCAACAGCTATGCTGTCCTCATCAGAATCTTAATATTTTAGGTTAATATATTAAAAAATTAATAAGCTTTGTCTTAAATCTTAAATTAAATTTAATCTATTCAATGAATTAATAGAAGTTTAAGAACTTAATTTCATGTAATTTATTGTTTATAATGAGAAATATCATTTATTAAATTGTTTATAAAAGAAAAATTTAAATTATTTTTGCATATAAAGACGAGAACCAGTTATATTAAATATCAAATTTAAATTAGGAAATTGTACTGTATTTAAACTTAAATTTTAATAATATTAAAACCAACATTGAGTTAGCATTATATTATTCTGAATAATAAATAGGAATCTTATTGTACGGACAACAAACTACCTTTATTATTATTTTCAAATTAAAAACCTCCGTTCCTCTTTTTGGTGAATTTTACCAAAATTTAAAGTATTTAAACTAAATGCACAAAATCTTTGTTCTGTTTTTAGTTTTTTACAAAACAGCGGCGAATATTTTGTTAAGTGTACAAAATGCACTAGAGTGTATTTTTGTGTAAATTGTGCCGCAATGTGTTTCTAGAATGCAGTGCTTTGTTCTCAGTTGAATTCTGCATTTCCATTGGAAATTTATTCCTCGCGTGGAGTAAGATGATTATGAGAAATGTCGAGAAAGAAATACGATTGCTGACGTGTTACTTGTACATGTTAATTTTGTTTTGGTGTCGTTGCGCTTTTCTTCTACCCTGACGTTAAATGTCTATATCGAATTAGCGCTTGGTGCAGGTGCATCTAAACTAAATGCGTTCCACGCTTTACACTGCACAATGTCAAGTGAATTTCCGTGCACGCGTGTTCCACGGACAAACATATATAAGCATGTATAATGCAAACCTGCGTATAGCCCAAATGTACCCATACATATGCATTCCCCTATATACAGAATAACACACTTGCTACACGTACATAACCTATCTTAAGTGCTGCACAGAGAGGCAGAGACATAAAGTACGGAAAGATGAAGAGTATACACGGAAAAATATTAAAAAACGAAATTTACGTAAAATTCTTTGATAAAATGTACTCATTTAAAAAAAAAATTAACAACTTTCTAAATCTGAATTAGTAGTTTTCTACAGAGGCGGCGAATTGTAAATTTTTGCAATCAGCAAACTTAATATTGTCCGAGGGGGGGGGGGGGGAGAAATAAAACAATAATAAATTAAAGAGTTTCTTAATTAGCGTAATTATTGTACCGCAAAAGTTGACAATTTTATTTGATTTCGAGTACATTTTCGGAATTAATAACCAAGTAATCAAAATATTATAAAACTTGTGAAAATCATTGCAAGTTATAAAATAAAATAAAAAATTGACGAACTTAATTGAAATTTAAGAAAAAAAAATGAAAAATGATTAAAACATTGAAAATTTAAAGAACAAAAATCATATTTTTAAAAATAATTGAAAAATGTCGAAAGAAATTGAAAGTTAAATAACAAATAATGAAACTAATTTGATACTGAAGGAAATAATTGAAACTGAAAAAGTTTTATTTGAAAAAAATAAAAAAAATAATTGAAACTTCTGGAAGTTAAATTTAAAATTAAGGGGGAAAATTGATAAATAATGAAAATCCTTAAGGTATGTCTCCGATGGACAGTCCCTACCAAAAGTTAGTATTTCAGTTAATAACGATTATTAATTAATATAATTTATTTCTTAACTTATTATTGACTATGAATAGTTGATCAGATATCGGCCAATCGTTTTTTAATAAAAATATTTCAAAAATTAACAAAAGTTGCTAAATTTTCACCGTTTTTTCAAGATACCTTTTTCCCAATTCTATATCTTTTCTTACCATTTTTTAAAAAAAGGTACAATCTTATTTTCTTGAGAAAAACAAACTCTACGACTTCACCTCGTCAGATCTTTAAAAAAGTGGATCATTTTTTAAATAAAGCGATTTGTTTCTAAATATTTAGAAAAATTTAGAAATGTTTTTATAAACAAATTGCTGTATTAAAAAAATTATCCATTTTTCAAAAATCTGACGAGGTGAAGTTGTAGAGTTTGTTTTTCTTAGAGACAATTTTTGGAAAGTGATAAAAATAGTTGAAATTTGTAGATATTAATTCCAATTTTAGAAAAATAATTTTAACAATACAGAATATTTGTAATGTAAATGAAAGTACCTTATTACAACATGATTTCAAGAATTTTTAACTTATGAAAGTAGTTACAACATTATAGAAATAATCGAAAATTGAAGAAAATAATGGAAATTTGAGATAAATCATTGAAATTTTCGGAATTAATCAACAAATAATCAAAATAATATGAAATTTTTGAAAATCATTGCAATTTCTCAAAAAAATAATCAAAGATTGTCAAAAGTATTTTAAACATGAGAAAAATAATAATTAAGGAATGATTAAAACATTGAAACGTGGTTACAGTAATTCAGATTTGAGATAATAAATTTAGGAAATTATTTAAAAAATAATTAGTATATTTAGTTAAAAGGTGCGGAGAAAATAATTGTAAAAAGTTAAAAGAAAATAAATTTGAAAAATAATTGATAAATGAGATAAATAATTAAAAATTTAGAAATTTAATTCAAGAATGAATAGTGAGAATAATTAAAAATTGAAGAAATTGATAGCAAAATGATAACAAAAATAATTGGAAGTTATAGAAAATTATTAAAATTTGAGAAAAATATTTCAAAATCTAGGAAATTAATTAAAGTGGAATGAAACTAATAAAAAATTCGGAATAATATTTGCAAAGTAATAAAACTAATTAAAAATTGAAGAAAATGATTAAAATTTGATAAATATGTCTCAAAATCTAGGAAATTAATTGAAGAGTAATGAAAATAATAAAAAATTCGATACATTATTTACAAAGTAATGAAAACAATTAAAAATTGAAGAAATTGATCGCAAAATGATAATATTAATAATAAAAAAATGAAGAAAATTATTAAAACTTGAGAAATATATTTTAAAATCTAAAAAATTAATTAAAGAGTAATAAAAGTTAAAAAGAATTCGAGACATTTTTTGAAAAGTAATAAAAATAATTATAAATTGAAGAAAATAGTGTTATTTTTTGAGAAATAATTTAAAAAATTGCAACATTTATTTGTAATGAAAGAAAATAATTGCAGAATGATAAACAAAATTGTACATTGAAAAAATAAGTGAAAGCTGTGATAAATTATATAAAAATTAAAAATTTTTAAAAAAATAATTGATTATGACAAGAAGTAATGGAAAAATGATAGAAATAATCGTAAATTGAAAAAAATAATGGAAATTTGAAATAAATAATTAAAATTTCCGTTATTACATTGAAACGTGGATACAGTAACTTAGATTTGAGATAATAAATGAAAATTTAGGAAGTTTACTGAAAATTCATTAACATATCTAAATAAAAGGTGGTGAAAATAATTGCAGAAATATAAAAGAAAAATGATAACAAAAATATTTGAAAATTGAAGAAAATTATTAAAATTTGAAAAAAGTGTTTCGATATCTAAGAAATTAATTGAAGAATAATGAAAATAATAAAAAATTGGAAAAAATATTTGTAAAGTAATAAAAATAATCAAAAATTGAAGAAAATAATTTTAGTTTGTGTAAAATAATTGAAAAAATTTCAACATATATTTGTAATATAAGAAAATAATTGCAGAATGATGAAAATAATTGTAAATTGAAAAAATAACGAAAATTTGAGATAAATAATAAAAAAATTAGAAAATTAATCAAAAAATAATTGAAAATTAGTTGTAAAATAAATTTAATAACAAAATAATTGATAGAAATAATTGTAAATTGAAGAAAATTAAAAAAATTGGTAAAAAATATTTTAAAAAATGGCAGAATATATTTGAGATAAGCAGGATGAAAATTATATATTATAATTTTTCGAACTTTAATTAATTGGAAATTTCATTGATTTAAATTTTAATTAATCCACTCTTTGAGAATAGTAAATTTAAAATTATATTTAAAAATGTATTCAATTTTTAAAAATTCTTTTCTTTTATGATTTTAATTATTTGCTACAATTCTTAACTATTTTTATCATTTTTCAAACATTTTCTGCAATTTTAGTTTAATTATTTTTCATTTTTTCCCTTCATTTTTAAATTTTATTTCCCTAGTTTCAATTATTTTCTGTAATCTTTGAGATTAGTAAACTTAAAAATATTTAAAAATTCCTTAAATTTTTACCAATAAAATGCTTTTCTTTTATAATTTGAATTATTTGCTACAATTGTTAACTATTTTTATCATTTTTCAACAATTTTCTTCGATTTCTAATTATTTCTATTATTTTTCAATTTCTTCCCTAATTATTAAATTCAACTTCCGCAATTTTCAATATTTTCTTTAATTTTTTCAAATAAAACTTTTTCAGTTTTGAATTATTTTCTTCAATATCAAATTAGTTAAATTGATTATTAATTAATTTTCAACTTCTTTCATCTTTTTCAATTATTTTTACCAAGTATGATTTTTCTTTTTTAAATTTTAAGCATTTTCTTCGAATTGTAAATTCCTTTATCCACATTCTTAATCTTATCAATTTGCAATTAATTTCTTCGATTTGTGAAAATTTTCAATATTTTTTAGTCAATTACCTTAATTTCAACAATTGTTATTATTGTTTAAATTTTTATATTATTTTTTAATTATTTTCATTTATTTTAAATATATTTTGTAATTTTATAAATACATTTTTCTGAAATTTTAATTATTTCTTAAACTTCCAATTACTTTTATCAATTTAAAATTATTTTTTCCAATTTTGTAATATTTTAATTATTTTTTAACTGATTACTAATGATTGTATTATTTTTCAATAAATTTAAGAAATTTTCCAGTATTATTTTTACAAATGTTAATTATTTTCTTATATTTTCAACTATTATTCTTATTATTGTACCAACTATTTTAGACCACTTTTAATTAATTCTTTAAATTGCAAATATTTTCTACAATTTTTAATTGCTTTTATAATTTATTCATTTTTCAATTATTTTTCGTACAATTTCTATTATACTTTTACAATTTTTTATTAATTTCATAAATTTTAAATTATTTCTCTCACATTTCAGTTACTTTCTTCAATTTTAAATTTATTATGTAATTTTATTAATTTTTTTCAAAATTTGAATTATTTTTTTCAAATTTCAATTATTCGCCTCAGGGTATTTCTAAATTTTAAAGATTTTAATTGTTTTTCAATTAATTTTCTAAATTTTCTAAATATTTGTTTATTTACTTCAATTTTCTATTGCCTTCATCATTTTTCAATTATATTTTTTAATTTTAAATATATTTTATACTTTCATCACTTATTTTTCTCAAAGTGTAATTATTTTCTTTAGTTTTGCATTATTATTATCATTTTTAATCATTTAAGGGGAACAAAATGTTATTAAAAATTGTCCACGTGGTATATGAACGACCCAAAAACCTTTAAATTACCTATTTATTGTAAACTTTAATTAAAAATAAATCGCCTTAAGTACAAAAAACATTCCTATATAAATAATTTCATATAGTTTTTCTATTTTATAATTGACTATAGGGGTTAGGTGAGAAAATATGTAAAAATATACAAAAATATGTAAAAATGTGCAATAATATTATTAAAATACCTATGTAAAGATACATGAAACTACGTATATAAAATATATAAAAAATATAAAAAACCATAATTAATATTGATTACTGAATTTAAAATCACTGGTTACTACTTTGAAAAAAAAACCAGCAAAAAGGACAGGGTGAAAAGACAAAGAGTCAGAAATAAAAGAAGCTAGAATTACAGACAGAAAACTGTTAAACGTAGTGAGAGGAATTTGCAAAAGGAGAAAAAATAAAGAGGGATGGATAAACAGAAAAGAACCGAGAGAGAGACGCAATGTAGAAATAGATATAGACGTAGAAAGGATAAAAATGCAAAGTTAGAGGGAAAAGTGAAAAATAATACCATGCATTTAAATTCAGTAACAATTTTTATACGATTCTTGGATATAAACCACTAACTCTTTCGACTAGGATAAACAAGAAGCAACGAATCTCAGTTCTCACACTATTTGTGCATTTAATGAAAAAGTGCCGAGAAAATGAAACAAAAATTGCCCACTAAAGAGATTATTTTTAAAATGACAAGTATGTTTGGAGAATTCAGTTTAAACTTGCATGAGAATTTATATTTCCAACATCTGATCTAATTTTAGATATTTTTTCATTATCCCATAAAACATTGGGTGTTTTTGTTTCTCGTTTAATTTTTTTTTAACAGATTATGAAGAATTAATATAGGCAGAGATTTTTTTGGATCTTTATGCATTTAAAAACATGAAATGAAATTAGAAGAATGTACTTTTTTCTTACTTTTGTATTTATTTT
The DNA here is from genome assembly GCA_037103525.1 of Ganaspis brasiliensis. NCBI lineage: Eukaryota > Metazoa > Arthropoda > Insecta > Hymenoptera > Figitidae > Ganaspis > Ganaspis brasiliensis. The sequence goes on from JAZKLR010000333.1 coordinate 2,415,418, forward strand.
TGTTATTTTAATTAATTTTGTATTAATAAACAAGTATTTATAATATTAAATAAATATTTTAGTATTCTTCTCAAGTATATTTTGCGAGATTTGTCCGGAGATTTAGGGAATTATAGGATGGGAAGAGTTTTTTTTACCACTAAAAAAACTTCTTCAAATTAACTCATTATCTTCGATCTTAAAGAGTGTATGAAGTTTCTTAATAAACTTTCTACTCTGAAAACTGCGTGAAATGGCGGAAGAAATATTTTAGGATCTTAACCTGTGTAAGTTGGGTAATTAACGAAAAGCCGGATCTTGTTAATTATTAATAAATACTGTGAGGAAATTTGAATGTCTCATATTAAGGGAAGTTATTTATTAATAATACTAATAATAAGAATAATCATAATAACTAATAATAATACTAGTCAAAACACAATATAAATAATAAAAAAACGTTTTTCTATTTTCAAAATAGCACTTTTTTGAGAAATAAAATTCTTGGTTCTAAGGTACACTTAGTATTATACAAAATGTGTATTCAACTAAAAATTATTATAAGATTATGGTTAACTGGAAGCACCACAATTGAGTCAGTCGGGAAGGTAGTATTTGCCAGCTGGTGCGCAATATTAGCGGTTTCCCTAACTGTCGTAAGATCTACTGCTTAATCCTCTTATATTCCTCTTAACCTCATTCTTTTTCTCGAAAAGTAGCAATCTTTCACGGGACTAAACCACGACGAAACTAAAAAGAACCATCTCTTTATTTACGTGAGACTTAGATTTTATTCTAATTCATTTCTGCAATTTTGAAACTTAAATGAAAAGCTTCCAATAATAAAAGTATCTGAGAAACAATCAGGACAGACAAATATTATTAAAAAAAAAATAAAAATAAAAAAAGTGGCGAGTAAACAGTATAAAATAAAGAGTGGAAGGTAAAAAGGTAAAGAGTAAAAAGAAAAAATTAAAGAACAAAAGGTAAAGCGTGAAAGTAAAAAGTAAAGAGTATAAATAATTGAAGTGAATGTTTTTGTGACCCTCGTTGAAAATTTAGAAAAGGAGTATTTGTAGCTGTAGGGTCAGTGAGTAAAAGTAAAAAATATATAGTAAAAAGTAAATAATAAAAGGTGGAAAATAAAATGTAAGTAAAAGTAAAGCGTAAGGCATAGAAAGTAGAAAGGAAGCAGAAAATAAAGTAAAAAATAAAAACTGAACAGTGAAGAGTACGGAGGAGAATAAAAAGTAAGAAATCAATAGTAAAAAATAAAGTAAATGATAAAAGTCAAAGGGTAAAAGTTAAAGAATAAAAATGAAAAGCAAGAAATCAATAGTAAAAAATAAAGTAAACAATAAAAAGTAATGAGTAAAAGCTAGAGAGTAAAAATGAAATGAAAGAAATAAAAAGTATAAATTAAAAAATAAATAGTAAAAAGTAAAGAATAAAAAGTGAAAAATAAAATAGAAGTAAAAGTAAATCGTAAGATATAAAAAGTAAAAAATAAAGTAGAAAGTTAAAACTGAAAAACAAATAAAGAATACAGAGTAAAAATAAAAAGTAAGAAATCAATACAGTTTCAATTCTGATCAATACTAATTATGTGTGTAAATAAACAAATAAATACTAAACAATAAAGTAAACAATAAAAAGTAAGAAATCAATAGTAAACAATATAAAGTAAGCAATAAAAAGTAAAGAATAAAAGTTAAAGAGTAAAAATTAAAAGTATAGAATACATAGGAAAAAGTAAAGAATAAAAGGTAGAAAATAAAATGCAAGCAGAAGTAAAACGTAAGACATAAGACATAGAGAGAAAAAAATAAACTAAACAATAAAAGGTAAAAAGTAGAAGTTAAAGAGTAAAAATGAAAAGTAAAAAATTAGAAGTATAAAGTAAAAAAATAAATAGTAAAAAGTAAACAATAAAATGTGAAAAATAAAATTTAAGTAAAAGGAAAACCGTTAGACATGAAAAGTAAAAAATTAAAACTGAAAAGCAAATAAAGAGTATAGAGTAAAAATAAAAAGTAGGAAATCAATACTTAACAATAAAGTAAACAATAAAAAGTAAGAAATCAAAAGTAAACAATATAAAATAAGCAATAAAAAGTAAAGAGTTAAAGTTAATGAATAAAAATAGGAAATAAGAAATAAAAATAGGAAATAAAAAATAAAAAGTAAAAAATAATTAGGAAAAAGTAAAGAAATTAAAATGCAAGTAAAAGTAAAACGTAAAACATAGAGTGTAAAAAATAAAGTAAAAGAGAAAAACAGAAAAGTATAGAGTAAAAAGTATAAAGTAAAAAATAAAGTAGAAAATAAACTACAAAATAAAAACTGGAAATTAAAGATTAAATATAAAAAGTAAAAGTGTAAAAGTGAAAAGTAAGAAATTTATAATAACCAATAAAGTAAACAATAAAAAGTAAAAAGTAAAGAGTGAAAGTTAAAGAGTAAAAGTTAAAGAGTAAAAATAAAAAGTAAAAAATAAATTGGAAAAAGTAAAGAATAAAAAGTGGAAAATAAAATGCAAGTAAAAGTAAAACGTAAGACATAGAGAGTAAAAATAAAAACTGAAAAGTAAAGAGTAAAAAGTATAAGGTAAAAATTAAAAAGTAAAAAATAAAATCTGAAAATCAAAGAGTGCAGAGTAAAAATGAAAAGTAAGAAGTCAATTGTAAAAGAAAAGTAAACGATAAATATTAAATAGTAAAAGTTAAAGAGTTAAAATAAAATGTAAGATATAAAAACTGTAGAGTGAAAAACAAATAATAATAGTAACAAGTAAAGAGTAAAAGTTTAAGAGTAAAAATAAAAAGTAAAAAATAAATAGGAACAAGTAAAAAATTAAAAGCAAAAGTAAAACGTAAGAAATAGAAATAAAAAATAAAAAGAAAAAAATTTCAAAAATCAGTTTATTAAACTAACAAATTATTAATAAACATGTAATAAAAAAATAATTGAAATAATTATTATGATAAAAACGATAATTTGCAACAGATAAAATCCAATAAAACAAAGCTTATTTAATTATGAGAAAGCAATATATGGAAAATTGATAAAAACAATTATTTGCCAAAAATAATAAAATTTGTTCGAAAAATGATTAGTATTCTTTATTTTAAATAACAGTTACGTGAATAATTATATAAGGAATGTGCTATTTTGACAAATTTTATATCTATCATGTATTGGAAATTGAAATAAAATACGCAAAAAGCGATATTAGTTTAACAAGAATGTTTAATCAAATTCATTCGTTTATTTTCAATAATTTCTATTTAATACTCTTTTACTTTGATACGTCATTACATTTTCAAACTTCGATAAAATAAATGAATTTTTTACATTTTTCGATTCTTAAATGAAATATACTTTATTTACGTAATGAAATTTAATATGACGTTTCTATTTAAACTGATAAAATACTCTCTTTGAATATAAATATACGTAACAGAGGAAACCTTAATAATATATTAAAATTGATTAAAATTGTGATAATTAAATAAAAAAATTCATTTACTTCAGTTAAACTAAACCATCCATGGATAAATGTTCGAGAATTTATAAAAAAAAAACTTTTTAAAAGTTTTGAGAAAAGTTTTTCTCAAGTGACATGACATTTTTCAGGAACTCGAAGAAAATTTTAAAAACTATTTCGAAAATCTTTTACAAAGTTCTTTCAAAAACTTCTTAGCGTTTTATTAAAAAACTTTACGAAAGTTATATTAAAAAGTATTTTTTATAACATTTTCTTTTTTGAAATAATACATAAATCTTTAAGTCAAGTTTTATCTTTAAAAATCATTTCTAAATTAAAAAAGTAAAAAATTTTATAATATACAAAACTCTTTTATTTTCAGAATAAATGAAAAAATAGCAAAAGAATGGTTGAAAAATGGAAAATATAATCTATTTTTCCTGTCATATTTAATAAAGCTGATAAATGTTTATATTTTTCAAACAATGACACGAAACGAGAAAATCCTTTATTCACACACGTACTTCATGCAGGTTTTTCAAATATAAAAAAGTGAATAAATGTTTCGAAAAATAAATTTTATCTAGAAAGCATTGTTATATACTTTTTACATTTTATTTTTTTCTATTCGATTTGCAATTTTAAGAAAAAAAATAATTTGTCGAAACTGAAGAAATTTTCGATTTCTAGAAGTTATCTTCGATTTGTTTGAAAAATATTTATTGTTAATTGGCAACATTTTCGAAAAAATTTTACTAATTTGTATGTTTCTCTGAATCTGTCAACGTTTTTTTATAAATAACGCGAAAATATTAAATTTAAATTTTTGGATGCACAAAATCCAAATCTAAAGGCAGTTTATGTTGTAAGTTTCAAAAATCTGTTAATAGTTTATAGGAATTAAAATTTAGTTCTGAAAAAATTTAAATAAGTTCTGAGCAGTTTTCAACAGGTTTTAATACGGTTTTAATTAGTTCTAAACAGAGTTTTAAACTGCTTCTTAAAAAAAGTTTTAAACTAGTTCTAAACAGTATCAAGACAGTTTATAAAACAGTTTAAAGTCATTTGTAGTAATTGTTCCAAATTATTTTGAAACAATTTTGAACAATTTCTAAATAGTTTTAAATATTTTCAAAAAGTACTAAAGTGTCTGTTAAGTACTAAAATGTTTTTTAAACAAGATTCAAATAATCTTTTGAGTTCAAAACTAGTTTTATCTAGTTTCAAATTGTTCTAAAGATTTCCAAATATTTTTAAGCAGATTTTGCATAGTTCTAATTCGTTTCAAACAAGTTTTAAAATGTTTTGTAGAGTTAGGAACAATTTAAAACAGTTTTGAACTAGTTGTAAAAAGTTTTCAAACTGTTTGTAACATTTTCAAACTAGGTCTAAACAGTATTTTTCCAAAAAAGTTTTAAACTGTTTTATAGAGTTAGCAACAGCTTAAAACAGTTTTGAGGTAGTTGTAAACAATTTGAAACTGTTTAAAACAGATTTGAAATAATTGTAAATATTTGAAACTATTTAAAACAGGTTTGAAATAGTTTAAGATAGTTTTGAAGTAGGTGTAGACAGTTTAAAAGTGTTAAAAGCAGATTAAGAACTGTTTGTAACTAATTGAAACAAGTTTTAAATTGTTTTATAGAGTTAGAAACAGTTTAAAATAGTTTTTAACCTGTTTTTAAATGTTTCAAAATTGTTCTAAACAGTATTTTTTCAAGCAAGTTATAAACTGTTTTATAAAGTTTGGAACAGTTTAAAACAGTTTTAAATTAGTTACAAACACTTTGAACAAGTTTTAAACAGTTTTATAGAGTTAGGAACAGTTTAAAATAGTTTGGAACTAGTTATAAACAGTTTTTAAACTGTTTTCAACTGTTTTAAACTTGTTCTAAACAATACTTTTTTAAACAAGTATTAAACTGTTTTATAAAGTTTTGAACAGTATAAAACAGTTTTGAAGTAGTTTTAACAGTTTGAAACTGTTGAAAACAGGTTAAAAACTGTTTTTTTAATCTGCATTTTAATCTTTTTTATAAAGTTAAAAACAATTTAGAACAATTTGGAACTAGTTATAAACAGTTTAAACTTTTTTTAACAGTTTCAAACTAGTTCTAAACAATATTTTTTTCATACAAGTTTTTAACTTTTTTATAGAGTTAGGAACAGTTTAAAATACATTTGCAGTATTTGTAAACAGTTTAAAACTGTTAAAAACAAATTATAAACTGTTTACGACTAGTTCAAAAAAGTTATAAACTGTTTTATAAAGTTTAGAACAGTTTAAAAAACACTTTGAAACCTTAAAAAACAGGTTAAAAACTGTTTATAACTTGTTCAAACAAGCTTTTAATTGTTTTATAAAGTTAAGAACAACTAAAAACAGTTTGAAACTAGTTATAAACAGTTTTGAACCTGTTTTTAACAGTTTCAAACTACTTTATAATAGTATTTTTTTAAAACAAGTTTTAAACTTTTTTATATAGTAAATAACAGTTTAAAATAATTTTAAAAAAGTCAAAAACACTTTGAAACTCTTAAAAATAGGTTAAAAACTGTTTATAATTCGTTCAAACAAGTTTTAAACTGTTTTATTGAGTTAGGAATCGTTTAAAACAGTTTAAAACTAGTTATAAACAGCTGTTAACCTGTTTTTAACAGTTCCAAACTAGTTCTAAACATAATTTTTTTTAAACAGTTTTTAAACTGTTTTATATATTTAAGAACAGTTGAAAACAGTTTTGAAGTAGTTGTAAACATTTTTTACCTGTTAAAAACAGGTTAAAAACTGTTTATAACTTGTTTAAACAAGCTTTAAATTGTTTTATAAAGTTAGGAACAACTTAAAACAGTTTGGAACCAGTTATAAACAGTTTTTAACCTGTTTTTAACAGTTCCAAACTAGTTGTAAACAGTATTTTTTTAAAACAAGTTTTAAACTGTTTTTTTATAGTTAGGAACAATTGAAAACTGTTTTGAACTAGTTGTAAAAAGTTTTCAAACTGTTTATAACATTTCCAAACTAGTTCTAAACAGTATTTTTTCAAACATGTTTTAAACTGTTTTATAGAGTTAGCAACAGTTTAAAACAGTTTTGAAGTAGTTGTAAACCATTTGAAACTGTTTAAAACAGGTTTGAAACAGTTGTAAACAATTTGAAACAGTTTAAAACAGGTTTGAAATAGTTGTAAACAATTTAAAATTGTTTAAAGCAGGTTTGAAATAGTTGTAAAATATTTGAAATCGTTTAAAACAGGTTTGAAACAGTTTAAGATAGATTTAAAGTAGGTGTAAACAGTTTAAAAGTGTTAAAAGCATGTTAAGAATTATTTGTAACTAATTGAAAGAAGTTTTAAATTGTTTATAGAGTTAGGCACAGTGTAAAATAGTTTTTAACTTGTTTTTAACTGTTTCAAAATGGTTCTAAACAGTATTTTTTCAAACAAGTTTTAAACTGTTTTTTAAGTTTTGGAACAGTTTAAAACAATTTTGAAGTAGTTTTAACAGTTTGAAACTGTTGAAAACAGGTTAAAACTGTTTTTAACTAATTCAAACGAGTTTTAAACAGTTTTTTAGAGTTATAAAAAATAAACAGTTTAGAACAGTTTGAAACCAGTTATAAACAGCTTTTAACCTGTTTTTAACACTTTAAAACTAGTTCTAAACAGTATTTTTAAAATTTTTAAATGTTTCTCAACAGATCTTTATATTTCTAAATAGTTTCAAGTACTACTCAAAAATTCTCAATATTTTTAAAGAATTTAAAATATTTCTAACTATTCTTAAACAGATTTAAGCGGATTTTAATATTTTTTATAAAGTTAAAAACAGTTTAGAACAGTTTGAAACTAGTTATATACAGTTTTAACTTTTTTTAACAGTTTCAAACTAGTTTAAACATTATTTTTTTCATACAAGTTTTTAACTGGTTTTATAGAGTTAGGAACAGTTTAAAACACATTTGCAGTACTTGAAAACAGTTAAAAACTGTTACAAACAGGTTATAAACTGTTTACGACTAGTTCAAAAAAGATTTAAACTGTTTTATAAAGTTGGGAACTGTTTAAAAAACACTTTGAAACGCTTAAAAACAGGTTAAAAACTAGTTTATATTAGTATTTTTTTAAAACAAGTTTCAAAGTTTTTTATATAGTTAAGAACATTTTAAGACAATTTTAAAGTAGTCAAAAACACTTTGGAACTCTTAAAATCAGGTTAAAAACGGTTTATAACTAATTCAAACAAGTTTTGAACTGTTTTATTGAGTTAGGAAGCGTTTAAAACTAGTTATAAACAGCTGTTAACCTGTTTTTAACAGTTTCAAACTAGTTCTAAACAGAATTTTTTTAAAACAATTTTTAAACTGTTTTATATAGTTAAGAACAGTTGAAAACAGTTTTGAAGTAGTTTTAAACATTTTTTATTTGTTTAAAACAGGTTAAAAACTGCTTATAACTTGTTCAAACAAGCTTTAAATTGTTTATAAAGTTAAGAACAACTAAACACAGTTTGAAACTAGTTATAAACAGTTTTTAACATTTCTAAACTAGTTCTAAGCAGTATTTTTTTAAAACAAGTTCTAAACTGTTTTATATAGTTAAGAACAGTTGAAAACAGTTTTGAAGTAGTTTTAAACTTTTTTTACCTGTTTAAAACAGGTTAGAAACTATTTATAACTTGTTCAAACAAGCTTTAAATTGTTTTATAAATTTAAGAACAACTAAAAACAGTTTGAAACTAGTTAGAAACAGTTTTTAACCTGTTCTTTACAGTTCCAAACAAGTTCTAAACAGTATTTTTTAAAACAAGTTTTAAACTGTTTTTATATAGTTAAGAACAGTTGAAAACAGTTTTGAAGTAGTTGTAAACATTTTTAAACTGTTAAAAACAAGTTAAAAACTGCTAATAACTTGTTCAAACAAGCTTTAAATTGTTTTATAAAGTTAAAAACAACTAAAAACAGTTTGAAACTAGTTGTAAATTATTTTTAACTTGTTTTTAACAGTTTTAAACTAGTTCCAAACAGTATTTTTTATAGTTTTAAATGTTTCTAAAAAGTTCTTCATATTTCTAAATAGTATTTAGTATTCCGAAAAGTCTATAATAATTTAAATATTCTTAAATATTTATATTTTCTAGATAGTGTGACATTGTAAAATTTATTTAAAAGAATTTTACAATTTACAAGTTGCTTAATTTTTAAAAAAATTCAATTTCCGATTTTTTTTTCAATTTAATTTAAATGCTAAATTTGTTTAAAATAAAAATTTTGTTTCAAATTTAATTATTCTAATTAAAATAATCCGATCTTAATGATTGTTCGACATTCCAAGACTTGGTTCAAAAATTTAATTTATTATTAGAACTTAATTTTAATTATTCTCCTTCTATTTATGTTAACCTGTTTCGAGTCATCGCATGTATTGAGGAAAATATTACGAATTTGGATTTTATTGGAAATTTTGAATTTAATTTGGATTTGATGATTTAAACTGGATTTCAACCTGCCAAAATTTTGAATTTACCGCCAAAAAAATGAACTGTTGGAAATTGCTGTCTAAATTATGTAACCTGTTTGTTAATTTTGAAGTCTCTGAAGAGGATTTATTGAATTTTCCAATATAATATTCTCATTTGAATTTTGCCGCCTAACCTCAAAAATATTGGATTATTGATTTGAAGAATTTTATCGATTTATTTTCTGGATTTATGTAATTGATCTTCATCTGAAAAATCTTCTGATTGAACCCAAGGATTATTTTGTTGAATTTATTTAAAATGCCAACCTTTTATTATTAATTCTAAATTTTATTTGGATCTCTTGTTGCTGCGGGTAGCCAAAGCCCATATAATTGTCAATTTATGTGACCGGGACTATATCCACTTGGATCCAGGAAATTCGAATAATATTTTATCATTTTCTTGTGATACTAGGATTTCAGTTGGCTGGTTCACTTCATTGAAATGATATTGGAAGAGTAAAATAATAATCTAACATCAACTGGATCGAATTAATTATCGTAATTAATTCAGAAGATTTATTCAATTTTATGAAGATTCCTTGAAGATTCAAATTTTCTTTTCTTTTCTTTCGACCAATAGAATTAAGAAACAACAGAATGTAGCCAACTTCATTTATGTCGATTTAGTGATCTAAATTAATTTTTTAGCGTAGCTTTCTTTTTTTTTTTTATGAGCTTTGGAACAATTATTTCTCCATGGTTACGTTGGTAACCAAGGAAAATAACTAACGTCAATTTTTCACTTTTTCTTAATCATTCATTGAGATTGGACGGAATCTTTTCGGAAAATATTTTGGATTAATTATTTGGATTTCATCTAATTTATGGATTATATTTATTCTCTCTGGCTCTAAATTGGACTAATTCAAGGATTAATTAATTTCTGGACAAAATTTTTATTTTAAACAAATTTAGCATTTAAATTAAATTTAAAAAAAAATCGGAAATTGAATTTTTTTTAAAAATTAAGCAACTTGTGAATTGTAAAATTCTTCTAAATAAATTTTACAATGTCACAATAGATTTTATCAGATTTTATCCAGACACAAAGTTTTTTTTCCACGCTAATTACGAATCTTACGCCAGTTTCCAAAAATTAAAAATGCAGGACAATTGCTCTAGAAATACCATCTACCTTTTTCTCAACTTTTTGAGAAACCTTTTTTTTTACTAGAACTACAATTCTATCGCTATTCTCCAATTCAAATAAACATTTTCTAAAATTCAAATATCTTCCCTGAAAAATTTTGCAATATTGACAGAAATTATAAAGTTTTTCATAAAATCGTAAAAGTTTGCGTCTACTTGCACAAAAGTGTATTCGTTTGCTGACTTATATTTATTCAAGCTTGGGCAGAGAGACGTTGAATATCAACGAGAAAAGTATCCGAGTCGACAAGTATAAATAATTCAGAATAACACAGGTTGAGAATTATATAAGCTTGAAGATGATCGTTTGAAGTTGAAATTTCTAAGAAATGTACAAGAGAGATTTGCAGTGCGCGCAATTGGAGTCATTCGTTTCTCAACGAGAAGGATCCTTTGTTAGAAATTCTAATGCCGCAAGGCCCGGAAAGGTTGAAAGCTCTGCTGGATAACTCGATAGTGCTTAATGTTCCTCGTGGAAAATGGATTTTCCGAAGGCGTCTTGCCTCATTTCACTCTGAGCTTTTGAGGTTCCCGCCTTTTTCAAGTTTCAGCAACGAGTACTCGACCCCAGGTTCACGCACTGCTGAATAGCCTACCGCAAGGTCTAGATTTTCTCTTCCTTTTCATCTCTCTCTCACTCTCTCTCTCTCTCTCTCTCTCTCTCTCTCTCTTGCTCTCGCTCTTCAATCACTGATTAACAGAGGGTCATTAATGAAACCTAGAGCTATCAAGAACCCCAAATTCGAACATTGACTGCGGTTTCAGAATGCTATTCGATCTCCTTCTCCAACAGGTCCGCTTGCGGTTTCAAGCACATTGAGTATTCTCAATGACGAGATAATTTCCTTAATTCAAGTCTCGTTATATTTCCCACAATCTTAGAAAATAAAATTACGATATTTTTAGGGGCGAAGAAATCCCTTTTTTAGAAAGCGCACCGAAAAAAATATATTTTTCTTTTGAGCGTATTTCCTCTACAATATAGGATCAAAATTTCATTCTCTCAAATTGAGTAAAATTTTGCTTGTTTTAAGAGAAATATACTTAATTTGACAGGAATTATTCTTTAATTAAGTTAAATATTCTTGATTCGAGAGGAATATTCTTCATTTGAGAAAATACTCTTCATTGCAGAGGATCCTCTTAAAAATAGTATCAAGAGTAAATCCTCTAAGATTAAAAGTACTCCTCTCAAATGAAAAAGATTCCTTTCAAATAAAAAATATTCCTCTCAAATAAAGAATATTTTACTTAATTAAAGAATAATTCCTGTCAAATTAAGTATATTCTTCTTAAAACAAGCAGATTTCTACTGAATATGAGAGGATGGAATTTTGATACCATATTGTAGAGGAAATACGCTCAAAAGAAGAATATATTTTTTTCGGTGCGTCAATGTTTTGAGAAAAAATGAGAAAGTTGAATTGTTTGCAGGATATAGAGAGAAAATAAAAACAAGAAAATAAAGTGCATAAAACCATGCAATAAATTTTCTCTAGGTTTAGAAATTTAAATTACTTACAGGGGCGAATCTACCTTGAAGCACATGAAGCAAGTGCTTTTTAAAATGATCCGTAAATTTTGAAAACTATCCGCAAATTATTAAGAAACTTTGGGAAGATAGATAAATCTTTGAATTTCAATCTTGTATTCTTTAATAATAATATGAAAAATTGAATTTAAAATAATCAGAATTTAATGTAAAAAAATTTTGATAGAAAGAAAGTCAAAAACTGTATTAAACTTAATTAATTCCAAGCTATTATTATTTATATAAATGCCAAAAGTCAATTAACTCAAACTCTTATTTTTTCAAACTTTTAAGTTTCAATTAATCAAAGATGCATATTATTACATGTATATAGTAAAATATTAATTAACAGCTACATTAATGAGCAACTTTGCATTGCTGTTCGTTATTTAAAACTATAAATTTTTAGAAATGCAAATAATTAAAATTACGAGAATAATTACAAAATGGATAATTATAATACATATGAAAAATGACGAAAGTAATTGACAATTAAAACAAAAATTCGAAAAATGGCTAAATTAATACACAACCAAAAAAAATAATTGAAAAACACAAAGAATCATTATAAAACTTTAAGAGACTAATTGCAAAATAAAAAAATTGTAGGAAATAATTTCTAATTGCAAAAACTAGGTAATAATTAAAAGAAATAGTTGAAAAATGAGAATAACTAAAAAATTAAAGAAAATATCTACAAAATGACTAGATTAATAGACTACTGAAAAAAAATTGATAAAATATAGCAAAAACTTTAAATTTAAAGAAAATAATAAAAAATTGAAAAATTAAGGAAATTATAGGAATAATTGTTGGAAATAATTGTGCATTGAACGAATGGATTAAAAATCGACAAAAATAATTAAAATTGAATAATATAATTTAAAATTGAAATTTTCAATTCAATTCATCGAATACTTTGTGACCAAAGCCTTCAAAGTATTCGATGAATTTTATATAAAAAATGGTCTATAATATGTTTAATACAAATTTTCAATTCAATTTTAAAGAATATAATTAAAATTGAAATAAGTATTTGAAAAAAGCTGAAAGTTATTGAATATAGAAGAAAACAATTGAAAACTAAAAAATTGAATTAAAATTTGAAGAAAAAATTGAGAATTAAAGAAAATAAAAATTTGCAATTAACAAATCTTATTGATAATGGAGAAAAATAATTGGCGAAAGGCGACGATTTTAAAATATTGAAGTAAATAATTGACAATTAAAAAAAAATCAAAAAATGACTAAAATAATGCACAAATGAAAAAAATAATTCTGAAATTTTAAGAGAATAAATAAAAACTTTATATGTTGCAAGAAATAACTAAAAATTAAAGAAAATAATTAAAAAATAACAAGAATAATAGCGAAAGTGAAGATAATTTCTGAAAAATGACGAAAATAATTGACAATTAAAAACAAAATTCGAAAAATGGCTATATTAATACACAACTGGAAAAAATAATTTAAAAAATCAAACTATAAATATTTAATTTAAAAAATAATTGAAAAATGTAAAAAATTATATGAATAATTGTTGGAAATAATTGCGCATTGAACGAATGAATTGAAAATCGACAAAAATAATCAAAATTGAATAAAATAATTAAGAATTGAAAAATTAATTTAAATTTAAAAAATATAATTAAAAATTTAAAAAGTATTTGAAAAAAGCCGAAAGTTGTAGAAGAAAACAATTGAAAACTGGAAAATGAAATTGAAATTTGAAAAAAACATTGAGATTTCAGGAAAATAAAAATTTGAAATAAATCAATCTTATTATAAATGGAGAAAAATAATTGATGAAAGGCGAGGGTTTTAAAATATTAAAGAAAATAATTGACAATTGAAAAAAAATCAAAAAATGACAAGAATAATGCTAAACTGAAAAAAATAATTGAAAACGTTAAAAAATAATTCTGAAACTTTAAGAGAAGAAATAAAAAATTTTAAATATTGTAAGAAATAACTATAAATTAAAGAAAATAATTAATAAATAAAAAAAATAAATGAAAGATATCAAAAATGAAGAAAATTATAAGAATAAATGTTGAAAATAATTGCTAATTGAGCAAGTGGATTGAAAAAAATTGAATCAAATAAAATAATTGAAATTGAGTGAAAAAATTAAAATTGAAGAATGGAAATGAAATTTTTAAAATATAATTAAGAACTGAAGAGAATAATTCGACAATTGTACTTAAAATTAAAAAAGCATATTGATATTCGAAAAATTAACTGAAGATTGAAAAATGCGATTGAAATTTGAAGAAAATAATCAAAAATTGAATGACTTTAGAAAATAATTCATAACTAAAAAAAAAATTACAAAATGCCGAGAATAATTCAAAATTAAAGAAAATAATTGAAAAAGAGCAAAATAATTGACAACTGAAAAATAAATTCTAATACTGTCGAGAATAATCTACAACAGGACAAAATAATTAAAAAGTTTAAAGATTAATTATAAAATTTAAGAAGAATAATTGTAAATTGAAAACGGTTGAATATTATAGAAAAAATTGTATACTTATTTCAGGGATGCGCCCGAGCCCATCGTGTTGTGTTGTGTTGTGTCAGCGTCACAACACTTTGGCTGGTAGTGAATCGTATCGTAGCCAGCCACAACACGCTAGCTCAAGCTGGATCATATTGTGGCAAGCCTTGAACACGATAGACTAAGCTGAAATGTATCGTGTCCAGGCACAACACGATAGACTTTGCTCAGTCGTATCGTGGCAGGCTTCAACACAATACGATCAGGAAATTCGCATCGTGGCAATCCACAACAGTCAATCCACATATTCAACAGTATCGTGGCAGACCACGACAAAATATGTATCAAAGAATCGTAACGTGTCAAACACGTTAGAAATTAGTCAAATTTTCAGATCGAGATGAAAGCAAGCGTCGCGTCGCCTTGACGTTTCGCCCCACCACAACAAATTCTAAGTCGTCCGACGACAAAGGCTCTCCGCGCCTTTCTTCTTCTTGTTTTCGCAGTAATGTTTGTAAGCAACCTTGAATGGGGAAATTGAAAATATGCCTCCTAATTAATAATGCCTAAATGGTTCCAAGTGTTTTATTGAATAAATACTTGCGACCTAGTGTTCTAATTAATAAATAGATATCCACAATTATTTTATTTAACAAATAGATGCGCACTACTTTTTTAGTGCACATATAGATGCGCACTACTTTTTTAATGCACATAAAGATGCGCACAACTTTTTTAGTGCACTTATAAATGCACACTACTTTTTTAGTGTACAAATAGATGCGCACTACTTTTTTAGTGCACATATAGATGCGCACTACTTTTTTAGTGCACAAATAGATGCGCACTACTTTTTTAGTGCACATATAGATGCGCACTACTTTTTTAATGCACATAAAGATGCGCACAACTTTTTAGTGCACATATAAATGCGCACTACTTTTTTAGTGCACATATAGATGCGCACTACTTTTTTAGTGCAAAAATTGATGCGCACTAATGTTTTATTGAACAAATATATGCGCACTAGTTTTCTAACGGCAGTAGTTACCAAGCTTTTTATATTTTTACTAATAAATAATTAAGTGACATAAATAATTTGGGGAAATGCGGATTTCCAAAAAACCAATACTGGAAGTAATCAGAAGATGATTTTAGACATTAAAAATGGTTTAAAGAATAATTGGTTTAAACGAATTGTTATAAACAAATAAAAAAAAATTGTCAAAAATAAATAGTGTTTTTTCATTGCACGTGAAAAATTAATAAAGGAACATGGGAGATATTTAAAACTTTTTCACTCCATTTGTTATAAATAATCAATAAACAACAATTATGACCTTGAATCCATCTCAACCCATTTTTAGGGAAATATGGATACCAGAGAAAGCTGTACAGAAAACAGGATTGTGAATTAAATGATGATTTTTTACATTAAAAACTGTTAAAAGAAACAATTTTTTTTAACAAATTGTTTTAAACAAATAGAAACAAAATTAAAAAATATTAAAAACCAATGTCATTAATCGATTGTACGAGAAAAATTATTCAAAAAGGCATGTGTAACGTTTTCAATCTTTTTACCTTATGTGTTCTTAATACTAAATAAACAATATTTTCGCGTACAATCGAATGAAACTATTTATTTTTAATAATTTTTAGTTTTCTTCTTACTCTCTAAAACTGAATCAGTGAAATTTTCACTGATTTGGAATCAGTGAACAACTTCTATTTGCTGAATCAGTGAAAATGACTGATCTTCAGTGGATTTCACTGATTTAGCAACGAAAAGTTGTTCACTGATTTAAAATCAGTGAAAATTTCACTGATTCAGTTTTAGAGAGTATAATTTGTTTAAAAAAACAGTATTCATTAAGCGTCATGGTGAAGCCTCAGCGTCATGGTGAAGCCTTTTGCATCATGGTGAAGGTTTTTGGCTGTCTTTCATTGAATTTGTGGTTTAAACAAGTGTACAATTTAAAATTTTTTGTGATTGTGTTAAATAAAATTAAACAAATAGAAATTACCTAAACTGTCATAATTTTAATATAAGTTTAACATTAAATACTTTATAAATTTTCATAAATAACCGTATAAATTTCTATGAATTGCTGGCAACTGATTTGCAAATTTTAAATTATTTGTTAATAAATTAGAATAAATGTTTTTAAAATAATTTATAAAATTACAACATATATTTCTATAAAGTTTAATATAATTTGCATAAATTACTACATAAATTTCCATAAATTTCAAAAATTAGTTTTTTTAATTTTCTTTTATTAACTATAAATTGCATCGAAATTTTCATAAATTACCGTATATATTACCATAAATTTCCATAAATTACGAAATAAATTTCCTGCATTAGTTTTTTGAATCATGAATTTTATTTTGTATTAATATTATGAATTTCCTCAAAATTTTTATAAATTACCGCATAAATTACCATAAATTTCCATAAATTACTACATAAATTTCCTACATCAGTTTTTTAAATCCTGAATTTCGTTTGTATTTTTATTATAAATTACCTCAATATTTTTATAAATTACCGCATAAATTACCACCATAGATTTATTTATTTGTTTAAAGCGATTTTATTAACAAATTATGACTTAAAATAAAATATGATCATAACAAAATCTTTCTAATTTTTCTTGTAGAATCGATTGTGATCCATAATTTTAATTAAATGTGACTTTTTTTATTATTTGTTTAAACAAATATTGTTTAAAAAATAGAAAATATAAAAGTTAGAATGCGAATGATTTTTATTTAACTTTTCTATAAATTCAACTATCAATTCTGTTATACTGCAACCGATTATGGTACATGGATGCGGTAACAGCTAATTTGTTTAAAAAATACAAAAATTATAAACAATTTGTCCGGCCCATCACAGATATTTCATTTTTTACTATCATACTTCAAAGTTATATCACAATTTTTATTTTAATCAGAAATTTTTTTTTCTAAAATCACAGTAACCAAATTGTTGGTTTCGTGGAGAATCACCCATATCTGAATTTCTTAATATTTTATTTGCATATTTATCAGTTAATTTCCAATTTGTTATAGTGATTATTATTATTACTTTAAAGGTGTAAATTAAAAATTAGAAATTAATTAATAATATACAAATAAAATATTTAATTAAGAAATTCAAGCATTAAAGAAAAATAAGTATGACATTTGATTGTGTAAACCAAAATATTTATTTGAACGAACCAAATAAATTCAATAAAATTAATTTGTTTGAATAAAACAAATTTTTTGTTTGTATGAAATAAACTTTTTGGTTGGATTAACCGAATTATGTAAAATAATATTACATAATTTGGATAAAAAGAAGAAAATTACAAACAATTCTAAAATAAATGAACTAAAACAAAAAAATATCAAAAGTAAAAGAAAAAATTGTTTTAAAATTATGTAAGAATAAGAAATTATAACATAAAAATTTAAAACAGTTTTAAAAAAGTGTTAAAAACTCTTAGAAATCTTGTAAGAATTAAAAAGAGGATTATTGTCAATATGGAAAATAATTATTATTTAATTATTATGCATTAATTTATATATATTTAAATTTGAATTAGTTGAAGTTTTAAAGTTTGAATAAACTAGAACACAAAATCTAGTAGATTTCCGATTTTTGGAAAGCATAAAAAATTTGTATTGCAGTATAGAACATAAAATGTGAAGATTCTTGATTGTTGAAAAAACTAAAAAATGAAATTAAGTTTGTATTATTTATATCATTATTATAGTTAAATATATTTGTAATAATTAATAATTTATTTTCCTATTTATGCAGTACCAGAATACCGTGGTCAATACCGTTGTATTTCTATGGGCATCCTTTCTTGTATAATTTTCTTCATTCTTTGCACTTTTCAATTATTCTTTGACACAACAAATTTATTTATCTTTTGGGTCATTCCAAAAATAATCGACTGCACTAACTCATTTGGCAAGGCCAAAATAAATCAACAACAATTGATTTAAATCATTGGGAAATTGGCATTAAAATCATGACATAATTAAAAAAACTTTACAATTCTCTAGATGTAAAATACTGCATGCAAAACATCACAAGACCATATAAACAAAACACACAAATTTGTGGATAAATCTTAAAAATTACGATTTCAATATTTTAATCTTTATCAAATTGAAAAAATTGTGCTAATACAGATTATCAAAATACCTACGATTTACAAATTTTTGGTATGAAGATAGCAAAAAATAGTATTAGAATTTTATATCTTTAAGTCATTATAATTTAAATAAATTCCAAACGTCAATTAACAATTAACTATCATATTCCAATTTGTTCCAACTTTTAACTTTCAATTAATTCAAATTTCAAATGCATATTATTAATGCAAAATCATCACGTAATATTAATTATATTTCATATTCACAATAATCCTTTTTTTAATTCTTATAATATTTCTATGAGATTTTTTTGCAAACTTACTTATTCTTCCATAAAATTTTGAGATTTTCTTTATTTCTTTAAATTTATTGTTGGAATTGTTTTAAATGTTACATGTAATATTATAAAAATTTGTTTGGTTTAATTTGCATAAACTTTTTTGTTTTTAAGTGATTTTTAAATTTCTTTTGTGGACTTTTTATTCATCTTGATATGGCACATGCTTTTATTTTATTTTTATTAATTCTAATCTTTTAGTAGATTCTAAACAAATTTTATTATTCTTTGTACTTTACATTTATTTACAGTTTGTTAGGTTCAGGAAAAAAACTTTTCTCCATTTTCTTGATGTTTCACTATTTTTTTAGTCTTAGCGTTCTAATTAATTCTTAAATTTTTGTCATAGTTTTTCCATTTCTTAGAAATATTTTTACTTCTTTTTAATTGTTTAGTTTTTATCTTATAATTACGAATTTTTGAAAACATTTATTTGATGTCTTTATCTACGTTTTTTAAAGGTATTAATTTTTTACTTTTTTGAAAGCTTTGATTCTTTTATTTTATATTATGTAAATTTAATCTTGTACTAAATATTAAAGATTTTGAATGGATTAAAAAATATACTTGCACCATATGTTATAAAATGACTTTTAAAACGTACTTTTAATTTTTTAAATATATTATGTAAATAATTGTGACGCGTTACGAAGGATCTAAGAAGAACCAAATTTTATGTTAAGTTTGTGGTTCTTGGAATCAAAATACACAAAGAGGATCAACTCTGAATACAACTCATTAATGTTTAAGTCTTCATTACATCAAAAATATTTAATGAAAATCGATGTTTAGTTTACATGAATAAATGTTTCTTGAATAAAACACTTGTGCGCATATATTTCTGCGCTAGAAAAGTAGTGCGCATGTATTTGTGTGCTAAAAAAGTAGTGCGCATGTATTTGTGCACCAGAAAAGTAGTGCGCGTCTATTTCTGCGCTAAAAAAGTGTTGCACATGTATTTGTGAGCTAAAAATGTAGTGCGCATCTATTTGTGCACTAAAAAAGTGGTGCGCATCTATATGTGCACTAAAAAAGTAGTGCGCATTTATATGTGCACTAAAAAAGTTGTGCGCATCTATATGTGCATTAAAAAAGTAGTGCGCATCTATATGTGCACTAAAAAAGTAGTGCACATCTATATGTGCACTAAAAAGTAGTGCGCATCTATTTGTGCACTAAAAAAGTAGTGCGCATCTATATGTGCACTAAAAAAGTAGTGCGCATTTATATGTGCACTAAAAAAGTTGTGCGCATCTTTATGTGCATTAAAAAAGTAGTGCGCATCTATATGTGCACTAAAAAAGTAGTGCGCATCTATATGTGCACTAAAAAAGTAGTGCGCATCTATTTGTTAAATAAAACAATTGTGGATATCTATTTATTAATTAAAACACTAGGTCGCAAGTATTTATTCAATAAAACACTTGGAACCATTTAGGCATTATTAATTAGGAGGCATATTTTCAATTTCCCCATTCAAGGTTGCTTACAAACATTACTGCGAAAACAAGAAGAAGAAAGGCGCGGAGAGCCTTTGTCGTCGGACGACTTAGAATTTGTTGTGGTGGGGCGAAACGTCAAGGCGACGCGACGCTTGCTTTCATCTCGATCTGAAAATTTGACTAATTTCTAACGTGTTTGACACGTTACGATTCTTTGATACATATTTTGTCGTGGTCTGCCACGATACTATTGAATATGTGGATTGACTGTTGTGGATTGCCACGATGCGATTTTTCTGATCGTATTGTGTTGAAGCCTGCCACGATACGACTGAGCAAAGTCTATCGTGTTGTGCCCGGACACGATATAACTCAGCTTAGTCTATCGTGTTCGAGGCTAGCCACGATACGATAAGATACAATTCTGTCGTTTCGCATCGTGGGCGTGTGCGTCCCTGACTTATTTACACACTAATTTATATCACTTTCTTGAAATATTTAATTTATTCTTTTTTGCAATTTCTTCTTTTTGAAACAATTTTTTTGGTACGTTATGTTTTATATTGTTGTTCTGTATTTTTAAAAAATCATTTAAGTGACTTTCATTTCTTTTTTAAAATTTTTCTTTTTTTATGCGTTTAATAATACTTTTTTAGTTTTTAGAATTGTTTTTAATTTTATTATTTTTACAAAAATTACTTCAGTTAATTTTATATAGTTTTATTTTAACAATATTTAGAAAAAATTATTTACTTTCCATTGATTAATTTTATGTATTATTATAGTTTGGAAGTTGTAAAATATAATTTTTTTCAATTTTATGATTTTTAAAATATTTATTTGGTTTTTTGTCATTTGGGAAAATGCAAAAAAAAAAAACTTGGGAAAATGTAGTAATTATTTTACAAATAATAACTAAATTTTGCAAAATTACTTGAAATGTCATTAGAACAGTCTGTCTGTCCCAAATTTGTTTAAATTTTGTCTTAAAATTAATTTTTTTAAATTTCCAAAAATCAGCTAAATCTGAGAAAGAAATTTATTTCAAGACAAAATTTAAACAAGTTTGGTTCAAACAGACATTTTTAATTACCTTTTAAGCGATTTTGCAAAGTTTGGTATTAAAATATTAATTAATTTTAGAGAAATTTTACGGACAAATTTTGTCGATACCAGTGACGTCACTCTCCAACACATGCTCTTAAGGAATAAGAAATTGAGATATTAGAAAATGGAGAAAATCTTCATTTAAAGTAAAAGCAAAATTATGAATAAATGAGAAAATTGCAATAAGAAAATACTTAAAATTGTTAACATTGTTTGAACGTGAAAGTAAGAAAATTGGAAAAAGATGCTAAAAATTGAGAAAATGTAAAAACGAAATTTAAAATTGTGGAAAAGATAAGAAACCGATCGACAAAGGATAATGGAGAAAATTCTTTAAAATGGAACAAGTTTTGGATTAAATTTTAAAAAAAAGGACCAAATATGCAGAAACTACGTATGATGATGAAATAAGTGAAAAAAGGTAAATAGGAAACTAAAAACTTCTTTTATAAATTTATATCATTTTTATGTATTTAAAAAAAAAATAGTAAGCAACTGATTCAAAAATCTTGAAATTTTACTGAAAAGAACTCAAAAACGGAAAAAATGTAGAAATTATTTTAAATGAGACAGAAATTAAACAGTTATAGGAAAAGGAAAAAGTTTCTAAGAAATATAAAAATGAAAAAATGAGAAAATTTGGTTCAAGCTTTTTGGAGAAAGTAAAATAAAAAAAAGAAAAGTCTTAAAAAGATTACAAACATTAAGAAATTTAAAAAAAAAATATAGAAAAAAATTATCAAATATATGTTTTTAATCAATTGGAAATTTAGATCAATTTAGATTTGATAAATTTAGAAATTATAGAATAAAAATTAAACAATTTCAAAGTAAGGAGAATATTTCGAACAAATAGGGAAATGATTTAAAATTTTTACTTTAATAATTACAAATTCAAAAAGAGGAAATATAAATTACGAAGGCACAAAATAATTGAAGGATAAAGAAAAGAATTGAAAAAAATGTCAAAAAGTCCAATGAAAAAAAAATTAAAAAAGCCAACAAAAAAAGTGATTTAAAAATGGAAAAAATATCTCTGAAAAGAATCGAACTATGGAAAAATTACAAAAACTTTTAGTTTAATAATAATCTACTACAAAAAAAGAAATAGCAAAAAACTGTAAAAAGAATAAAAAGATAAATAAAAAATAAAATTCGATTTAAAGAACTATGATTTAAAAAAATGTCTTAAAAACAAGAAAAACTGTAAATAAATGAAAATATTTACAAAAATTATTTAGTAAGAATTAACTAAAATATTTAAGAAGTAGTGAAAATAAAATAAAATAATGTAAAACGAAAGAAGATTTATTTATTATTTATTTTCATCGTTGACAATATTTAAAAAAAATTACAAGTACAAGAATAAAAAAATTTATTTAATATCACAAAGTAGCTCGTTTTCCCTTTTCTCATTAATCTGAATATAACATTTGCCACTGGGATAAGCCATTTCAACTTTTGTGACAGGTAAGCCTTCTTTGAGCTAAGAAAAGTTGTTATAAATATGAAAATAATTAATACACGTAATTCCACCTTTTACTAAATGGGACAGAATGATTAAAGGCTCCAAATTAGTTGTACAGCGCGTCTCTCTAACTGAAAACAGAATTTAGTTTCAAGCCCAAGAATTCATCGCGGAATTTTGTTTATCCAGCTTTCCAGTAAAGCTTCCAAAGCAGAGAAATAAGTATAATAAATTGCTTCGTGATTTATGTATGAGATTATCGTACAATTTCTCAAACCTAATTGGTAAGTAGGTACTTACTTTAAAGAAGAAATAACCTTATTTTCAATAGCAAGCCTTCAGAATAAAGTGACTTTCCTTTTAATGTACTTTTAATACATTTTTTCATTTTTAATTTCCATGTCCAATTCATTTTCAATTTTGCTTATTTTATTTATTACACGGATTTCTGCTTATGACGTTTAATTATTGTTAAAAACTGTAAAGTAGATTTAAACAAAAGACGCATTTCTATTTTAATGCACTATTTGTTAAAAATAAAATATAAATTTATTAATTATTTTGAATTTAAATTTCGGAGAATTGATATTTAAATATCTAAATAAAATTAGAAATCCTATGATAAATATAAATTTTTTTTAGAAGTTATTGATTTAATCAAAAACATCTATATGAAGCAAACTTGTGCTGAAGACAGAATAAAAGAATGAATAAATGAATGAAGGTATTATTATTATTAAATAATAATAATCTCCGTAAACTCCTCAAGTAAGTTACTATTTATATTTATTGATTTTTTTCTATCCACGTTTTAAAACTTGAAGTGAAGTTGGTTAGTTTTTTTATATTTATTCATCTTTTTCTGTCCACGTTTTAAAATCCAAAGTAAAGTTAATCCCTTCTTTTTTTTCATTAATTTTGATTCTCTTTATCAGAAAATTTTAAAATTGTTTTAGTTTACGAACAAAATATGCAAATAAGGTAGTCTTTATGACGAGATATTGATTATGACTAACAATAATTTACATATTACACACTTATATGAATTTTAATAATAATTTAGATTAATTTAAAGTGTCGAATAGTCGAATTTATCAAAAATTAAAATGACGTTATTTTACTTTATTGAAGAAAATTAAAACTAAAAAATTAAATCCAGTTTAAATTATTCTCTGTAACTTTTTAAACCATTTTTAAAGTTCTAAAACTTTCATCAAGTTTGCTGCAAGTTTGGAAACTTCCGGAAAGGTTGCAATTCTGAATTTAATTTTTTCAAATATCAATTATTCTCTTCAGTCTTTAAATTATTGTGATGAATATTTAAATTTATTACACAATTTTTTATTTACTTCTGTCATTTTTCAATTATTTTCTCAACATTTCAATTATTTTTTTTTTCTATCTTTAAAATATTGCCAGGAATATTTAAATTTTCAACATAAGTTTCTATTCTACTTTTGTTTATTAATTTTGAATAATTTTCTTCAAATTTCAATTACTTTTGTCATTATTCAAGTATTTTTGTCATTTTACGATTATTTTCTTCATATTTCTATTATTTTTGCAATTTTAAAATTATTTTCTACAAATTTCAATTATTATTTTATTCAAATTATTGAATGTGGCCTATTAATATTTAATATAGTAATTATTGTTGTTATATCAAATTTTAATTTTATTGTTACTTGAAATAAATTTTAAAATTTTATATTGTAATAGGCTTTTGCCCGTAAATATATAAATAAATAATTTTTTATTGACACAAAATTTTAAATTTATTATATTAGTTTTCAATTATTTTCTACAAATTTCAATCATCTTCTTTATTCTTTTTATTATTGTCATCAGTTTATTAAATTTGTACATGGTTTTTCAATTAATTTCAACAAATTTCAATTATTTTCTTCAAACTTCAATTATTTTCTATAATTAATTAATTAATTCTCTATGATTTTTTATTTTTACACCAGCTTTCAATTA
This sequence comes from Ganaspis brasiliensis, assembly GCA_037103525.1. Lineage (NCBI taxonomy): Eukaryota > Metazoa > Arthropoda > Insecta > Hymenoptera > Figitidae > Ganaspis > Ganaspis brasiliensis. The sequence goes on from JAZKLR010000333.1 coordinate 2,440,081, forward strand.
TTTATGTCATTATTCAATCAGTTTCTTAAAATTTCAATTGTTTGGTCAATTTTTCAAGTATTATCTTTAAATTTTTAATTTTATGGACCAGTTATCAATTATTTTTTTCAAATTACAATTATTTTTGTTATTGTTCAATTATCTTCCTGTAATTTCAATTATTATTTTTAAATTGTGTTTTTCAATCAATTATTTTCTTCAAATTTTAAATTATTTTCTTCAAATTTCAATTACTTTTGTCATTAATCAATTATTTTTGTTATTTTCCAATTATTTTTCTCATATTTTTGTTATTTTTTTAGAATTACTTTTTACAAATTGCAATTATTTTATTCAATTTTTTTTATTGTCATAAACTTTTAAATTTCGTACACCGGTTTTGAATTATTTTCATCATTATTTTTATTATTGTCACGAATTAATTAATTTTTGTACACCTTTTTCAATTATTTTCTTCAAACTTTAATTATTTTTTTCATATTTGAATTTTTTTGTTATTTTTGAATTATTCTCACTGAACTATTAGTTCAGTGATTATTCTCTTCAAATTTGAATCATTGTCTTCAAACTTCAATTAATTTCTTCTACTTTCAATTATTTCCCTCAAACTTATAATAATTTTTTTTTACTTTACAATTATTGTCTATAATTTTGTAATTTTTACACCAGTTTTGAATAATTTATTTCAATATTCGAATTCTTTTGTCAAGTTTTCAAGCATTTTCTTCAAATTTTTAATTTTTCAAAAGTTATCAATTATTTTTGTCATTTCTCAATTATTTTTTCAATTTACAACTATTTTTGTCAATTTTCAAATATTTTTGACATTTTGGTATTATTTTCTTTAAAGGACATTTACTTCAATCTTTGTATTATTGTCATGAATTTATTAACTTTTGAAGATCAGTTTTCAATTATTTATGTCATTATTCAACTTTTTTCTGCCCATAAACATTTTTTTGATATTTTTTTCAAGTTTCAATTATTTTCTTTAAAATTCTATTATTTTTTTCCATTTTTTTAAAATTGCAATTATTGTCTTCAAACTTCAATTACTTTCTTCAACTTTCCATTATTTTCCTCAAATTTATAATTTTTTTTTTTAACTTTACATTTAATGTCTATAATTTTTTAATTTTTACACCAGTTTTGAATTATTTGTTTCAGTATTTCAATTGTTTCGTCAAGTTTTCAAGTATTTTCTTCAAATTTTTTTAAAGTTATGAATTATTTTTGTCATTTCTCAATTAATTTTTTAAATTACAATTATTTTTGTCAATATTTAAATATTTTTGACATTTTAGAATTATTTTCTTTAAATGTCATTTTCTTCAATCTTTTTATTATTGTCATAAATTTATTAACTTTTGCAGATTAGTTTTAAAAAAAAAGAAAAAATATTTAATTATTTTTTTCAAGTTTTAATTATTTTCTTGAAAATTCTATTATTTTTTTTCATTTTTTCAATTTTTCACCTATTGTCAAGAAAGTGTAATTTTTTCACCAGCTTTTATAATTATTTTTGTGATTATTCAATTAGTTTCTTTACATTTCACGTATTTCTTTAATATCGCAATTATTGTGCGAAAGTTTAAATTTTTTACATCAGTCTCAAACTTTTGTTTCAAATTTCAATTATTTTGGTCATTCTTTAATTATTTTTTTGTAACTTCAATTATTTTTAAAACTTTTCAATTAATTACTTCAAATTTCAATTATTTCGTTTGGATTTTTGTCATCATTTTTTGATTTTTCATAATTTTTTCAATTAGTTTTGTCATTTACAACTTTTTTTTCAAATTGGATTATTTTTGTCATTATTTAATTTTTTTTGTTTTACATATTTCAATTATTTTTGCGATTTTTGAATTGTTTTTTTTTTTTTAATTTAAATGGCTTTTCCCGCTGGTGTACATATAACTCTATATTGCTTATTCACTTTTTTTATTTAAAAACTTACTATTTAGTCACTTTTTTTATTTAAAAACTCATTATTTACTCACTTTTTTAAATTAAAAAGTCTTTTTTTCACTATTTTTAATCTGTAAGTCCACTGGCAGCCAGGAGGGCTTCCTTATTGGATAAATATTATTCATTGATTTGTTTTATTTATTATTATAGTTTTATTTTTAAAATATATATTTGAAAAATTATAGAATACAATAATAAATATAAAAAATCGGTAACTACTTTTATCTAATAAGAAGAAATAAATATTTTAAATATAATATTTAAAAATCAATTAATATAAATTAAATAAATATTTATTTAGGACAAAATTTATAATATTTTGGAATTAAAAAGAATTGCAAAAAATAATTGAAATTAAACAAAATAATTTCAAATGTTGCAAATTAATTGTAAAAAAATTAAATCAATAAATTAAAGAAAATAATTAAAATTTGAGAAAAATACTTGAGAATCTTAAAAGTAAATTAAAACAAAACTGAATAATGAAACATTAGAGAAAATAATTGAAAATTGAAAAAACATGGTTAAAAATTGAGATAAATAAATTAAAAATAAAAAACAAAAATTAAAATTTGAGAAAATAATTAAACAAATTACATAAAATATTTGAAATACAGGAAAGTTAAACTTAATTTGAGAAAAATACTTAAAACTTTCAGAAGTTCATTGAAATAAAAGAAAATAATTAAAAATTAGAGAAAATAAATAAAAAAAGATAAAAATATTATAAAATTGTACAGAGAATGTTTTAATTAAAGAGAAATAAGTAAAAACTTTTTGGCAATATTAAGATTGAGAAAGAAAATTAACTTATGATGAAATTAATTTAAATATGAAAAATTGAAAACATTCAATAAAAGTTGAGAGAAATAACTGAAAAAATCATAGAGTATATGTTTGAAAAATAATAATAATTACAAAATTACTGAATAAATTTTAATTAAATAGAATAATTAAAAAATCTCAGAAGTAACGAAAATTTATGAAAATAATTGCAATATCGGATAAATAATTGAAATTTTTGAAAGTAATGACAAAATAATGAATATAATAATTATAAATTGATGAAAATCAAGAAAAATTGCAGAATTTAGTTTTAATTTTAAGCCAAACAAAATAATTGAAAAATCGATATATAATGGAAAATTTATGACAATAATCTAAATTTAAGATAATAACTTAAAATTTAGGAAATTAATTGCATGTGTATATATTTTAAACTTCTTCAAAAACCATAATAAATTTTTAAAGCATTTCTCCAAACTCTTTTTACACAAATGACAATTAAAAACCAGCACAACAAAAGAAAATAACAGAGACTAACTTCACTACAGTTTTTAAAATGTGGACAGAAAAAGATGAATAAATAAAATTACAGACTAACTAACTTCAGGAGTTTAAGGAGATTATTATTATTTAATAGTTTAATTTAACTGGATTTTTAGAATCAAAGTTTATTTTGCCGTAAAATATTATTAGCAAGTAGGTTTCAATTTGTTAAAGACAAGTCGTTTTGCCAATTGAAAAATCGATAAAAAAAAAAGGTGATTTCTGGAAGAAGTCTATCCCAGTAAACCAGCCACGACTGATGGATGAAACCTTTTGGCTGGGACGGAGTAAATTGAAGACTGAGAGAGGAATTGATTACACGGTACTTTAAGTCAGTATCTAACTGGGCGTAAGCTCAAAGCACTTTAATAATAATGCCTTGATTAAAAGTCGCTCAGCAGCTTGAAGATTTCGTCGTAAAATCGCAGTAATCAATGAAAAAGACAAAAATTAAAACATTATGATTTTCGATAATTAATTGATATTAAATTCTGTTTAATGAAATCGTAGCCAGTATATTTTTAACGTTAGTAAGATAGCCATGAGGATAACGTAAAAAAAAAATAAAATTAGATGAAAATTGGAAAAATAGTTCAAATAGGGAAAAAAACAGATGGGGAAAAATAGAGAAAAATAAATTTTAAAAAAAATTTTAGATGGATTTGAAATACAAAGAAAATGAGCGAAAAAGTAAAAAAATTAGGCGAAAATAATTAAAATTCGGATAAATGACAGGAACTTAAAACTTGTTGGTTTTTTAAAAATAAAATTTAATTTTTCTGGTAACAGCAAGGTTTTGAAGTTTTTCTAAAACTTTTCGTCGTTTATTAAAGTTAGTTTCTGATTTTTAAGAATTTTTTCATTCTCAAAATGTTACTAATTTTTTTTTGATCCTGTAGTAACTGAATTGGAATCGGAATTAGGAACTTTAAAGAAGGTAATTGAATTTTAAGAAAAGAGTGGAAGAAATGTAGGTTATAAATGGAAATTTAAGAATGAAGTGAAAGAAATTAAAAATGTAATTTAAATTTGGGGGAAAATTTTGTTAATTCAAGGAAAATAATTAAACAATAATGCGAATTATTGAAAATTAAAAAAAAAATAGTTAAGAACGTAGTAGAAGATAAAAATCATTGAAATTGTAAGAAAATAATAGAAAATTGAAGAAAATGATTAAAAATATTAAAAGCATTGAAGTATCTAATGTAATATAACAAAAAAACTGATAATGAAAAGTATACCGATATTTGTATAAAGTAAGTAAAAAAATTGGAAAAAATAATTGAAGATTGAAATAATAATAGAATAAAAATTTGAAAAAAAGTAATTAAAAAAACTTAAACAACAAAATTGAAATTTGAAAATTGAAAAATATATTGAAAATACAGAAGAGTGTATTTAAAACAAAAGAGAATAATTAAACATTGAAGAAAATCATTCGAAAATAAGCAAATTCATTTAAAAATTAAAGAAATAAATTGAGATTTTAAGAGAATAAGTAAAAATTAATTAAAAAAATTAAAAGAAAAGAACAATACAATTTGAAAATAAAAAAGGATAATAATCATTTAAAAAAAATAACTCAATAGTTAAATTCAATATTTAGGTTATGTCAAAATAGTTAATATTTTAGTTAAATTCTGCTTACTAATTCAATTGGTCAAATTTTAATTTTATTTTAATTAAAAATAATTTTTTAGTTATTTTTTTTTTACTTATAAATAGTTATTTTACACTAATTGCTGACATAAAAAATCAGCCACGATTTAAGTAATAATTAATTATTTTTAATTACAATTCAGATTTAGATAGCAATTATAAAATACTCAAAACATGTGTTTATTGATACAATTAATTGTAAAAATTGAAGAATATAATTGTAATTTAAAGGGAATAATAATTAAAAGTAAATAAAATTAAATAAAAGATTAAATAAAATTAAAGACGATTATTGATAAATGGTGAAAAATGTTTATAAAAAAAATAATTGTAGAATATGAAGGATAAATAATTGTTAATTAATGAAAAAATTGTTTGAAATAATAGAACAATGATAAAAAAAAACTGAACAATAAGAAAATTAATAGAAAATTAAAGAATTTAATTCAAAAATCGAACAACATAATTGAAAATTGCAGAAAATAAAATAAACGAATATGAAAATAAAAATAAAATCGAATAAAAAATTGAAAATTACAGACAATAATTAAAAATTGAGGAAAATAATTAAGACAGAGAAGACTAATTGAAAAAAAATTAAAGAATATAATTTAAATTTGAGGAAAGTAATTTAAATTTTAGAAAAATTGTTGAAAAATAATGAGAACAATTAAAAACTGGAAAAAGTAATTAAAAAATAATTGAAATCATAAAGAGAAGAATTATTCAAAATTAAAGAAATGTTAAAGCCAATTTAAATTAAATATATTTAAAGCATGGATTAAGTGAAAATAAGTTGTTTATTGATCAAATTAATTTTAAAAATTGAAGAATATAGTTGTAATTTAAAGAGAATAATTGAGAGGTAGCGAAAAAAAATAAAGACGATAATTGATAAATGGAAAAAAATGTTATTGAAAAAAATAATTGTGAAACTTAAAGAATACAATTGACATTTAAAAAAAATGTGAAATACAAGAATATAATTGAACATTGATCAAATTAATTGAAAATTACAGATTTTAATTGAAAAATCGAATTAGATAATAGAACATTGTCAAAAATAATTAAAACAAAAAAATTAAATAAATAAATGAAAATAAAATCGAACAACATAAATGAAAATTACAGACAATAATTTAAATTTGTAGAGAATAATTAAAACAGAAAACATAATTCTAGAATGTTAAAGAATATAATTCAAATTTACGTAAAGAATTTTAAAAAGGACATTAATTGAAATATAAGAAAAAAAAACCTAAAAACTGAGAAAGTGATTAAAAAAATGATTTAAAAATGAATGGAAAATTAAAGAAAATAATTCAAATCATAATAAAAAAAAAAAATTATCAAAAATTAAAGAAATTTTAAAATTATTTTAAATTAAGTATATTTGAGGCATAGATTAATTGAATTTTTAATCAATGCAAATTAATTACGAATTTGAAGTCCATTTTTCAAAATTCAAAATATCAGTTCTAATATGGAAAACTAGAAATTTTTACTTATATTACTGAAACTTGATTTTAAATGTTTAAATTAATTAACTAATTAATATATTAATTACTTTACATTACATTAAATGCCTAAATATAACTAATTAATTTTCATTAATGAAACTAAACCATTTTCAATTAAAGCAATTTAATGAACTTATAATTTGATATTAAAATCACAAAAATCGATATCAAACACGACTTTGAATAATTACAAACCAGAGTTATTATTACTGGGTTAAAAGGACGAAAAGTTCTTGAAATTTCGAATAAAAGTGGAACAGTAGACAAAGTCATTACTCATCAAAGTTCAAAGAATAAAAAAGTGCACACGATGTAACATCATCAAAGAGGTGTGAATATGCATGAACCGTCATTAACGGCGATTATACTCGAGCTTCTTCTTTTTTCTTCTTTTTCTTCTTTTTCTTTCCTTTTTCTTCTTCTTTTCGTTAACGTCAGAATTATACTGGCTAACGCCTCGTATATCCGTCCATGACCGAGTGAATGGAGTCTAGACTTTATGTCTTAAAGGAAAAAAGCTCCCTCTAACATTTTGCAGATACTGTATTAAATTATTTTAACACAATTTTTACAGAATTAGTTTTATTGAAACTGTCACGCAATTATTCTCATATTTCTTAATTTATATTCTTCATAATTTTATTGTATTAGTATTATCGTTTTTTTGTTTTGTTTTTTTTACTAAATGTACATTAACAATTAACTAGCAAAATAAAATGTGCGCCAGCGCGCGATTAATTTTTAATGCATTTTAGAAATTATTAAAAAAACAATAATAAGTATTACAAATTGGTAAATAATATTTTAGAATTAAAAAGAATTGCAAAAAATAATTGAAAATTTTGCAAATTAATTGAAAAAAAATAATGAAATCAATTAATAATTGGGGAAAGTAGTTTAAACAATCAAAAAATGTTTTAAATGTAAAAAAAAAAATTAAAATTTGACAAATTAATTAAACAAATTACATAAAATATTTTAAATAAAGGAATGTTAAACAAAATTTGAGAAAAATACTGAAAACTTTCAGAAGTTCATTGAAATAAAAAAAATAATTAAAAATTAGAGAAAATAAATGAAAAAAGATAAACATAATTTAAAATTGAACAGAACAAGTTTTAATTAAAGAGAAATAAATAAAAACTTTTTGACAATTATGAAAAAGAACGAGAAAAAGAACGAAAGTAATTGAAAATTGAAGAAAATAATATAAAAAATATTATAAATAATGAAATGATTGAAAAGTCAGATAAATGGTTAAAAATTTTTGAACTTATGAAACAAATGTAAAGAATTAAAAATTGAAGGAAATAAATTTTGGAAAATAATTGAAAAATGTTTTTAAATTTTAAAACTTGACGAAAATAATTAAAATATGATACAAACAATGATAAGTTGTAAAAAAATAAATGACATTTAAGTAAGATAGTTGAAAAAACTAAAGGATTTTTTTTAAATAAAGAAAAAATAATTGAAATTTGAAAAAAATACATAAAGATCTTAGAAATCAATTAAAAAAAAAGAAAATAGCTAAAAATTGGAGAAAAGAATTGAAGAAATAAGCTTAAAGTAATTGAAATTTATTTACGATAATTAATAAACAAATTTTGAAATTCTGATAACAAATGAAAATAATTAGAAATTGAAGAAAACAATTGAAATTTTAGACAAATTCTTAAAAATCTTAGAAAATAATTTTAGAAAATGAGAATAATTAAAAATTGGAGAAAAAACTGAAAGAATGCTAACAATAATTAAAATTTACGATAATTAATAAAATCTTTTGAAAATTATGAGAACAAAGAATAATAATTTAAAATTGAAGAAAATATTAGAAATTTGAGAAAAATACTTGAAAATTTTTAGAAATTTATTGTATAAAATGGGAAAAACTAAAAATTGGAGAGAAGTCTGGAAGAAAGCTAAAAATAATTGAAATTTACGATAATTAATAAAAAAAATTTGAAATTCTGATAAAAAATGAAAATAATTAGAAATTGTAGAAAATATTTGAATTTTCAGAAAAATATTTAAAAAAAAATAAATTATAAATTAAATTAAATTAAAATTAAAATTTACGATAATTAATAAAATCTTTTGAAAATTATGAAAACAAAGAAAAATAATTTAAAATTGAAGAAAATACTAGAAATTTGAGAAAAATACTTAAAAATTTTTAAAAATATATTTTATAAAATGAGAAAAACTAAAAATTGGAGAAAAATCTGGAAGAAAGCTAAAAATAATTGAAATTTACATTATTTAATAAAAAAAAAGTTTGAAATTCTGAAAACAAATGAAAATAATTAGAAATTGAAGAAAATATTTGAATTTTCAGAAAAATACTTAAAAATCTTGGAAAACAATTTTAGAAAATGAGAATAATAATTAACAATCGAGAAAAATAATTGAAAAATGATAAAATTAATTAAGAATTGAAAAAAATAATTGAAATATGCTGAAAATAATTTAATATTGAGAAAGGAAATTGAATTATGATGAAAATAAATTAAATATTAAAAATTGAAAACATTCAATAAAATTTGAGATAAATAACTGAAAAAATCATAGAATATATGTTTAAAAAAAAATAATAATTACAAAATTACTTAAAAAATTTTAATTAAAGTGAATATTTAAAAAATCGCAGAAATAACGAAAATTTATGAAAATAATTGCAATGTCGAATAAATAATTGAAATTTTTAAAAGTAATTAATATAATTATAAATTGATGAAAATCAAGAAAAAATGCAGAATTTATTTTTAAGCAAAAGAAAATAATTAAAAAATCGTTATATAGTGGAAAATTGATGACAATAATCTAAATTTGAGATAATAACTGAAAATTTAGGAAATTAATTGCATGTGTATATATTTTAAACTTCTTCAAAAACCATAATAAATTTTTAAAACATTTTTCGAAACTTTATTTTTACACAAATGACAATTAAAAACCAGCAAAACACTACACTAACGAAAAAGGTTACCTTATTCTTCCAATTCTTTTAAAATATTTCCTGATAAAGAAAGTCAAAATCAATAAAATAACAGGTACTAACTTCACTTCAGTTTTTAAAACGTGGACAGAAAAAGATAAATAAATATTAATACTAACTAACTTCACTTCAGACTTTAAAACGTGGACAGAAAAAATGAATAATTAAATGATTAAACGAACTTACCTGTAAGTGAAGTTCTATCATAATTGTATGAAGCGCCTCTTCTGAAGAGATATTATATTGTAGTACCCCTTCCGGTGTATCACTAGCGCCACACTTTTTAAAGAGAATTAAAACAAGGTACGAATTACCGACTAAGACCACCTCGTCCAGTTGCTTCCCTTCTACATTCTGATCATTCCTTTAAAGAATTGCCGCAATATATGGGATTCTAGTTTTAGAATGAAGGGATTTTTCTGTTCAAAAGAAAACATGGGTGGGACCTATCTCTTCAGAAGAGGCGCTTCATACAATTATGATAGAACTTCACTTACAGGTAAGTTCGTTTAATCATTTAATTGTATTTCGCGCCTCTTCTGAAGAGATATTATATTGTAGCTGTTTAAAGGTTTTGCGGCAATCATTGTTTGCAAAGTTGGAATTAAGTTCTTTACTTATTCATTTTTTCAATTAATAATTTAGCCCAAAGCACAACGAGTGCTTTCAGTATTTAGACCTCTTCTCGTCATTAAACCCATCTAAGTCTACCTCCTTTATCTGGAGGCTAACTTCTTTTGAAAGGTATTTGTATTTTGCGCTTTTTTAAATAGAAAAGTAAAAACCTAAATTTTTTCACCCTTAAAGAAACAGCTCTTTTTATGTAGTTTCTAAGTATTATAATAATTAACATTGATCAACTATTTTCAATCAAAGAAAGAGACAAACAAGATAAGAGTATTCTTCTTAGGATGCGATTCTCTAATACTCTCTAAATCTAAAATGGCAACAAATTACTATTTGGGGGTATATAGGTTTTTACTAATTGAAAAAGAGAGAACTATTTTACCCTCAAATAATGAAAATCTACTATTTAAATAAGTGACAAAACTTTTCCAAAAGAGGATATTTACATTTCACTTGAATAAATAATATTACTTCAAAAAACAGAGTAATTATTTTTTAACCTTGAACTTATCATAGTTTTCATCTACTCAGTTCACTAATTTTTCTTGAAATCACGTTTATAGTAGAAAATTAAACAATTATTGAAAGTTAATTTTAGGTTAGGTACATTTTTTTATTTTTTCGTTAACTTTTCTACATTTTCCATAATTCCACTTTTCAAATATATTTATATAAAACTGCTAAAAACAATTATGTTGTTTATTTATAAATATAAGGTAAGAACATCATTTTAAATACCAAAAAATAAACAGAAGTTTATAATTATTGTCTTACTAATTGACGTAGTCATTTTGAAATAATTACTCTTTTAATTAGTTAAATGACAATAAATTACTACTTTATTTAGATGAATATTGAACTGCTAAATAAATCGGTCAAATTTCCACGATCTCAGATTTTAAGAGATATATATTTATATATTAAATATAAAGCAGAATAATTTTAGGTTTGAAGTAAATTGGTTTAGCTACTGACAATAATCATTCTACAAATAAAGAAATCAAGGTTGATTGATTAATCAATTGCTAGTCCTAGTATAATATCATTTTTCTTAATTTGTTTGAAAAGGTTTAATCTTAAAGTTTTGAACTTTATTAAGTTTAACCTTAATGTTTTAAAATATTTTTCTTTGTCAAATTTTTAAAATTTCTTGACATAGGCGGACATGTATAAAAAAAGAATTTTTATTATTTTAGAATAATCCATAGCATAAGAGTTTGCATCTCGTTTTTAAGAAACATGTTGCTTACACCTAGTATTTAATCTTTACGCAATTAAATCAGTATGTGTTAATCAAATTTTTTTTAAGATATTGTAGAAAGTATTAATATTCAAACATTATTTCGTTTCAGGTAGCAACTTTCTTTATTCAAAATCTGCTTCAATTTCCTTTTTGAAGGCTGAATATAAAGACTCTTAAATATCTTGCTTCTGTGTAACTCCAGATTATTTTAGTAAGATTATTTAAATTGAGAACAATAAACTCTACCATTATTATTAATAAAAGCAATACTGTAGTATTAACTATCCATATAATGGAACATCCTTATGTTTTAAATTATTTGCGTAAAATTTAAAACACACAAAAAATCCACAAAGTTAAAACTATTAAAATGCTCAGTTCTTTCGTATTTTCCCAAACACCTTTGAGTATTTTTTGTTCTTTATGCATCAGTTCCCTAAACTATAGGAAATTTGTCTGCAAAAATTTTGATGCATAGATCAAAAAACATAATAGAATATTTAAATTATTTGGAATATTTCACTTCTATTAATCAATAACTGGTGACAAAATATTTTCGTTCCAGAGCTAAAAATTTATTATTTATATGTTGGGTATATAAAGTACTCCGTATTTTAATGTAAACACCAACAAAACCGACCTTTTCTAAAAAGACACGTTTTTTACATATATATTTTATATATATATATATATCTACTTTTTAGTCGTTCTATTGCGACTAATTAAAATATGTTTCATTTATTAATTATAATAGTTTTCGGTGACTACAAATGAAACACCTTACATGCCGTTGATTGACACACTTCTAAGACAAAAGGAAACTTATTATTTTCCATTTAATAACGATCCATCAGGCATGTTTTTCTTGGATGCATTTTTAAATTTGGTGTTTAACAGTACCATGACATTTGTCCACTTCAGTAGAATTGAAAATTTCTCTTAGCAGTAATTTTCCTAATATTTCTTTGAACGTCGATTAACATAGTCTTTGGTGATTTTTATAGACGTATATATGTATATATAATTGTCAAAATAAATAACTTGCAGGTCAAATAACCTTAAACGAAACCTTATTTGCATATACAGTCGCAGTTACAGATAATTTATTCACAGTACCCTATTTTATGATTTTTAACAACAGAGAAAAAAAAAATAAGCATAAGTACATAAACACAGATATTTGTAACAATCAGTGAATAGCCCCCTTTTTGACTATCAGTTATTTCTAAAAAAAAAACAAAATTATTGAAGAAAAACTAATTTAACTTGTAGTTGTCCTTTTCCATTAAACGGTTATGCGGACCGTTGTGACAGGACCATATTCAAGGCACTCTCCAACTATCAGTTGTTCTTAAAAAGTAACGTAAATTTCCAAGAAGGAAAACTAAACTTGCATTTTTTTTTTTTTAATATTTATTTATTACTATTATTATTATTATTTTATTTATTTTTTCTCGATGAACAGTTACAAGCTGTTTTGACAGCCTGTACATAGCACTCTTTATTATTTGTTATTGTTAGGAATAAACACTTTTGTAGACAATTTAAATATCCCGTTCTTTTATGTATTCAAATTCTTATGTATAGTAAGTTCAGGTCAGATGGAGCTTCGATCACTTCAGGTTTGGTTAAAATGTTTTTCTGTTTGTATCAAATTACAATTTGTTTTAGTTCATTTGTATACTCTGCCAAAGTCCATAGCTTTTACTAAAATAATTTCCTCAATTTCGCAGAAAAAACTAAACAAATAATTTGTTTTTTCGTTCACAAACAGTTGCTGACCGTTGTGACAGACAGTGTAAATCACACTTTTTGACTAGCAGTTATTTCTAAAAACATTAAAGGATATAACTAAACTTGTATTTCTTGCCTTTTTGTCTACAAACGGTTGCAGACCGTTGTGACAGGCAGTGCATAGAACTCTTTTTGTTTATCTGTTATTCCTGCTTAAAATTAACCTAAAAACAAAACAAGACCTGTATTTAGCTATTTTGTCTTCAAACGGTTGCAGACCGTTGTGACAGAGAGTTCACAAAACTTTTTATTTATTTGTTATTGCTAACAAAAAAAAATAACCTTCAAGTTAAAGGAAATAACTAAACCTGTATTTCTTGCCTTTTTGTCTACAAACGATTGCAGACCGTTGAGACAGGCAGTGCACAGAATTCTTTTTGTTTATCTTTTATTTCTACTTAAAATTAACTTAAAAACAAAACCTGTATTAGCTTTTTGTCTTCAAACGGTTGCAGACCATTGAGACAGACAGTTCATGGAATTCTTTTTGTTTATCTTTAATTTCTACTTAAAATTAACTTAAAAACAAAACCTGTATTAGCTTTTTTGTCTTCAAACGGTTGCAGACCGTTGTGACAGCACAGTACTCTTTATTTATTTGTTATTCCTAACAAAATGTCACTTTAATGTTATTAAAAATGACTAAGCTTGTGTTTCTTGCCTTTTTGTCTACAAACGGTTGCACACCGTTGTGACAGGCAGAGCACAGAAGTCTATTTATTTATCTTTTATTTATGTTTAAAATTAACCTAAAAACAAAGAGAACATATCTTTAGCTTTTTTCACCACAAACGGTTGCAAACCTTTGTGGCTGACAGTGCACAACAAAAAAATTTAAATCAACAGTTATTTTTAGAAAAACAAAAACCACTTTTTAAAAAAGAAAACTAGTTACACTTGTAACCTCTGTTTTTTCGTTTACATACATTTGCAAGCAACCGTTATGATAGACAATGCTCAGCACACTTTTTCATTATAGAAGACAAACGCGAATTACTGAAATTTTTAAAACTATTTTATAACAAAATATTTATAGCACTTTTTTTTTAAAGAAAGTTTCGATAGCGTGGAAAACATATAACCTAAACACTTCAACTTACTTCGATATCACGACAATTTGCAATCCATTTCCAATTTTTTCTTTCGGACGACTCATATATTTCTTTTACTTAATCCTTAATTCACTTTTCCTTATTTATATTTTTTCTTTTATGCATTTTTATTCAATTTTATATTAAACTTTGCATTTCGTGTGGTAACGCAGTGACACACCAAAAAAGAATGATCAGAATGTAGAAGGGAAGCAACTGGACGAGGTGGTCTTAGTCGGTAATTCGTACCTTGTTTTAATTCTCTTTAAAAAGTGTGGCGCTAGTGATACACCGGAAGGGGTACTACAATATAATATCTCTTCAGAAGAGGCGCGAAATACAATTATAAATAGTAACTAACTTCAGGAGTTTACGGAAATTATTATTATTTAATTATCATATACGTCATTTTTAAACGCGTTTTATCACCTTGCTTCAAATTATAAAATCTTTTACCAATTGTCTCGTAAACTTTTAATCATTTACAAGAAAACAAAAAATTTTAATTTTTCTCGTATTGAATAAGCAATGTCTGACTATAAAACACGTTTTCTACTGAGGGCAATAAATACTTTACGAGACACAAGTAGAGATGGAGCGTTATGGTCAGACCGTGTGTTAAAAGAAACTTTCAATTGAAGTACTGCTCAATGTATGTCAGATTTCTACTTAAAACTGATTTATTATACTTATTTACTTTTTATTTATAACCATAAATTAATAATTTTTGTATTATACAAAGAAAGGAAAAATATTCTCAATTTATAAACGGGCAATAATAATCAGTGGATAATATTTCCTCGGCTTTTAAAAAAAATTTTCCTGTATCGATCTTCCTATTATTAATTGTTTCTGGTTTCTTTTTATTTATTTTTGCTACGCAAATTTAAGAATTTTAATAATTAGTTTTTATTATTTTTACTGGCACTTGTGATTCTTTTTTGTTCATTATTAAACTATTTTCCAAAACCAAATTACCGAAAAACCTTCTTACCGTCTTTTTATACCTAAACCACTTTTCCGTAACCTTTTTTTTCGAAAATAAATGAGGTCCATTTTTTTAAAAACACTATTTTTAATTTTTAACTATAAATTCTTATCTATATAAGTAAATATTCCTATAAGTTTTAAGAGTTCCATTCCGTCAGAAAGAAGAATTTCTTTTGTTGAAATATTCTTTTTTATACAAAATTGGAGTTTGTTAGTGTGTTATTATTCTTGATTTTATAACAGAACTTCAGTTAAATTTATTACACTTTATTTATTCTTAAACTTGTATGCCAATAATCTCAAACTTTGCATACAAAATTGTTTTTGAAAAACAAATTTTATTTTTTAGAAAAAATTTATTTTTGTAAAAGTATCTATAACTTTGTTAATTTTAAAGCTTTCTAAATATTCCAAAAGTCATTTTGAAGAAGAAAAGATCACCTACAAGAACCGAGAAACAAAATCTGAATATATTAATTAGGAAAAAAATTACAAATTAAACAAATTTTTTTTTAGTTTTGCAATTCAAAATTCGAATGCTCGTAACTTCGTTAAAAATACCTTTCATTGAAAATAAAAAAATACCTTTTATTTTTCATATAGAATAACATATTTTAACGGCAGAAAAATCTACAACTTAAAGTTAGTCGGTCCGCATTATTTGAAATGGATTCAATCTTAAATAAACAAATTTTTGTATTGTTTAGCTCATACAATTGTAATTTCTTAAATTATATAACCAATTTTCGAAATTTGAAATTATTAACTTTTGAAACTTTAGATTCGGAATTTTTTTTCAAAAATGGAATGGACATTATTATTAATATTTATTATTTCTATCATTCTATTTTTTATTTATTATTATTATATTATTATTATACACTTTACTATTACAATGTCTTCACAAATCGTCCCAACAATACTAATTAAAAACTCCATTCAATTCATAATAATTAAATCATTGCTTTTCAAGAAATATATGAAAAGTTAAAATTTAAATATCCCTAATACTCTAGTGAATCCACTTATTGTGATAAAGGCATTAAAAATGACATAAAAGCGAATCAGCCAAGTGCATTATTTATTCATTTCTTGGCGTTATAATGTTTCGTCTTATTGCATATATATATATATATATAAAATGGCACTACTGCCGTCTCCATTTCGAGATTTTAATTCATAGAAAAGTTGCGCCTTTCGGAAATTTGTTTCCGTTATAAGAATGAGAATGCAGCGTGCTATTTCTCAGTGGCACTTTTCTGCTTGAAGAATTCGAAATCATTTTGCAATCGTATTTAGTAAAGTGGGATAAATTGAAATCCTTTCGATCCTCCAGTCACGAAGTTGGAGTCGTGTTTTATCCTTGCGTTATTCATGAGCGACCTGCTCTAAGTGCCAGTGAGGAAAGCTGAGAGAGCACTGTTTTCCAAGTAGCTTTTCTTGTTCAGTCATGGCCGAGTGGCTCTTTCAAGCCCTTTGTATTTGCCGATTAGTTTATTAGAGTAGGGACTGTTTCTACTGTTTCCTCTGCTCTACAGGTATCAACAGCTTGGAGAAGTCAATGGTGAGGGGAAGAAGAGAGAGAGAGAGAGAGAGGGACAGACATACGGACGGACAGACAGACAGGCAGAGAGAGAGTCAAAGGGAGACAGAGAGGAGCCTAGGGACAGTTGGAGAGAAAGAAAGAGAGAAAGAAAGATAGAGAGAGAGAGAGAGAGAGAGAGAGAGAGAGGATGTTGGAGAGCTTAAGCCTGAATTATGGAGCATAGAACCCAATGCTAGGCCAACGTTGACACAATGCAGCTTGGTCTTCAGTACACTCAATTGTAGAATGAAGCGTTTGTGCAATGAACACATGTGCGTTTAAATCAAAATCGAATTACAATTCAAATAGATTCAACAATGTCATTTACAAGTCAAATATTACCATCCATGTAATTGCACTTAAAAATCAACATTCTATGATTACTTTACAATTCAATATTTGAGTTTCCCTGTGATTACGACTCTCCTATATTTCCTCTGCCTTTTTGCTGGCTTTCACACAATTTTCTCGTGTTTTGTAAATTCCCCAAATTTATTTTTTTTTTTAGCTTTTTTACTAATTCGCAAAAGAAATTGTTTTTGTTCTTAAAATAAACAAAATATTTAGAATTATAATTGGGGTTAATTTAAATTCGGTTTTATAGTTTTGAGTTAGTGTTGAGATTAATATAATTTCTTTTATTATATTACAGGGGCGGATTTACCTTGAAGCACGTGCTTCAGTGACCAGAACCCAAAAGGGCCCCGTGCCAGAATTTAATGTACCTATCGTGAAAAAAACTTTTAAATTGACGAGAATTTTTACAATGATCCGTGAATTTTAAAAACGATCGGCAAATTTTTAAGAAACTCTGAGAAGGTAGATAAATCCTAAAAACTTGAATTTCAATCTTGTATTCTTTAATAATAATATGAAAAATTGAATTTAAAATTATCAGAATTTAATCTAAACAAATTTTGATAGAAAGAAAGTCGGAAACTGTATTAAACTTAATTAATTCCAAGCCATTATTATTTATATAAATCCCAAACGTCAACTAACTAAAATATATAGTAAAATATTAATTAACTGCAACATTAATAAGAAACTTTACATTGCTGTTCGTCATTTAAAATTATACATTTTTAGAAATGCAAATTATGAAAATTACGAGAATAATTACCAAATGGAAAATAATATCTATGGGCTATTCTATTTTAAACCGTTCCACTAGCAAAAAACTATCGCGTGAAAAGGATTTTTTAAATCGGTTTAATTTGATTAAAACTAAATTAAAAATAAAATGTAATAGGCGAATTTAAAAAAGAACTTATCAAGCTTTAAAATGATACTAAACTTTTTTTTAAAAAATTTCAATTTCATGTAAAATTTTAGGTTAGAAAATTTCAAACATTAATATCTCAAAACACCCCCTCTTGGAATTCAATGTAACTTACACTAAAATAATGTTTAAAATTTCTATTTTTTACTATGTGAAGATCATAATGGACGTTTCACGGGATTTAGAAAAAAAAATTCATTAAAAAACCAATATATTTAATCTGACATTAATTTGAAGTCGCATAGTATAACCATTCTCATGGTAGAATTCGTTTTTTTTTTCTTTTTCTATTAATATTGATATGTCAAATGAAATAAAATGATTTTTTATTAAAATTTATTTCTACAAACTTCATTAAAAGTCCATTATGGTCTTTACATAGTGAAAAATAGAAATTTTAAACATTATTTTAGTATAAGCTACATCAAATTCCAAGAGAGGGTGTTTTGAGATATTAATGTTTGAAATTTTTAAACCTAAAATTTTACATGAAATTAAAATTTTTTTAAAAAAAAGTTTAGTATCATTTTAAAGCTTGAGAAATTCTCTTTCAAATTCGCCTATTACAATTTATTTTTAATTTAGTTTTAATCAAATTGAACCGATTTAAAACATCCTTTTCATGCGATAGTCTTTTGCTAGTGAAACGGTTTGATATAGAAAAGCCCAAATGAAAAATGACGAAAATAAATGACAATTAAAAACAAAATTCGAAAAATGGCTAGAGAAATACACAATTGTTAAAAATAAGCTAAAAAATTAAACAATATACATTTAAATAAAACTAAAAAATTGAAAAATTTAGTAAATTATAGGAATAAGTACTGAAACCAATTGCAAATTGAAAACCTGGATTGGAAATCCAAACAAACAAAAATTTAAATTGAAGAAAATAATTGAAAACTTTAGAAAATAATAAAAATTCGAGAAAATTATTAAAACTTGAATAAATAAATTCATAAAATTTAAAAATTAAACTGAAATTAAAAAAAAATTGATAATAATGGAGAAAAATTACAAAACGTGAAAATAATTCACAATTGAAAACAAAATTCGAAAAATGGCTAGATTAATACACAACCAAAGAAAAATAATTCAAAAACTCAAAGAATCATTATAAACCTTTAAGAGACTAATTGCAAATTAAAAAAATTGTAGGGAAAAATTTCAAATTGCGAAAAATAGTTAATAATTAAAAGAAATAATTGAAAAATGAGAATAATTAAAAATTGAAGAAAATATCTACAAAATGACTAGATTAATAGACTACTGAAAAAAATTGATAAAATACAACAGAAACTTTAAATTTAAAGAAAATAATTAAAAATTAAAAAATGAAGAAAATTATAGGAATAATTGTTGGAAATATTTGCGCATTGACCAAATGGATTGAAAATCGATAAAAATAATTAAAATTGAATAAAATAATTAAAAATTTAAATTCAAATTTAAAGAATATAATTAAAATTTGAAAAAAGTATTTAAAAAAAGCCGAAAGTTATTGAATATCGAAGAAAACAATTAAAAAATAAAAAATTAAATTATTGAAATTTGAAGAAAAAATTGAGAATTGAAGAAAATAAAAAATTCAAATTAACTAATCTTATTGAAAATGGAAAAAAATAATTGGCGAAAGACGAGGATTTTAAAATATTATAGAAAATAATTGACAATTGAAAAAAAAACCAAAAATGACTAGAATAATGCACAACTGAAAAAAATAATTGAAAACGTTGAAAAATAATTCTAAAATTTTAAGAGAATAAATAAAAATTTTTAATATTGTGAGAAATAACTAAAAATTAAAGAAAATAATTAATAAATGAAAAAAAATAATTAAAAAATAACGAGAATAATAGAAAAAATGAAGATAATTTCTGAAAAATGACGAAAATAATTGACAATTGAAAACAAAATTCAAAAAATGGCTAGATTAATACACAACTGGAAAAAATAATTTAAAAAATCAAACTATAAATGCTTAATTTAAAAAATAATTGAAACTTGAAAAATTAAGAAAATTATAGAAAAAATTGTAGACTTATTTACACACTTATTTATAACACTTTCTTGAAATACTTAATTGTTCTTTCTTTCAATTTCTTCTTATTTAAACAATTTTTTTGGTAGGTTATGTTTAATATTGTTTTTCTATATTTTTAGAAAATCACTTAGGTAACTTTTATTTCTTTTAAAAATTTTTTCTTTTTTATGCGTTTAATAAAACTTTTTTTATTTAAAGAAACAATTTACGACCAATTCGAGGACGAAAAATTAGAAAAACCAAAATCAATTTTTTTACTTTTTTATTTTTTAGATTTTTTTTCAATTTTATTCTTCTTACAAAAATTACTTCAGTTAATTTTATACAGTTTTATTTTAACATTTAGAAAAATTTATTTACTTTTCAGTGATTATTTTTATTTATTATTAAAATTTGGAAGTTGCAAAATATAATTTTTTCAATTTTATGATTTTTAAAATATTTTTTTGGTTTTTTGTCATTTGTCATAACTTATTAATTTTTATAATTTTAAGGACTTTTCTTCTTTTATTTAATTTTTTGTATATTTGATATTATAATAAATTTCCTCATTTGATCAGAATTTCTCAATTTTTTAGAAATATTGGTTTTTTTCTTAAAATTATTTAATTGTTTTTACTTAATTCTTCGTTTGAAAAAGATTATTGCTTTTTGCTTGATTTTTAAAACAAGTTTTTAAAGTATTTTTTTATCTTTAGTAACATTTTCCGTTTTTTTTTTACTGATTATTTTAATTTAACAAACATGTTCGTAAATATTTTAACTTTTTGAAAATCATTTTTTCCTCTCTTTTGTAATTTCAATTTTTTGTTTAAAAAACTTTTACTGTTTATTGCGTAGTATTTTGATTTTAAAACAGCAATTTAATCAATCTTCCTTAAACTGTTTAATATTTCATAACGCATTATTACCATATTTGTAAATTTTCTCTCTTTTACTTTCATTGATTTTTTAAACTTTTTTATTTTTGAAGAATTTATTTATTTTTTGCTGGTTTTTCAACTAGTACATTTTTTACATCTTTTTGCTTCAATTTTCCCATTTCAATGTAAATTATCCTTAACTTTCTTATCTGTTCATTCATAATACTGGTTTTAATAAAATTTTGTAATTTTTGTAATTTATGTAAAATTTCATTTTTTTACATTTTGTTAAGATTTTTTTAACATTATCTCCATTGTTTAAATGATTATTTGCTAGACACTCTGATAAGATAAAAATGCAGAAACTTTTGTTGTTTTTTAGGGTAGCCCTGAAATTTTTTTGTGTTTTATGTGATTTATATTTTTAATTTTATTTATAAAAATAAATATATTTTTTTTATTATTGATATATCAATATATTATTAAATTTGTCATGAATAAAGTATTTTGTTTCAATATGGATTCAAAAGATATGAATTGTTTTTGTCCTTTTGCTGGCTTTCACCCAATTTTCTCATATTTCGTAAATTCTCTAATTTGTTTTTGTTTTTTTTTTGTTTTTTTTTTACTAATTTCCATAGGAAATTGTTTCTATTTTTAAAATTCACAAAAGCGCGACGAGGAAAATTGATAAAAGTGAACAATGGAATTTTTTCGGTTTTATAAATTTTACTATTTGGATTGTGCTCATTTTTAACTAGATTTTGTTTATTATTTTACACTACATGGGTCATTCTTCGTATTATTTACATTTAACAATCAGATTTGCCTGGAATGATTTTTTTTGAATGCATACTGAAAAATAATACATGCGTATTTTTTGTATTGTGATTTGATGAAAATTAGAAAAGTTATAAATTTTATATTTTTGTTCCGATTTAAACATTTTTATTTTTTTATTTTAAACCTGAGTAACGAAGCTCTCTATATCTAATAGAAGTTTTATGTTTTAAATAAAATTTATGGTAGAAAAAGAGTAAAAAATGTCGAAAATTGTCTTTTTTTTTAAATTTTTCCAACTTTGTCAATGATTTACGACCCAGTTTTATCTAGTATGTTTTTTTTTTGTATTTCTCAATTTGATGAAAATTAGAGAAGTTATAAATTATTGAAATTTGATGTTTTCAACAACAGCGTACTTTTTAAACGTGTTTTTCTAAGTTAATAACAAAAAATTGAAAATAATGTTCTGCATAAAATTTGCTGGAAATTTGTTTAATTTTTTAAATATGCAGTAAAATGTTACGTATTTGCAATGGAAGTACCCCAAAAATTAAAATTTAAGTTTAGAAGTGTTTTTCTCAAAGAAAGATGTCATCGATTCTTAAATTTGTTGTGTCTTCATAATCTCTTATACATAAAGTATTTCTTCCCATATAAAAATAATTTTTTTTCCCGAATGTGGACTTTTTTCTTTTGATTGGTACCTATTTGCATTTTTTTGCTCAGTGCATAGAGTTTGGTACTGTTTTATTTGACAATGTAACTCAGTTTCGTTTTATTTATGTTGAAAGTCATTTGTTTTATTTTTTAACACAAATAAAACGAAACTAAGTTGTATTGTAATGTAACACAGCTCTGACCTCTGTGTACTGAGATAAAAAATTGAAAATGTTAATTAAAAGAAAAAAAATGGTACCTTAGCAAAAATGGGAAAAAATTCTTTATTTATCAAAGATTACGCTGTCACAAAAATCTTGAAAATGGATATCATCTTTCTTTGAGAAAAAACACTTTTTATTTAAAATTTTTATTTAAATACTTATTTATTTTGAATCAAGTCAAGTAAGTATTTTTTTAACTTTGAATCAATTAAAGTTATAATCAATTGATCTTACAATCTAATGATTTTAAGAATAATTCGAATTCGGATCAATTTTAATTAAGATCATTTTAAATTCGAGTAATTTCCAGTTTGAATCTATTTATTTTAAGATCGATTTAAGTTTGGAACAACCGAAGTTAAGTTTAAATGATCTTAGAATCAAATGATATCAGAATTAATTCCTGTTCGGATTAATTTTAATTCTGATCCATTTTGAACACAAATCATTTTAAGGTTAAATCAATTAAAGTTGGGACCAATTGATCATTTGAAATTCCGGCTAATTCAAGTTTGAATCAATTTAAGTTAGAATCAATTTAAATTAGGATTATTTCAACTTGGAATTAATTAAAATGATGACCAATTAATCTTAGAATCAAATAATTTCAGGATTAATTCCTGTTTGTATCAATTTCAGAAAGGATCATTTAAAATTCGTATCATTTCAAGTTTGACTCAATTTAAATTAGGATGAATTCAAAATTGGATCATTTCAAATTTAGATAAATTCAAGTCAGGTTAAAATCAGGTCAGATTTATTCCAAAATTTTGATTAATTTTAGTTACGGTCAATTCCAATTCAGATCAATTAGAGTCATAATCATTTAAAATTTGATCAATATTAATTTAAAATTGTCTGAGAGTTTCTGAAATTAAAGGAAAATATTTTCATCTCGATAATATTTTTACCAAATTATTTACTTCTTTTAAAACTAATCCGGAAGAATGAAAGAATTGAAACATAAAATAGCATTGTAAAAAATTCAATAAATGTTTGATTTTAGTAGCGATTTCTATACAATTTTTAAATATCGTGCTTCCTCACATGGGAAAAATACAAGAACTCTGGTTGTGGCGTCGTGTTTGTATTACAAAAACGTCCATGCAGCATTCATCAATTTTCATGGCATGTTCTTTTCTTTTAGTTTTATAATGCACCAAGGAAAAAATGCAATACGCGCCAAGTCACGATAGTCGATAATCTTTCAGAATGGCATACAATGCGCTTACTTACGAGCAGTAATGAATTACTTAGCGATTTTTAAAATTAAAGGAATAATGCCTTTGTCAAATCGCAAGAGAATTTACGAGCCAAATAAAAACGAAACTTTTCATAAATAACACGAGAATTGAAAGAACAATTATTAATGAATTTTTTTCAAAAAACAATTTCGATTTTCTTTTTTTTTTTTTAAAGGGATTTGAGTTGAAATAATGTTTAGTTTGAAATTAACAGAAGAGAGAGTAAAATCAAAAGAGACAAAATTACTTTTAATTTTTCAATTCTTGATTATTAATAATAGGTTTTTTTTTTTTTTTTGGGTAGGGGGTAAAGGATTTTTTTATACCTGATGCATTTCTGTCCAGATAGCTACTTTTGCCAATATCTTAAGTTCGGTGTCATAAATAACAATTATCGCTTCAACAACTTTCGATGTAAACTCAATAAAGTCAGTGCACCAATAACTTTACTTGTGTGAACTAATAGTCCCGTTTTAACTCAATTCGATATTTGTAGATGACAAATCGATAGAATGGAACGTAGAACTTACCAACTTCTTCGAGTTTCCAGTCACTTCCCACCATCCTTGAGAACCAGTCCAATATTTTCCCATCCGAAATGCGACCTGAGACAAATAACAAAAAGAGTCGCTCAATAAAGTGAAAATAATTATTATTTTAATTGCACATACTTTAGAACGCGTTTTATTCAACTGATGAAAACTTTTTAATTAAGAATTTTCAACAGTTTAAACGTTCTAGAATATTTGTTCTAAAAATTAATTAAAACTATGTTACGAACAATCAGACATTTGAAATTTTGATCATCGAATTTTTTTTGTTTCTAATTAGTTAGGGTTTTTTTATTTATTTAATTTATTATTTGAAAGGAAAATTATAAAAGTTATTACGAGCTTTAAAATAAAGGGTATTACTACTAACAATAAGTTAGGAGATTAATACCAATTCAAGTTGAGGTCAATAAAATTTGGATCAGTTTAATTTAGGCTTAATTACAGTTAGAATCAATTCAAACTCGGATTTCTTACATTCAGGATTAATTTAGGTTAGAATAAATTTTATTAAGGATTAATTCAAGTTAGAATGAATTCAAGTTAGGATACATTCAATTTAAAATGAATTTAAATTAGGATTAATTCAAATTATAATCAATTGAATTTAGAACTAATTCAAGTAAGAATGAATTCAAGTTAGTATCTATTCAGGTTAAGATTAATTCAAATTAGAATAAATTCAAATTCGGATTAATGCAAATTAGAAAAAATTAAATTTAGGACTAATCAAAATAATAATAAATTCAAACTAAAATAAATTCTATTTAGGCCTAATTCAATTTAGGAATAATTCAAATTAGAGTGGATTCAATTTAGGATTAATTCAAATTATAATAAATTTAAGTTAGGATCAATGCAAATTCAGATCATTTCAAATTACATGATTCCATTTAGGATTAATTAAAATTAAAATGAATCTTATTTATGATTAATTTAAATTATAATGAATCTAATTTAGGATTAATTTAATTTAAAATAATTTAATTTAGGATTAATTCGATTTAGGAATAAGTCAAATTAGAAGAATTTTAATTTAGGATTAACTAAAATTAGAATGAATAAAACTGAGGATTCATTCAAATAAGAATGGATTCAATTTAGGATGTATTCAAATTATAATGAATTAAAAATAGGATCTGTTTAAATTAAGATTATTTTCTAATTAGAATAAATTCTATTTAGGATTAATCCAAATTAGCATAACCCTACTATAAAATTAATACAAGTTTACAATTAATTTTAATTTAAATGAATGATATTTAGGATTATTTGAAATTAGAATAAATTTAATTTAGTATTACCTTTGTTTAGGAGTAATTCAAATTAGAATGGATTCAATTTAGGATTAATTTAAATTATAATAAATTCAAGTTAAAATCAATTCAAATTCAGATCATTTAAAATTACAGTAAATTATATTTAAGATTCATTTAAATTATAATAAATTCAATTTACAATTCACATAAATTACAATGAATTTTAATTAGGATTAATTCAAATTAGAATGAATTCAATTTAGGATTAATTTAAATTATAATAAATTCAAGTTAGGATCAATTCAAATTTAGATCATTTAAAATTACCATAAATTCTATTAACAATTAATTTAAATTAGAATAAATTTAATTTACGATTTATTTAAATTACAATGAACCAAATTTAGGATTTTTTTAAATTGAAATAATTTCAATTTAGGATTAATTCGATTTTGGAATAAGTCAACTTAGAAAAAATTCAATTTAGGATTAACCACAATTTGAGTGAATTAAATTTAAGATTTTTTTACATTTGAATAGGTTTAATTTATGATTTATTCAAGTGATAATGAATTCAATTTAGGATCTATTAAAATTAAGATTATTTTTGAATTACAATAAATTCTATTCAGGATTAATTCAAATTAGAATGGATTCAATTTAGGATTAATTTGAACGATAATAATGTCAAGGTAGAATCAAATTCAAATTCAGATCACGTATAATTACAATAAATCCTATTAAGGATTAATTTAAAATGAGAATGAATTAAATTTACGATTTATTTAAATTAGACTGAGTGTAATTTAGAATTAATTCTAATTTAGGATTACTTTAATTTAGGAATAATTCAAATTATAAGAAATTCAAGTTGCTTCAATTCAAATTCAGATCATTTTAATTTACAATAAATTCTATTTAGGAATAATTCAAATTAGAATGAATCGAATTTACATTTAATTTAAATTATAATGAATCTAATTTAGGATTAATTCAAATTGAAATGATTTCAATTTAGGATTAATTCGATTTAGGAATAAGTCAAATTAGAATAAATTCAATTTAGGATTAACTACAATTTGAGTGAATTAAATTTAGGAATAATTCAAATAATAATAAATTTAAGTTAGGATCTTTTTAAATTTTGATCATTTTAAATTACACTAAATTCTATTTATGATTAATTCAAATTAGAATGAATCCAATTTACAATTAATTTAACTTAGACTGAATGTAATTTAAGATTAATTCTAATTAGAATGTATTAAATTTAAAATTTGTTTAAATTATAATGAATTCAAGTTAGGAGCTGTTCAAATTAGGATAATTTTAAATTAGAATAAATTAAGTTTAGGATTAATTGAAATCAGAATAAATCTAATTTACGATTAATTCTAATTTGAATGAATTTCATTTATGATTATTTTAAATTAGAATAAATTTAATTTAGTATTACTTTAATTTAGGAATAATTCAAATTCAAATGAATTTATTTTAGGATTAATTCAATTTAGGAATAATTCAAATTAAGATGAATTCAATTTCGGATTAATTCAAGTTAGAAAGAATTTAATTTAGTATTAATCTAAATTATAATAAATTTAAATTAGAATAAATTCTATTTAGGATTAATTCAAATTAGAATGGATTCAATTTAGGATTAATTTGAACGATAATAAAGTCAAGGTAGGATCAAATTCAAATTCAGATCATGTATAATTACAATATGAGAATGAACTAAATTTACGATTAAGTTAAATTAGACTGAGTGTAATTTAGAATTAATTCTAATTTAGGATTACTTTAATTTAGGAATAATTCAAATTATAAGAAATTCAAGTTAGGATCTATTAAAATTTAGATCATTTTAAATTACCATAAATTCTATTTAGGATTAATTCAAATTAGAATGAATCCAATTTACAATTAATTTAACTTAGACTGAATGTAATTTAAGATTAATTCTAATTAGAATGTATTCAATTTAAAATTTATTTAAATTATAATGAATTCAAGTTAGGAGCTGTTCAAATTAGGATCATTTTAAATTAGAATAAATTAAGTTTAGGATTAATTGAAATCAGAATAAATCCAATTTACGATTAATTCTAATTTGAATGAATTTCATTTATGATTATTTTAAATTAGAATAAATTTAATTTAGTATTACTTTAATTTAGGTATAATTCAAATTAGAGTGAATTTATTTTAGAAATAATTCAATTTAGGAATATTTCAAATTAAGATGAATTCAATTTTGGATTAATTTAAGTTAGAAAGAATTCAATTTAGGATTAATCTAAATTATAATAAATTTAAATTAGAATAAATTCTATTTAGTACTGATTTAATTTAGGATTTTTTAAAACTATAACGAATTGTTTATATTATCTATTCAAATTAGGACCGATTTAAATTAGAATCAAATTGTGATAGGATCAATAAAAGTAAGAAACACTTTGAATTTTTTGTTTATTGATCCAAGTTTCGGTGATTTTTAAATATTTTATACATCACTTGTGAGATAAATATAAGAGAGTGCGATAAAATATTTTATGTAATAGAAAGATTTTAAATTAACATGAGTGTTATATTCAAAATTGTAATTATAATACACAACATTTTTTACCGTTTTCTTTACAAGCTTTTTTCCAATTAGGATGCTTGACCCAGTTTTCTTTTCTACTTTATATCCACTGTAGTCTCGATTCAGTGAATTTTGTAAAATCAATACCGCTGACGAATTTTAATTATTTTTGACACGTGATATTACTCATTTATTGTTACAAAACGAATGTTCAAAAGATGGATTAAAGTTAAAATGCATGCATTCTGATATTGAATCATTTACAATTTATAAGCTCTTTCCACTGCAGTCTGTTTCACCTCAAATCAACGACCTCTTCTGCAAATCATCTAAAAGTTATTCTAGAACCTTTCAATTATTCAGAAAAATAATACGAATTACGATATTGAAAATGTGTCCCTCACATTTATAATAAAATTGATTTTAAATTTGACACTCTGTATTATTCAGTGAAACAATCGTCTTTGAAACCAGTTTTTTTTTTAAAGAAGTAATTCTGATACAAAAATTTTAAAAAACAGGGTAAAAAAAATTTTGTAAAGTGTAAATTGCTTATATCTAAAAAGAGTTTTTGTTTTCTAAAACTAAATTTACGAAAACAATTGAATTTTGTAAATTTGCGTAATACAGTGAGATTTTATTTAAAAACTTGTTTTTCAAATGCATCCATTAATCACAGAATAATCTCTGACCCGAAAAGCTGTATTTTCAATTACCAAAATTGCAGATTCACAGAAATACAATTTTAAATCAGAGAATTTAATTTTTATACGAAAACGTGCATTTTCAAAACAAATATTGGGCAGTGAACGTTTAATTTTCATCCACTACTGGGGTCATATAATTTATAATTAAACATTTTTGTATTCTGAACTAAATTTTATAAAAATAAAAATTTCCTCTATTTAAAGATAAAACTTTTCTTTTTTACGTAACTGTTCCCGGATTCCACATTCCACAATTCATATTCTAAATTCCACATTTTAATTTTCAGACTCCACATACAATTACCACATACGTTGAGAATTTTCAGATTCAAAATCCAATATTCCACATTTCACGTTTCAAATTTCACATTCCAGATTTCAAATTTTAGATTTCACATTAAAGATGTCAAATCATAGATTACAGATTCCACATTCCAAATAACAAATCCCATATTCCCGTTCCAGATTTAAGATATCAGATTTCAGATTCCAGATTCGACATTCCAGAATCCATATTTTACTTTTCAGATTCCACATTTAAGAATTAAAATCTTAGATTCCAAACACCAGATTCCGCATTCTGAATTCCACATTCCACATTCCAAATTCCAGATTTAATATTTCACTTCGAAGATAAGAGATTTAACGTCTGAGATTTTAAATCCAATATGAAATGCGGGATGATAATTCCGGAATATGAAATTTGAAATATAAAATCTGGTATGTGGAATCTGGAAAATGAAATCTTTTATGTATAATCTTAAATTTGTCATATAGAATCTAGGATGTGAAATGTGGAGTTTGGAATGTGGAATGTGAATTTCGGGATATTAATTCTAGAATGTGAAATTTGGAATATGAAATCTGGAATATAAAAACTAAAATGTGAAGTCTGGAAAAGGAAATCTGAAATATGAAAGCTGGAATGTGAAATCTGGAACATGAAAGCTGGAATATGAAATCTAGAATATAAAGTCTCGAATATGAAATCTGGAATAGAAAATCCGTGATAAGCTACCTAATCTACTCTAAGAAATAAGTAATTAAAAGAGAATCTGGAATATGGAATGTGGAATGTGGAATGTGGAGTCTGAAATACGGAATGTTATATTTAGAATGTGAAATATACAATATGAAATCGGGAATATGAAATCAGGTATATTAAATCTGGAATATAAAATCTAGAATATGAAATCTAGAACAAGAAAGCTGGAATATGAAGTCTAAAATATGACGTCCATATAGTAAGCTACGTAATCGTTCCTAGAAAATAAGTATTTAAATCAAAATTTATGATATGGAATCTGGAACATAGAATCTTTTATGTAGAATCTGCAATCTGGAATGTGAAATTTAGAATGTGGAAAGTGGAGTCTGGAATGTGAAATATGGAATTCGAGATATTAAATCTAGAATTTAAATTTTGGAATATGAAATCTAGTATGTGGAATCTGGAATATAAAATCCTGAATGTGAAATCTATAATGTGAAATCTGGAACATGAAATCTAGATTATGAAATCTGGAATATGAAATCTAGATTATATTGTAATCCTTTAACGTCCGAGCAATATTATATTGAATTAATAAATCGACACATTCGGACTGAAATACTGTTTATTTTTTATTTAACAAATGTCCTACGTTTCGAGAACGAACAGTTCTCCTCTTCAGGGACTAAAAAATATAAATATACAAAATTATGATGTATTTTTTACAAGATTAATTAATTAGACAAATAAGAAGAAACAAATAGAATATTTAGAATACAATTTTGCAATTTTTTTGGTCGATATAAATAAACTCTTACCTAATGTTAATAAAATCCATAATTTGTTAAACACACAATTTAAAATTAATCACTTGAAACTAATTATTAGTATTTGTAAATATAAACGTTTGAGAGTGTGAGACCAACTTTAATAATATTTTGAAAATTAGGAAATTTTATTTTAACTTAGGATATTGGATTTAATATTTATTTTAAAAATTCAAGAAATGCATTGTATGATGCATTGAAATTTTCTAAGTCGTTTTTTACATTTAAGGGCCACTACACATGCAAATACTGTATAAATGTAAAAAACGACTTAGAAAATTTCAATGCATCATACAATGCATTTCTTGAATTTTTAAAATAAATATTAAATTCAATATCCTAAGTTAAAATAAA
Organism: Ganaspis brasiliensis; assembly: GCA_037103525.1. Lineage (NCBI taxonomy): Eukaryota > Metazoa > Arthropoda > Insecta > Hymenoptera > Figitidae > Ganaspis > Ganaspis brasiliensis. Next base: position 2,471,261 of record JAZKLR010000333.1, read on the forward strand.
ATTTCCTAATTTTCAAAATATTATTAAAGTTGGTCTCACACTCTCAAACGTTTATATTTACAAATACTAATAATTAGTTTCTGAATTTTAATAAGCTGAAATATCATTAACAAATTGTTCAGTTTTAAATCTGACAAGTGACTGAGTAGAATAACAGCTCTCAGTCACTAAAAATAAAAAATAATTTTAATCATGTCCAAATTGTTATATTGTTTATCGACGTTATATTATAATATTGACGTTCTTGAATTTTTCAAGTGATTAATTTTAAATTGTGTGTTTAACAAATTATGGATTTTATTAACATTAGGTAAGAGTTTATTTATATCGACCAAAAAAATTGCAAAATTGTATTCTAAATTTTCTATTTGTTTCTTCTTATTTGTCTAGTTAATTAATCTTGTAAAAAATACATCATAATTTTGTATATTTATATTTTTTAGTCCCTGAAGAGGAGAATTGTTCGTTCTCGAAACGTAGGACATTTGTTAAATAAAAAATAAACAGTATTTCAGTCCGAATGTGTCGATTTATTAATTCAATAAATCTAGATTATGAAATCTGGAATATGAAATCTAGATTATGAAATCTGGAATATGGAATCTAGAATATGAAATCTAGATTATGAAATCCGTGATGAACTACGTAATCGACTCTAGGAGATATTTAATTTGTGTCTTTATTAAATATTAATCGAAATCATTATTTAATAAATATAAAAGATACACATTGCCAAGAGACAGTGAGATCCAATAAATTTCGTTGAATGTTTGAAATAGTAATTCTTCAAAAATGAAAAATATTTCAAATAGAAATATTTTTCTGCAGCACCTCATCTTTAGATAGATATCAGAAGAAGAAGAAGAAGAAGAAGAAGAAGAAGAAGAAGAAGAAGAAGAAGAAGAAGAGAGACCCCAATCTGTTTCTATTACTCTAATTTGCTCTTTTTTATTTTGCATATTTCCTTGAACCAATAATTATTTTTCCCTTTTAAATGAAACCGGAAGGTAAACAATTTAAAAAGCTTCTAGAACTTTCCAGAACATTGTTAACTGAACTTTATCTTAATTATTCAATTTCTCAAAGAATAATTACCTTATTAAATTTCTGATTTTTAATTATTTTTCTTTATTTTATTTGACATCATTTGACAATGTTTTTAATAAAATAAAATTTCTTGTCTTAATTAACAATTTTTGAATAAACAAATTAATATAAATTATTATTGCTAAATTTTCACAAACTTCATTAAACTAGTTATTTTTTTGTATTTTATATATCTTATTAAAAAACAACTTATTTTCTAATTTATCAGTAATTTTCTAATAATTTAGACGAAATCCTTATTATTTACGTCGAGAAATCGATCTTCATTAAACACTACATTTCTTATTTTTACATTTTTAATTAATTATTTATTTATTATTAAATTTTAAATTTTCATCAATTTTATTTATTTATTTTTATTTATTTAATCGGTAATGCTAATTGAAATTAAATACTATTTCAAAAATTTGTGCTCATATTAAAGTAGTTGTTTCAAAAATCGGAATCATAGAGAACGTAATAAAACTTTCAGCAAAAAAAGTTTAATATTCAATACGTATTTCTAAAAAATATAAAATGAATTTACGGCTTATCTTCTGCGATATGATTATTTAAAAGTCACTATTTTTACACAGGTATAGGTTAAAATACATCTCTTTGGTGACAATTTTTTAAATATCCAATAGATAAATCAAACGCATCAAGTTGAGAAACTAGATTTCAATAATTAAAAGTTTGTAGATTACATAAATTTAAATTTTAACTTATTTCACCGCAAGATAAGAAAGTAAAATTAAATAAATAATTAAATTTTTCAAGTTTTATTTTTGTTTTATCGAAAGTTTATACATATGTCAACATCAATTTTTTAATGATTCAGAAATTATTTTAAAATTTTCATTTTTAACCTCTTTGTACGACGTTTGTAGACATTTAATGTTTACTGTTTTATCCTAGCATGCAATCAAGGAAGTAGTTTTGAAATAAATGCATCACTTTTTATATTAACAATGATGAAACATTTATTGGTAATAATAGTTGAAATTAATTTTACAGTGTGGTTTTTTAAAAGCGGGATCCGATATTGCTAGATCGGTGGCCCTGACTAGACTGGCGAAAATGTTGAATACAAAGAAAAATCCCAAACTTAAGATCTGACAACATTGCATTTTTGACCTGAGACTTGACAACGTAGAATTTTTAATGTGGGGGGCAAAATCATAAAATTGATGGAAAGAGTGGTAGGTAGCAAGACCTAGGTACAAATTTCTAAAAGGCAATTAGGCCTAATCCTCTCTATCGCTGACCTTCGCAATACAGGCAGATTTCAAACCTAAAAAGTTTTCAAGTTTTCGTAGTTTACGAAATAATAAATTCTTCAAGAATTTCAAAATCTAAAAATATTAATTTAACTACCTCAAATATTTAAACATTTTAACTCAAAATTACAATTAATATTTTTCACAAATGACTATTTGAGAAATTTACAAATGTTGAATCGTCACACAAAATATAATAAAAAAGAACAAAATTCAAATGTAAATAATTATTATTATACTAGCAAAATATATCGCGCGCAAGCGCGCGTCTTGCGCGCGATTAGTTTTCCATATGTTTTAGAAATTAAACTATAATAATAAATAAAACAAATTGATGAATCTAATAAGGAAGGCTGCCAGTGGACTTGCAAATTAAAAATAGTGAAAAAAAGACTTTTTAATTTAAATAAGTGAGTAAATAATGAGTTTTTAAGTAAAAAAAGGGAGTTTTTAAATAAAAAAAGTGATTAAATAGTAAGTTTTTAAATAAAAAAAAATGAATAAGCAATATAGAGTTTGATTTTACTAATATAAAATTGGGGGGCGCCAGCAGGAAAAGCCATTCAAATTTGAAAAAAACAATTTGAAAATCGCAAAAATAATTGAAAATAATTAAATAATGACAAAAATAATTCAATTTGAAAAAAAAGTTGTAAATGACAAAACTAATTGAAAAATTGATTAAAAATAAAAAAATGGTGACAAAAATTGAAACGAAATAGTTGGAATTTGAAGTAAATAATTAAAAAGTTTCAAAAATAATTAAAGAATGACAAAAATAATTAAAAATTGAAACGAAAGTTTAAGACTGGTTTAAAAAATTTAAATTTTCAGACAATAATTGAGATATTGAACAAAATAAATAAAATGTAAAGAAACTAATTGAAGATGACACAAATAATTATAAAAGCTGGTGTAAAAATTACACTTTTTAGATAATAGTTAAGAAATTGAAAAAAATAATAGAATTTTCAAGAAAATAATTGAAATTTAAAAAAAATAATTTAAAAATATCAAAAAATATATATGTGTAGAAAATGGTTGAATAATGACAAAAATAACTCAAATTTAGAAAAAAAATTAATGAAAAAGGAGAAATATATTCAAAAATGAAGTCAAAAAATAAAAAATTTAATAGATTATTTGAAAAATTGTATATAAGAAACGAAAAATTAACGATATAATTAAAATGTGAAGGAACTAATTGAATAATGACATAAATAATTTAAAACAGATCTTCAAAAGTTAATAAATTCATGATAATAATAAAAAGATTGAAGAAAATGACATTTAAAGAAAATAATTCCAAAATGTCAAAAATATTTGAATATTGACAAAAAATAGTCGTAACTTAAAAAATAATTGAGAGACGACAAAAATAATTGATAATTTTAAAAAAATTAAAAATTTGAAGAAAATACTTGTAAACTTGCAAAAACAATTGAAATATTGAAATAAATAATTCAAAACTGGTTTAAAAATTAAAAAATTATAGACAATAATTCTAAAGTTAAAAAACAATTATAAGTTTGAGGGAAATAATTAAAAGCTGAAGAAATTAATTGAAGTTTGAAGACAATAATTGCAATTTGAAGAGAATAATTCAAAAATGGCAAAATAATTCAAATATGAAAACAATAATTAAAAGTGGTGTAAAAAAATTAATAAATTCGTAACAATAATAAAAATAATGATGAAAATAATTTAAAACAGGTGTAAGAAATTTAGAAGTTTATGACAATAAAAAGAATTGAATAAAATAATTGCAATTTGTAAAAAATAACTCTAAAATGGCAAAAATAACAAAAATATGAGAAAAATAATTGGAAAATAACAAAAATAATTGATTAATGACAAAAGTAATTGAAATCTGAAGAAAATAATCGAAAAATAACGAAAGTGAATTAAACTTGTGTAGAAAATTTGGATAGTAATTTAGATGTATGTTCTAATTTCTATAGAAAATTATCTTCAAAATAACACCAAGAACATAAAAAGATCTTTATTATGTTAAAAGTTATTAAAAATTGAAAAATACGCTGTAATTTACACTTTTTTTACAATAATTTTTTTTTAAAAGTGAACAAAACGACTTCATCCTAAGCTAATTTTATTCAGAAATGGTAATGTCGAAAGCAGTGAAAAACTTTCGTTCTCAAAATTATTAAATGGTTAAGAAATTCTCATGATTTAATCAAATGTAATTTCAATTGTCATTGATTGATTTAATAAACATTAATATTCATGTTATTTGGAAAATTTGTGTTCTTGGAAAAATAAGAAATTGTTTTTAAACAAAAATTATTTGTTATTTAATTTAAGCGTTATCAAATTTTTTCAATATTTGTTATTTTATTAATTTATAACTATTAATTTTGACCTTTTTTTAAGTTTTTAACTTTTAAATTTCTTTCATCTTGATTTTTGTATCATGTCATTCTAAAAATCTTTTTAAAATTATTAATATAATAAATAACTTTTAAGAATTATTATAATATAGATAATGACATATTTAAATAGACGTAATCGATATGCTTCAATTTTTAAAATACAACAATTCATAAAAATCAGAATAATTTAAACTCTATTTAACTTTTTAATTTTAATTTTTTATTAATTATTAAGTAAAAAATAACATAGCATTTGAATTTTTAATAAATTTGACTGTTCCACAGTTTGTTGAAATGCTAACCTGTGAGTAAATTTACGACATTTACGGACTGTTGGTAACATAACCTCTCTGAATCATAAAACACATATATTTTTAATTTTTCCTTTTATTTAATATTAAAACTAACTAAGAACCTTAAATAATATATTATAATTATTTTATTAATAAATATATTAATTTTCTTTTATTGTTTATTAAATTTTTTAACCAAAAAAAAATTAAAGAAACCAACAATATTATTTTAAAAACTTTCCTGAATTATAAACTTTAAAAAATAGAAAATCGATTTTAGGGTAGGGTTCGGACACATTTTCGGTTACATTAGAAAATTAATCTAAATGATCATGAAAATTATATTTATATAAATTTGTACGCGAAACAACACTTCAAAAAAACATCACATAAAAAAAACTTTAACCAAGAAGTAAAAAAAAAGACTCTTGTTTGTAAAAAAAGACATTCAGGCAGTAAACTAACCAATTACAAATCGTACCAAATTAAAATTATATCCCGATTGTAATTTAACATTGGTCTTTTTTACACTGTATACCTCATCTGCATATTTTATCTGTAAACTAAAACAATTTTAAATTTTCCTGATAAAGAAACAGGGACTAACTTCACTATGGATTTTAAAACGCGGACAGAAAAAATGAATAAATACAAATAGTAACTAACTTCAGGAGTTTACGGAGATTATTATTATTTAATTTTAAACCTAACTCATTTGTTTACTAGCGACGCAACATTTACTATATTAGTACAAAACAATTGAATGTAATTTTGAAATTAACCTCTTTAAAAAAGCAACGTTGCCACTATAAACTATATGAAAATTACATCGGTAATCAAATTAGGTTTATTTTTCACACTTATTTTTATTTAATTAGTTTTTCATGTTGAAAGTATATCATTCAAGTTTAAAAGATGTTTTTAATATTTATTGACTAAATCTAAATGTAGTTCTGATTATCTTTTCATCCAAAAAATCAATTTGACTAGGCAACGTTGGCTTATAACTACGTTAATTGAACGAATCCACTCTGATTAAAATGAATTCAATTGAATCAAACATTTCAAGCAAGGAATAAAATCTCAATTACAGATGATTGCAGCGTATAGGGTAGCGCAGAGCTGGTATTTTGTAGAATAAAGTGTCGTAATCGCATAGCAAATAGGTACATAAAACAAAGGACGCTATTACCTTCCAGGAGGATTGGGCTAATGGAAGCTATTACAATTTCTCGCTGGACACCCAAAACAATGAATGGAGATATCTCGTGCCAGATTTAATTTAAACAACGAGCAAAGACGACAGCTGCACTTTATTTCCCGTCAGATATTTCAAAAGAGAAACAAACAAGCAAGTCTCACTTCCAATCTGATAAAATGCCCCGCAACTCTAATATATTACAAGAAGGTAAAAGGTTTCCTTTAAGCAAAATACTCTCCCAACACTATTTTACTTTGACAATTTACGGTCATTATTATTATTATTCGCGAGACAGTGTGCGATACCTTGGCTATAATAATATCCTATCTCTAACACTGCTCCAGTAAAGCCCATATCTTGCTTTTGGAGATGGCACCTGGCACCGCGTGTATCTACTAAAAAGAGGTGCCATCTCTAAAATGAGATAAGGGAGTTTATGGCGCCAACGAGAGATATCACAGTGAATTCAAGTGGTAGTAAGCTTCGGCTATAAAATAGAAAATTATAGCTTTATCCACTAAATAACTCAAGTACCCTCATGCGCGAAAAATATGCCATCTTAGCAGTATTTCCGTAAGCAATGATATTTGGCTGGATTGAAAAATCAGTGACGCTTTTGCCAAGAAATGATAAAGCGAGAGAGATACTAAAAATGCGCTGTTCAGTCAAGGATAAATCGCAAAGGAAATTGAATATGTGTAGAGAAAGAATTGGAAAACGGTAAAAATAGTAAGATAACAATAAATAATAATAATTCTCTCAAAATGGACAAATCACCAGTGGCGTAACTATTAAGTGTTCCAGGGCCCTTCAGCTCAGGGGGCCCTCAGTCAAACCTAATAAACCTCTTTTTTTTTTACACAACCGGAAATTATAAAAAACTTGTTAAAAAAAACTGAAAAAACTTCGTCTACTCTCTCTTACACTCTCACTTATGTAACTTATGTAGCTCACGGTGACTTACGTAACTTGTGGTAACTTACGTAACTCGTAGTAACTTAATTAACTCGCAGTGACTTACGAAACTTACGGTAACTTACGTAGCCAGTAGTAACTTACGTAAAACTCGGTAGCTTACGTAACACAAGGTAACTTACGTAACAGAAGGTAACTTGCGGTAACCTCCGGTAACTTACGTATATTTGTCTCTGTCTGTTACTAACTCCCTCCCTCTCGCACACAAACGCAAATTGACAGCTATTGGCTGTAAACGACGGGCGGACAGACGGACGGACGACAAAGTCTCACTACAAGGGTTTCGGTCCCGAACCCCAAAACCCTAAAAACTCATAGAAATGTTTTAAAAATAAACAAAATAATTTAAATTTGAGAACATTATATAAAACTCTTGACATTAAATTGAAAAAAATTGAATAATAAAAAATTAGGGAAAGTAATTAAAGATGGGGAAAAAAATGATTGGAAATTGAAATAAATAATATAAAATTAAAAAAAATAATTAAAATTTGAGAAAATAATTGAAAAAAGTACATAATATATTTTAAATGAAGAAAAGTTAAAGAAAATTTCAGAAAAATACTTAAAACTTTCAGAAGTTCATTGAAAAAAGAAAGAAAATAATTTAAAATTGAAAAGACCAATTTTTAATTAAACAGAAATAATAATTAAAAACTTTTTGAAAATAACGAAAAAGAACGAAAGTAATTGAAATTTGAAGAAAATAATATAAACAATCATGTAAATAATTAAAAATTTAATGAAATAATTGAAATCTCAGATACCTAAATAGTTAAAAATTTTTGAAATTATAAAAAAAAATGAAAAGAAATTGAAAATTAAAGGATATAAATTTTGGAAAATAATTTAAAAAATTACAGAATTTTTTTTAAATATAAAAAGAATGGATTGAATTTAGAATTAATCCAAATTAGAATAAATTCAATTTAGGATTAATTTCAATTAGAATATATTCTTTTTAGTATGCATTCAATTTGGGAATAATTTAAATTAGAATTGGTTTAATTTAGGATTAATTTAAGTTAGAATGTATTCATTTTAGAATTAATTCATAATAGAATTAACTCAATTTAGGATTAATTTATTTAAGGATGAATTCAATTTAGAATAAATTTAATTTAGGATTAATTGAAATCAGAATAAACCCAATTTACGAGTAATTCTAATTTGAATTAATTTAATTTAGGATTATTTTGAATTTGAATATCATTAATTTAGTATTAATTCAATTTAGAAATAATTCAAATTAGAATGTATTTAATTTAGGATTAATTCAATTAAGAATGGGTTCAATTTAGCATTAATTCAAATTTTAATTAATTTAAGTTAGGATCTATTCAAATTGGGATTTATTTAAATTAGGATCATTTAAAATTAGAATGAATTCAATTTAGAATTAATTCAAAATAGAATGAAAAATACGAAAAATAAATGAAAATTGAAGAAAAATGATTGAAAATTGAGATAAATAATATAAAATTAAAAAAATAATTAACTTTTGAGAAAATAATGGAAAAAATTACATAATATCTTTTAAATGAAGGAAAGTTAAAGAAATTTTCAGAAAAATACTTAAAACTTTCTGAAGTTTATTGAAAAAAGAATGAAAATAATTAAAATTTAGAGGAAATAAATTAAACAAGATAAACATAATTTAAAATTCAAGAGAATAATTTTTAATTAAACAGAAATAATTAAAAACTTTTTGGAAATTACGAAAAAGAACGAAAGTAATTGAAATCTGAAGAAAATAATTTAAACCATCATATAAATAATTAAAAATTGAATGATATAATTGAAATCTCAGATAAATAGTTTAAAATTTTTGAAATTATAAAAGAAATGAAAAAAAAATGAAGATTGAATGATATAATTTTTGGAATATAATTGAAAAATTATTTTACATTTTGAAACTTGAAGAAAATAATTGAAATATGTTACAGACAACTTGATAAGTTGTAAAAAAAATATCACATTTAAGTGAAATAAATGAAAAAATTACAGAATTCTTTTTAAATATAAAAAAATAATTAAAAGTTGAGAAAAATACATGAAGATCTTAAAAATCAATTTAAAAAAATGAGAATAACTAAAAATTGTAGAAAAGAATTGAAGAATGTTAAAAATAAATAAAATTTACGATGATTAATAAAAAAAAATTCGAAATTCCGAAAACAAATGATAATAATTAAAACCTTAATAAAATAATTCAAATTTTAGAAAAATACTTATGAATGTTAGAAAATATTTTTACAAAATGAGAATAATAATTAACAGTCGAGGAAGATAATTAAAAAATGAAAACTTTAATTCGTAATTGGAATATGCTGAAAATAATTTAAGATTGAGAGAAATAATTGAAAAAAATCATAGAATATATGTTTAAAAAAAGGAAATAATTACAAAATTACCTAAAAATTTTAATTAAAGTAAATATTTAAAAACTCACAGAAATAACCAAAAATTGATGAATATAATAATTTAAATTTCAGTTAAATAATTGAAATTTTTTAAGATTATGACAAAAGATGGAAAAAAAATTATAAATCGGAGAAAATTATTACGAATTATAAAATTTATATTTAGTTTCTTTTCTATCTTCTTATTATGTAATGGATGTTTCATCCGTATATATTGTTTAAATAAATAAATAAAAATGTCTCTACCAAACGAAAAGAATTTTACAAAAGTTATAGCAAAATAAAATTTTTTATCACTTTTTAAATAAAAGCTAATATTTTTTAAATGAATTTATCAATTTGCGTATATCTTGTATAGAATAAAAAGGCATAAAATAGACTTCTACTTACAGTTTGAAATTTAAAAAAAAAAATCCATAATTTTTTTATAAACAATTAATTTTTTCATTTGGTAGTGTTTTGGGTGCTAATTAATTAAAAACGTTTCGGAACTTTTTGGCAAACTTATTTTAGCACCTAGAATACTAAAAAAGAAAGAATTCTTAAAAGGCGCAGAACATTAAAGAAAAACTAATTGTTTATAATTTATAAACAATTTATAAACAAATTATGAAAAAAAAAATTTTTTTCTACATTTCGAATAGGGATAATTTCTGATTTTTGCCTAGTAAATGATATGTTTTATTAACAATTCTTACAATATTATTTTATTTGTATAAAATAATGAAAATATTATTAAAAATTTGTTTATAAAATTTATTGTTTTTTTTATTGTTTTTATTGTTTTATGATGTTTTTTTTATCAAAATACTTTGAAGCTATCCAAGTGAACAAAAACTCCCTTCCGTAACTGACGGCATACCTTTTTAATTTTTTATTAAATAAATGGCAAATGTTATTAATAATTCTTGGAATATTCTTTTATTTCAATAAACTGTAGCAAAACTTATTCATATTTATAATTAATCAAATTTATGTTTTCTTTATAACAATCTATATATTTCTTTCAAATTCTCCGCCATATTAGATGAACAATTTTTAATTTTGTAAATTTGAACTTAGATTCTTAAACAGCGATCCCAAAAATCCTCGAATAACAAATTTTAAGTCTATTAAAGCATTGTATATCTCCTACAAAAAATTAAACAAATATTTTTTAGTTAAAAAATTACTTTTAAATTAATAATGTTCATAAAACTTTGTAACAACGTATTTTATTCGTTTATGTAGGTTCTCTTCTTAACTTTGGACCAATAATGTATGTGTTTTTTAAACATTTCTGTTTTAATAAATTTTATTTTTAAATTTGTGCTTCTTAAAAGAATGGCCCATAAATACTTGAGTTATAAGAAAAAGAATAAGAAGAGGAAATTTATGACAGAGGAAAAATTAACGGAAAAATGAAAAAGGATTTTTTGTATCTCTTGGAAAGAAATCAGTGTCAAAAGTTGTATTTATAAAATTGTTTATACAGACTGACTTTTTAAAACTTATTATTGTTACTGTTATTTTATCACAAAAGGAACAAAACTATAAAGAAGCACTTAATTGTGTTATTTTATATTAAAATACATTTCTCTACAAAGTGAATAGCAAAAATCCCTATTGTGTCTGACTGAAACGAAATTTTCTACTTAAAGTACAAAGTAAATGGATTTCAGTAAAACATTCCCTTTCAAGTTTTAAGTCACTCAAAATAAAGTACAAAAACAATGGGTTACTTTGCTACCAATTATTTCTGCGACTAAACTAAAACTTTATGTAAACAAATTAGATTTTTTTTTATTCTTAGTTTATATTTTCAGTATTTGGTATTTTCGGTGAAAAATAATGAATAACATTTTTAATTATCCACTGTTTTATTTATTAAAGTCAGATATAACCGTGTCTGACTTAAAAGTATTTTTCTACTGAATTTGATTGAGTAATCTAAATAAGTAGAAATTCCTCATTAAGTCAGACAGTAAAAGTGAAACTTTAATCAAAAAAGTAAATAAGTGTATTTTTTTATTTATTTTATTTATTTATTTTAATATTTCGTTAATATTATTTTTATACTTCATAATTTTCTAGATAATATCCTAAAAAATTACAGAAATTTTCTACTGGGAATGACGAAATGAAAAAAAGTATTTTATAATTTTCTAAAAGTTACCGTAGAAAAACAATAAAATCTTTATTAATAACATTTATTAATATTAATAATAATGATAATAATAATAATTAATAATAATTAATTTATTCAAAATTTTTTTTTTATTATCCGTTGTTTTTTAACAAAACTAGATAATTAGCAGAAATTTTTTAAACTAGATACCAAAAGTTTTCTACTGCAAAGATGAAATTTAGTTATTTAATAAATTCGTCTAATTAAAATTTATTTAACTTTTCATCAAATCAAACGTTTTTGAAATAATATACCTTTTTTTATTATATCTACTTATTTTATGTTTTATTTTGTAATAAAATACGTTTTTGTGCAAAGTATAACAAAATCAGGTACTGTGTCTGACTGAACATAATTTTTCTACTGTCAATCATCGAAAAACTTTTAAAAAATAAAAATTCCTCAATATGTAAGACATTGAATTTAAATTTAAATTATTTCGTTTAACATTGTTTTTTAAATCGCTAATAATTTGATAGCACTGTTAATAATTAATAGTAATTAATTAAAAGAAATTTTAAAAAATAATTCAAATAACACTAATAATAATTCGAAACAATTGAAATAGTTTTTAAAAAATATAAAAATTTTGACAAAATTGATACTCAATAAAAGGAATCGTGTACTTTTTTCAAAATGCTTTTGATTTAATAAATTCGTTAATTATTTAACAAATTTTCCAGTAATTTGAGAAAAACGCTATTATACAAAAAATTACGGTCGATTTTTAAAAATGGTAATAATTTTAAAATATAATAATAATAATAATAAATAATAATAATTTTAAAAAACGCTAAGAGTTAAAAAACCTCTATCTTAATTTTCAACTTGTAATAATTTTCAGAAGTCAATTAAACAATTAAATACAATTTCCATTTTCAATTAAATGAATTTGAATTTTAATTCACCGTTTCAGCAAAGTTTGTTGTTTCGTAAATTCCTGATAATTTAAAGCAAATTTAATTTTCAAAATGCAATTACATTTACTCTTTTCATTAGTTGTAATCAGATTAAATGGATTTTCCAGTTTTCGACTTTTAAACGTTAAGACATTGATGAAGTCAAATTGGATTAAGGTTTTAATTGAGCGTATTTACAACCATGCAATCACAAGTGCAAACATTACTACACTTGATTGCTGTTGTATAAGCGTTGTGAACTCACGTTTAATTAAACATTAATTACTTGGCATTAATTAAAGGTTGCAAGATGCACTATTTGAGACGATCTTGAGATCATTGTCACTAAGTGAAGAAGACTAAAACTCTACTTAAGAAAATTTTGAACTATCTTTATTTTTTTTTATTTTTTTTTACTAATAATAATAAAAATTGATTAATGTTTTATTTTCAACCAGAATATGCAAGTAAAATTTTACACAAAAGATTGAATCGGGTAATGAACAGTTTTTCTCTTTGTGAATTCAAAAGATAAATTATGTAATTATTTGTTTTTTACAAGCGGGATTTATATTTCCACTACATTTGAATCTCGAGCATCAAGCCATTAATTAAAATCTAAGTAATTAATTACACTTTTGTGTAGTTTACGTTTACTAATGCGTCCAAACTTAGGAAAAAGGGTTTTTTCAACAAAAGACTGTTGTATAAATCAAATATAAAATCCATATTTTTTTTTTTTTCACAAAAGACAAAAATTCCCCATTTTTTTCCCTTATCGATTCCAGAACTTAATATATTCTCTTTCGAGAACTATAGTAGAAGGTACAGAATAAATTATGTTAACTTTATTATTCTTTCTGTTTCACCAAGTTGTAAAACTTTAAATAATCGTGTTTCAAATTTTACACATTATCTTAGATAATCTTTTAAAATTGCTTAAAATAAACTAGAAACTAAGGTGAAATTAATTAACTCTAAAACTTGGGTGAAACTTTACTTATATACATAAGTACATATATTGTGTTTGGGAAGTTTAACATTCTAGGGAAATTTAGAAACTGTTGTTCCAAATTATTGTTGAAGCATAATAATAATTTATTCATCACACAAATTTCCAAAACTGTACATTCTTATCTCACTTAAAATTCTTGAACAAAGTATTTTTTAATCAGACCTAAATTTATTATTTACTCTCTGTAAAAATTAGTATTTTATCATATTTAATTTGTATATACAATTTATTTTTATTACAAGTTATTACCACATTTCTACTTTATTCTCAGTTTACTATTTTTTCATAAAAAACCCTATCCTCGATTTTATTAACTTTTTTATCACTTGCTGTTTTCACCCTTTTTTACTATTATACATTCTTTTACTGTTTTCATTATTTTTTATTGGAAAAACTTTTTTTCACCAACAGTTTTGAATTTATTTTATTTTGGCAGTATTTTTCCCGACTTTCAATTCAGAAAAGTAGAATTCTGTCATGTAAATTATGTCAACGTTTTACAACCCGGGGGCAGCTGGAATGGACATAAAAATTCTTGATTGTTCGTAACGTTACGAGTTTTTACCAGGAGAAAAGAAAGAGTTATACTTTAGAGTTTCTCTGTATTTACTTTTGCCTGTAAGTCGGATCCTAATTGTTCCTTTTATGACTGTTCTGTGGTTTACTGTTGTGACGATGGACCACAGATGCATTGCCTGTCTCTTGAATCGAGATTATTGCATGAAAACAAAACCCAAACAGTTCTCAAAGTTTGCTCAATTCAGAGAACACTGAAATGTGACTAGAATTTCCTCCATGTTCAACTTTCAAAATACGACCTTCATTATGCTAATGACTGTTCAATGATTTAAATTGTTTCCATTATTCAACGCTCGCAATTATAATATAATACTTTGGGTGCAATTACGAATTGCTGGAAATTAACTCAGTTTCATTTATTATGGTATGCGTAACTTCAACTTAGACATGATTCATGTTTGCTAATAATGAAAATATTATCATTTTATTACTGATGATTTAAATTTAAATACGAAATTTTGTAATGTTGAGTCTGATTTAATTTTATAGGTACTATTTAGATAGAGGTGTTTTGTTATAAGTTTAGAATTTAGATAAATGTTTATTTGTTGGTCTTATTGTTGGTATATTTGGTCGAAGTAAGAAATACAAGAAAAGATGAGAATTTATATTTTAAAAATATTCAATTTAAAGACATTTTACAGATAATGTTACAGTGTTAATATTTCACTTTCTAGTAATTTTTCCACAATTTATGGTGATTTTTCAGAACATTTTAAAAATTTACAACAATTACAAAAATTAATTAACAAGCTGTCAATTTAAAAAATAGCTTGAAAGTATATATTGTTGTATTTTAAAATTTCTTTTTTTTACGTATTTCAGATTTTTATTTTCTGTACATCTTTCATAATTTTTTACTTATTATTGGATTTATATTAAATTTTCTTTAGTCTTAGTTTCTTTTCTTCAATCTGTTATTCGCTTTTCACTAAACAGTAATTTTTTTACGTTTCTAGTCATTATCCTACTTTCTAGTAATTTTTCTCCACTTTCTAGTGACACCCCAAAATATTCTAGTAATTTTTCATCAATCTTTAATTGTATTTTATACTTTCTTGTCATTTCTAACAATCTAATGCTTTATCTTTATTTCCTAATTATTTTTCCCACTTCCAGATACTTTCCATTTTTTAGTGATTAATCTTCAGTTGATTCTTTTTTTTCAACTTGTCGTTTGTTTTTTACTTTTAAAAATTATTTTCTTTTTCTATAGTTACCTTTATTATGCATCTAGTTATTATCATCGACTCTAGTAATTTATTCACTTTCTAGTTATATTTAACAATCTACTACTTCATCTTTCTTTTCTAATCATTTTTTCTAATTTAAGTTATTTTTTAGTTGTAAATGATTATTTTTAATTAATAGTTTTTTTTTTAATTTGGCGTTTATTCATACTTTCTAGTGATTTTTTCTGTTCCGATTTACATTTCATCAACTTCTAGTTATTATTTTACTTTCTAGTAATTTTACTTTAGTTTCTACTTAGTTATTAATAAAATCTAGTACATTCGGTCTGAATGTAGTTTTTATAGACTTTCTAGTTATTTTTTAAACTCTGGTATAGTTTTCAATTATTTTTCCTTAATTTCTAGTTATTTTTTCATTTTCTAGCAATTCTAGAAAATTCTAGAATTTCTCTACTTTTTCTAGTGACACCCCAAAACATTCTAATAATTTTTCATCAATATGTAATTGTATTTTACACTTTCTAGTTATTCTTAACATATGTAATTATATTTTAAACTTTCTAGTTATTTTTTTATCAATCTAGTACATTATCTCTATTTCGTTATTCTTTTTTTCCATTTCTAGTTATTTTCCACTTTTTAGTGATTAAACTTCAGTTTATAGTTTTTCTTTAATTTGTCGTTTGTTTTTTACCTTTTGAATATTTGTTTTTCTTCTCTAGTTATTTTTATTATGGTTCTAGTTATTAATTTAAACTTTAGTCATTTTTTCACTTTATAGTTATTTTTTAACAATCTACTACTTCATCTTTCTTTTCTAATCATTTCTTCTAATTTAAGTTATTTTTCAGTTTTCACTTGTCAATGATTATTTTTCTTTAATTTGGCGCTCCTTAATACTTTCTAGTAATTTTTCTGTTTCTATTTACCTTTCATCAAATTCTAGTTATTATTTTACTTTCTAATAATTTAACTATAGTTTCTAGTTATTTTTCAATACGTTCTAATAAATTCTGTTAGAATGTATTTTTTTTTAGACTTTCTAGTTATGTACTTTTTAAAACTGTGATATATAAGTTAAAGAAAAATAATAAAATTTTCGATTATATTTCTTTAACTTCTAGTTATTTTTACATTTTCACGCAATTCTTCTTAATTATATTGGGTTTCTAGTAACACTTCAAAACATTCTAGTTATTTTTTTATCAATACTATTGAATTTTATACTATCTAGTTATTCTTAACGTATGTAATTATACTTTAAACTTTCTAGTTATTCTTTATCAATCTAGTACATTATCTTTATTTCGTAATTATTTTTCCCAACTCCAGTTACTTTTCCTTTTAAGTGATTATTCTTCAGTTTATAATTTTTTTTAATTTGTCGTTTGTCTTTACTTTTTGAATTTTTGTTTTTTTTTTTGCAGTTACCTTCATTATGCTTCTAGTTATTATTTTAGACTTTAGTAATTTTTTTACTTTCTAGTTATTTTTCAAAAATCTAGTACTTTATCTTCCCTTTCTTATTATTCTTCCACTTGCAGTGATTTTTCACTTGTCAGTGATTATTTTTAATATACAGTTATTTTTCTTTAACTTAGCGTTCTTTTTTTTCTAGTAGTTTCTCTTCTATTTACCTTTAATTAACCTCTAATTATTATTTTACTTTCTACTAATTTTACTTCAGTTTCTAGTTATTTTTCAATACATTCTAGTAAGTTTGGTCAGAATGTTGGTTTTTACACTTTCTAGTTACTTTTTTAAATTCTAGTATATTTTTCACTTATTTTTCCTTAACTTCTAGTTACTTCTTTCATTTTCTAGCAATGTTTCTTAATTATATAGGTTTTTTTTAATCTGTGATTCTATTTCCACTTTATACAATCTAGTAATTATGGGCAGAAGTTTTTTTTTAATGATTCCTAGTTAATTTTTAACATTCTGGTACTTTTTTAAATCACTTTTCTTTAATATTAAGTTACTTTCTCATTATCTAGTAATTCTTCATAGATTTAGTGTTTTTTTCCTTCAATCCGTGACTCCTCTTCGATTTTATAATAATTTTTCATTCTTTTCCTGCTGTTTTAGTCAACTTTTCATCATTTTAGTAATTAATTTACTTTCTAGTAATTATTAACTATTCAGCCCAGTCTAGGGATTTTGAGGATTTTCTAATTATTTTGCATAAAATATGGATTTATATCAGATTAAAATATTAGTATTATAAAGAATACATATTCTTATGCCTAAAAACAATATTAGAAATCTCTAATTCTGTGAAATATGGAAAATACACAATAAAAAAAGCAAATGACTGATCCAGCCAATCCATCGCAGCAACATTCACAATTATTATGTCTTTTATCTATTTTTTCAATTCTTTGGTAAAAAATTTTAATTTTATTATTAGAAAAAGAAATAAAGTAATTTAATGTTACACATTGTATAATTCCTCATTTTATGCATAGCCCATTACGAATAGAATTTAAGTTATTATTGAAATTTAGAGCAAATGGATTACTTAGAATGTATGTGTTTAAAAATTTTTAAAAAATAGTAAACGTTTTGTTTAAAAGTATTCGACAAAAATAATTATTTTTTAGAGTAAATTTATTAAAAAAAAAGTCGATCTTAATTCAGTCAAATCTTTATTATATCCCAAAAACTGAACATTTTTAAACTTTTTCGAATAATAAAATATGTTTTAGCATAACCTTTTTTATATATTTCTAGGTTGATAAATGAACATATCTCTAAATTAGAGATTTCATAAAATGTCATTTTCTGATATAAAGTTTTGCAAAATAAAGCATAACTTATTATAAAAAGTTTGATTATAATGCATAATTTAGATACATTTTTAATTCTCTGCAATTAACAATTCAACTCATTTCAAATTTTGTGATTAATTTTTTTCCGTGTAGTTATTTTTTGCAGTCTTTTTTACTTTGTTTTTTTTTGACTTTTTTACCCATTTTCTAGTTTTAAACTTTATTATATATTTTCTACTTATTCCCGTTTATAAGTATTTAATTTCTAGTTATGTTTTTTTGCAACTTGATATTTTTTACTTTTCAGCAAATTTTCTCCTATATTATAGTTATTGTTCAATAATTTCTAGTTACATTATATTTATTATTATTATATGTTATTTTTTAGTTACATCTTTTTACTTTTTGGTTATTTTTCTTCTAATTATGTTTTCACATTAAAAAACTATTATCTTACTTTCTGGTAATTTTTCTAAACTATCTACTTACCTTTCTTAATGCTAAAAATTCTTTCGCAGCTATTAATTTTTTCCTACTTACAATTATGTTTCTTTAATTTTATTATTTCCTCATTTTTAGGGTTTTTTTTCTTATTGTTATTAATTTTTTATACCTAATAATTTACCTAATTTACCTAATAATTATACCTAATTTTTTATACACTTTGATATTATTTTATATTTATTTTTATTTATTTTTATTTATTTTTTGTTGTTTGGCAGAGGTTCTTTTCTTCAGGTTATAGTAATTTTTTAAAAAATTCTAGTAATTTTTCCATATTTTACATTTACAATATTTTTAAGCCTAATTATTGTAACATTTTTTAGGGTTTTTTTTTCATTTTATAGTTATCTTTCAATAACTTCTAGTAAATTTTTGCAATTTTTAGCAATGTCCTGTCATTTCTAGTTATTTTTCTTTACTTTCTGGTTCTTTTTTTACTTTATAGTAATTTGCCTTAATCATATAGTTATATTTCAATAAATTCTAGTAATTTTTATCAATTTATAGTTATTTTCATCACTTTGTAGTAATTTAATTCACCTTTTCCTAGTTCATCGTAATTTAAAATTTTTATTTACTTCTCATTTTTCTGTTACTTTACAGTAATTTTTCCTCATTTTGAAAGTTATTCACGGCACTTTCTAGTAATTTGTTTTTTTTTTTTTTTGTAATACGTTGTCTCTTTTAGTTCTTTTTTTACACTTGTTGCTTCCTTTACTCAAAAGTTACATTTCTCCATTGTGAAATTATTTTTTAAATTATATTAATTTTTATGAATTTCTAGTTATTTTCTTCAATTTCTAGTTATTTTTTTTTTGTTTTTTAGTAACTCGCTGTCTTTTCTAATTATTCTTCTTTGGCTTTAGTTGCTTATTTTACTCAATAGTAACTTTTCTTCATTTTCTGGTTATTTTTCAATAAATTCTAGTAATTTTTATCAATTTCTAGTTATTTTCCTCAGTTTCTAGTTAGTTTTTTGTTTTTTAGGAACTCTCCGTCTTTTCTAATTATTCTTCTTTGGCTTTGGTTGCTTCTTTTACTCAATAGTAACTTTTCTTTATTCTCTGCTTATTTTAAAAATTTTATTAATTTTGATCAATTTCTAGTTATTTTCGTCAGTTTCTAGTAATTTTTTTGTTTTTCAGTAACTCGCTGCCTTTTCTAGTTATTCTTCTTTGGCTTATGTTGCTTCTTTTACTCAATAGTAAATTTTCTTTATTTTCTGCTTATTTTTCAATATAATCTAGTAATTTTTATCAATTTCTAGTTATTTTCGTCAGTTTCTAGTAAGTTTTTTGTTTTTTAGTAACTCACTGCCTTTTCTAATTATTCTTCTTTGGCTTCTGTTGCTTCTTTTACTCAATAGTAAATTTTCTTTATTTTCTGCTTATTTTTCAATATAATCTAGTAATTTTTATCAATTTCTAGTTATTTTCGTCAGTTTCTAGTAAGTTTTTTGTTTTTTAGTAACTCACTGCCTTTTCTAATTATTCTTTTTTGGCTTTGGATGCTTCTTTTACTCAATAGTAAATTTTCTTCATTTTCTGCTTATTTTTCAATAAATTCTAGTAATTTTTATCAATTTCTAGTTACTTTCGACTCTTTGCAGTACTTTACTTTATTTTTTAGTAGTCTATCGTAATTTTCAGTTATTTTTTTTTACTTCTGATGTTTTTTTTCTCCATAGTAATTTATCTTCATTTTATACTTTTTTCAATCTATTCTATCAATTTTTACCAATTTTTAGTTATTTTCGTCACTTTCTAGTAATTTTTTTTTTGCTTTCTCATAGACGAAGTTTTGTGATTGTTAAGATTTTCGATTTTCAAAAAATAGTTTAAATCGATTCATTTTTATCTAAAAGGTGTCAATTTTCAGTTTTAAGCCAATGTCAAGATGTATATATATGTATGCGTGTTGTATATGTATGTGTGTATATCTTTTTTGTCGCCAGGATATCTCGAGAACGCTTCAACGGATTTCAATAAAATTTAAACGGCTTATAAAGCACATAAATATCTAAATTTGGAAACAGGGATTTTTTAAAATACCCAATCAAATTTTTTTGAGCGCCTTTTTTCATCAACATACCCTTTCTTTCATTATTTTCCAGTTAATTTAAATATACTTTTAGTTATTATTTTTAGCCGCATAGAAACAAATTTTTTTTTCTAGAAGAGGAACAAATGTCTGTTTACATGTCTATATAACTGTACTAAATGTTATCACTTCTGTCATTTAACAAAAATTAACACCATTTTACACAAAAGAAAATCAAACAATACTTTCTATTACACTAAAAATACAGAATTGAAAAATCCCTATCTCTAAAACCATAAAAGAGACTTGTTCAACAATGAAGTAAAAACGAAACCCTGAAAAATTCATGGGTCAAAGTATATACACGCAGCGAATATTGAAATATCTAGAAACCGATAAGATACTTCCTCTACAAGGAAGCAAGCAGAGGGAGAAATCTGAAAAACAAAAAATGTTCAAAGATCGTCTAAAGTAGTATTGTACTTTATTATGCAAGGTGTCGAAAAAGACGCTGTACTTTTGTGCATTGAGAAAATTTAATCCCAGGTTGTTTCCCTTTATCACTGGTATAGAGAAGACCAGGCGCATTTTACAGAGTCTTCTGAAAATATTTGATATTTCCAGCATCGTGGAAATTCCTCAGCTGGCAAGGAATTTGAGGTCGATGACGTGAGAGCTCAGCATATTATGCATCTTAGAAGCCCCGTCAAATAACTGGCTTCGAGTCTGTTCCTTGAAACTTGAAAGCCAACGATTGCTTTCCACTTGCGTACGTGACGTGACTATATTCCCGACAGAGATTCGACAGCATCATGTATTCCTTCTCACAGACACTCTACGTCAACACAGGACATACTTCCGGCGCAGGATAAACAGTGGTTTACCAGTGACTACTGAATTAGTGCACCTAGCGGATTCTCCAGGAATGCCACTACACTTGCAAGAACACTGAATGTATACCTACTTGTCCTGTTAATCCGACCAACATCAAACAACAATGTTTTAGGAACAAACTACCCGTGGCATATGTGTATTGTACGCTCCAGCACAAATAGCTGGGCGGCGTTATAAATTTTGTCGGATTTTGACGCTTTTAGCTCAGTACATCGCGATAGTACTATCGCACTAGGATTCGTGGACTCTCTCCGTGGTGTACTGGCGTTGTAATAAATTGTCGACTAGATCTCGGAAAATACTGCAAGTATTTATATAGTTTAACTTTAACTCCCTGATAGATATGTCTAGTCGCTTTTGTCATCCGCAGGTATTATCGGTGTGAAATTGCTAACGAAGCGTGACTGCTTTTCCCTTTATACTTGTACCATTGTTGATTTGAACAATTTTTACCATTTCTTTTCTACCGTGTATATACATTCAACGAGCAGATATGATAGCGATTGACAGTGATTTGATAATTATTAGAAAAAAATGCGCGATAAATTGTTTAGTAAACTCAACGTAATTATTCAT
Organism: Ganaspis brasiliensis; assembly: GCA_037103525.1. Lineage (NCBI taxonomy): Eukaryota > Metazoa > Arthropoda > Insecta > Hymenoptera > Figitidae > Ganaspis > Ganaspis brasiliensis. Next base: position 2,493,547 of record JAZKLR010000333.1, read on the forward strand.
TTATGAGAATATAATTCTATGGAATGTAATTTAACATTATACACATTTTAATAAAGAAGATTTTACGAAGAGATTTATTACTTATTGTTAGTTCTTCATATTGTACATTTAATCGTTCTTTTTACAAACAAATCTTCGGTTTGCCAATGGGATCACCTATTTCATATGTTGCATTACATTTGGTAATGGAAGATTTGGAAAACGAAATTTTAAAACAATTTAAAATTTTATTCTATTTCAGATATATAGATGATGTTTTAATATGCGCTCCCATATAAAAAATTATCGAAATTTTAAAAACCTTTAATTCAGCTAACAAAAATATACAATTTAGTATATAGAACTTTCAACAAATAATAGAATTAATTATTTGGATTTATTTTTATATTAAGAAAATAATAGAATTATTACAAACTGGTTCGACAAAAAAATATGGTCTGGAAGATATATTAATTTTGCTTCAGAACACCCATTATCACATAAAATAGGATTAATCTTTTCTTTAGTAGATAGAGCGATTAAATTATCTGATAAACGTTTTCATAATGATAATTTACAATTAGTCAAAGACACTTTGCTGGAAAATGGTTATCCTTTAAATATTTTAAAAAGAAAAATTAAAGAAAGATATGATACTGTCTTAAAATCATATACAAGATTTAATTATGATAATGATGAAAATAAAAAAATCTTTGTTTTTCCATATATTAAAGATTTTGAATACACTTTGAAAAACATTTTTAAAAATATAAATTTAAAACTTGTGTTTTTTATTCAAAACACATTATTTGATAAAGTTTTTCCTCATAATTATAAGGATAGATTATCAAATTTAGAAAAAAAACTGTATTTATCAAATTGATTGCAAAGATTGTAACAAAAAATATATCGGACAAACTAAAAGACTATTGTCAAAAAGACTCAAAGAACATCAAGATAATATTAGAGATAAAAAAACCAATACAGATATTTCAAGTCATGCAACAAAAAGTAAACATGTTTTTAATTTTGATAATGTAAAAATATTGGATAGTGAACAAAATGAATTTAAAAGAAGACACATTGAAATGATTTATATACAAGGTAATTCCGGAAAAACAGTAAATTTTAATCAAGATATTACAAATTTAAGTATAACATATTACCCATTAATTGAAAAATTTAAAAAATTTAAAAATTTAGATAATATTCACTAATTAAAAATTTAAACATTTAGATAATACTTTCTTACTTTTAATTTTATTTTTTTCACTATTTTAAATATTTAAATACTTTCTAATTTTATATTTTTCACCTTTTAAAAAAATTAAATTCAAATTTTGATTGATCGATTAATCGAAAAATCAATTTAATACTAACTTCAATTTAATTTTAATACTAACTTCATTTTGTAATGATTTTGAAACAAGAGATCATGATCATGATCTATGATCCAAAAAGTTTTAAATTAAGATAAATTTTAATCTTAACCTGAAGAGGACTTTAAAAAAAGTCGAAACATGTAATTAATTAAACAAACATCAATGTTAATTTAATAAAAAAAAATACCGCAAAAGGCATTGTAAAAATTACCTAACATAATTATTCATTAATGTTTATTTATAAAGGTTTACAAAATTCATAATATTATTATTATTATTCGCAGGGGCGGGGACTTGTATATGGTACGTCTGCAAATTCCATAGAGCAAAAAATCGCTCAGTGGAATTCCATATGGCAAAATTACAGAGACAAAAAATAAATTTCTTAATAAGTATGTGGATAAAGGATTTTACAATTCGAAGAAAATGCTTAAAATTTAAAAAAGTAAAATCATAATTGGTAAAAATAATTGAAAAATGATGAATGAAGTTGAAAATTAATTAATAAACAATTTAACTAATTTGATATTAAAGAAAATAATTTAAAACTGGAAAAGTTTTGTTTAAAAAAATTAGAGAAAATATTGAAACTTGCGGAAGTTGAATTTAAAAATTAGGGAAGAAATTGAAAAATAATAGAAATAGTTAGAAATTGACAAAAATTGTTGAAAAATGATAAAAATAGATAACAATTGTAGCAAATGATTCAAATTATAAAAGAAAAGAATTTTATTGATAAAAATTTAAGAAATTTTTAAATAACTTTAAGTTTACTAATCTCAAAGATTAAAGAAAATAATTGAAACTTGGGTAGTAAAATTTAAAAATGAAGGGAAAAAATGAAAAATAATTAAACTGAAATTGCAGAATATTTTTGAAAAATGATAAAAATAGTTGAGAATTGTAGCAAATAATTAAACTCACAAAAGAAAAGAATTTTTAAAAATTGAATAAATTTTTAAATATAATTTTAAATTTACTATTCTCAAAGAGTGGATTAATTAAAATTTTAATCAATGAAATTTCAAATTAATTCAAGTTCGAAGAATTATAATATATAATTGTCATCTTGCGTATCTCAAATATATTTTGCAATTTTTTAAATCATTTTTTACAAATTTTTATAATGTTCTTAACTTTACAATTATTTCTATCCATTATTCTGTTATTAAATTTATTTTACAATTAATTTTTAATTATTTTTTGATATATTTTCTAATTTTTTTATTATTTATCTCAAATTTTAGTTATTTTTTCAATTTACAATTATTTTTATCATTCAGCAATTATTTTCTTATATTACAAATATATGTTGAAATTTTTTCAATTATTATTTTACACAAACTAAAATTATTTCTTCAATTTTCAAATATTTTTGTTATCAATATTCTCTTATTTTAATTAAAAGACAGATTCCCTTCCGAAATGTTTATTATGTGAGAAAGTAAATTCGATCGAAGGAAGGCAAATAAATAACATAAATAATGTTATTTTTTAATAGTCAGAACGACGTTTCGACGACATGGTTCGTCGTCATCATCAGGTTCTAAAATTTTATTAACAAAAAATAATGAATTGTCACAAACCTAAAAAGAAAAAACAAACAAAAAACACTAAAAAATAAATAAATAAAATTTACCGAAATTAAAATGAAATTATTACATATTGTAATTTGTCGAACAGTTAAAATATAATGATGACGACGAACCATGTCGTCGAAACGTCGTTCTGACTATTAAAAAATAACATTGTTTATGTTATTTATTTGCCTTCCTTCGATCGAATTTACTTTCTCACAATATTCTCTTATATTTCTGCAATTATTTTCACCACCTTTTAATTAGATATAAGTTAATGAATTATCAGTAAACTTCCTAAATTTTCATTTATTATCTCAAATCTAAGTTACTGTATCCACGTTTCAATGTAATACGGAAAATTTTAATTATTTATCTCAAATTTCCATTATTTTTTTCAATTTACGATTATTTCTATCATTTTTCCATTACTTCTTGCCATAATCAATTATTTTTTTTAATAATTTTCAATTTTTTTATAATTTATCACAGCTTCCACTTATTATTTCAATGTACAATTTTTTTTATCATTCTGCAATTATTTCCTTTCATTACAAATATATGTTGCAATTTTTTCAATTATTTCTCAAAAAATAACACTATTTTCTTCAATTTCTAATTATTTTTATTACTTGTCAAAAATTGTCTCGAATTCTTTATAACTTTCATTACTCTTTAATTAATTTTCTAGATTTTAAAATATATTTCTCAAATTTTAATAATTTTTTAAAATTTTTTATTATTAATATTATCATTTTGCGATCAATTTCTTCAATTTTTAATTATTTTTATTTCTTTGTAAATAATGTCTCGAATTTTTTATTATTTTCATTACTCTTCAATTAATTTTCTAGATTTTGAAACATATTTATCAAATTTTAATCATTATCTTCAATTTTTAGTTAGTTTTATTACTTTGCAAATATTATTCCGAATTTTTTATCAGTTTTATTCCTCTTCAATTAATTTCCTAGATTTTGAAATATTTTTCTCAAATTTTAATAATTTTCTACAACTTCCAATTATTTTTGTTATCATTTTGCTATTAATTTCTCCAATGTTTAATTATTCTCACTATTTATTCTTTAATTAAATTCCTAAATTTTTAATTATTCATCTCATGTATCAATTATTTTTTCAAATTCATTTTCTTTTATCTTCTAAAAATTATTTTCTCCACTTTTTAACCAGATATACTAATTATTTTTTAATTAATTTCCTAAATTTTTATTTATTATCTTAAATCTAAGTTACTGTAACTACGTTTCAATGTTTTAATCATTCTTTAATTATTATTTTTCTTATGTTTAAAATACTTTTGACAATCTTTGATTATTTTTTGGTGAAATTGCAATGATTTTCAAAAATTTTATATATTATTTTGATTATTTGTTGATTAATTCCGAATTCCAATCGAAAATTCAGAACTTCGATGGAGCATCCGGAGAGTTTATAGATAACCATTTTGAAGCTTTTAATTTATTCCCACAGCTATCTGTAAATTTGTCCTATGATTTTTTCAATTTTGCTCGCCTACTATTTGTTGCTTGCTTGTTCATTATTTTCTAAAGCTTCCTGAGGACTTGTTTTCTTTGCAAGTGACAACCTTCAAATTATATTCTTTGTTTATATACTGTCAAATGCAAGGTTAATTAAAGATGGTTGTATGGATTTTTTTGCGAAACGTTGAGTGAACAAAAGCTTCAAAATCGCTGATCATTATGAATAACTAACACTACACAAATTGAAGAGCAAATTTCAAAACGTTGCTTCAAATTGCGACATAATTTTACTGGTGATTAGAAGCAATAAAAAAATACCTTATTTCATTTTCATATAAACATTTTTAATTTTATAGTATCTAAATCGACAGAATTTTAATTTAAACTTTACTAAAGTTTTTTGAGGTCGAGTCGTAAGTACGAAAAATATTCTTTTGCTGTCCTGTCACGTCTCCGAGACTTGTTGAATTCAGATGTAACAAATTTCACAAGTTCATTCTTGAGTTGTATAAATCGATATTTGAACATTGATTAGTCTTAGAGAGTATGGGGTACGACGAATAATAAATCTAGTGGGGGAAAAGCCTAAGTTTTCCTTTGTTACTTGACCTTGCAAGGATGTACACCTTGCAAGCATGTCCACCTTGCAAGTGAACCTCTAGAAGCTTTTCGAATCTTGGTGGGGATGAAAATACAAAGAACCGAGGTTTCTTCACAAATTAAGCGAAACCAAAAATCAGTTTCTCCTCTGACATCTTCTAAGCCGGTTCTCTTTTCCAAGAGCTCCTAACTAACATCATAGGACTCTGGTAGAGTTCTCGCTTTGCCACGGTCACCTCAAGTTCTCAATTCGCTACGGTCAGCTCTGGTTCTAAGTTCCTACCTGTGAAGTGTTGTATGCCAGTATTGGCCCGTGACTTTGTAATACGTGAAAAATCAAGTTTGAACGTGGAACCTTACACTACGTAAAATTTATTAGTACGGAATTCGAACGAGTATTGTCGCAGTCTTTTAACAGTATCCGAGAATAAATTGTATTGTTGTTAAATAAATATTATTGTCAAAGTGTAAGTGAACTGTGTGTTGAGAACTCCCGGCATAGTTTGTCGGTACAAATAACTGTAAACGCTTCTGAGACATTTCTGATAAATCCATTCCTAAATTTAATCCTTTTCCTTGAAATTCCAAAATCTCAGTCCTTTGCTCTCCAAATCTAATACCTCTTTAAATCAATCCATTCACAATAAATCCCAACCCTTGCTTCAGAAAAATAAGGGTTGTAAATCGTCATCAACCCATGATTGAACATTTCTATTCGGAATCGTCATTTCATCTAATTATTTGGAAGAACACTCATCCACATAAGTAAAATTATGATTGCTACGGAAACATAAAATACAACCTGACACCATCACAGAATCAGCCTTCTGTTTGACCTAAGTATCTTTCCGAACTTGCCTGGACCTTTTTGCTCCTGCCGTCAACGCATTGTCAAGGAAGACTGCAGGTCATAAATCTTTGATCCCGCAGCGGATATTTAAGGGACCAGGTTCAACCACTGTTTTCTTCATAGTGAGGGTAAGAATCTATGTTTTGAGTATTTTCGTAAAAGTCCTTTATCCTGTCTAATAAATTGTGATTGTTACAGTGTATGACGATTGCAACCAGGATACAGATAAACAAGGGATTCTTCCTCTTATTTTCCTTCTCTTACTTCTCTAAAAATTGTATTTGATTGAATAAACTAAATGTGCTTATTTTTGATAAATAAAATTGTTCAGTGGATTTTCTTCTCCGTTCCCTTAGTTCAAATCCTGCTGGGTTTGTAAATAAATCGGGGGTTTTTTACAAAAAATCTTACGTAAATTAACTAACCTCTGCTATTTTTGACAAAGTATATAAACCAATATTCTTATGAAGAGAAATATGTTTCCTATACAGTGCATTAAGAATATTTCGTAAAATTAAATTGCATACAGATCTGTCGGAAATAGTTAAACAGTGTGCAATTTAATTGTATAAATACAACAAAAGAATTTTTGTAATTTTCTTTTTATATGCTGTCTTTCAATGCGGAACTGAAAATATTACTATTTATTTACAATTTTAATTGTGAAATTCCTTTTTTTAACTTAAAATCGGTAATAAAATTTATTACAGATCAATAAACTTTTATTTAGATAATATTATCAATAAAAATAAAAAGTAAGGTTGGATTTATGTTACATTTTACTTTGTGGTTGCTTCGTGAAACCTACTATAAAATTCTGTGGAATTTTTTTAAACTTAGTCAAAGCTATCTAAAGACTTTAATTGCAGTGTTAAAAATGTTTAATTTTCCTAATTTGTACACTTCTGCATGAAACGAAAAATCGATCATAACCTGCTTCCTGAAAGCTTGTCACAGCTACCTGTGTGTTATATTACGATTCTCTAATATCCAATTAATTAATATTCATTTATTTAATAAAACAATTAAATAAAATATCAACAAAAATCTAGAAAAATAGTTAAAACTTTGAGATAAATTAATGCACAATAATGAGTATTATTATAATTGAAATGTATAATTATATTAATTATTATCTCATTCATAAAAAGTGTAATATTCTAAGATTTTTACTTAAAACTCTAATTTTATCTTTAAACTAAAACCTTTAATGTGATTAAAGCATACAAATTTTTATAAAATAGTTTATAACTCACGTAATAATTAAAGTTACAATGTTACTAATTGTTTAAAAAAAATAATTTCTTCATTTCTTAAAAATCATTCGATTACATATTAAGTTTAATAAAATAAAATAAATAAATTATGTCACATTATATGAAAAAAAAAAAAATTTAAGGAAAATTTTGATTATCTAAGATATTTAATAAAAAATTACTTAGTATGGTTAATGCTCGTAATAAAAATTGTATATAAACAAAAACTATCTAAATTAGATTATTATAAGACATTATAAATCCTTTTTTCAATGTTTCAAAATTAATTAATGAAATCTATACCTAGTAAATTTAGGTATGTAAATAAAATAATTAACTTCACATTAAAAAAAAAAAATTTCAAAATATTTAGATTACTTATAAATTATTTTTTAAAAAAATGTAATTATGATTATTGTTCAAAATTATTTATGATTTTACTACATGTTTTTGCAAAAAAAAAGTTTGTTACAAGGAAAAAAAATTAAATTATTGTATTATAATTCGTATTATAATTTTCATTTTCATTGTATCCAAATCATTTGATTAAATAAATATCATTTTTATACAATTAAATTTGTTTAAATTGAATCAGTTATTTGGGAAATCTAGGTTAAGAATGTAATTTGGTGAAATAATATTAAAAAATTTTAATTAATTTCTTTTAAAGAAATTTAATGATTAAATTGATTGATTAATCTTTAAATTGATACAAATAAAGTTAAACAAATTAATTTAAAAATCAAAAAGAATGTTAAAATCATATATTCATTGTTCAAGTAGTTTAAAAAATCCTTATTATTTGAAAATACGTATACAGTCATAAAATATTCAAAATTAATCAAATTTCTTTTTAAAGAAAAAGTAATTAACTTACTTAAATTAGAAAGTAATTATATTTATTATCTAAAATTGTATATCAATGTTTTATTTTGTAATATAAACGTTAAAAATAAATACATTTTTAATTTAATTTTATTATATGATAGTAATTTAATTTTCATGGTTTCAAAATCATTTGATTAAATAAATATCAATTTTATGCAATTAAATTTGGGTAAAATAAATAAAATGGATTAATTTTTAATTTCAATTTAAACATAATTTAGAATAAGAATGTTAATTTTTTGATAATTAATTCTATTCATATAAATTTAAATTAATGAATTTAATATTTATTAAACTATTTTTAAATACTGTAGAAAGTAAATTTGTAAAACACTACTGAATTGTTTAATAAAATTAAATTTAAGAAGTATTCATTTTAACTTTTATGTTAAAAATAAAACAATAATGTACAATTTTAAATAATAAATATAATTACTTTCTAATTTAAGTAAGTTAATTCCATTTCTATAACAAGAAATTTATTTATTTATTTATTTATTTGTTTGATTTTGATTTGATTAATTTTGAATATTTTATGATTGTATAAGTATTTTCAAATAATTATGATGTTTTAAACTACTTGATCAATGAATATATGATTTTAACATTCTTTTTAATTTTTAAATTAATTTATTTAACTTTATTTGCATCAATCTTATCATCGCTTTATCTTCATCTTTTTTTCTTTCTTTCTTTTTCTTCTCTTTGTTAACGATTAGTCGATCAAGGTTGTAATTGCTAATTATACATGTATACCTATGTTGAGATGGGGCTTTTTAGCCTTAAGAACTTACTTTGAATAAATTTAAATCTAAATTTCTTTAAAAGAAATGAATTAAAATTTTCCAGTATTAATTCACCAAATTACATTCGTAAGCTAGATTTTCTAAATAACTGAAATAGTTTAAATTTTTATTTTAAATTTTGTTTGAATGGAAATTGAAAATAAATCTAGCTTTTTTATTTACCGAAATTCAATTGTATAAAATTGATATTTATTTAATCAAATGATTTGGATACAATGAAAATTAGTGTCCATACGAATTATAATACAATAATTTAATACTTTTTTTTGTAACAAACTTTTTTTGCAAAAACATGTAGTAAAAGCATAAATAATTTTGAACAATAATCATAATATTATTCATTTCTTTAAATAGTGTTTAATAATGATATTTTGTATAAGATATTAAAAATTTAATAGATCAGGAATTGCATTTTTTTTAATAATTTATAAGTAATCTAAATGTTTTGAAAATTGTTTTTTAATGTGAAGTTCATTACTTTATTTACATACCTAAATTTACTAGGTATAGATTTCAATAATTAATTTTGAAACATTGAAAAAAGGATTTATAATGTCTTGTAATAATCTAATTTAGATAATTTTTGTTTATATACAATTTTTATTACGATCATTAACCATATTAAGTAATTTTTTATTAAATATCTTAAATAATCAAAATTTTCGTTAAATTTTTTTCTTTTTTCATATAATGTAACAGAATTTATTTATTATATTTTATTAAACTTAATGTGTAATCGAATGATTTTTAAGAAATGAAGAAATTATTTTTTTGCGACAGGTATTATTAAACTATTTTATAAAAATTTGTTTACTTTAATCACATGAAAGTGCTTATTTTAAAGATAAATTTCGAATTTTAAGTAAAAATCTTAGAATATTACATTTTCTATTAATAAGATAATAATTAATATGATTATATACATTTCAATAATAATAATAATAATAATAATAATAATAATCATTATTGTCCATTAATTTTATCTCATACTTTTAACTATTTTACTTATAGATTTTAGTGATAGATATTTATTATTTAGTTGATATTTTATTTAATTGTTTTATTAAATAAATGAATATTTATTAATTGGATAATTATACTAAAAAATTAATAATTTAATTATTACTTGATAATGAAAGTCATGTGTATAGTCTTATCGCGTTTGATTTCTCAAATATTGTATTTATTATAAATCCTTTCGCATTATGAAATCTTTAATTATAAATATAAAATGAAATATGTGTGCTTTATAAGGATAAAGGAAATGAAGTAAAAGTAACTAATAGATACTTGATGAAATTTATTAATTTATCATCAAAAGCACAAAATTACTCATTTGAATTATATAGATACATATTATTCATAATATTATTTGATAGGAAATTAATAGAAAGAGACATTAAATTAGATATCTACAAAGACAAAAAAAATAATTAAAATTATTATTATAATAATTATTTATTTAATATTTAATAATCTCGGATGTAAAATACAAAAATTATTATAATCATTATTTGTACTCAGTAGTTAAATTTAACTAAAATTAAATAGTAAAAAATAACTAATGTAATTAGTAAATAGAAATCTACCAATTCTTTTAGTAATTTAACATAACCTAAAAATTACTTTGACTAATTAAATTAGTATTTTTTATCTAAATTATTAGTAAAAAAATTACTATTTGACATAGTAAACGAGTTTTCATCTTTAAAATAGTATTTTTTAACTAATTCAGATTTAGATAGTATACATTTCTACATTATAATGAGAAGTAAAATGATTTTTATTCCAATAAATTAAAATTTTAAATAAAAATTAAAAATAATTATAGTAAACAGATCAGCTTAGAATCTTAGATGTTATTGTTGACAAAAACTACCGAAAATCTGCTGGCCAATCAGAAGCCAAATAAAGTTTGTCGAAATCCTCCTCGAATAGTTAAGTCAAGATCGAACCTAATTTTATACTTTTATATACCTAAAATAAAATTATTACAATTTCAGATTGCAAAAATAATAAAAAGTCTTATAAATAATTATCAATCTTGTAAAATTTGAAGTTACAATTTTATATGAAAATATTACAATTCTTGACAAAATAGTCTGATTGTGAGTGAAATGCGTACGTGACATGTTAAACTAAAAGTTTGTTTTTTCATACAAGAGACATCCATCACCTCATCTCAAAGATAATAATCGTCACGTAACTTGTTTTTATACTCTTTAAAACCTCTCCTGAATTGTTTTTAAAAGAAATATATTTCAGAAAATTCCAGTTTTCTAAATGCAAAAAAGGTAGTTTATATAGATAGTTCCAGTTCTCCTTTCGCGAAAAATTTTCTTTGTCCAGAAAGATATTGAATTTTTTTTCAATAAGTTTTTCTATAATACTTTCTTATGTTTTCGTCGATGTTTGTTTTCTTTTTGGTTAAAATCAAGTTTAGGGAGGTAAGCCTTGAAATTGGCTTTAAGTAAATCAGCTGTTTACAATGCATAACGAAATTACTAAAGGCGCGAAAATTCAAATTATTCCTATTAATCATGTGATTTTATATTTTATTTGACAGTTTCTATTCTAATAGAATTTAAAATTAAACCCAGTATTACTTAATTCGAGTTCTTGTTGATAAAATTGATACACAGTTTATTAATATTGACGTTCAATTTGTGAATGTTGGTGTTCAATGTGACAAAATTGATATTCAATTTGATAACACTGATATTCAATTTGTCAAAATTGTGAATTCCAGATGAAAACTTGATTTTAAGATTTAAAATAACAAGTCAGATCTTGATCGGGGATACATAAAAACATTATATATAAGGAATAAGCCGAGAAAATCTTTTTATGCAAGTTTCTAAATGTATATTTTCCAATTTAAAGGCACTTTTCAGATCTGCTGTTTCCAAAGGGTTGTAAGAAGGGGTTTTAAAATGAGGGTTGAAAGAGAATTTTTCAAACGTGACATGCAGTGCTATTTTTATAGAGAAAAATGTTCTAAAGGGTTTTCCAGAATGATGTCTGCAAATTGGAAGTTACTTTTGAGTTTTAATCTACTTTCAGTGTTGAAAAAATATACAATTTTTTCTAGAAGCCATAAATAAATTTTGAAACAGTACCTTCTCTAGGAGGATGCAAAAATAAAAGTAAACCGTTTCTGTCATCTAAAAAATGTATTTTCGACTATTTTTCCATTTTTAAAAAAGATATTTAAAAAGCCATATTTAAGAAAAAGTTTTAAAAATGGCTTTTATTTTAAATGAGATGCTTTCTAACAGAAATAATGAGATTTGTTTTCAACTTTGCATCACCGAAAAACTTATTATTCAGAGCAAGAAGTATTTTCAATTTAATTGAGAGATTTTAATGAGTTTAGAAATGTTGCCTAATACCGAGGATTACAGAAGTTTATTTATTTCAGTTATTTATAATAAAGGTACAAGAAAGGAATTTAATACTCTAGTAAGCCTCTCGACAAAGTTTTTTCTTTCGTCTTTTTACATTTGTAAATATATTTATCAACTTTACTCAATTTACCAACATTTTTACTCACTTTTTATTCACCCTTATATTTCTACTTTTCCTTTTTATTTTTTACTTTAGAATACATTAACCTGAAATCTGAAACTAGATGGTAATAAAAATTATGACAATTTTTTTGTCCAACTTCTGAAGGCTAATTTATGCAAACACTAAGTAAGAATACCCGCAATTTTCTTGTGAAACATCAAAAGACACAAAAATCGTGATCTCTAAAAGGAGCCTTAATAAAATTTTAAGTGTGGTTTCTTCATTAACGAATTGGTAAAGGCACATTATCAGAGTTCGAATATTTGCATAATTATGAAGGCTTCTACTGCAGAAAACAAACATGGTTTGTAAATAGGTCAATTGAAGCGCCTGGAAAGTAAATGAGACCAGAAAGCCACACTCTAAAAGCACTGGTATTATCATAACCAGGATTATGGTATAAAAAAATCGATGTTAAACTTTTTTTTTTACACTGTGACTTCTCGCTGAGAATAGAAAACTATAAAAATCAGTAAAAAGCATTTTCATTTGACTGGGAATATAATTAAGAATTGCCACAAATTATCCAAAAAATCTATTAAACCAATTTTAATTCTTTAATGAAAATTAATCGTGTTTTACTTTGAAAAATATTTTTCTTTCTCATAGATATTTACCATTATAAAATAAATAAATAGTGCATTAAATTCTAATTATAAAGAAAAATTATTTATTAGATTTACAAGATAAAATTAATGAGAAAATAATAATGTGAAGTAATCTGAATATCAGTAAAAGGAAGTCATTTTTTTTTTTTGGAACTGTTACATTGAATCAAAAACAATATGTGGATAAATTTAATTATGAAATTAATAAAATTCTGAAGAAGACAGTTTAGAAATGACCTTGAGTGGAGAACACACATTACAGGAACTCCCATTTGATGTTTTGAATCTACTTGAATTCCTCTTCATATATTGAGTTTGGGCGCATTAGCCATAATTACACATAAAAGGGGGATCATATGTAAATGACTTTCAAGTAGAGACACTTGACTCTTCTCAAAGTAATTTTAAAAAAGCAAATTAATTTACAGGTCAAATAAGTTCCAAATGGAAATATTAAACTGATCTGAAATAACGAGTTTATGAAGAAAATAAATAAAAAATTAAAAGAAATAATAAACGCGACCGTAAATTGATTGGATCATGTGAAGCTCATCTTACTTTTTACGTAACTAACATTCGATTATAGTCTCTTTTAAAAAATATTAAAACCAATATTATATCTGATAGAGAAAATTAAAAATCGATTTTATAATTTTCATATTCTCAGAAAGTTAATTTACCGAATTCATTAAAAGTAGTAAAAAAAAAGGGGTTAATGCGACTTTACAGATTTGAGATTAAATCCTCCATGAATTTTTACATCGAGGCAGAAAGACTATTCAGATAACGTCCTGATTCGTAAAAGATGGCCTCAGGGATTCAAAGCGAATCAGACTTTTATTTTGCTTTGTTACAATTCCTAGTTCTAACACTGAAACGAGCCACAAATCGAATTCATGAATAGGTGATATTTTATACACATATGTTACTTCCTATGAAACTGTCATGAGACCTTACCAAGGATATTTACCCAAAATTTAAGAGAACAAGAGTTATTGACGATTTATGTGATAAATAACAATAGAAAGCTGAATAAATAAATCGAAACTGTTTTCAAAAAACATTGACATAGTTGTTAGGAGAAAGATACCAATAGACAATTCATAATTGGCCAACTGTTGGATCAATATTGGAATTCTAGATTTCAATATTGGGCAAATATTAGGCAATATCCGACATGGGATCATTACAGTGTTATAGTATTTTCATGGCAATAATAAATAGAAATCAAAATCAACAGAACAATATTTAATTGAGAATAACCAAGACAATAAATTAGATGAAAATATCGTACACAAATGTGATAGGCTGTATTTTCTAGAAAAGTAATTGGGAAATTTTGAAATTGAGCTAAATTAAACCTTGAGTTATCAGCTTTAAAATAAGCCAAAGAAAATTAAAATATCTCAATTGGTTCAAAAGTTATAAGTAAATGTATTATACGAAAAAACGCAACGATTCTAGTGTTGCGTCTTGTTGTTTTTATACATTTACTTATAACTTTTGGACCAGTCAAGATATTTTAATGTTCTTTGGCTTAATTTAAAGCTAATAGTTCAAGGTTAAATTTAGATTAATTTCAAAATTTTGCAATTACTTTTCTAGAAAATGCAGCCTACCAAACTTGAACAATGAAAATTTACAAAAATCGAAAAATGCAAGTATCATTATCACATTGAATCTTCGTTTCTATTAATCAAAAAAACTTTTAAATATAACTATTTCACGGCAAATTTTATAAGCTTTCCAAAGATCTATGATAAAGTTCAATTCGCTAGTATCTGACAAAGTTATCAACATATTAACACAGTCATGTTTTTAATCCTATTTTTGTAAGTGGTCCCACAATTTTGGCCGGTAGTGTAAACAGTGTTTTAAATAGATAATAAAATTTACCATTTTACAATATTAAAATGGTTGATAGAACAAAGAATAAAACTCGATATGGTAAAAGGGATTTGGAACAGGGCATCATGAGAAATGCATGACCATCAATAAATGTTAAATCAGTTGGAACTACTTGTAAGCTTCAATCCTTATGACGGTTGTAACTTTAACAGTAAATCTCCAGGCAACTGGTGTGAACATCTTCGCGGCAGAGCTCTTTTACCAACAGATAAACTTGGCTCTAGCGGGATTAAGTTCTAATTTCCAGTTCAAACATAAGGCAGTACTAAGTTCGCAGTTTCGGGCGAATATAATCTAAACTTGAATCAACACATTCAACCTCAGTTACAGAGTCATACACTGCACTGAAATGAAAGAAACTTCACTCATTCGAATGCGAATTAAGAACAGCTTGGAAATTTCAAATTATCTGGTTCAAACTTTTCCTCGAATTTACTACCTACATTTATTTATGAGAAATAGCTATCATTTTAACAGCAAACAAGTATCATAAATAAATAAACATAAATAGTACGAATAAAGGTAAATAAAAAGTGTGGAAATTGTGGATTTAAAATTCGAGAGAGAATTTTAATAATTATGATGTATGAAGACGATATTTGGTTAAAGAAGTGGTCTTTTTTTAACGAAAGTGCAATCTGTTGAATTAAGAATAGTTTTTAAATAAAAAACATAAAACTCTTAAGGACTACTAAAAAAATTACATTTGAATCAAAGGGCGTAAAAAATGATAAGGTATATCTCTCGATTGAATACGGACAATCAGAAAAAAATTCCAGTGTCCTTTAGAGAATTAAAAACTTTTCCAAAATTATATTTTTGGGAAGGAGGAACGTCCTCTTTTAGGAAAAAAATTTGTAATGTTAAAAATTGTTTATTTACACATATTTTTAGGCAAAAAAACTTTTCTTTCACATCGCTTCTTTAAAACATTTCAAGATTAATGCAACTTTGATTTAGAAATTTTTTTTATCATTTTCTTCAGAAATGGATTATCAACAAATTCACGGAAGCGAATTTTAAAAAAACTGCACCGTTTTTTTCCAATATGATTGTTTCTTCTAAAAAAAAGTGCACTTCGTTTGTTAAATAAATAATCATATTTGAAAAATGGTGCATTTTTGCAAATTTGCTTTCTTGAGTTTGTAGATAATATATTTCTGAAGAAATCGAGCTATTATAAATCGAAATCGAATCAATTTAAAAAATGTGTTAAGAAGCGATGTGAGAAAAATGTTTGATTGACAAAAATTTTTGTAAATAAACAATTTTTAACTTTACAATTTTTTTTGTTAAAAATGGACGTTTTTCCTTCCCAAACATATAGCTTTTGAAAAGTTTTTAATCCTTTAAAGTTGAAGGACACAGGAATTTTTTTTCTGATAGCCTGTATTTAACCGAGAGAAATACCTTTAGAATAATTTTTAAATAAAAAAAACTCTTACAGGCTATTAAAATATTTGCATTTGAATTGGGCGTAAAAAATGTTGAAAATTAAAAATTATTATGCAAATGCAATTTTTTAATATTCTCGTTTTTAGATTATGAAGCAAATAAACAGCATTTCGATTGAATGTAAACGTTTATATACTTTTTATGGTAAATACAAAATAAAACAACTGACAAAATACTCGAATAACAAAATTAAAACTAACATATTAACAAGTGCAATTATCTCAAATCCTAAATCATATCCTAGTCAGTTTAAAATAAAATGGGAGTGAAATGTTTTACAATGTTATATAATTATTAAATACGTTCGTTAATTAACGTTGTTAGTTCTTATTTTGTTGTATTTAGACAATTTTGTCAGTTTCTTATTTTGCATTAAATATGAATAACTTTCAAAGGCTTATATTCAATCTAAATACTATCATAAGTTATAAACCACATAACCTAAAAATATGAATCGTAATGAATTGCATTTGCATAATAATTTTATCATTTTAAACGTTTTAACTTCTTCTTATTAATAAGCAATTATTTTAATATCCAGTAAGAATGTTTTTTGTCATTAAAACACTATTTTTAATCCAACAAAACGAGCTTTCTCTACTTAAAAGGTAACACTCAAATCCAAGTAACAAATTACACATACCGATCTGCTTTCGATTTTATCGATTAATACAATCGGAAATTATTTGCAGAAACACTAAAAATGTGGATTCTAAATACATTTCATTGTCAGATTGAATAAAAATAATACGATTGACATTTTTCACAGCATGATTTGAGGCGCGTAGAGAAACTAACTGTCAAACTGTTGAATATGAAGCGCCACTGGCGTCAGATTTTGGTACTTGTGCGCAGTCGGTAACTTATCTTTCAATCATTTCGAATCCGCATGGCGGGAAATTTGTATTTTACAATAGTTTCATTCTGTTTTTTTAATGTTCTCCTGTTTTAAAATAAATAATCCTTACTCAAGTCTTTTAATGTATAAAAGTCTGTAAACCACTAGAATAGTTTCACAGACCCTGTTAACCATAAGTGTAAATTGAATTACAAAAAGTTTTTTTAGATTGAAACTGCTAAACAAGATCTGGTTTTGAGTGTGGAATTCTAACTGAAAACTCTGATCAGGAACGGCTTTGGGCAATAGAAAGTTATAGAAGTGCCTCCAAAACGTGTGCACAAGCTTGTTACATTATTCACTTCATTCTCAAGTTCTTCACTTGTGTGCATTTCCCGTGAGTTTCGAAATTCTAACAAAGCTGGTTTGTCACTTGAAACAAAAGTTGTAGGTATTGTTAAGATTCTACTTTGTGAAAATTGAATGGAACTAAGCTCAATCACTTTTAAGTAAAAGCATTTAATTTAATAGATGACACGTAAATACTTAATCCAGATAAAATAATGTATTCCGGCAGTTTAATTTGTTTCATTATCAAATAATCTAAAATGTTTAATTATACACACACACACACAAAGTAGTTTTCAATGCCCTCTTTGATGTACATTTTGTGTGTGACATATCTGAAAATACGAAAGAATTATTTTTAAATCGATATTAATATCTTTCCAGTCTCTTTGTGGAACGTGATATTAATTAAAAGTGTATTTTAAATTTTATTAAAAGTTTTTTATAACAGAGGACATTTATTAATAGAAAAAAAGCTTCAATTTCAGTGAAACGCTTCAAATAAAAAAAAAATCCAGGCCACTATTCGTCTAGATTAGATTCGTCGTGAAATCTTTTCCCGTAAACAATCAATCTAAATCTGACTCTTTGATTTATTTGATTCGAATGAGATTGAGAAGATAATCCGATATCAATGTGAAGCGGAACTTATTCTTTTTCAAATTGATGAATTTAACAAATTTAAACCTAATTGGAATATCTAAATGAAAACTCGTCTCGTTAAACGAGAGAAATCTAAAAAAGCTCGATATCAGTTTAAACACTTCTTTTAAAAATTCGAAATAGCCGAGACACTCAAAAAGTTATTAAACTTTATAAAATATACCCGAGACAATATTAAACCGAACGGATAGGATTTTAATTCGAAAATTTCTCCAAAGTGCATCCTCTCTTGGCTGAAAATGATAATTCGCTTAATCTCTAAGTTTATTAGCAACTTTCATTTCTCCCCGGAACTCTGGTTAACTAACTTTTTTTTTTTTGTTTTGTTTTGTTTTCGAGCAAGTTTCTTGTGCTGCAAAGCTTTCTTAATTTAAATTTCTTATAAACAAGTTCATCGTTAAGCAGAAACGTACCAATGAGGAAAATTCTACTTTTTTCCGATATCGCAGACAGTTTATCGATGATTAAAGAATTGCTAATTGTGCGCGAGTTTTGATCAAAAGATGTCGATACCTTGAAAATCACACTTGATTTGTTTTGATTTCAATAGCAGGGATCGGCAACTGAATAACGAAATGTAGAAAGGTTTATTCGTCAGGATATATACACGCTTCGTATTTCCGTAACAACAAACATGAGTGAGGAAATTCGTTCTATTTAGTTTTGGAATGGGTCGGATCACATACCACACACGTATTATTATAGCTAACGAGTCAGTTCCAATGGAAGAGCGAGTTTTACAACCACAGGGGCGTGAAAGTCAATGTAAAATCAACCGAACGAAAAGTATTCAATTTTCCAGCAGGAATTTTAAACCGATGCTTTTGCGGGTTTATGAGATTAATTCTGTTATAAATACCATCACCTACTTTGTTACATGCTTTGGTTTTCAGGTCCGGTATTATTTTTCACGCACCGGAATTCACATGTTGCTGACAGCATTCATTTTCTTTTTATGTGCTTTGAATTTTAATGACAATATTTATAATAATGTTTATGACGAATTAGAGTTTTTTTTTTTATTCTAATGGGAATTTTTATTTTAAAGGGATATTTTCTTCGGTTTATAGTTTAATTTTACAATTCACAAATTTTTAATTACTGATTTTTTACGGATCTTATTTTTAGCTCGGAAATTGCAACGGATATTACAAGTTTTGGAAATTATTAGATTGAATTATTAATTGAATGAAATTCCCTATGTACGTAAATTCCTCTCAGACGTCGTAGGATATTATTTTCTATTTTGAAAGATGAGTGGGATTTTTTCATCAGTTGATTAAAATTCTTTACTTGGATTAAAGGATGAATTTTAAATTTTACCGCCTTTCGTCACGTGACCAACCTAACCTTATTGGTGGGTGTGACGTAACAACAAAAATGGCTGACAGAAGAAGTTAACTTCAGTAACAAAAGCACGTAAACAAAAGACAATTTTTAAAATATATTACAAAAATAATTAAATACGAGTTATCCTAAATAAAAATTTTTAATTTACGCAATCAAGACTCTCTGGACGAATTTTTTTTGAGCGTAAGAAAGTTTTAAACGTCGGAAATAAGATATATTTTGTGCACTAGAAAAAGCTTGCTTAAATATTAAAAAAAATTTGCATTCAGAACTTGTAATCTTTAAACAAATTCCATATATATATTAATTAGCATGTTTTACATACCCATTCTTTTAAAAATAATACAAATTTATAGGTTAGGACTTTTGACAGGTCAGCAGTTGTTTCCATATATATTGAATAGAAGCTGTTAATTATAAGATTTTGTTTTTAAAATGGTTTTTTTTTCGTTTAGAAATTGTGGTTCGATAAGCGTTCTGATTGAAGAGAAGAGTAATTAAAACAGCAAATGAAACGGGAATTTCATTGCCTTTGTAATATAATTGTAAAATAGGGAAAATTATACAGAACAAAGCTTCGAAACATGAAAAAAGAATTGCATAAACTATTTTATTTTTAACGTTCTGATAAATTCCAAATTGTATTTGACTAAAAATGACACTTTTCCGTTTATTGGAAATGATCGTCGAATTTTAGGTTATATTAACTAAATCGTTGCCAATAAACAGAAAATGGTAATTCTTTTTCAAATTCTTTTTCAAATCAAAAGCAATCTCCGATTAATTTTGTTTAATTTTAAATGGATTGAAATTACGATCAGTTGAATTTGCTTACAATGTAAACCAGATTGCTTTGAAATTTTGATAAATGAAACTTTTAAACGTTTGAAATTAGATTAATTAAACTCTTGATAGGTATTCAGATTGAAAATTAGATTAATGCAAATACGGGTCAGTTAAAATTTTGCTTTGAAAATTAGTAGTACCAATTTCAATATTGCAAATGAAATGTAATTTTCGTCGATCGAAATTAAGAAAATTAATTCAGTTTTATTTTAAATTTGTATTAATAAAAAATGCAGGTTGATTGAAATTTATATAAAAAATTTTTTTTAATACAAGTTCCTGTGTACTGGTCTCTATTCAGTAAATTGCGACGCGGTATTTCATATAGTGAATTTTAAAGCAGTTTCCTGGAATTTCAAGCAGTCCCCAGGACACAAGTTTGTATAATATTTCATTCTACAACCCTAAAATCCTGAATACAGAGCTTAGATTGTGCTTCCGAGAATACTGTGGACACAAGGTCGTAATGGCTTCCATTAAACGTTCCCTTCAATTAAACCAAAAATACCGTAAAAAATACAAAATTCCTCGTGAAGCTTTCGTATTTAAAGGAGATTCTAGTTTGTGCGCTCAAAAAACTCGACATTATTCAAGAATTTTTATCTCGAAAATAAAACGGAATATTAAAGTAGAATTTTTTTTTGCATGATATTAAGTATTTTTGGACTCTATGCTTTCATAATTGCGGAGAAAATGTTGCTTTAAAAAAAAATTCAAAATGGTGACACGTTTTAGAAATACAGCATCAGTGAGTGCATGTTCCTGTCTAAACAAGTTATGTAAAACAAAAATAAATACAAAAAACAGAATACAACTGTAAAAAACATGGTATAGTTAAAAAAATAGGAATTGAACGTTGGAAAAGAGAACTGGTACTTTTAAATTTCCAATTTCCTAAATGTAATGATGATAAATTATTATTATTTTTTTAGTAATAATTTGATTACTATTGCTACCATTAATTGATAATTTAATTATTACTGTAAGCAATAAAAAATGTTCTTATTTTTATTCAAAATAAAACAAGTCATATTTAAAAAAGTAATTATTCCCACCAAAATTAATCGATTATCGTTAAACAGTTCTACACTTTTTACTATTATGTGTACTCAGTTTTAATTAAAATGACAATTTAACTAAACATAAAAAGACATTTATTACCTCATCTCAGGGTTAAGAATTCGTAAATATCGTCACGTAAGTTATTTTTAAGAGAAATAAATCTTAGAAAGTTCCAATTCCTTGAATGAAACAGAAGGAAATGATTCTAATCACGGTTTTTATTATTTTGAGGTTAGAAGAATAAACTTGTAAAATAATAATTATTACGAGACTTAGGCTTATTATAATTCGAAATTAATATCATTGTTTTTTAAAAGGAATAAATCTCCGAAAGTTCCAATTCCCTAAATGCAACAAAGGAAAATTATTCTAAACATGTGTTTTATGATTTTGAGGTTAGTAGCTTAAACTTGTAAATTAATAATTATCATGAGACTTAGACTTAATATAATTCATAATTAATATAATTGTTTCTAAGAGGAGTAAATCTCAGAAAGTTCTAAAACCCTAAATGAAACAATGGGAAATTATTCTAATCACGATTTTCATCATTTTGAGGTTAGTAGCTTAAACTGGTGAATTATTCATTATCATGAGACTTAGAGTTAATATAATTCATTAATATAAACACGCAAGTTGTTTCTAAGAGAAA
Source organism: Ganaspis brasiliensis (assembly GCA_037103525.1). Classification (NCBI taxonomy): domain Eukaryota; kingdom Metazoa; phylum Arthropoda; class Insecta; order Hymenoptera; family Figitidae; genus Ganaspis; species Ganaspis brasiliensis. Next base: position 2,515,687 of record JAZKLR010000333.1, read on the forward strand.
TAAATCTTAGAAAGTTCCAATTCCCTTAATGCACCAAATGATAGATTTATAAAATATTATTTAATTCAAAGGGTAATGTCTTCATTTATATTATTTTATTCTATTAGATTAATAATACATAAAATAAATTTTAAGAGGTTTATAATTTTATGAATAAATAAATAAATATTTCTATTACTAAAAATAGGAATGTTTCATTTATATTAATGCATATTATTATATTTATCATGAATACATTGTTTTGTATTAATAAGGATTCCAAAGATTTTTATTTTGTTTATGTTAAGAAATATAATAATAAATAAATTTTACATATAAGAAAATATATATATATAAAATTTATTAATTGTAAAAATATCATTATTTAGAATTTAATTATTATTTAATAATAATAGAAGATTACAAATTTAAAGATTTTTAATTTAATGCTTGTTCTTCATAAAATCAAATAAGATTAATATTTTTTAGTATTTTTATAAGTATAGAAATTTAAGTATATTATTATATTTTGTATAAAATTATTTTAATAAATTTAATTTTAATTTTTGAATATAATAATATTTTTTTTTTTTTTTTTGTAATACCCTAGATTTCTTTGGAGTAATCTGGTGCGAAAAGGCATCGTTATTCTTTTTGTAAGCCCGTACACTGACATTAAATAAATAAATAAATAATAAATTAAAAAAGTTTAAAAATTTATTTTTATTAAGTAAGAAAAATAAATTATTATTATTTAGTTTAATAATATTAATAATAAGGATTCCTCCAATAATAATTAGATTTTATATGATAAGATTTATATTATTATATTTATTAATAGATTTTATATATTAGGTTATTTATTAATTATACTTTCTGTAGGGTTTATGTTTTTTTATATAAATTTTTTTTTAACTTCTATAATTCTTATAGAAAGAAATATTTATTTAAATTCAGAATTTATGACTAATAAAAATTAAGTTAATAAATTTAACAATTTTTGTAAATTTGATAATAAGATGAAGAATAATTTATTATTATATTAATAATACCTATTTATTAAAATAAATTTGAATATAAAAATTTAAAAAAGATTTTGATTCTATTATTATTATTAGATTATGAGTCTAAAAGTTTATTATGAACTTATCTTTAAATAATAACATTTAAGTCTGCATATATATATATATATATGTATATGTAATTATGTATATATATTGTCTATTTTGATTTTTTATTATTTTAATGATATAGTTTTAAATAAATAAGACTATTAATTTTCAAAGTTAAAAGAATAAATAAATATTTTATAAATTATTTTAATATGGCAGATACAAATATACTTTTAATATAATGGGTGTTTTAACCATTTAGAGATAGAATTAAATTATTAAGTGAAGAATTTTTTTTAGAAAAAATTTAAATTATTTATTTTATGTATTAAACCTAATTCTTAGAATAATTTTTATATTAATAATATGATTAATATTTCCTAAATTATATATAGATTTAGGAAGTTTAATTTTTTTTTTTTGTTTTTTAAGAATAGGGGTTTATATATTAATAATAAGAGACTAGTCATTAAGGTCAATTTATTCAATATTAAGAAGAATTCGTGCAATTGCTCATTATGAATCATATGAAGTGAGTTTAATTTTATCTATTTAATACAATTTCAAGAGTAGGTATTTATTTATAATAATTTATATATATCCTATTACCTATATTAATATTTTTTATTAGGGATATTGCTGAATTAAATCGGACTCTATTTGATTTTGCGAAGGGGGAATCAAAATTAGTGTCCGGATTTAATACAGAATATATAAATGGAGGGTTTGTATTAAATTTTAAAGCAGAATATGGAATAATTATATTAATAAGAATTTTAATAGTAATAATTTATATAGAAATAAAAATTAATTTATTATTCTATTTTAAAGGGATAAGTATTATAATAGTTATTATTTTATTTCAAGGGAGATTTTCTCGAATTCAATATGGCAAATTAATAATATTAATTTGAAAAAGATTTTTTACTGTAGTTTTAAATTTATTAATATTTATTTACATATTAAAATTATTAATATTATTGATTTAATAAAATTTTAATATAAATTAATGAAATTGAAAAAAACATATATTTTGAAAATACAAAAAAGAAATAAATATATTTCTATTAAGTTTAAAGATCTCTTTTTTTGCCTCTTTAAGTAAATATTTCTTTAATTCGGGTGGAAAACTTCAATTTTGCGGAAATGACTCTTATTACTAAATAACTAAAATTTTCTTTGAGAGAAAAAACGATAGCTTCAGACAAAAATACAAATTTATTTATTTAGATGTTCAAAATGTCGACGTTTCGAAGTCCATATGACTTCCTCTTCAGGACAATTCAAGTATAATTTTTATTATGTAAAAAGTCGAGTCTGTAATACAATTATAATATACAAAAATTAGATTAAGTCAATGAAAATAAATTAAATCAAATTGTGTTAACAATAATAAGCTTAGTTGAAAGATATCACATTATCAAAACTACTTACATGAGCTTCATCGTCAACTTTGTCAAAAAATTTTTTATTCAACAATAGAAAAAATCATAATATTTCCTTCCGTTCCACTCTAATCATGATTTTGATTTTGAGAATAAAAAAATTTTACACAAAGAAACAAATGACTTTAAGAGAATTTTTGCTGAAATGATTTTTATAAAAAAAGAACAACTGAACCGAATTAATAAAATCACGGATTTGCAAAATTACTGTCCTATTTATAATTCCATAATTAATTACATTTAATTATTTAATTCTTTCTGAATCTAAAGTTATAAATATATGAATTCTGAGATTGTATTGTGAGAATGAGTGTAACTTTGTTATTGTAAATAATCTTTCCGTCAGTTTAACTCTGAGACCTGTTGGTTACAGTCGGTTACTATTTTCATTTAAATTATTAAATTTTAAATACGTTTTTAAACATAAAGATAAATAATTTTTTAGGTAATTGTTATTTTAAATTAAAAAATTATTATTGATAATAATTATAAATTTTAGTAAATAAATAAAGTTTTTTTTTTTTTAAATCAACTTGTGTGTTTCATATAAATTGAATTTCAGAGTAGAACGGAAGGAAATATTATGATATTGGTGACTAAGATGGTGATTGAATTCCATTTGATTTTTTCTATTGTTGAATAAAAATTTTTTTGACAAAGTTGACGATGAAGCTCATGTAAGTAGTTTTGATAATGTGATATCTTTCAACTAAGCTTATTATTGTTAACACAATTTGATTTAATTTATTTTCATTGACTTAATCTAATTTTTGTATATTATGTGACGACTTATCGCGAGATTTTAATTGATTAAATAAAATAAATAAATGTAAGACAGAAAAAGGGGTCCGACTCGCGACCGGTCTCACAATTCGCACAAAACTTACCACGTTTTTCATTTAGTTGTCCACCCTGTGGTTAGGCGAGAGGATCGAGAGAAAGCAATCAATAAAGCATTTTAGCACCAGGTGAAACGTAAGGGCGAACTTACCAATCTTCGGTAGACGGATAAGGATTAACCAGTAAGTGTAGGCGCTCGTCGAGCAACAAAAATCCCAATATGCCGCGTAGCGGCGAACAATAATTGGCACAACACAAGGTTAATTAATCCAATAAAATCCACAATGACTTAGTTATACACCACTGTATTTTATAACTTTGATCAATTAATGACAATAAAATCTTATACAAAAATCATGTCCGCTGACATGTGACGCTCGCATCAATCTGGCGCGGTTGCCGGCAACAGGTGACGTCGTCGTCTGCTGCGCTAACGCTCGACGCGCCACCTGAAACTGGAAGCCGCGCAGATTCAAATATTTCTAGTGGCACTTATGCCACAATTAAATAGAAAGAGCGAACTGGGAGGGAGACAACGATTTAATGACTTAAATAACGATCTGTATCGTTACAATTATAATTGTATTACAGACTCGACTTTTTACATAATAAAAATTATACTTGAATTGTCCTGAAGAGGAAGTCATATGGACTTCGAAACGTCGACATTTTGAACATCTAAATAAATAAATTTGTATTTTTGTCTGAAGCTATCGTTTTTTCTCTCAAATAATTTATACTATCTCAGACGTTAAGTTATTTATATGTGTACATTTATATTCTTATCTGTATGTATATATTGTCAATAAAATTTTCTTGTAAATTTTTGATTATCATAGTTCAATAAATTATTCTAGCCTTAAGGAATTTACGATTGTCAAAGAGAATCGAAGTTGAGCAATATCAGTAATTATCAAAGTTTGAAGGAAATCTAATAATAAATGTGATGTTCTTTGAAAACACCTGTTTATCTTGAAATTAACAAGGTTTGTCGTCATGCCGTGAATTAAGATAAGAACGCTCGATTAAACACAAGCACTTTAACTTGCTTAACCTAACCAGAAACACTTGATCCTATGGTTAACCACATCATTTAGATAGACAAAGGCTTCTCGCGCCGGACTCGAGTATTCGTGTCGAAAATCTACTCACGTACTAGGGGCTTTGGTAACATCGTAAACTCTCTTCTAATTGCAACAGAATTGTTAGTATAAATATTCTATTTAGCAGAAAACACGTATTCCTCTTATTAAATTATTGCAACGACCACTTCGATTAATTTGCATGTTACAATTGTTACATTGACTAAAGCTGACAATTTCTAAAGCTCGTTTCCACTAAACAGCACCCTACATTTAAAATACTCATAATTATATTTACATTTACTATATTATTATATTCATTTTTAATACAGAATTTTACTCCTGGAACGAATTTCTATCTCTGATTTTTTTTCACTGACACAAATATAGTTAAAAATTTTTCAGATCTTTAACAAAGCAAACAGCATGAAACTTTCAAAGGTAAAATACATATTTAAATAATCGAATTGTTTTTAAAATCAAACTCTCTTTCATAACGATTTTACACAGTCAATATTTTTTCTAAATTTACATTTCAAAAACGACAATTATTTGGCATAAAATATAGAAACTGATATTTCAAATATTTATCCATAAAACATTTTGTCTCTGTTTATTTAATTCGTCAAAAAGATTCGGTTTATTGGGTACTGGAATTTTTATCCATCGAGTGTATTTACAGTTTCGATTTTTTTTCTCAATGCGCTGAAAATATTCATTGAATTTAGTTCTTTATCATGGTAAATATACTACCGGTTAAAATTGTGGGACCTATTTACAAAAATTGAATTAAAAACATGATTGTCTTAAAATGTTGATAACTCTGTCAAATATTAGCATAATGAATTTTTTTATAGACCATTGGAAAGCTTATAAAATTTGCCGTCAAATAGTTATAGCTTGAAGGTTTTTCGATTAATAGAAACGAAGATTCAATGAGACAAAGACAGGTGAATTTTTCGTTTCTTGTCAATTTTTATTGTTCAAGTTTGGTGAGTTGCATTTTCTAGAAAAGTAATTGGAAAATTTTGAAATTCAGCTAAATTAAACCTTGAACTATCAGCTTTAAAATAAGCCAAAGAAACTTAAAATAACTCAATTGGTTCAAAAGTTATAAGTAAATGTATGATACGAAAAGACGCATCGATTCTAGTGCTCGCTCCGCTTTTAGCTGCGAATACGCAGAGAGGGGAGAAAACAAAGGTATTGTTGCGTTTTGTTCTTTTTGTACATTTACTTATAACTTTTGAACCAGTCAAGATATTTTAATTTTCTTTGGCTTCATATAAAGCTAATAGTTCAAGGTTTAATTAAGCTCAATCTTAAAATTTTCCAATTACTTTTCTAGAAAATGCAGGCTACCAAACTTGAACAATAAAAATCGACAAAAAATTCACCTGTCTTTATCACATTGAATCTCCGTTTCTATTAATCGAAAAACCTTCAAGCTAGGACTATTTGACGGCAAATTTTATAAGCTTTCCAATGATCTATGAAAAAATTCAATTCGATAATATCTGACAGAGTTATCAACATTTTAAGATGGTCATCTTTTTAATCCTATTTTTGCAAGTGGTTCCACAATTTTGTCCGGCAGTTTATTGTAATGTAATCTAGGCAGGGATGATCATTGAATGTCTAACGAAGGTGGAGACCGAATGTTTACGACGAACCACGAATGATTGAATGTTAATTAGCGACAGAAGAAATTAGTCAGAGCTTTGCCGACCGGGCCTCGCGATAATACTTTAATTGTCCTGACGAATACGTATATAGTATAATAAATATGAATTGTGATCATTTAAATTGAGTGTGTTTCTTGATAGCCCTCAATCCAATAACTAAATCCTGACATATTTTAGACCTTTTCAGTATGTACGATTTATAATTGATTTCTCGTAGAAACATTTTTGGAAGAGAAAAAGAGAATCATTTTCAGAGAGGCGTCGTTTGTAAAAGTAATGCAGTAAACTGTACTGAGAACTCACTGGTAGAATGCAAAAAATGCGGTTGCCAAGAAAAGTTGAAGAAATTCATATGCACCAACCGGCGTAAGTTCTTTATTCTATAAAGCTTTTCTTTATGCAGTAAAAGGCGCATCTAGCGCTCTCCTTGTTACTCAAACCGTGCGCAAGAGCAAGGCGCGACGGAATCTGAATTTATTCTTATTTAAAATGGAAAACTTCCTTCTACAAGCTTTCGTGGAAGAGCTTGAAAACATGTAATTTAGTTCCGGTGGTACTTCTCAGAGAGATGAATCTATGTGAAAAGAATTCGTTTTTTCGTTTCGCATCAACCATTGAGAATTTCAGCTCCAAATTGCGGACAACTTTTTGCACAATGATCATTTGTGCTTTTATACTTCAAAGATTAATTTATCTCAAAAAAATAAATTCTGTGTCCTAATTACAAAATCGTATCCTCTTTTTATCTTTATTAACATGCGATATTTATTTTTTTTTTATTTTAATTCATGTTCCTCTCAAATACATACTTTTAACTATCAAAGAGCAGGGCAGATTTTGTTTTTCGTTCATTTTTATAGTCATGGAACCTCTGGTTCTTTTTTCATTATCCTTTTTTAACGAAGGAACGTTTAAGAGAGTCACTTAGAACACATATTTGATCTTTATGAGCTCACGACTCTTGCTAAGGGAGTACATGCATATTCTAGAGCTCAAGTAAAATGACAGAAAATAAAAAGTGGACTTGTAATGTAGATTGCAAAACTTGTCTTTTATTACTTACACATGACTGACTTTCACTGTTGAAGAAAAGAAACACGGGTCGAAGAACCTGCTGTGGAATTTGAAATGAAATAACGAAGTATGTATATGTGCGCTTGACGTGCTCTCAAAAAGGTTTCAATAACGAGTGTAAACATTCCTCTGACTACCACTTGAAATGTACTTTTTTCTTTGATAAATTACAAAATAATACTCTCTTGTGAAGATAAAAGATTTGTTCTAGTCGTAAGTAAATCGATTAAATTTAATAAAATGAATTTTTTATTTCTGTTATAAATCTTAAGTCTTCCAAACATTGTTAATGCTTTTTGGATACATATTTAGAAGTTATTTTTATCAACGTTTCTATATCGCCCGTTTACGGGCGAAATAAGAGCGATGAATTAGTTCGCCCGCTAGAGATTTATAGAGAAGGGGAAAACGGGCAAAATAAGAGAAATGAATTATTTCGCCCGTTAAAGAAAAAAGAATTACAATCTGTGTTTCAAGACTTGTATACACTGAATATTATAACATTTCACAAAAAATCCAGGCACATAACCTCTATTTCTGAAGTTTAACCAGAGTTTAACAAAAACAAAAATGTATCACGATAATAATTTCCTAAATAAGCGGGAATTTTTGAAAAATCTAATAAACTACTTTGAATATTACATTCGTTAATTTGTATGCACATTTTCTTTAAAATTTACGTAATTTACATTATGAAAATGTATATCTTTTTAAACAAGATAATTTAAACATTATGAAGATAAAAGTTTGATCTGTCAAGAAAAGTTGCCTCCTAGAGAAATACAATTTAATTATTACTAGCAAAACAAACTTTGCATTGTTGTTGGTCATTTAAAACTATAAATTCCTTCAAATTCAAAAAATGAAAATGACGAAATTCAAGAATATATCTGAAAAATGACGAAAATAGAAAACAAAATTTAAAGAATGGCTACTTAATTAAGCAATTAAAGAAAAATAGTTTAGAAAATTAAACAGTAAATATTAAATTTAAGCAAAATAGTTGAAAAATTGTAGGAATAACTGTTTGAAATAATTGCAAAATGAACAACTGGATTAAAAATCGAAAAAAGTAATTGAAATTGAAGAAAATAATAAAAATTTGAGGAAATAAATTGAAAATTTAAGCATTACATTAAAATTTGAAGAAATAACTTATAATTGAAAAAACAAAAATTACAAAATGACGAACATAATTTACAATTGAAAACAAAATTCAAAAAATGGCTACATTAATACATAACCAAACAAATTAATTTAAAAAATCGAGTAATAATTACAAAATTTTAAGATAATAATTTAAAATTGCAGAAAATAATAAATAACTGAAGAAAATAGTTAAACATTCACTAGAATAATAGGCAATTAAAAAACAAAATTAAAATAACTAAACAAGAAATACTAATAATAATATTTTAAATATAATATTTAAAAATCAATTAATAGAAATAAAATAAATATTTATTTAGGACAAAACTTATAATATTTTAGAATTAAAAAGAATTGCAAAAAATGATTGAAATTAAACAATATAGTTGCAAATTTTGCAAAATTAATTGAAAAAAAAATGAAATCAATTAAAAATTGGGGAAAGTAATTTAAACAATCAGAAAAATATTTTAAACATAAAGAAAATAATTTAAATTTGAGAAAAATACTTAAGAAATAATAATCTTAAAAGTAAATTTAAAAAAAATTGAATAATGAAAAATTAGAGAAAATAATTGAAAATTGAAAAAACATGGTTAAAAATTGAGATAAATAAATTAAAATTAAAAAAAATAATTAAAAAAATTACATAAAATATTTTAAATAAAGGAAAGTTAAACAAAATTTGGGAAAAATACTTAAAACTTTCAGAAGTACATTGAAATAAAAGATAATAATTAAAAATCAGAGAAAATAAATGAAAAAAAGATACAAATAATTTAAAATTGTACAGAACAAGTTTTAATTAAAGAGAAATAAGTAAAAACTGTTTGGCAATTATGAAAAAGAACGAAAATAATTGAAAATTGAAGAAAATAATATAAAAAATAATATAAATAATAAAATAATTAAAGTCAGATAAATAGTTAAAAAAATTTTCATAATTATGAAACAAATGTAAAGAATTGAAAATTGAAGAAAATAAATTTTGGAAAATAATTGAAAAATGTTTTTAAATTTTAAAACTTGACGAAAATAATTAAAATATGATACAAACAATGATAAGTTGTAAAAAATAAATGACATTTAAGTGTGATAATTGAAAAAACTACAGAATTTTTTTTAAATAAAAAACAAATAATTGAAATTTGAAAAAAATACATGAAGATCTTAGAAATCAATTTTAAAAAAAAGAAAATAACTAAAAATTGGAGAAAAGAATTGAAGAAATAAGCTAAAAATAATTGAAATTTATGATAATTAATAAAAAGTTTCGGAAATTATTAAAACAAATAAAAATAATTAAAAATTGAAGAAAATAATAGAAATTTGAGAAAATTACTTGAAAAAGTTTTAGAAATTAATTTTATAAAATGAGAAAAACTAAAAATTGAAGAAAAGTTTGGAAGAAAGCTAAAAATAATTGTTTACGATAATTAATAAACAAAATTTGAAATTCTGATAACAAATGAAAATATTTAGAAATTGAAGAAAATATTTGAATTTTCAGAAAAATACTTAAAAATCTTAGAAAATAATTTTAGAAAATGAGAATAATAATTAACAATCGAGAAAAATAATTGAAACATGATAAAATTAATTCAAAATTGAAAAAAATAATTAAAATATGCTGATAATAATTTCAGATTGTGAAAGAAAATTAAATTATGATGAAAATAATTTAAATATAAAAAATTGAAAACATTCAATAAAAGTTGAGAGAAATAACTGAAAAAATCATAGAGGATATGTTAAAAAAAAGAAATAATTACAAAATTACTTTAAAAATTTTAATCAAAGAGAATAATTTAAAAATCGCAGAAATAACGAAAATTAATGAAAATAATTGCAATATCGGATAAATAATTGAAATTTTTATAAGTAATGACAAAATATTGAATATAATTAAAAATTGATGAGAATCAAGAAAAATTGAAGCATTCATTTTTAAGCAAAAGAAAATAATCAAAAAATCCTTATATAATAGAAAATTGATGAAAATGATCTAAATTGGAGATAATAACTGAAAATTTAGGAAATTAATTGCATGTGTATATATTTTAAACTTCTTCAAAAACAATAATAAATTTTTAAAGCATTTATCGTAACTTTTTTTTTACCCAAATGATAATTAAAAATCAGCACAACAAAATAAAATAACAGAGACTAACTTAACTTCAGTTTTTAAAACGTGGACAGAAAAATATGAATAAATATTAATACTAACTAATTTCACTTCAGACTTTAAAACGTAGACAGAAAAAGATGAATAAATATAAATACATACTAACTAACTTCAGGAATTTACGGAGATTACTATTATTTAATAATAATGTTCTTAATTTTTCAATTTGCAATTATTTTCTTTTAAATTTAGTATTTCTTGTTTAGTTATTTTAATTTTGTTTTTGAATTGCCTATTATTCTAGTGAATGTTTAACTATTTTCTTCAGTTATTTATTATTTTCCGCAATTTTCAATTATCCTAAAATTTGGTAATTATTACTTGATTTTTTAAATTAATTTGTTCGGTTTTGTATTACTGTAGCCATTTTTTGAATTTTGTTTTCAATTGTAAATTATGTTCGTCATTTTGTAATTTTTGTTTTTTCAATTATAAGTTATTTTTTCAAATTTAATGTAATTCTTAAATTTTCAATTTATTTCCTCAAATTTTTATTATTTTCTTCAATTTCAATTAATTATTTCGATTTTCAATCCAGTTGTTCATTTTGCAATTATTTCAAACAGTTATTCCTACAATTTTTCAACTATTTTGTTTAAATTTAATATTTACTGTTTAATTTTCTAAACTATTTTTCTTTAATTGCTTAATTAAGTAGCCATTCTTTAAATTTTGTTTTCTATTTTCGTCATTTTTATGATATATTCTTGAATTTCGTCATTTTCATTTTTTGAATTTGTAAAAATTCATATAGTTTTAAATGACCAACAACAATGCAAAGTTTGTTTTGCTAGTAATAATTAAATTGTATTTCTCTAGGAGGCAACTTTTCTTGACAGATCAAGCTTTTATCTTCATAATGTTTTAATTATCTTGTTTAATAAGATATACATTTTCATAATGTAAATTACGTAAATTTTAAAGAAAATGTGCATACAAATTGACGAATGTAATATTCAAAGTAGTTTATTAGATTTTTCAAAAATTCCCGCTTATTTAGGAAATTATTATCGTGATACATTTTTGTTTTTGTTAAACTTTGGTTAAACTTCAGAAATAGAGGTTATGTGCCTGGATTTTTTGTGAAATGTTATAATATTCAGTGTATACAAGTCTTGAAACACATATTTAGTAATTCTTTTTTCTATAACGGGCGAAATAATTTTTTTTTTTTATTTTGCCCGTTTTCACTTTCTATAAATCTCTTGCGGGCGAACTAATTCATCGCTCTTATTTCGCCCGTAAACGGGCGATATAGACACTCCGTATTTTTATAATATAAATAAAAAAGCAACATGATAAAAAAAGTATGAGAAACATTTATCAAGTAAAAGCGGTAATACATTGGGTGACATAACCACGAAATTTCTATTTTATAAATAACTTTTCATGTTTACTTTTAAAAATACCATTGAAAAGAAAAAAATAAATAAATACCATTACTCTATTTGTTATTTGTTTGCGGAGTGAACATTCGCTTAAAATTATTGAAAGAAAATAGACAAACTCTAGTATGCGTCTGTTGATACACACATATCGTTTAAAAACCATTCACATGGATATAACAATCTGTTACTTGAATAAATAATCTATTATTTATTTCACATCTTCTTTAACACGAAACTAAAGTAACCTGGTTAGGTACAAAAAATAAATCTCAAATTATTTTTAGCGTCTACGCTGCAGGCTCTTGTCCGCCATTTTGACACAATAATATGTTCGCTTCTTGCGCATGCGCAGACCAGAATTGTCAACCCTGCGCAACTCTGCTGTAAAACAGCGCGCGAATATTTTAAATTTAAAACAAAAATATTAAATGTTCATAGAAAAATTGTATTCTAAGCTAAGTAAATTTTATAAAAGTAATTTCGTGTTATTTTTTCAATCATTATTCCCTGCCTCTAAAAGTATAAAGCAATAAAAGTAGCAAAAAAGCAGCATTTTTCTATTTAGACAAAATTAAACATAATAAATTAAATAAGGTAAGAATTTGTGGAATTGCATAATATTTATATAAAAATGCAAAACATCAATTTTCATGTAAAAAAGAATAGAGAATAAAAAAATAGATAAAAGCTTTATTTTGTGATTGGAAAATAAGGAAAACTAAAGTATTCTCGCGCAGTTCTGGCCTAGATTCGACGCCCTGCGTTTCTACCAGATTATAGACGCGTAGTGCAGAATCTCAATCGCAAAAAGATTTTAGTGTATCGTATCTATTGCAGCTTTCGATGACCGTGTTACGCGAAGAACGTGTTTCAGGTATAGCTTCACATGAGAAGAATACTAAATTACCTTTATACAGAATATGCGAAAATACCCCTGGGACAATGTACAGTTTTTATTTTCATCTAAAAATAAATGCTTACGCATTCACCTATAGGCGAACTATTCAAAAATTTAATATCAAAACGCCATTCGTACATTCTATTTTCATAAAATTCAATTTGTTGAAAAATTCAGCTGTATTTTATTCCTGAAAAATGTTCCCGGATCTCAGGGAAAGTAGTGGATTTTTTTTTCTTTTTAATAATATTTGAGTAACATTTTTATTACTTTTCAAAAATTTACCATTATTTTCTTTTAATAACATTTACGTATTATTTTTGTTGCTCTTTTTGGTTTTTCTATACTTTCTGCGGTATTTCTGTGTTATTTGACAATTTAGCATTAACAAATGGGGATAAATAATTTTATGAGATATGCGTATAGTTATATATATAAATAGTTATATACACATGATTCCTAGTTGTACGTAAAGTACCAAGCTTTTATTGAAGAGAATTGGGCCATATTTCGTTCGCTTTGAAATGCATAAACATAATAAACCATTTATTAAAAAAGAAATGAAATTTAATTTAGAGCTCAAGAATGCTCCATGTTGGCGATATGAACGTAATAAATTTGCTACTAAAAACAATTTCGCGACAAGTTTAGTTTCTCTATTCTCTTTTTAAAATAAAATTGTGCTGTATAAAGCTTCCATAGGAGTGGACAGAAAAGATGAGTAGTCACCTTGTGATGAGGTATGAGGCTCGTGGGAAATCTTACAGCTCTTCGATTTAGATAACGTCAGTGTGTCTTTTGTGCAAAATAACAACATGTTCACATTAAACTTCTTCTAATAGGGAACAAAAGGAAAAAATAAGGTGTTGAATGTAATTTGCCCTTTCATAAATAAAAAGACTTTTAACTTTGCACAAAAGTATTATCGAATTTTTTAGAATTCTCACAAAAAAAAAAAAATCATATTTTATTCAAGATTCTTTTCTTTATTTTTCAATGAAAAATTTTTAAGGTTTTTTTTTATTTAAAATATACACACTGATAGTTTTTTCTTTATTTTGGTAAACAAATTTTAAACAGCATTTTTTAGAATATTATTATGCATTCTTGATAAGGAAACCACTTTCTAGTTTTATCTCTGTTATCGAGAGAGTGCTATATTTATGTTAGTCCCAAAAGGCTCACTTACCGAGACTTCACTGCATAAAAATATTATATTATAACAAAGTACCGTGCTTTATCGTCGTAAAATTTGAATTGAAACAATTTTGTTAAAATCTCCATTGTGGTCAAGTTATTTTTAGAAAACAAAAGTGGAAAATAATTTTCAGTAATTTTGTTATTCTTTTGTTTAGTTATTTCTCAATAAAATAACTTGGCGCTAGGGATTTATTTATTTGTTTGGATTAACTTTAATTTTAAATTTAAAAAAGTAAACAAAAAGCAGTAAAAATGAGTCATAATACCTAATAATGTTCAAAAACGTGTCAGATTGAGCCTACCAAGTTGAAGTTGAACTTTTGAAAAAAACCGGATAATATTGTTAAATAATGAGTAATTATATAAAATTGTAAAAAATGCATGTGCATAACATATTAGACTCAATACTTTGTTTAATTTCAAAGACAGTTGCTTATTGTCGCGAATTAAATTGGCACATATTTTGAGGTTATAAACATAAAAACATTAGTTTTAATATAGTAGAAGAGGTGCCAACGTCATAGTACTGATTTTATTTAAACTTTCGGCGCCACCGTCAAAAGCTAAAATTATGGCACTAAATTTAAAAAATTATAGTTAAACTTTAGTCTTATTCCTATTTATAAATACAAGTAATAATGAATACGCTTTGACTAAAAATTACTAAATATTTATGCAGGTGCAAAAAGTGTCCTAATATTTTTTAAAAATATTAAAAATATTTTAAAAATTATAAGAATAACAGTTGCAAATAATTGCAAATTAAACTACTGCATTAAAAATCGAAAAAAATAATTGAGATTGAAATAAAAATAATAAAAAATTGAGGAAATAAAATGAAAATTAAAGAATTAAATTAAAATTTGAAAAAATAATTGATAATTTAAAAAAAAATTTCAAAATGACGAAAATAATTGACAAATGAAAACAAAATTAAAAAAATAGCTAAATTAATACAGAACCGAACAAAACAATTTAAAAAATCAAAGAATCATTAAAAAAATTTAAGATAATAATTAAAAATTGAAATAATTGAAAATTGCAGAAATAATGTGAAATAATAATTGCACATTTAACAACAGGATAAAAATCGAAAACAATAATTAAAATTGAAAAAAAATAATTAAAAAAAGTAATAAAAAATTGAAGAATTGAATTAAAATTTATGGAATATACTTAAAAATTGAAAAAAATTAATTTAAAAAATCATAGAATTAATGAATATAGAAGAAAACAATTAAAAACTGAAGAATGAAAATAAAACTTGAAGAATAGAATTAAAAACTAAAGAAAATAATTGAACAATTTTATTGGAAATTAAAGAAACTTAATGATAATTAAAAAACATAATAGAAAAAAGGCGATAATTTTTTAATAATTAAGGAAATAATTGAAAATTTAAAAGTGAGATTTAAATTTGAAGAAAATAACTGAGAATATAAGAGAATAGTTTTAGAATTGAATAATTAAATTGAAATTATAAAACAATTTTTATGAGTGAAAAAAATCATAGGAAAAATCCGAGAATTATTGAATATGGAGGAATTAATTGAAAATCGATAAAAAAATTAAAGAGTAAAGAAAATATTGAATTTAAAAATTGAAGAAATAAAGTGGAAATTATAGAATTAAATAGAAATTTTAAGAAAATAATTGATAATCAAAAGAAAAATTACAATATGACGAAAAAAAAGTAAAATATTAAAATTTATTAATATTAAATTAATTTATTATTATTAAAAAAAGTAGTTAACAATTGAAAAAAACTTCGACAAATAGTGAGAATAATCGTAATTCGATACAAAAAGAATTCTGTAATCAAAAAATATTCATAAAATTGAAAATGAATAATAAATGGCCTATTGAAAACTGAAGAAAATTATGGAAAAAAAATTGTAGAAAATAAATTAAATTAAAGAAATCAATTGGAAATTCAAGAATTGTATTGAAAAAAAATAATTGATAATTGATAAATGGAATTAATTGAAAATGGATCAAAATAATTGAAATTTAAAGAAATTTTTTGAAAATTGAAGAAAATAATTAAAAATTGAAGAATTAAATGTAAATTTCAAGAAAATAATTTATAATTTAAAGAAAAATTACAATATGACGAAAATAATTAAATATTGACGAAGATAATTAACTATTAAAAGAAATAATAAACAATTGGAAACAAAATCGAAAAATAGTGATAATAATTGGCATTTAAAAAAGAAAAATTTTAAAATTGATGAATAATCATAAAATTAATGGAGAATATTAAATTGTCAATTAAAAACTGATAAACATAATGGAAAAAATTGTAAAAAATAAATGAAAATTAAAGAAATCATTTAGAAGTTGAAAAATTATTGTATTGAAGTATCAAAAAAATATTTGATAATTGAGAAAACTCGAGAATTATTGAATTTTGAAAAAAGTAATTGAAAAATGTAGAATGCAATTGAAAATTGAAGAATATAATTGAAAATTAAATAAATAAATGAAAGATTAAAAAATTAAATTGAAGATTAAAGATTTAAGTAGAAATTTTAAAAAAATAGTTGATAATTGCAAGAAAAATAACAAACTTTTTTTCAACTTCATTGTTTTTATCATATTTTAATTATTGACTTCAAGTGTCAAATTTTAAAATCATTTTCCAATTATTTTCCACAAGTTTTAATTACCTATTCTTATTTTTTTAAATTTTTAAATATTTTTTTCTAATTTCCCATTATTTTTTCTATTTTTTAATCACTTTCAATTATTTAATCCAATTTTCAATTATTTATATTCTTTGTTTATTG
Organism: Ganaspis brasiliensis; assembly: GCA_037103525.1. Lineage (NCBI taxonomy): Eukaryota > Metazoa > Arthropoda > Insecta > Hymenoptera > Figitidae > Ganaspis > Ganaspis brasiliensis. The sequence goes on from JAZKLR010000333.1 coordinate 2,532,516, forward strand.
TTTTCAATTACTTACGTTCTTTTTCATAATTTCCAAAAAGTATTTAATTATTTATCTGAAATTTTCATTTTTCTATTCAATTTTCAATTATATCACGATACTCAATTTCAAATTATGGTTATCTTTTTTCATTTATTTTCTTTAATTTTTAATTATTATTTTTTTTTTTTCAAACAACTTATAAAAGTTTTAAGTATTTTTCTGAAATTTTCTTTAAATTTCCTTCATTTAACATATATTATGCATTTTTTCAATTATTTTCTTAAATTTTAAATTATTTATATAATTTCTTTATAGTTTTCTTAAAATTTTTATTATTTTCTGACTTAATTTTTTGAATTTTAAATTATTTATCTCAATTTAAATCATTTTTTTTTAATTTTCATTTATTTTTTCCAATTTTCCATTACTCTATATTTGTTTCAATTTATTTCTAAGATTTTAAAGTATTTTTCTTAAATTTAAATTACTTTCTTTCATTTTAAAATTGTTCATAATTGTTATATTTAATAATAGTTTTTACACTTCATTGACTTATAGTAAATTTGTAACGGTAATTATTTTGTTATTTATCCATTTTTTTTAATAAATTGTTTGTGTTTCAAAATAGTGGGGCTCATTTAAACATAGAAAATTCTCAGAAATTCTCCGGAAGGTGAATATTCTCGGTTATATTCTCGAGAATGTAACCAGATTTTAAATTACCGAGAATATTTTTTATTATTTATTTAGCAACATAAAACAGATAATTCGAATATTATTTGTTGATTTAATCTTTTAATTTTTGTACATTTCTTTGGTTACACATTTTTTATAATAAATATTTTTAGATTTTATCACAAGATTCTTATAATAAATCTGTGAATGTTAATTTAAAATTGATTAAATTACAATATTATATATAACATAAATTATAATTATAATTTTAGAAATATGTTCAACCAAAATTTTATATATTTGTTCAATTAGCTAAATTAATTAAAATTTTTAAATTTTGTATGAAATATAACAATCTAACCTCAAAATTTCTAAACCATTTCATAATTGTCACAACCGATTTAATAAATTTTGTATTAATAGGAAATAACTTACTAAAAATAACTCCGATTCAAAACTATTTAGAATGTCAATCATTAATCTGCTTTTTTAAAAACTCCGATTCACTAAAGTTTTTACTCAATAAGTTTTTTTTTTCCTGGGTAAAGAAAAAAGTTCACTACAGAACTTAATTGTCGATTTTATTAAAAATTTTAATTATTCATCCTCAAAATATATCAAATTAGTATTGATTGTGACTTTTTAACGTATATATTTTTTATATGTATACTCATTCTTCATAAATAAATAAATCAATAAATACTTTGAAGTATTTATAAATATAATTAATATAAATTAAGATTCTTCTGTAAGATGTCGCAATATGTAAAAGCTGCACATGCTACCAACTTAAAAATCTAAAAATCCTTAATTGTAGTATAACCTATAGCATAATCTGAACCTTTTTATATTGTCCAGGATAATTTCGAGTAACTTAAATAATATTAAATAAAGTGCATTAACGATAAAAAAAATCGTTTCTAATATAAAATAAGGTCAGGTATTTTTAAAATATCAGTTAGTCAGAATAATAATTTCAGCTTATAAATAAACCTCTTTACATTAATGGAAAATAGGAGTACTCTAATGAATCCTATTTATAGCTTTCTGCATAAAGAATTAAGAGATTTCTCTAGCTATTTGCAATTAATTATTCGTCTTTTCAGTTGGATCTGGAAATGACAGACAGTACACTCGATGCTTTAATAAGCGACCAACTCTCCGAGTTTAGCAATGGTCCAACATTTCGCAAGCTCTTTTGTGTCATCAAAAGAGTAAGTAATTAAGATGAAGCAGCGCACATTTCATGATTAAATCTGTCAAGAGCACTTTACAGTTTGTCAAAGATGGGGCTTAAAATAATCGAAAATTGTTCTTTAATACAATTTTAATTAAAACACATTACTGGTCGTTTATCAAGATACCATTATTTATATTATATTATATAACAATTTCCTAGTTTTTCTTGAAAATGATAAAGACGTCATTATTTTGACAATTTTTCTTATAAGAAAACTTAAATTGAAAAGGGTAAACGTATTGAAGGTTAGTAATTACAACAAAATAGATGTTTTTATAAAAATATGATTCAGCCTATTTTTCAATCAAGATAATGAAAAAGAAAAAGAAAATACAAATTTAAATGTAGAGAAAAATATAACAATATTGATTTCAACTTTTGATTACTTCCAATTGAATTTTAATTATTTTTTCACGTCGAATTTGTATAAAACCGATATTGCTGTGTTTTGACGAAATAAATGTATTGAATTTTATTTGCGTCTGATAAATAAAATGATGGAAAATGTGATAAAAATAAAATAAACCTGGAGAATATTTAATTTATTATTAAAAGATTTTTCATGAGTAAAATAATGTATATTGTAATAAAAGGTAGATATGAATAGAAAATAAATGAGAATAAAAAGTAGATAATAATCGAGTATAATATTTACTTAAAGATTGTTTATAAAGAAAATATAAAATTTTCGAAAAGCTACTGAAAAATGTTCACTGAAGAGCAATTTTCAACAAAGAGCAAAATAAGAAAAAAACACTATAATTGAGAAAAATTATTGAAAAAAGTTATAAATAAGTTTTGAGTCTCGAAGCGTTACGTATGGAGATTTAAAAAGTTTTTCAACTTCAGGATAGTGTACCAGTACATATATAAAATTCATAAGTTCTCTAAACGAATATTAAAGCTCGGTAAGTTTTTTTTTTCTCTTCTTATTATTATCACGTTGATCCAATTATCAAACCAACAATGCGATATCTGGTTTAATTAAACTTTTTTGACTTAATTAACTTGTACCGACGAAAGAGTTAAACTTAATTTAAAACTCATTTTGTTGATTTTAATGAATTGACCAAAAATATTTGTTAAAAACTTTCTGTTAGTAATGATTCACGTATTTATGTTTTTTTTAAGGGTATTAAAAATCTATTTTCTGCATTTTGCATTTGTTAGAATTTTTTTCATAAAATTCAACATTAAATATGTTTATTTTAAGCATTTATTTTAAATAAATCTAATTTAAGAAAATATTTAATATTTGTCTCTGATTACAAAAATAAGTCACTGTCTATTCAAATTGGACATGGAGATTAAAAAAAAAAAAGAGAGAAAGAGTCGACATTGAATCGGTCGTAAGAATCGGAGAATGCATATTGTCAATCTAAATTTCATACCTGCCAATATGCACTTAGATCTGAATATTTACTTTATTTCTGAAATAACAATGAATATATTTCATTCTTTTCATCTCCGACAATTCTTAAGAGACCACTGCATTCAACTCGTATTTTCTTTTCCATTTCCATTTCTATTACTTTAAGGATTCCTAAAGGGAATCGAATTTCCAACTTTTAATTTTTCCCTGAGACACATTTTAGTTTCGATGTCCTTTTTATATCTCTTATCTTACATCTTTTAGGAAAATTACGATCTCGGAACTTGAAAATGTATCGAATAAAACGACAGTTTATCTTTATATCTCGCACTAGTCCAAAAATTTCATTTCCTTGAAAGGATTTTTCGTATATTTGGGATTAATATTTTTTCAAATATACAGAAAATTGTATTTTTTTAATCGAAACGATAAATTATCATATTACTCGAGTATTTTTTCTTTCTATTTTCTCTTTCCTTTTTTTCTTTGTTTTACACATTAAATCACACAGAAATTCAAAACACAAGTTTTATATATTTTTCAAGCAATTTTTATTTCCAAGTAATGACTTTTTCAATTTTATCAAAAGGATTGTAGAATAGATCCTAAACATATCCCCTTACGAAGTTAATAAATTTGATTCGACTAATCCTTTTTCCAGTTGCATTTCCTCTGATTATATCTGTGGGAATAAGAGCATCTCTTATATAATCGGATTTTTCCTTATCCGCAATATCAATTTATTGTTGCAGCAAGAGGAGAATTATGACTATAATGTTTAAAATTGAAAAATTTGTCCATTTATTCTTTTCTTGTTCTTTCTTCTTTTTTCCCCCCTTCTTTTTTTTAATTCATCTGGTAGAGTGTAAAATTGGATTTTTTAAAACACACTGTTTACTTTATGCAAAAAACTGAAGAATTAAAAGCTTTTTGCGAATAAATTCTACGAGCTCTTGACGACTGTTTTTCATTTCAAATCCCTGGACAGATGAAATACGTATTTATAGCCGACATCGAAAAATGTATGTATATGTATGTAAATGTATGTAAATTGATGTAAATACATGTATATGCATGTACATCAGCCCACTATTGTCTTCACAAATCGATAGTTATCCCGATCATGTCCTCTATCACAAACTTTTCATTTAAATTGACATATATGCATAAAGCCGAAACATGTTTTTATAATTAAAAACTTTTAAACTTGTGAATTATAATTTATTTGTAATTTTGTATCATAGCCATAGCCAGGTATAAAATAGTACGGGATTGCTACGATCCTGGAAAACCTGGAAAAGTCAGAGAATTTTATAAAATATTATTTTAAAAAATTAATTTAATTAATTTCCCTTTTTATGATTTCAATGAGTGAATTATCATTTAAGTAAATTGTAAGTTAAAAATTGCTGACTCACTTGATTGATCAATAGAAAATAACTAAAATTTTCAATGTTGTTACTGAAATTCAGTTTTCAATTGACAATTTATTATTATCCTTCAAATTTTTAATTGTTCTTTAATTAAACTTATTCTGTTTTAATGTCGATTATTCTTGCCATTTTTCGAATTCTTTTTTCCATGTCAATTATTTTCCGTAAAATTTAATTATTTTCGTCACTTTGTAATTTTTCCTCCAATTATCAATTATTTTTTTAAAACTTTAATTTAGTTATTTAATTTTCAATTTATTTCTTCAATTTTTAATTATTTTCTTCAATTTCCAATTATATTGATCGATTTTCGATTAATTCTTTAATATTCAATAATTCTCGGAATTTTGTAGTCATTTTTTTAAATTGTAATAAATAGTTTTAACATTTCAATTCGATTCTACAATTCTACAACTATTTTTTTCAATTCTCAATTATTTTCTTCAAATTTCAATTCGATTGTTTAATTTTCAATTATTTTTCTTAATATTAAAAAATTCTCGACATTTCTCAATAATTTTTTCAATTATTAATCAGTTTCTTTAATTCTAAATTCAATTGTTCAGATGTTTTCTCCAATTCTCAATTTTTTTTCAAAATTTAATTCTATTCTTCAGTTTCAATTATTTTTTTTCTATATTTAATCATTCTCGGCTATTTTAAATTACTTTTTCTAATTTTTAATTATATTCTTTCAATTTCAATTACATTCTTCAATTTACAATTATTTTCTTCCATTTTGAATTGTCTTTTTTAATTTGTATTACTTTTTTTTCGATTTTCAATCTAGTTGTTCAATTTGCAATTTTTTCCAACAATTTATCAACTTTTAATTATTTAGTTTAAATTAAATGTTTATTGTTTAATTTTTAAAATTATTTTTTTCCAATTGTGTATTAATCTAGCCATTTTACGAATTTTGTTTTAAAGTGGCAATTATTTTCGTCATTTTTCAAATATTTTCTTCAATATCACAATCATTCTCGTGATTTTTCACATATTTCTTTTAATGATTAATTATTTTCTGTAAAATTAATAAATAAATAAATAAATAAATAAAACATTTTTACTGTATTTACAACAATTTTGTTCAATTTTCATTTCTTCTCTTGAAATTTTATAATTATACTTTAATTTTTTAAATTATTTTGTTCTGTTGTCGATTATTCTCGACACTTTACGAATTTTTTCAATTGTTAATTATTTTTCTCAGTTCTTAATTATTTTCTTTAATATTTGACTATTTTCGTCCTTCTGTAATTTTTTGTAATTATCAATTATTTTTTCTTAAAATTTCCATTTAATACTTTAATTATCAATTTATTTATTTATTTTTTAGTAATTTTCCCGAATTTTCAATTAATGTTTTATTATTTTCAATTAATTTTTCAATATTCAACAAATCTCGGCTTTTTTAATCATAAAAATTCTTCAAAATTTCAATTAAATTGTTCAATTCTATAATTATTTTTCTTCAATTCTTAACTATTTTCTTCAAATTTCAATTCCATTTTTCAATTGTCAATTATTTTCTTTAATATTAAAAAATTATTGCCTTTTTTCAACTATTTTTTTCGATTATCAATAAGTTTCTTTAATTTTAAATTCAATTGTTCAATTATGTTTTTCAATTCTCATTTTTTTAAAAATTTTAATCCCTTCTTTCACTTTTTAAATATTTTCTTCTATATTCAATGAATCTTGGCTTTTTAAAATTACTACTTTAAATTTTCAATTACATTCTTTAAATTTCAATTCTATTCTTTAATTTTTAAATTATTTGCATCAATTTTCAATTATTTCCTTTATTTTACAATCATTTTCTTCAATTTTATTTATTTTTAGCACTTTTTAATCCAGTTTTTTAAATTATTTTCAACAATTATTCCTACAATTTTTTTAATTTTTTAATTTCCAATTAATCTCTTTAAAAATATTTCTTCTTTAATTTTTCCAATTTTACTTTTTAGTTGTGTATGAATCTAGTCATTCTTCGAATTTAGTTTTCCATTGACAATTATTTTTGTTATTTTATAGATATGTTTTTTAATTTTTGAAATACTTCTTTTAATTGTTGATTATTTTCCTCAATTTTCAATAATTTCCTACAATTTTTTCAATTTTTAAATAGTTTCTTAAAATTTTATAATTATTCTTTATTTTATTTTTTTCCGGTTATGTATTAACCTAGCTATTTTCGTCATTTTGATTTCAAATGTTAATTAATTTTGTCATTTTGTAATTTTTTTTCTTCAATTATCGATTATTTTTCCAAATTTTAATTTAATTCTTGAATTTTCAATTTATTTTTTCTATTTATTTTTATTAATATCTTCTATTTTTAAGACTTTCTTCAATTGTCAATTATTTTCTGTAAGATTAAAAAATTATCGCATTTTTTCACTTTTTTTTCGATTATCAATAAGTTTCTTTAATTTTAAATTGAATTGTTCAATTATTATTCTTTCTGTTTCCAAATATTTTCTTCTATATTCAATAATTCTTGGCTTTTTAAAATTACTGCTTTAAATTTTCAAGTATATTTCTTAAATTTCAATTCTATTCTTTAATTTTTGAATTATTTGCTTCAATTTTCAATTATTTTCTTCATTTTTCAATCATTTTCTTCAATTTTATTTATTTTTAGCACTTTTTAATCAAGCTTTTTAATGTGTAATTATTGTCAACAATTATTCCTATAATTTTCTTAATTTTTCAATTTGCAATGATTTTTTTTTAAATTTAATATTTCTTCTTTAATTTTTACAATTAGGTATACTTTTTAGTTATCTATTAATCTAGTCATTCTTCGAATTTAGTTTTCAATTGTCAATTATTTTTTTTATTTTACAGTGTATGTTCTTTAATTTTTCAATTATTTTCGTCATTTTTCAATTATTTCTTTCAATTATTGATTATTTTTCTCAATTTTTAATAATTTCTTACAATTTTTTCAATTTTTAAATAGTTTTTTAAAATTTTATAATAATTCTTTGATTTTTTTATTATTTTATCGGTTATGTATTAATCTAGCTATTTTCGTCATTTTGTTTTCAAATGTCAATTAATTTTGTCATTTTGTAATTTTTTTTCTTCAATTATCGATTATTTTTCCAAATTTGAATTTTCAATTTATTTCTTCTATTTTTTATTATTATCTTCTATTATTAATACTTTCTTCAATTTTCAATTATTTTCTTGACTTTTAATGATTTTTTTCGACTTTTAATCCAATTATTTAATTTGCAATTATTTCCAACAATTATTTCTATAATTTTCTTAATTTCTCAATTTTTTTATTTAACATTTAGTATTTAATTTTTTAAATTATTTTTTTTTAATTGTGTAATTATTTAACCATTTTACGAATTTTGTTTTCAGTTTCAATTATTTTCATCATTTTGTAATTTTTTTTCAATTTTCAATTATTTTTTCAAATTTTAATTTAATTCTTGATTTTTCAATTTATTTTTTCTATTTTTTATTATATTATCTTCTATTTTTAATACTTTCTTCAATTTTCAATTATTTTCTTGAATTTTAATAATTTTTATCGATTTCCAATCCAATTATTTAATTTGCAATTATTTCCAACCATTATTCCTATAATTTTCTTAATTTCTCAATTTTTTCGTTTAACATTTAATATTTAATTTTTTAAATTATTTTTCTAAATTGTCGAATAATCTAAACGTTTTACGAATTCTGTTTTCAATTGTCATCTATTTTCGTCACTTTGTAATTTTATTCTCAATTCTCGATTATTTTTTTAAATTTTAATTTTTTTCTTAAATTTTCAATTTATTTCTTCTATTTTCAATTTATTTCTTCTATTTTTTATTATTTTCTTCTATTTTTAAAACTTTCATCAATTTTCTTGAATTTAAATAATTTTTATCGATTTCCAATCAAATTATTTAATTTGCAATTATTTCCAACAATTATTCCTATAATTTTCTTATTTTCTCGATTTTTTTGTTTATTATTTATATTTAACTTTTTAAATTATTTTCTCAATTGTGAAATAATGTAACCGTTTTACGAATTCTGTTTTTAATTTTCAATTATTTTCATCATTTTGTAATTTTTGTTAATTATTGATTTTTTTCAAATTTCAATTTAATTCTTAAATTTTTTATTATTTTCTTCAATTTCAATGATTTTTTTCGATTTTCAATCCAGTTATTTAAATTTCAAAAAATTCCAACAATTTTTCCTATAATTTTCTTAATTTCTCAATTTTTTTATTTAAATTCAATGTTTAAACATTATAAAAATTATAAAAATTATTTTTTTCAATTTTTATAATTATCTTTCCATTTTTCAAAATTTTTTTTCAATTATCAATTACTTTTGTCATTTTTCAGATATTTTCTTCAATTTTTTGCCTAGTCACGCGTTAATGTTGTTAGTTTAAAATAAATTCAATTAATATTATATTAGTAATAAAAGCGTAGCAACCCTGTAGTAATAGTCACTCTTCCTTTGATTTATTTCATTCTTTATTTATTTGAAAAAATCAGGATTTATCGAGAGAGAAAAGAACACAGCAGACTTTCTTTTATCGTAAAGTTACACTCCTGGCTGGTTTCTTGGTGAAATGAAAATCTTTTAAGGGTGTTTTCATTTTCAGGTGGTTCGTTGTTTGGTGCGGATATAAGACCTTAACTGATATTTTTCAGAGGGGGAAAAAAAAGCGTATTTTACGTAAATTGATCCGAGAAAAGCAAAGTGTCTTGGGATGAATCTGATTCGCTCACCCAAGGCGTAACACCGCCTCCACTCTTTTCTTCAACTAACATACATTTTTAAGGTACAGTTATTGTTATAGTAACTGCCTCACATGCAGCTTTTCCATACCTTGAATGCCTTTTATTGCAGAAGGAGACTGCCATTTAGCTGGGGATAAACTCAACTTACTGGAAGTATAACCTTACTATCGAAGATAGTAGGTAATCGAACTTTCGCTCATGTGCTTAATCTTAACAATTTCAATCTCTTAGCTTTTCTTCCAGTATCTTCAGTTTATAGTTTGCCATTATTTTATGGCCAAGTGTCATTATTTTATGGAGTTTGTCACTATTTTATAATACGCTTATGGCGGCACAATTTTTCTAATAATAGTTACGATTTTAATTAAGTTGACTCTAGTTTTTATTTTTATCGTCTAATGCTACATTTTGTGGCGCTTTTAGTATAGGTTTTAATAATATTAACTATAACTGAAGCTGATGTGAGATTTTTTTTTTTTTAATAGACGTTTGTTGAAACAGTGAGTTTTTAATGAATAATAACAATTTTTTGGGCATAATAACAATAAATGAATAAAAATAAAAAGTGGCGTGTGTCAAATTAACATTTTTATGCTCTTGTAAATAACAAGTGGAAGTTGATTTAAATAAACTAGAGAATGGAAAAAAATACAATAATGGAGAAGAAGAATAAGAAATAAAAAAAAAATCTATAAATTGAAAAAAAAATTTCTAAGAAGTAAAAAATATTTTTAGAATGTAAGAAAATAAGTTTCAATTAATGAAAGTAACTGGCATTTATTTTTTAGAAACTAGAAAATAGAGTAAAATCACCTTAAAATATGTCATATTAACTAAATTGTAGAAAAAGATTTAGAAATAAGAACAGATAAATATAAACCAAAAAATACTTAGACTTTTTTAAAAATACTAGAAAAATAAAAGAAAATCACTAAACTGTAAAATTGTATCTATAGGTGTTGAAAAATAACCATAAAAGACGAAAAAAAGTATAGAAAAATTAGTGAAAAGTAAAATAATAACAAGATGTATTGTAAAAGTAACTAGACACGGAAGAAAACTTAATACAAAGTGGAAAAAGAATTGTGAATTAAAAAAAATTTTAAAAATGAAAAAGAATTACTGAAATGTGATAAATAATACTAGAAAATTAAAAAATAACTATATAAAATGAAGAAAATTCTCTATAATATTTAAAAGAATCTGAATTTTAAAAAGCTACTGAAAGTAAGAATAAATAAATAGAAAAATACAATATTTAGACGTTTTTAAAAATTCTTAAAAAATAGAGAAGAATCACTGGACAGTAAAATAATATCTCGAACTTTATTAAAAATAACCAAAAAAGACTATAAAGAAGTAGAAAAATGAGTAGAAAGTAAAATAATAACTAGACACATTTAAAAAGTAACTAGACATGGAAGAAAACTACAAAATACAAAGTGAAAAAAGAATTACGGATTAAAAAATATTTAAAAAATAAAAAAAACATTACTAAAACGTAGTAAATATTACTAGAAATTTAAAAAATACCTATAAAATGAAGAAAATTATTTAGGAGTTTTAAAAAAAATCTAAATTTTAAAAAAAGCTTCTGAAAAGTAAGAATAAATAAATAGAAAAAAAATATTCTTAGACATTTTTAAAAAACTTAGGAAATAGAGAAAAATCACTGGACAGTAAATTTACATCTAGAAGTTGATTAAAAAGAACAGAAAACACTATAAATTGTAAAGATAAATTCGTAGAAAGTAAAATAATAACTAGATTTACTTTACAAGTAACTAGATACGAAAGAAAACTTACTACAAAGTGAAAAAAAATTAAGAATAATAAAAAAATATTTAAAATATAAAAAAAAATTACTGAAATTTGATAAATATTACAAGAAAGTTAAAAAATAACTATAAAATAAAGAAAATTCTCTAGATTTTGTAAAAGAAACTGAGTTTTAAAATAAGCTACTGCTAAAGTAAGAATAAGTTAATAGAAATGAAAAAATTAAAATATATAGTCATTTTTAAAAATACTTAGAAAATAGAAGAAAATCACTAGACGGTAAAATAATATCTAGAAATTAATAAGAAATAACCAAAAAAGACTATAAAATGTAGAAAAATTAGTCAAAAGTAAAATTAAAACCGGATATATTTTAAAAGTAACTAGACATGGAAGAAAACTTAATACAAAGTGACAAAAGAATGACGAATTAAAAAATATCTAAAAAATGAAAAAGAATGACTAAAACGTGGTAAATGTTACTAGAAATTATAAAATAACTATAAAATGAAAAAAATTCTCTAAGATTTGTAAAAAAATCTAAATTTTAAAAAAAGCTTCTGAAAGTAAGAGTAAATAAATAGAACAAAAAATATTTAGTCATTTTTAAAAATACTTAGAAAATAGAGAAAAATCACTGGACAGTAAAATGATATCTAGAAGTTGATTAAAAATAACAGAAAAGATTATAAAATGTATAGATAAATTTGTAGAAAGTAAAATAATAACTAGATTGAGTTTAAAAGTAAATAGATACGAAAGAAAACTTACTACAAAGTGAAAAATAATCACGATTAAAAAAATATCCAAAAACTGAAAAAGAATTACGAGTTAAAAAAATATCTAAAAAATAAAAAAGAATTACTGAAACGTGATAAATATTACTAGATTTTTAAAAAAATAATTATAAAATAAAGAAACTTTGCAGAATTTATAAAAGAATCTGAAGTTTAGAAAAAACTCCTGTAAGTATCAATAAGTTAAAAGAAAAAAAAAAAAATTAGTCATTTTTAAAAATACTTAGAAAACAGAAAAAAAAAATCAATAGACGGTATAATAATATATTTAAGTTAATTTAAGTATTTTAAAAATACTTAGAAAATAGAAGAAAATTACTAGACGGTATAATATAATATCTAGAAGTTGATTATAAATAACCAAAAAAGACTATAAGATGTAGAAAAAAAATCGAAAATAAAATAATAACTAGAATTAGTTCAAAAGTAATTAGACACAGAGGAAAACTGATTAAAAAGTGGAAAAAGAATTACGAATTAAAGAAATATCTACAGAGTGAAAAGAATTACTGAAATGTGGTAAATATTACAAGAAAATTAAAAAATAACTATTAAATGAAAAAATTCTCTTGAATTTGTAAAAGAATCTGAATTTTATAAAAGAATCTGAATTTTATAAAAAGCTCGTATAAGTAAGAATAAGTTAATAGTAGAAACAAAGTAAATAGTCATTTTAAAAATACTTAGAAGATAGAAGAAAATCACTGGACGGTAAAATTATATCTAGAATGTGATTAAAAATAATCAGAAAAGGCTAAAAGGAGTAGAAATAAATAAAAATAAAATAAATAAATAATAAAATAATAAATAATAAAATAAATAAATTGAAGAAAAAGAATATTTAGTCATTTTTAAAAAGACTATAAAATGTATAGATAATTTCGTAGAAAGTAAAATAATAACTACATTTAATTTAGAAAAACTAGAAAGTTAATAAATAACTATATAAAAAGAAAAAAAATCTCTAGAATTTTTAAAAGAATTTAAATTTTAAAAAAAGCTACTGAAAGTAAGAAGAAGTTAATTGAAGTGAAAAAGTAATTAGTCATTTTCAAAAACACTTAGAAAATAGAAGAAAATCACTAGACGGAAAAATAATATCTAGAAGTTGATTAAAAATTACCATAGAAGACTATAGAATTTTTAAAAGCATTTAAAATTTAAAAAACTCTACTGAAAGTAAAAAATAAACAGTAGGAAAAAAAGTATTTAATAATATGTAAAAACGCTTACTAAGAAATAGAAGAAACTTTCTTAGAAGTAAAATAATAACTAGAAGTTGATTAAAAGTAACAAAAATAATAAGAAAATTTAAAAAATAATGATAAAATATGAATGTGTTAAAAAATAACTATATATCGATGTAAATTACTAACTTCTATAGAAAAATAACTGGAAAATGTATAAAGATTACTAGAAAGTAAAATCATAACTGGAAGTTGTTTAAAAAAACTAGAAAATTATGATACTTAACTAAAAAGTGACAGAAGAATGTGAGTATAATTAAAAAATAACTTTAAGTAAGTAATTTGAATAGACTTAAAAAAAATTATCAAGTTAATAGATATTTCTGGAAAATGTCTATAAAGTAATAAAAAATTATTTTGATAAAACAAAATTTAGATTTTAAAAAAGGTGAACTAAAAAGTGCTGCTTAAAAACTGAAAAAAATACTAGAAAGTGAATAAGGAAATAGAAAATGAAGAAAAACACTGAGAAATGAATAAAGAAATTCAAAAATAAGGAAAAGAACTAGAAAGAGACAAAAAAAACTACCAAATGAAGTAGAAAAGAAAACAAATTAACTCTAAAGTGCAACAAAACAAATGAAGAATATAATGAAAAAAAAATTTAAATTAAAGAAGAATTTCTAGAAAATGAAAACTTAACTAGAAATTTGAAGAAAAGTATTGGAAAAATTAAAAAAAGTACAAGAGTTTTAAGACATTCTTAGAAATTGTAAAAACTAACTATACATTGACGAAACTTATTTGATTGTTTTGAAAAATAACTAGAAAATGTATAAACATTACTAGAAAGTAAAATAATAACTAATATTAAATTAAAGATAACTTGATAAATAATTAAGAATTTAAAAATATCAGCATTTTAAAAAATAACATAAAAGTGTAAAAATTAACTTTAAACTATTTATTGAATTTTATTTATTTATAAGTAACTATTTATTAAAAAATAACTAAAAAATGTAGTGAAATTACTATAAAGAAATATGTTAAAAGTAATATAAAGGTTGTATAACCTGCAATAATACAATAAAAATATTAAAAACAATTATTTATTAAAAATATTGGAGATAAATTCTTTTAAATTTAAATTAAAATAAAACAATTGAAAAGTATGCAAAAAGTGCAATTAATTAATTATTTCCAATTAGGAAACAAACGAGATAAAACGGAGCATAAAAGTTGCATTGATGGAATAATTCTCTCGGATTAATTTGTCGATAATAATAAATAACAAGTGATTCCACATAATACTGTGTCAGGAATAATTTCATAATAATTTTGTTGAAGATCAATTATTCTTCCGTATTAGGTGTATTACGTTTTTGTTCACTTATTAACCCATTGACGTCGAAATAAATATTGTTTTTTTTTAATTATTTTCAGTAGCTTTGTTTTATCTGTTTCAGGCAACGATAAATGATTTTCATTTCACATACAATTTTCAAATAAAATATCTGAGTCATCATTATAAGCAAATTTGTATACATTTTTGTTTATTTTAAAAAAGGAATCTTTATAAAAAATAACAATTAAATTAAAAGCGTTTGAACATTTCTGGGTAAAATTAAACAGTCTCGAATAATTTAACGTGGAGAATGTTTTTTTTTTTTTTTTTTATTCAACAGGAAAAAAAGTAACGAGAAGCGGAAAACCAAAACTCAGAGAAGCTGAAAACGGAATGTCCGAAGTTTGAAGATATTAGACTTGTTTGGTACATCTCCAAAGAAAGTGACAAAGTCACAAAACTTGGAGCAGACATGCCTCAAATAGAGCAGTCTTTCTGCCGTGAAAGAAGAATAGTACAAAACGGAAATGAGAAGCCGGAAATTGGACACGAGAGATCAATTCCAAGAGAAGCAGAAATTAAAGCACAAGTTGAAGTAAGATGTTAAATTTCTTGGGCAAGTCGCCAAAGAAAACCGGAACTATTTTTCTTCGGCTTTGGTTCTTCTCCAAAATGTGTTCAAATCAAAGACTACTTTTTTGATCTTCATAAAAAACCAGGGACGTAAATTTATTATTTAAATTGTTGAGCTTTTTCAGTTTGCTTTAACTGTCATTTTTAAAAAATTATCTTTTAGTTTCATATTCAAACCTGAATTGACGAGAATTTTTAAAATGATCCGTGAATTTTGAAAACGATCCGTATATTTTTAAGAAACTCTGGGAAGGTAGATAAATCCTAAAAACTTGAATTTCAATCTTGTATTGTTTACTAATAAAATGGAAAATTGAATTTAAAGTGATCAGAATTTAATCTAAAAAAATTTTGATAGAAAGAAAGTCGGAAACTATATTAAACTTAATTAATTCCAAGCCATTATTATTTATGTAAATGCCAAACGTCAATTAACTCAAACTTTAATTCTTTCAAACTTATAAGTTTCAATTAATTAAAGTTGCAATTATTACATGTATTTAGTAAAATATTAATTAACAGCAGCATTAATGAGAAACTTTATATTGCTATTCGTAATTTAAAACTATAATTTTTTGGAAATGCAAATAATAAAAATTATACGAGAATAATTACAAAATGGATAATAATATATATGAAAAATGACAAAAATAATTGACAAATAAAAAACAAAATTCGAAAAATGGCTAGATAAATACACAATTGTTAAAAAAACATTTTAAAAAATAAACAATATGCATTCAATTTCAACTAAAAAATTGAAAAATTAAGAAAATTATAAGAATAATTGCTAAAACCAATTGCAAATTGAACAACTAGATTGAAAATCAAAACAAAAAAATTTTAATTGAAATTGAAGAAAATAATTGAAAACTTTAGAAAATAATAAAAATTTGGAGAAAATAATAATAACTGGAAGAAATAAATTCATAATTTAAAAATTAAACTGAAATTAAAAAAATTGATAATAATGAAGAAAAATTACAAAACGTGAAAATAATTCACAATTGAAAACAAAATTCGAAAAATGGCTAGATTAGTACACAACCAAAAAAAAAATAATTAAAAAACTCAAAGAATCATTATAAAACTTTAAGAGACTAACTGCAAATTGATAAAATTATAGGAAATAATTTCAAATTGCGAAAAATAGTTAATAATTAAAAGAAATATTTGAAAAATGAGAATAATTTACAAATTGAAGAAAATATCTACAAAATGACTAGATTAATAGACTACTGAAAAAAAATTGATAAAATATAGCAAAAACTTTAAATTTTAAGAAAATAATAAAAAATTGAAAAATGAAGAAAATTATAGGAATAATTGTTGGAAATATTTGCGCATTGAACGAATGAGTTGAAAATCGACAAAAATAATTAAAATTGAATAAAATAATTGTAAATTAAAGATTTAAATTCAAATTTAAAGAATATAATTCAAAATTGAAAAAAGTATTTGAAAAAGGCCGAAAGTTATTGAATATAGAAGTAAACAATTAAAAACTAAAAAATCGAATAGAAATTTGAAGGAAAAATTAAAAATTAAAAAAATCTGGAAATTAAAGAATATTATTGATAATGGAGAAAAATAATTGGCGAAAGGCGAGGATTTTAAAATATTAAAGAAAATAATTGACAATTGAAAAAAAATTAAAAAATGACTAGAATAATGCACAACTGAAAAAATAATTGAAAACGTTGGAAAATAATTCTAAAATTTTAAGAGAATAAAAAAATTTTAATTATTGTAAGAAATAACTAAAAATTAAAGAAAATAATTGAAAAATAACAAGAATAATAGCAAAATGGAAGATAATGAAAAATGACGAAAATAATTGACAATTGAAAACTAAATTCGAAAAATGGATAGATTAATACACAACTGGAAAAAATAATTTAAAATATCAAACTATAAATATATAATTTAAAAAATAATTGAAAATTTAAAAATTAAGAAAATTATAGAAATAATTGTTGGAAATAATTGCTAATTAAACAACTGGATTGAAACAAATTGAATCCAAGAAAATAATTGAAATTGAGAAAAACATTTAAAATTGAAGAATGAAAATGAAATTTTTTAAACATAATTAAGAACTGAAGAGAATAATTCAACAATTTGTACTTAAAATTAAAAAAGCTTACTGATATTCGACAAAATAATTGAAAATTGAAAAATGTGATTGAAATTTGAAGAAAATAATCAAAAATTGAAGAAATAAATTGTAATTTGAAATTATATATATGTTTTATAATTGAAAAAAGTCAAGTTTTTTGGAATATTGAATAAACTTAATTGAAAATTGTAGAATGGAATTGACTTTAGAAAATAATTCATAATTTAAAGAAAATTACAAAATGACGAGAATAATTTAGTATAAAAGAAAATAATTGAGAAATGCGCAAAATAATGGACAATTAAAAAAGAAATTTGAAAACTGTCGAGTATAATCTACAACACAACAAAATAATTAAAAAAGTTAAAGAATAATTATAAAATTTAGGGAGAATCATAGTAAATTGAAAAAGGTTGAAAATTATAGAAAAAATTCTAGATATATTTACACACTAATTTATATCACTTTCTTGAAATATTTAATTATTCTTTCTTGCAATTTTTTCTTGTTCAAACAATTTTTTTGGTAGGTTATGTTTTATTTTGCTTTACTGTATTTTTAGCATTTTTAGAAAATCACTTAGATAACTTTCATTTTTTTTTATCTTTTTTTATGCGTTTAATAATACTTTTTTATTTTAAAAATTTTTTTTTTAATTTTATTCTTTTTACAAAAATTACTTCAGTTAATTTTATACAGTTTTATTTTAACAATATTTAAAAAAATTGATTTATTTTTCCAGTGATTAATTTTATTTATTATTATAATTTGGAAGTTGTAAAATATAATTTTTTCCAATTTTATGATTATTAAATATTCATTTGGTTTTTTGTCATTTGTCATAACTTATTAATTTTTATAATTTTTAAAGACTTTTCTTCTTTTATTTAATTTTTCGTAAATTTGATCTTATAATAAATGTTCTCATTTAATCAGAATTTCTCTATTTCTTAAAAATATTAGTTTTTTTATAAATTGTTTAATTGTTTTTACTTAATTCTTCATTTAAAAAAAATTATTGCTTTTCGCTTGATTTTCAAAACAAATTTTTAAAGTATTTTTTTATCTTTAGTAACATTTTTCCGTTTTTTTACTAATTATCTTATTTACAAGAAAAAAAAAAATTTACAAAAAAAGAAAAATATTACTAAAAAAAAGTTTATCTTATTTATTTTTTTAATTTAAAAAAACATGTCCGCAAATATTTTAACTTTTTAAAAATCATTTTTTCTTCTCTTTTGTAATTTCAATTTTTTGTTTAAAAAACTTTCACTGTTTATTTCGTAGTATTTTGATTTTAAAAAAGCAATTTAATCAATCTTTCTTAAACTGTTAAATATTTCATAACGTATTATTACCATATTTGTAAATTTTCTCTCTTTTACTTTCATTGATTTTTTAAACTTTTTTATTGTTGAAGAATTTATATATTTTTTACAGGTTTTTCAATTAGTACATTTTTTACATTTTTTGCTTTAATTTTCCCATTTCAATGTAAATTTTCCTGAACTTTCTTATCTGTTCATTCATAATGCTGGTTTTAATAAAATTTTGTAATTTTTGTAATTTATGTAAAATTTCATTTTTTTTACATTTTGTTAAGATTTTTTTAACATTATCTCCATTGTTTAAATGACTATTCGCTAGACACTCTGATAAGATAAAAATGCAAAAACTTTTGTTTTTTCTAGGGGTTCCCTGACATTTTTTTGTGCTTCAGGCCCGTGACAGCCTTGATCCGGCCCTGATAATATATGTGTTAAATAACCGTTAAAATTTTGCTCGTTTTCTGTAATAAAATGTTACTCTGCTTTATATATGCAAAGCATAGAAAGGATCGAGATAAAGCGTCTCATCTTATCACGTGATAATATTTTACAACCCTTTTGGTCAGCTTTGAAAGTTACAAATACTGTTTCCCTCGTTTCAAAAGTCTCTACGGGAACACTTGGTGCAAAAAGGCATTAATGTTGCATTGGATAAGAAGTGCTTTTCATTCACTATTTTCGTAATTTTAATAATTAGTCAAAATTAAAATTAGTGAAAATAAAATATTGAATAAAATTCGTAAAGGAATTAGTTTAAAAAATCAGTAAAAAAAACACGGTGAAAGGAAAAATATTAATTTTTAAAATTACATTATATATTTAGTTCAAGGTTATTTATTTTATATTGTTTCTTCCTTATTTTTGCAAATTGTAAAGTTTTGTTTAATGGAAATTAAGTAAGTGTATTTAAAAGAATGTAAATATATAACAATTAAGAAGAGTGTATAAATTTGCATACTACCTCGTCAGCAAATATTCCAGCTTAACGAAAAAGTTAGAGCTTCATAGTCAAATGAAACAAGTTACACGCAGTTTGTAACTTTGATATTAGTTCGCAATTACGTAACTTGGTCAATTTCATTTACGTGCAAAAATTGAATTATAAAGTTAGAAGAAAGTTGCAAAGCTCTTTTTCCTATAAAAATAATGTTGTTTTAACATTTGCTGAATAGGAACTGTTTAACCGCAATTCCGTGTATTTTCAGCAAACATGTATTTAATATATAAGATATTATTATATTTCCTAGAACTTGTGTGAAAGGTCTAGAATAATTAATCAAATAATAATTAAAATTATTAACAATTTACTAGATTAAAATAAAATAATTATGTAAATTTTCAAATTTACCGCTATTTCTACAGTGGCGCCGATATTTTTAATTTTTGTATTATTAGGTTTGTACTTTTGCTCCTGAAAAAAAGATTGAGGTTAAAAAAGATTCAGACTATTGTTTAAATGTTTTAGATTGTTGACAATTAGAGTAAAAATTTTATTAATCGATTTGAGATTTTCCGAAAAAGATAATTTTATTATTAAAAAGATCCTAAAACAGTGAAAGTAATATTTGAAAATCTGTAATTTCCCGCTATTTAATCGAGCGTCATCTGCTCCGACTGTCATTCTAATCTCTATAACCTCAAAATAAAAACTTTCATTGAGCAAATTTTAACAAAATAACAAACCGGTAAAAGAAAGTTTCAGTGTCCGTGTTTTGGAACAAAATTAGTGAAAAACGAAAGTGTTTCTTCTTTGAAATTAGCCATTTATCAAAGACTGAAACAATTCTGCATATTTTGAAAAATAAGTCAAATTTTCATATTCGCACCTGAAAGTGAATTCTCGTCAATTTACAAATACTTTTCATTTTCTTAAAAATATCCAACATTTGCCACTTTTAATACATTGATATAAATTATATTTGAAACAAAAATAAATCCCTTTATTCTACTTTTTCATGTTAAATAATTACTTGAATAAAAAAAGCGCTAGGAAAATAAATACGTACTCAATATTCTTGCACGAAGATAGGCGATATTTATAAACCGACACACAAAGGGCAATGACGTATTGAAAAAGGGAAAGCATTTTTAGAAAAGGTAGAAAAAAAACTGCAGTCGACGTTTCACGTAGAGTTATGTGATGATAGATTTTTTTTAATTTGCTGCAAGAATTTTTATGGGCAGAATCCGATCAAAATAGCGTGACGTTTATGACCGGCTGTGGCCGGATTTCCTGCACCGGTCGGTGTGTAATTAAAAAAAAAAAAAAATAGGAGGGGACTTTTTGTTTGCAGAAAATATTACAAAATAGCAATAGATCTTTATTTTGATATTTGTTGACATGCCCACTTGACTTTCCTATATAAAAGTGTAGGTTCTCTATCAATTTTATTGGCGAATTTGAAACCTAATGTTCAAAAATATTTTTCTTCAATTTTCTACTTTTTTATGAGTAGTATGAACTGAAAAGCGATATGCTATAAATTTCGCTCGTTATTTTTCTAAGCATGACCACCTGAGCTTTCAAGGAGGCCATAACAACAACAATATCTGTTTCAAGAAACGCCCTTAAGCAATTCTATACCTCGGGTCTTGGGTTGCAAAAAATTAAAGAGATCTTATTTTTAAGTGCGGGAATTAATCTGTGAGGGTAATAAATGAAAGTGGTAATGATAATGTTGATACTAATAATAATAATAATATTAGTGATAAAAAAAATAATAAATAGCAATACAATAGGTTTAAATTCAATTATAGTAACTGCAATTAATTATTACCCTCAAGTTTGCGACAGATCAACACTATTTTTGAACAAGTTTCTTGGAAAAAGAAAAATAAATTTCCTTATAAAAGTGGTTGCTCGGTTATAAGAAGTTTCTTCAAACTTTCTTTTTAATTAAAACGAGGTGAATTAATAAAGTAGGCAAATAATTTGACCGAATTCACTAATTTTAATTGGATGTTATGTACACTTTCAGTAATTTTATGAAACTCTCGTTAACTGCCACTCTTCAAATAATTGTTTGTCTTTCATACGGCATTTAATGTAATTAAGAAAATTACTTTCAAGAATCTAATGTTGAACACGTCATTTTTTTATTTCTTTTAAATAATGGATTATTTTCTATTATGGATATTAAATATATTTACTTTTATATTAGAAAATCCTTTATGAAACTTTTTCGTTTGGATTTTCTATTTAATCTACGTTAATTTTGATTTTAGAAATTTTTATATTTAAATGGATGTTAGTTTCTAAATCTGAATTAGTTGAAAATAACTAATTATTAGTAAAATATGACTAATTGTTAGTAAAAAAAACTAAAAAATAGTCAGAATTTGACTGATTAAATTAGAAAACAGAAGTTTACTAAAAAATTAGTTAAATTAAAAATAATAGAAAAGTATATTTGGTTAAAAAGATATTATATAGGTTAAATAATATTTTGCAGTGCAGTATATAAAAATAAATTTGTGTTTTAGTATAATGAATATGAAATATAGTAAATAAGTTGTTTAAAAAAAAATTAATTTTAGACAAATTTGAGAATAATTATTTCTTTGAATAATTATTTTTTTGTGCAAGACGACGTTACATCTTTATCTAAATCATTTTTTATTTAAGTATTTAATAACAATTTGCAACAGTAATCACTTTTCTATTTCATTATTTAATTATAATTTGCAAGAATAATACTTTTTTTATTTCATAATTTAATAATCATTTTTTAATAATATTTTTTTAGTTTTTGTTATTTAATTAAATTTAAAATTACATTAACTTTAATAAATTTTTTTATTTTTTTTCACATGAAATATTTTTATTTAACTATTTAATAACAATTTACAAGTATAATCAATTTTCTGTTAATATAATTAATAATAATTTGCAAAAATAATACTTTCTTATTTAATAATTAATTTTTGATAATATTTAATAAATTTTAATTATTTTAATGTATTAAAAGTGAAATTAATTAAATTAATCTCAATAAATTGTTTAATAATTATATTTATGATATAGTTATTATATCTTATTCTTCTTCAATTTCTATAATAATTCTTTTCTATTATGATTTCAATTACTTAAACTACCAATTCGAACTATTTTTATCATTTTGCAATTATTTTCTGCAATTTTTAATTATCTCAATTATTTTTCATTGTTTCTCTAAATCTTAAATTTATCCTCAAATTTCAATGATTTTGTTTAGTGTAATTTAAATCACTTTTTCAATTTTAATAATTTTTTCCTTGGCATTAAATTGATGTTAATTATTTATTCCTACATTTTATATTATTTGTCCCAAATTTAAATTTTAATCAATTTAATTATTTTGTTTAATTTTCATTTACTTTTATTATTTTGTTCTTAGTTTCTCTATTTTTAATATTTTCATTATTTTTCAATTAATTTCCTAAATTTCCAGTTATTATCTCAAACTTAGAAGATTGTCTTGGATATTTCATGTTTTCAACGATTTTCAATTATTTTTTTTTTGCGTAACAATAACATCTGTAATTTTTCTGTTATTTTCTTCAAATTCTAATTATTTTTATTATTTTGTCTTAATTTTCAAAAATTGCAACTATTTATCTGAAATTTCAATTATTTTCAACAAATTTTCTATTATCCCTGCGATTTTTTAATTATGCTCTTTACTTAAAAATTTTTAAGTAATTTTGAAATTATTTTCTTTTTTTAAACATAATTTCTATGATTTTTTCAATTATTTGTCTCAAATTATTTACTGTTTTCAATTCATCATATTTCAATTATTTTTCTGAATCTTAAATTATTTCCAGCATATTTCAAATACTTTTTTCAATTTAGAATTAATTTTATCATTTTTCAATTATTTTTTTCAATTGTTAATGATTGTTCTCATTTTCTAAAATTCCAATTTTTTTCTTCAATTTTTAATAATTTTCATTTGTTTTCAGAATTCCCAAAAGTTTGACTAAAAATTAAAAAAAAATTTTAAAAATAGTAAATTTCAATTATTTTTAGCTTTCGTGAATTCAGTTCTCAATTTTTAGTTATTTTAATTCTTTACAATTAATTTCTAAGATCTTCATGTATTTTTCTTAAATTTCAATTATTTTTACTTCAAAAAAATTTCTGCATTTTTTTCAGTTATTTCACTGAAATGTCATTTATTTTTTACAACTTATCATTGTTTTTATCAGATTTCAATTATTTTCTTTAAGTTACAAACTATAAAATTATCAGGGTTGCCACAGACCCTGGAAAACCTGGAAAACCTGGAAAAGGTATGGAATTTCCAAAAGGGTATGGAAAACCTGGAAATAGTATGGAATTTAAAAATATTTCTGGAATTTTTTTCTTGAGATTTCAAAATTTCTGAAATTTGTGAAATTTCAAAAACTAATGGCATAAAAGACTTGAAAAAATCCTTCGATTTAACAATCAACATTTCCGTAAAATATAAACAATTCCATAAAAGAAAAAAAAATTCTTGCTTTACGCAAGAATTATTATAATTTCTTTAATATTAACTTAAAAATTAAAACCACCAATAATATTTATTAAACAAATTCTCAGGGCTGTTATTGTTTTAAATCACTTTGATTAAAATCATGATTTAAATAAAAAAAAACTTTAAAAAAACTTCGTATGCCTAATATTTCATGTAAAAAATCGCAAACCATAAACAAAACCCACAAATTTGTGGATAAACCTTAAAAGTTTCAATTTTAATATTTATATATTAAAAAAAACATTAATACGTTCATTTTTTTGTAAATTTATTTAATTTGTTTTCACATCTTGTCTATTTTTGCGAAATATTTTTCAAACTTACTTATTCTTCCGTACAATTTTTAGATTTTCTTTATTTTTCTTAATTTACTGTTGGACTTGCTTTGAGTGTAATATTATAAAAAGTTTTTGGTTTTATTTACTTAAAGTCTTTTATTTTTAAAAGATTTTGAAATTTCTTTTGTGGACTATTTATTTATCCTGATATATACATTTTTTATTTTATTTTTAATAATTTTAATTTTTCAGTACATTTTAACCAAAGATTCTTTTTTGTACTTTTTACATTTTTTTTACAGTTTGTTAGATTAAAGAAAAAACATTTCTTCATGTTCCTCCTATTTATTTAATTTTCTTAATGTTTCACTTGTTTTTTAGTCCTTCCTTGCGTTTTAATTAATTCTTTAAATTTTGTCATGATTTTTTCATTTCTCAGAAACATTTTTCCTTCTTTTCAATTGTTTAATTTTTATGTCGTTATATTTTTGAAAACATTTATTCAATGTTTTTTTCTATAGATTTTTTTAATTTCTCAATCTTCTACTTCTTTGAAAGCTTTTTTCTTTTATTTGATATTAAATACCTAAATTTAATATTGTACTAAATATTCTCATTTGAACATTGTTCTTCTATATCATAGTATTTCATTTTTCTACATTTTTTTAAATATATTAAAATTTTTATTCAGTCTTCTTTTATTTAATTTGTAAAATAATTTTCTAATTTTGCTAATTTAGAATTTTTGTTTTCTTTAGAAATATATTTTAACGTTCTGTTAATTATCATTTTATTTAATATTTTAATTTTAAAAAAATATAAGTAGTCAATAGTTTAATTTTTTAAAAAGAGTTTTTACTTTTTTTATATATTTTTATGTCAATGTTTCATTCCTTGTGTTTTTTAAGAAAAAATTTTTTTATTTCTATAATAAACTACTAACAAATAAACATTTGAAGATTTTATATACTGGCTATATTTTAAAAACAGCAATTTTTGAATTACATAAAAAAAAATCTAATTTTTTTAATTTTTTGAAAAAAATCATGATTTTTATCAGCCCTACAAATTCTAGTCAAAAGTTTTAGTGCAATTCTAGTTGTACCAAAGTTTAAAATATTAGAGTAATTTACTCTGGAATTTGACAGAATTTGAACCTGGAGAACCTGGAAAAAGCCTGGAATTTCAAAAGATAATTTTTGTGGCAACCCTGTAATTATTTTTGAACTATTTTCCAAAATTTATTTCCTTCAATTTTCAAATTTTTTATTTGTTTTATAATTTTCAATACTTAAAACTATTTATCTGACATTTAAATTATATTTTATTCAATTTTTAATTATTTTTTTTTTATTTTCTCCAGTTTTCAATTACTTTTGTTCTTTGTTATAATTTCCAACAAGTTTTTAATTATTTCTGTTTAATTAAAATTTTTTCTCGTAAATTTTAAATTATATTTATCTTCCTTCATTTATTTTCTCTCATTTTTAATTATTTTCTTTTTTTTCAATAAATTTCTAAAAGTTTTAAGTATTTTTCTGAAATTTTCTTTAACTTTCTTTTATTTAAAAAATATTATGCAATTTATTTAATTGTTTTCCCAAATTTTAATTATTTTTTTCAATTTTCAATAAATTTCTATGATTTTTCACACTTCAATTTCTATCAATAATTTTTTTTTAAGATTTTCAGGTATTTTTTTCAAATTTACATTACTTTCTTTATTTTTAAAACATGTCTACGATTTGTTAAATTATTCTCCCCCAACTTTTAATTGATTTCATTTTTTTAAAATTAATTTGCAAAGTTTGTAATTATTTGAAATTTTATATATATATGTAATTTTAGTAAAATAAAATAAAAAAATTATATATAATTGATAAAATTTTCATCTCTACTGTAATTATTTTGTTTAATTTCAATTATTTTCTACAATTTTCTACAATTCTAAAATCTTTTAAATTTTTCTCTAAATAAATATTTATTTTATTTATTTACTTATAGAAATTTATTTTTAAATATTATATTTAAAATATTTATAACTGCTAATAACACAAGATATATAAATTAATCGTTCGCCAGAGCGCATTTTTTAATTTAGTCAAACTTTAAATTACTACAATTAGTAAGGTATTTGAATTTTTTTTTTTTTTAAGGTCTATCTGAGTTTAATAAGCCCCGGGGCACTGCTCCACTTTGCCCCTTAAAAGATACGCCACTAAGTCGAGTCGGAAAAAAGTATTAAAAAAAATTCAATAATTAGCTTCATTCTTAAAATTATTAAATTTTTTAATCTTATTCAAAGTTGGTCTTGTTGCTGGGATAACCTAAAAATGGATTTGACTAATATTCAATAATAACCAATTATAATTAGTTATTTAAGAAGATTAGAGTCGATTAGGCCAAAACGAAGAAGAAAAATTTTTTAACGCCAATCTTCTTAATTAATTAATACGACTTAAAAAACGGGGTGAAACCCTATTTAGAAATAATAATTAGTTATTTTTTACTAAATAATTAATATAAATATAACTACTTGAATGAGTGACTGAATTCAAGTAGTGCCTTCTTAGTAGTTTTTATCTAATACAGATTTAGAGAGTTTGCTATATATTTGGTTTATTTAAACTTATCTTTCAGTAAAGATAAAATAAAATCTTTAAAAAAATGCATACTCTCGACATTCTTAAAGAGTAAATTCGCTTTGTGACAGATCCACTATGTCAGATCCTATTAAAATAAATAATTTCACAGTGCATAACAGTTTCGTGGAGTTATTTTCTTGCTGTTATTGTCTTTTATTTTAGTGTCAAGAGAAGCTTTCTTTGTAAAGTTTGGCCATCAAGTTTGTTTTCTTTTCATGGTTTTACAGTAAATTGCTCAATTTCAAGAAGTGGTACCTCTAGGAGTACAAACTAGCGAACTTTTATCTGATCAACTCCTGTTTCTGAGGTTAACGACTGGCACGTATAGCAGGGCTGTAACGTAGATCAGACGGAAGGACTTGGTTTCCCTTGAGTATGCCTATCAAAATCTTTGCCAGTAATTCCTGTACGCTCGATAAACTCATAAACATAGTTGAGGGCCGTTAAACAACAGTTAGTATACCGTTCTATACCAACAGTGACAGCATCCAAATACATGTGTACTGTATCCATTCGTAATGAATTTCCGATTACGCATCGTTCAAGTTTCCTTGACTTGCCGAAAGCAATAAAGTTTATCCCTTATGTGCTGATATCAATTTGATTATATAGTCGATATTACATGTCCCAGAATCAAGAAGATCCTGTTAATTGATTTACTATGTGAAAGATAGTCCAGTCATAGTATACGAGTAGTAATTACTGTCTAAATATGAATTAGTCAATAATGGCAAATTCTCAGTCACTTCTGACTAATGGCCAGTTGATCTACCTTTGTGTATAAAGTGTCTGATAGTTATCTGTCAGATAAAATTTATAGGGATGTCAAATAACGATAAAAAACACTATCGATAACTGTCTTCGTAGTTTCGAAACATCGATCGGATATATTTGTTTTTATTGTGTTACACGTGGTGATTGTCAAAAGATTTCTTTTCGGTCACGTGGTAATGGTAAAACTGATAAGTGTTTTTAAAACAAAAAATTGAAATTACTACAGAGAGGAAAAAATTATTTTCAAAATGTTAAAATATTTGCGGACATATTTTTTTAAATTAAGAAAATAAATAAGATAATTAGTAGAATAATGGAAAAATGTTACTAAAGATAAAAAAAATACTTTAAAAACTTGTTTTGAAAATCAAGCAAAAATCAATAATTTTTTTTAAAAGAAGAATTAAGTAAAAACAATTAAACACTTTTAAGAAAAAACCCAATATTTCTAAGAAATAGAGAAATTCTGATCGAATGAGACAATTTATTATAAGATCAAATTTACGAAAAATTAGATAAAAGAAGAAAAGTCTTTAAAAATTAAAAAAATTAATAAGTTATGACAAATGACAAAAAACCAAATAAATATTTTAATAACCATAAAATTGAAAAAAATTATATGTTACAACTTCCAAATTATAATGATAAATAAAATTAATTACTGGAAAAGTAAATACATTTTTCAAAATATTATTAAAATAAAACTGTATAAAATTAACTGAAGTAATTTTTGTAAAAAGAATAAAATTAAAAAAAAAAGTATTATTATTAAACGCATAAAAAAAGAAAAATTAAAAAAAAATGAAAGTTATCTTAGTGATTTTCTAAAAATACAATAAAGCAATATAAAACATAACCTACCATGAAAATTATTTGAAAAAGAAAAAAATACAAAAAAAAATAATTAAATATTTCAAGAAAATGATATAAATTAGTGTGTAAATAAGTCATTTTTTCTATAATTTTCAACCGTTTTCAATTTACAATTATTCTCCTTAAATTTTATAATTATACTTTAAATTTTTTAATTATTTTGTTCTATTGTAGATTACTCCTCGACAGTTTTCGAATTTCTTTTTCAATTGTCAATTATTTTGCGCACTTCTCAATTGTTTTCTTTAATATTTAATTATTCTCGTCATATTGTAATTTTCTTTAAATTATGAATTATTTTCTAAAGTCAATTGTATTCAACAATTTTCAATTA
Source organism: Ganaspis brasiliensis (assembly GCA_037103525.1). Taxonomy (NCBI): domain Eukaryota; kingdom Metazoa; phylum Arthropoda; class Insecta; order Hymenoptera; family Figitidae; genus Ganaspis; species Ganaspis brasiliensis. The sequence goes on from JAZKLR010000333.1 coordinate 2,561,583, forward strand.
AGTTTATTCGATATTCCAAAAATCTTGACTTTTTTCAATTATAAACCATTATTTCAAATTACAATTTATTTCTTCAATTTTTGATTATTTTCTTCAAATTTCAATCACATTTTTCAATTTTCAATTATTTTTTCGAATATCAATATGCTTTTTAATTTTAAGTACAATTTTTCAATTATTCTCTTCAGTTCTGAATTATGTTTTAAAAATTTCATTTCCATTCGTCAATTTAAAATTTTTTCCTCAATTTCAATTATTTTGCTCGATTCAATTTTTTTTCAATCCAGTTGTTTAATTAGCAATTATTTCCAACACTTATCTCTATATTTTTCTTATTTTTTCAATTTTCAATTATTCTTTAAATTATATATTTATAGTTTGAAATTTTAAATTATTTTTTCCAGTTGTGTATTAATCTATCCATTTCTCGAATTTTGTTTTCAATTGTCAATTATTTTCGTCGTTTTCCAGAAATTATCTTCAATTTTGCTATTATTCTTGTTATTTTTTAATTATTTTCTTTAATTTTTAGTTATTTCTTACATTATTTAAAATTTTTATTTATTCTCTTAAAATAATATTTTTCTCCTTTATCAATAAGATTTGTTAATTTCAAATTTTTTTTCTTCAATTCTTAATTTTTTCTTACAATTTCATTTTTCAATTTTTAATTGTTTTCTTCTATATATTCAATAACTTTTGGCTTTTTTCAAATACTTTTTTCAAATTTTTAATTATATTCTTCAAATTTAAATTTAAATTTTCAATTATTTTATTTAATTTTAAATATTTTTCTCAATATTTAATTATTTTCTTTAAATTTAAATTGTGTGCTATATTTTATCAATTTTTTTTCAGTAGTCTATTAAATTGTCATTTTGTAGATATTTTCTTTAATTTTTTAATTATTATTATTTTTCAATTATTTCTGTTAATTGTTAACTAGTTTTCGCGATTTGACATTATTTCCTACAATTTGTCAATTTGCAATTAGTCTTTTAAAGTTTTATAATGATTCTTTGAGTTTTTCAATTATTTATTAATTTTTTTTTTTTTTTGTCGATTTTTGTTTTTAATTTATCAATTATTTTTGTCATTTTTGCTTCCTCATAGAGGAAGCTTTGTGATCGTTAAAATTTTCGATTTTCCAAAAATAGTCTAAATCGACTCATTTTCATCTAAAAAGCGAAAATTTTCATTCCTACGCAAATGTCCAGATGTATGTGTGTGTGTGTGTGTGTGTGTGTGTGTATAGCGTTTTTTGTGTACAAGATATCTTGAGAACGCTTAAACGGATTCCAATAAAATTTGGGATGACTTATTAAGCTCATGAATATCTAAATTTGGACACAAGGATTTCTGAAAATACCCAACCAAATTTTTTTGAGCACCTTTTATTCATCGAAAAAAAAATTTATGTCATTATATAGTTTCTTCACATTTTAATTATATCGTTAATTTTTCAATTATTTTATACACTTTTTGACAATTATTTTATACAATTTTTCAATTAATGTATTAATTTTTTTTTATTTTTTAATATATTTCCCATTTTTCATTAATTTTTTTCTAAATCTCAGTTATTTTTGTCATTTTTTAACTGTTTTCTACACATATACATTCTTTTGATATTTTTAAATTATTTTTTGCAATTTTTAATTATTTTCTCGGAAATTCTATTATTTTTTACAATTTTTCAACTACCGTCTAAAAAGGGTAATTTTTACACCAGGTTTCAATTATTTATATCATTATTCAATTAGTTTCTTTACATTTAAATTATTTCGTCAATATCTCAATTATTTTGCTCAAAATTTAAATTTTTTACACCAGTCTCAAACTATTGTTTTAAATTTTTATTATTTTTGTCGTTTTTCAATTATTTACTTCAAATTCCAATTATTTCGTTCCAATTTTTATTTTCATTTTTTTTTATTTTTAACCAATTTTTCAATTAGTTTTGTCATTTACAACTTGTTTTTCAAATTAAATTATTTTTTTACATTCATTATTCAATTATTTTCTTCATATTTCCATTATTGTTGCAATTTTCGAATTATTTTTTTTAAATTTGAAAAAAAGGTAATTTTTTTTTAATTATTTCATGTCATTTTATTGTGAACCTCTAATTTATTGATCTTTTTTCTAATTTCACTAATTCAATAATATTATATTTTGTTCAATGAAGTATATCATAATGCCTGATGTTGTAAAGTTCTTTTACTTCTTATACTTCCTGTAACCTTCTTGTGATCGTTTTTAAACACTTTGATATTATTCCTTTCGTTTAATTATGAATTTTCTTAAACAGTTTACATTATAAAAAATCATTATAGGGGACAGTGGCCATCAATGAACCGGTTTTTTTTCAAGGTCATAGTACTTATTCAATTTCCCAATTTCAAGCATTTCTTGGCATCAATATAAAACTACAACACTTCTCTAGGTAATGCACACATATTATACACGATTTATTTTGATTAAATAATAAATTTTAGGATCTTTCTAAACTAACAAGCTATTTTCATTTTCAACAACCTGGGTACACAATGAACCACCTCTATAAAAACACTAAAAATGTTCAACAATAATAATATTGCAATTTTCACTTTGTAAAAAAACTTATTTTCTATCAAATACTATAAAAAATTATTACTTTACACTTTTTAATTGATAATGTATAACATAAATATACCTCAAATTTAAGTTAACTAGCTAAAATGGCATTTTAGTTTTGCTATGTTGAGAAAAGTACTGATAACAATCGCTGTAACATGCTGTTACGCATGCCTAGTTTTATAATCAGGCATACCACTCTGGAAATCGAAAATACACTGAAATTCCAGGTGGTTCATTGTTCCCCGGTACATTGAATCAACATGACATTTGCAACAAAAATGGTTTTTTATAACTTAATCCAATATTTCAAAATCTTTATCTTATTAGAATATTGTAGTTAAGGCCCAAAACAAAATAAATCGTAAGTACATTTATTTTTAAATTGCCTTATTTCAATTAAAAAATGTATTTGTATTTTAGGTAAATTTTTTCTTCAGTGCATCAAAAACAGTTTTTTTCAGTTTTCTCTGCAAAGAATAAATCCACACGTCTCAAATTTATGGACGTAGTGTGTTTACGCAAACTTCATTTATATTTAAAATTAGGAGAATTTTTATTTAATTGTTTCTGAGAAAATTGAAATGGTTTATTGAAAAAACTGGTACATTGATGGCCACTCTCTCCTAAATTATTTTGTAAAAGAAGAATAAATTTTTTTCCATATTATATTTATTATAATCGGCAGTGGTTGATTGATGGAGTTGCAATTTCCATATTAAGAAAGAGGATTTTTGTATACAGCTCTGATTTGGTGTCGGTGATAGGATTCTTTTTTGGAATGACGATGGACGCTTTGTTAAAAGCAGGAATTATTGCTTCCGATAGCGTTTCGTTCTAACCCATATTTTTGGCGGTCAGCGCTCGAGCGATTAAGCTCAAAGCGCTCAGAGTGAACAATGCCTCTTGGTGAATCCGTGCGCTTGCCATACCATGTATGCTGCTCACTTGTGTGCCACGCGAACGTGTAAGTTATCTACCGTTTAAGTGTGCCAGAACTCTGGATCTCAGCCAACCTCACAGCAGCGATACTTACGTCTCCTGGATGCTTTTTCAACTTATGAATCATATCTATAAAACGAAAATGATTTGTGTTTGACACTCGATTAAGCACAAAAAATAATCTCACCCTTAAACAAAATCTCGCTCCGTACCACAATTAGTCAGGCATTTTCTAAGATGTATATTAACAAGGTCAGCAAAATTAAATTGATTAGAAATTAGAATATCCTAGTTGCTCTTAAAAGCAGAGTCAGGGCCTAAAAAATAAAATCTAAAGAAAAATTGTTTCCTTAATATTTATTTCTGGAAATATGTAAATAATCAATACTCGTTTAACTTTTTCTCCAATTCTTGTATAATAATGTCTGTTTTTGTCCTTGGAAAAATCTTAATTAATATTGTTGAAGAGCGGTCAGTGTTTAGAGTTCAGTTCTAATTGTGAAGTCATTCCTTTCTGAGCACACATTTTATAATTTAAAAGTATTCTCAATGTTCGATAGTTTTATTTTATTTTATATGTGTTATTTTATTTTTTATGTGTGCTTTTGTGAGAATAAAAAAGGTTTACAAAAAGAATGACAATTATAAATTTTATAGCGTTTCTGACTCTGAACACTGGTTTCCTCTTTTATATAAAATTTATTGACTACTTCGTATTAAGAGATGTTTTATACTATTGTGCCGATTGAAATTCTTCATGAATTTATGTTCTTGTTTATGCTTTAATTACTGACTCCCTGAAGAGGAAATCATTTAGATTTCGAAACGTCGGAAAATTTTTAGGCATTAAACTACATTGTCCGAATGACTTCATTTTTGTTTATCTTTTTTCATCCTTCTATCAAAAAATAAATACCTACTCGAACGTAAAAGGTTGTTAATAATATATTTCTTTTATTATTTTATCAAATCATGATGTTTAATGATGCGGCCATACTCACCAGAGTTTTAATATGTTTGTTATATCTTTCATTATTTTATTCTCGCTTGTTATTTTGTTTTCGACTATTGTATTGTATGTATTTTCTTATTATTATCTTTTTTTTATCTTTAATGGGTTCTTCTACCCATGCAATGTACACTAAATAAATAAATAAATAAATAAATAAATCAGATTTTTTTTAATTTAACTTATTTATTTATTTCTCAAATTCTGTCTTTGTTTCCTTGTTACTTTTTTACATTCCTAGTTATATGAATTTAAATAATAATTTAGATTAATTTAAAGTGTCGAATAGTCGAATTTATTAAAAATTCAAATCACGTTATTTTACTTTATTGGAGAAAATTAAAAAATTAAATACAGTTATATTATTCTCTAACTTTATTAACCATTTTTAAAGTTCCGAAACTTTCATCAAGTTACTGACTTTTTTTAAAATTGATCACTATTACTCACTTTTTAAAAAAAAACTCATTTTTCTCACGTTTTTGGTAAAATAAAATTATTTTTGTCATTTTTAAAGTACTTTTGTCAACACTTAAGTATTATTGTCAATTTTCATGTTTTTTTACGATTCTGAATTTAATTTTTTTAAATATCAATTATTCTGTTCAGTCTTTAAATTATTGTCATAAACATTTATATTTATTACACAAGTTTTTATTTACTTCTGTCATTTTTCAATTATTTTCTCAACATTTCAATTATTTTTTTCTATCTTTAAATTATTGCCACGAATATTTAAATTTTCAACACTAGTTTCTATTCTACTTTTGTTAATTTTCATTAATTTTCTTCAAATATCAATTACTTTTGTCATTATTCAAGCACTTTTGACATTTTACAATTATTTTCTTCATATTTCTATTATTTTTGCAATTTTAGAATTATTTCCTACAAATTTCAATTATTATTTTATTTAAATTATTGAATGCTACCTATTAATATTTAATATAGTAATTATTATTGTTATATCTAATTTTAATTTTATTGTTACTTGGAAGAAATTTTTAAATTTTATATTGTAATGTGCTTTTGCCCTTAAATAAATAAATAAATTCAATTTTTTTATTGCCATGGATTTTTAAATTTATGGTATACTAGTTTTCAATTATTTTCTAAAAATTTCAATTTTTTTCTTCATTATTTTTATTATTATCAAGAATTTATTAAATTTGTACATTTTTTTAAATTAATTTCAACAAATTTCAATTATTTTCACCAAACTAATCTCCATCTAAATTTTTTATTTATACATCTGCTTTCAATTATTTATGTCATTATACAATCATTTTCATAAAATTTCAATTGTTTGGGCAATTTTTCAGGAACTGTCTATAAATGTTTAATTTTATGCACTAGTTATCACTTATAAATTATTTTTTTCAAATTACAATTATTTTTGTTATTGTTCTATTATTTTCTTGTAATTTCAATTATTTTTGAAACTTTTCAATTCTTTTTTTTTATTTCAATTATGTTCTTTAATCTTCAAATTATTGTCAGGAATATCTAAATTTTCTACACAAGTTCAATTCACTTTCGTTATTTTTCAATTATTTTCTTCAAATTTCAATTACTTTTGTCATTAATGAATTATTTTTTACAAATTGCAATTATTTTATTTTTTTTATTGTTATGAACTTTGAAATTTCTTACACCTGTTTTCAATTATTTTCATCATTATTTTTATTAATTTCAGGAATTTATTAATTTGTTTACACCTTTTTCAATTATTTTCTTCAAACTTTAATCATTTTTTTCATATTTGAATTTTTTGCTATTTTTGAATCATTCTCTTAATATTTCAATTATTGTCTTCAAACTTTAATTAATTTCTTTAACTTTCAATTATTTTCCTTAAACTTGTAATTTTTTTTTAATTTTACAATTATTGTCTATAATTTTTTAATTTTACACCAGGTTTGAATTATTTATTTCAATATTTCAATTGTTTTGTCAAGTTTTAAAGTATTTTCTTCGAATTTTCAATTTTTTTAAAGTTATGTATTTTTTTTTGTCATTCCTCAATTATATTTTGAATGTACAACTATTTTTGTTAATATTCAAATATTTTTGACATTTTTGAATTATTTTCTTTAAATGTCATTTTTTTCAATCTTTATATTATTGTCATGAATTTATTAACTTTTAAAGATCAGATTTCTATTATTTAATTCATTATTCAATTAGTTTCTTTACATTTTAATTATATCTATCATTTTTCAATTATTTTATACAATTTTTCAATTAATGTATTAGATTTTTTATTTTTTTACTTCATTTTTGAATATATTTCTTCTTTTTCATTAATTATTAGTTTCTAAATTTCAGTTATTTATGTCATTATTCTACTATATTCTACACATATACATTTTTTTGATATTTTTAAATTACTTTTTTCAAGTTTCAATTATTTTGTTGAAAATTCTATTATTTATGTCATTATTCAATTAGTTTCTTTACATTTTACTTATTTCTTCAATATCTCAATTACTGTGCAAAAATTTAAATTTTTTACACCAGCCTCAAACTTTTGTTTCAAAGTTTAATTATTTTAGTCATTCTTTAATTATTTTTTTATAATTTCAATCATTAACTTTTCATTTGCTACCATTTTTTTTATTTTTAATTACCCCTTTGATATTTGAATTCCAAAATTTCTTTATCTTTTCACATTCTGATCATAACTATTAGTTTCCAGTTATCTGTTTTTAATATCCAGATATTTTAATCTTCAATTTTTATTTTTATAATGTAATATATAGCATTTAGTTCTCATTTTCTAGATGTTTTTCATTAAATTTTAGTTCTTTATTTTAAATTATAGCTATTTTCTTAAGGAAGAATTGGACACCTATTCGATAAGAGGTTATGTTTGAAGTAATGATTTTGCTTCTTAAAATAGAAAAATTAACTTTTAATCTCATTTTATTTAGACAAAATGTGACAAAATTAGTTTAAAACATAATAAAACTTTAAAAATCATAATTAGATAAAAATTGAAGATTTTTGACATTCAGAAAAAATGTATAGTTCTCATGTAATTAAAATCTTTTTAAATGTCAAAAATTTGTAATTTTTATCTAATTATGATTTTTAATGGCTTATCTTGTTTTAACTCTAATTTGTCACTTTTTGTCGAAATAAAATTAGATTAAATGTTATTTCAAAAAGTACTATTTCAAAAAGTACTATTATTATTCCAAACATAACCTCTTCTTTAGTAGGTGTCCAATTCCTTTTTAAATTCTAGTTATTACAAATTATATCTTTTTTCTTCATTTACCATTGATTTTCTTATTTTTTAGAAATTAATTACTAATTATTTTCTAATTTTCTAGTATTTTTTCAAACATTTTAGTTATTATTTTCTTTACATAGTTATTTTTTGTCTCAAAAGTAATTTTTAAAAAAAATTTAGTTACATTTCTTAAATTTTTAAGTACTTTTATTTTCTAGATATTTTTCTCTAATTTTCAGATATCTCTTTCTGTCTAAGGAAAAATAACATCCCCTACTTTTTGAAATAAAAATTTCGTAACTTATGAGTACCATGGACACTTTTGAATTTAAATTTATCAAATATTTATATATTTTAATCTGCAATATAAAAATTAGATTCTTCTTATTTTTAAAAAACTTTTCTTTAAATTCTAGTTATTTTTCTATATTTCTAGTTATTTATTTTCTGGTTCGTAGTTTTTCTTTATTTTTTAATCATTCCTTTAAATTTTTGTAGATTTTTCATTAATTAAGTCTTATTTTTGTCACTTTTTACACAGTCATTTGGAATTTATTTTTATATTATTTTATATATATTATTTTTATTTTATTGTTACTTTTTGGCTAGATTGTAATTTTTTAGAAAAATTTAGTTATATTCCTCAAATTTATAAGTTTTTTTTTTATTTTTACAGTAATTTTTCTTTAATTTCCAGCTATCTTTTTCTATTTTTGAGATATTTTTCTCTTTTTTAAGAGAAAATAATTTCTTTTTGATTTTAGAACTAAAATTTTGATACTCTAGTGATACTTTTTACATTCTAGATATTTTAATCCCTAATATAATAATCAGCTTTTTCATTTCTAGTGATTCAACTACATTCCTAGTTAACTTTTTACTTGTCCGCGATTTAACTACTTATTTTATTGAGACCTTTAAATGCCTCATTTTGAAAACTCATTTATAGCTATTTTCTTCTCATTCTAGTTATTTTCCTTTTTACCGGTAATTTTCTGCACTTTTTAGTTATTATTTTCACTTTATATTTATTTTTTAGTTTTTTCTTCACATCCTTTAAATTTCACTTTATTTCATTTCTTATATATTCTAATACTTGTATAATCATTTTTTAAAGCTCAAGTTACTTTTTTTATTTTCTAATAACGTTTCTTTAATTTTGAGTTATCTCGTTTAATCTTTATTATCACGACTTTTTTACTTTACAAATATTTTTTTAATTTACTACTTTTATTCTTGATCAATTTTAGTTATTTTCTTCATTTTCTAGTTATTTTTAATTCTATTTTTATTTTTCAATGAAATTTCAAGTTTTTTGTCACCTATTTGTAATGTTCCTTAATTTTGAATTTTTTTTATGTACTACTTATTTTTCATTAATTTCAGTTATTTTCTTCATTTTCTAGTTATTTTGGTTTCTTTTGCTAGCATGTTTCTATTTAATATCAATTAATTATTCACTCTTAAAATTTTTTCTTTATTTCCAAGTTATTTTCAAAAATGTTCTAATTACTTTTTCACAAGTTTCTCTTTATTTTTTCCAATTTTAGTTATTTCCTCACTTTATTGTAAATCTGTATAATTTTTCAGTTCTTTCTTTCATTTGCCTGTTATTTTTCTAACTTTCTATCATTTTTTTACATTTTTAACTTAATTTTCCCATTTTTAAAAGATTTTTTCACTTTATTCTAATTTTATTTAATTTCTTTTATATATTTTACAAACTATTAGTATACTGAAAAAAATGTTTAGTCATATCAACAAAAATTTGGTTGAACCAACCAAAAATTTGGTTGAGCCAACAAAATTTTTGTTGATATGACTAAACATTTTTTTCAGTGTACCTAATTTCTTCAATTTCTAATTTCTTCTTGTAATTAAAAAAAATTTTCTTTTTACCAATTTTTGTTCATATTCTCTTTAACTATCTTTATTATTTAGCTATTTTTCACTTTGTATGGATTTTCATCAATTTTAGAATGGTTATAAAGGGGTTAAATAAAAAAAAAGAAATCCCATTTTTAGCAAAACTTTATATTGTGTCTATAAAAATTCCTACGGAAAATTTAATTCTTCCTCCTCCACCTATAGAATTTCTTAAACACCAAACTGGAAACTTTTCGCCGAATCAAGGACTGAATTAGGGCTCTTTTATTGTACATAAACCCTTTTTTTTCATAAACAAATAGTCAGTGTCCCTTTACGCAAAAAATTCTAATAGCCTCACAATTTTTACAATTCACAACTTTATTAACTCATTTTATATTATTATTTTCCCTTGTTTCTCCATATTTTGGTATTTCCGTATTGTTTGCAGTTTCGCAAATGTTTTGCAGAATTGGCGTAAGTCGAACAATGTAAGCAACTCTGCGCTTTCAGCCACTGACAAATTCTTGGATCGTAAATCCCATAAATTTCTCTTAAGTCAGCGCCACAAATCAAGACAATTGAAATCTATGAAAAGAACAATTTTTTTTTTATTTCTCTTGATTCTTCTGTAAAGAGAACCTCAAAGGAAAGCGGGTCTTTATTCCACTGAAAAGTGGAACGGCCTTTAATTCAGATCTAATTAAGGTTCTGGGCTCCGCGTACAAATCCTTATACCATCCAAAACCCTTTTCATTGGAACTGATCTTGTTATACATATATATATATATAAACTGCGTCGTCTGAAATTTTGCCTCTTTTACAAAAATCTATTCTATTAAAGACTCGTTTTTGTTCCATTTGACACGAGCGTTATATTACTTCCAACAGCGGATATTTCACAAGTGTCTATATTCTCTTTCTTCAAATGTCGAGTTACTTTTAAAACATCCTTTGACAACATACCAAAAGTCGGTTTTATTTAATCTTTCTTACAAAGTGCAAACAACTAGAGAAATATATTATTCCAACTTGCAACTTTAATTTCAGAATGAAAGAACACATTTTTTCGCGTCTTGGAAAATTCCAGAAAACTCTCTTTGTTAAGAGAAACTGTCGTAATGCAGTATTGTCTGAAAAAAGTGGAACGTGAAAATTAGTAGCAGAAATCCTGATTCTTGGATAACGAGGAATTTTTCCTTTCATTTCCCCGCTTAAGATCTTTGTCTAAATTTTAACGATTTTTATTTTTAAGAATTTTAGACAGATTTTTGTAAATTTCTTTTTTTGTTTTCTGGACCTTGAAAACATCAACCATAGTATCATTTTGATTCGCTAAATCCGAATCCAACATCGCAGAATTATAATATAATTATAATTATAACCCGACTATTAGCATTTATATATGTCTAAGATCAATAGAAAATTTATGATCTTTAAAACGCTTTTTTAAAAATTGTTCTACAGTGATTTTTGACAAAGATATGATGTTTTAGGAGAGACTAGGGCATAGGTAGAGTTGCAAAATTCTCGGTAATTTAAAATCCGCACGGAAAAAAATTAATCACAAAACTTGAAATAAGTTTAATTCTTATTTGTAGAGAGTTAAAAATATATCTAATTTAAGCATTATAATCAAACTTTTTATAATAAGTTATGCTTCATTTTGCAAAACGTTATATCAGAAAATGACATTTTAATGAAATCTCTAATTTAAAGATATGTTCATTTAACAACCCATACATGTATAAACCTATATAAAGGTTATGCCAAACATATTCTATTATTCGGAAATATAATATTTAAAAATATTCATTTTGTGGGATTTAAAGAAGATTTGACTAAATTTAAATCGATTTCTTTTTTTCATTAATAATTTGTTTTCCATTAATAATTATTTTTGTCGATTACTTGTAAACAAAACGTTTTACCATTTCTTTTAAATTTCAAAACACATACATTCTAATTAATTCATTTTTGCTCTATAAATTTCAATAATAAATTAAATTTTATTTATCATGTGCTATTATAGAATGTTGAATTATACAATGTATATCATTAAAATATTATTTCTTATTCTAATAATATTAAAAATTTTCTACAAAGGATTGAAAAAATAGATAATTGTATAAACTTAAAATGAACGTTTAAATGAACGAAATTATTATTTTGACATTTTTTAGATTCAAACTTAATAAAAAATTATGTTTATAAATATGAATTAATTAATTGCAATATTTTGAGAATTATTTTTTTTTTTATATTTTGTGTAGCAAAAGTTATTTTTCAAAATATTTCCCTGCAAAAAAGTTTCGGTGATTTCGAAACTGCAGGAACATGATAATCATAATAGTTGTGAATGTTGCTCCGATACGATGGCTGGATCAGTCATTTGCTGTTTTTTTTTCCATATATAACAGAATTAGAGATTTCTAATATCGTTTTTTGGCATAAGAATATGTGTTCTTTATATTATTAATATTTTAAACAGATATCAATCTTTATTTTTATTTTAAAGAATTAATTACACCTTACTTTTGATTTTAGAGATAATTTATGCTTGAATCTCATATTACATGCCAAATTTTGATATTGATTTTTTCCGTGCGGTTATATTTTCGAGAATAGAACCGAGAATATTCTCCTTCCAGAGAATTTATGAGAATTTTCTATGTTTAAATATGAGCTCCACAATTTTGAGATACAAACAATTTATTTTAAAAAAAATGGATAAATAACAAAATAATTATAATTACAAACTAAATTTAATTTAGAAAATGATGAAAATAATTTACAATTTATGAAAATTATGAAGAAATAATATAAATAATTTAAAATTGAAAAAAATAATTAAAATTAGAGAAAATAATTGAATAAAATGCATAATATGTTTTAAATAAAGAAAATTTAAAGAAAATTTCAGAAAAATCCTTGATACTTTTAGAAGTTCATTGCAAAAAAAAAGAAAATATAATTAACAATTAGAAAAAATAAATGATAAAAGATAAACATAATTTAAAATTGAGAATAAGAACAATATTTAATTTAAGAGAAATAATTGCAAAAAATACAGAATATAGGTACATAAAATACAAGAAAATCGTAGATGTAATTGAAAATTGAATAGAAAAAGGAAATTTCGGATGAATAATTAGAAACTTTTTGGAAATTATGAAAAAGAACGTAAGTAATTGAAAATAATAAACAAATAATACAAATAATTGAAAATTAAATTAAATGATTGAAAATGATTAAAAATTGTAGAAAATAATGGGAAATTTGAGAAAAATATTTTAAAATTTTAGAAAATAATTTAAAAAAATAAGAATAATTAAAACTTATGGAAAATAATAAAATTAGAAACTTGAAGACAATAATTCCAATATGATAAAAATAATGATAAGTTGAAAAAAATTTTGTAATTTTTCTTTCAATTATCAACTATTTTTTTTAAATTTTCAATCTTTAATCTTGTCAATTTAATTCTTCAATCTTCCATTTATTTATTTAATTTTTAATTATTTTCTTCCATTTTAAATTGCATTCTTCGTTTTTCAATTATTTTATTCACAATTCAATAGTTCTCGCATTTTGTGAATTATCAAATATTTTCTTGAAATTTCAATACAATTCTTCAATTTCCAATTGATTTCTTTAATTGGAATTTATTTTTTACCATTGTTTCCATTATTTTCATCAGTTTTCAATTGACAATTTATTAATCTTCTTCAATTTTATGATTATTCATCAATTTTAGAAATTTTTTTGTTCGAATGCCGGTTTTTCGAATTTTTCTTTTAATTGTCAGTTATTTTTTTTTAATCGTTAACTTTTTGTTTTTTAATTGTTAATTGTTTTCGTCAATATTTCATTATTTTCGTCATATTGCAATTTTTCTTTTAATATCAATTATTTTCTTGAAATTTACATTTCATTCTTTAATTTCCAATTTATTTCTTCAATTTTTAATTATTTTCTTCAAATCTCAAAAATGTTCTTTAATTTTCAATTATTTTTATCGATTTTCAATTAATTCCTTAATATTAATTAATTGTCGTATTTTCTCAATTATCAATTAATTTCTTTCAATACAACTATTGAATTTCCAATTGATTTCTTTAATTTCCATTTATTTTCTACAATTTTTGCCATCATTTTTTATCATTTTTACCATAATTTTCATCAGTTTTCAATTGGCAATTTATTATTTTTCTTCAATTTCATGAATCTCACCATTAGTCGATTTTTTTTCAATTGCTAATTTTTTTTTAATAGTTAATCATTTTTGTCATATTGTAATTTTTCTTTTGATTTTAAATTATTTTCTTAAAATTTACACTTAATTCTTTAATTTCTAATTTATTTCTTAAATTTTTTCATTACTTCTTCAATTCTTAAATATTTTCTTTATTTTTCAATTATTTTATCGATTTTTATTTTATTTCTCAATATTCAATAATTCTTTGATTTTTTCAATTATTTATTTCACTCATAAATATTGTTTTAAATTTTCAATACAATTATTCAATTCTAGAACTATTCTCTTTAATTCTCAGTTATTTTCCTCAAAACTGAATTACACTTTTCAATTCTCAATTATTTTTTTTAATATTAGTAAATTATCGCCTTTTGCTATTATTTTTTTGATTATTATTAAGTTTCTTTAATTTTAAATATAATTGGACAATTATTTTCTTCATTTTTCACATATTTTCTTCAATTCTCAAATAATTTCTCAATATCCAATAATTTTCTGATTTTTTCAATTATTGGTTTTACTCATAAAAATTGTTTTAAAATTTCAACACAATTATTCATTTCTAGAACTATTGTCTTCAATTCTCAGTTATTTTCCTCAAAATTGAATTTCACTTTTGAATTCTCAGTTATTTTTGTTAATATTAATAGATTATCGCCTTTTTTCTTTTATTTTTTTTAATATCATTAAGGATCTTTAATTTTAAATACAAATTGTTCAATTAGGTATTTTTCTTAAATTTTAATTTCATTTTTCAATTTTTATTTTATTCTACAGTTTTCAATTGTTTTTTTTTTCTGTATTCATTATTTCTCGGCTTTTTTCAATTACTTTTTTTTATTTTGAAGTATATTCATAAATTTCAATTCAATTCTTCAATTTTGTATTGCTTTCTTCAATCTTCAAAATATTTGCACTTTTAGGAAAAATAATATCTTCATTCAAAATCCTAGTAGAACAATTTTTAAAAAAGTATTTTAAAGGTCATAATTCAAGCTTTCTGTTGATCCTAGACATGTATAAATGTTAAATCGGGTTTAGATTCTATCGAACAAAAAGTACCATTTTATTGATTTTGAGGTTAGGTCCAAACTCAGATCTCCTCTAGACCAATATAAATAATTCTGATGGCGGATTCAGATTTAGCGCGTCAAAATATTTAAAAAAATATGGGTCTCATATCCAGATCAGAAAACTATTTTTTTTTTTTGCTCAGCTGTGATATTTATTATCCAGAGAGAAATTTTCAAAAATAACTTTCACAAAAAAGTGATTAAAATTCAAAAACTTTTTTCGTAATTGATCACTTTTATCAGATGCGGCAACTTCTCGTTCCGGAAACCGCAACATTTCGTTCTCGTTTTTGCATTAAATATGCAAATCTGAAAATTGCGAGCGTTACAAACTCTATCTATGTTTAGAGAGTCATTTCCGCATGTCATCCAGAATGATCTCTAATTCACTGCGGCGCATATATAGGTATACTTTTGAGATTAGAGCGTTTCTACTATTCATAAGAATCGTTCAGCAATCATCTTCCTTTATGTCATCCTTTTTCTCCTTTTTAAGAGAAACATGTTGTAATATAACTCGCAGTTGTATTGGTTGAAATGTGTGTATATACATATAACGCCCACATACGTAATAAAAAAAAAAAACTGCCCCGGGCACATAAACAGGATTCGTAGCTCTGGGCTTTATGATCAACGTTTATTTTTATAGTTCTAATATATTCTCAGATAGACAGAACACATTCATATTTTATTATATGAACGAAAAGTTCAGTGGCTCTCGTGAAGAGGCTAACATTTGGCATCTATAAGTATTCGAAGGTAATGCTTCGAAGATCTCTGAATGTTTCTATATTCAACTTGTGCATTTCCATCGGTCACATATCGTAAGAAACTTTTTAGAATACCTTCCGAATATGCAGCAGTATTGACCAAAATTTATCAAACTCAAACACTAAAGTTCTCAGTCCAAGTCAAAAAGAGATATTAATAATGCATCTCTCAACGATAGTGAGGTATGAATTTAGCAAACTTTTTCGAAATGTCAAGCTTTCCACAAGCTGACTAAATTTTTTGTAAAATGTATAGTGAAAATTGTTTCTCATATTTTTAAGAATATAATTTAGTAATATATAAAGTAAATATTATATCGTAAATAATACTATTATATCTAATTTTAAATAAATTTGTGTTAATTCATTGTCTTTACTTATATTTACCTTTTAACCCCCTACCACAAAATTCTACATTTTCAGGGGCGGCGACTTGTGTGCAAATTCTATAGAGCAAAAAACTCCCTCGTGGAATTCCATATGTCAAAATTACAGACAAAAAATAAATTTCTTACTAAGAATGTGGATAAAGGAATTTACAATTTGAAGAAAATGCTTAAAATTTAAAAATGAAAAATCATACTTGGTATAAATAATTGAAAAATGGTGAAAGAAGTTGAAAATTCATTAATAAACAATTTAACTAATTTGATATTGAAGAAAATAATTCAAAACTGAAAAAGTTTTATTTGAAAAAATTAAAGAAAATATTGAAACTTGCGGAAATTGAATTTAAAAAATTAGGGAAAAAAATTGAAAAATAATAGAAATATTTAGAAATTAAAGAAAATTGTTGAAAAATGATAAAAATAGTTGACATTTGTAGCAAATAATTAAAATCATAAAAAAAAAATAATTTTATTGATAAAAATTTAAGAAATTTTTAAATAATTTTAAGTTTACTAATCTCAAAGATTAAAGAAAATAATTGAAACTTGGGAAATAAAATTTAAAAATGAAGGAAAAAATGAAAAATAATTAAACTGAAATTGCAGAAAATTTTTGAAAAATGATAAAAATAGTTGAAAATTGTAGCAAATAATTAAAATCACAAAAGAAAATAATTTTTAAAAATTAAATGGATTTTTAAATATAATCTTAAATTTACTATTCTCAAAGAGTGGATTAATTCAAATTTTAATCAATGAAATTTCAAATTATTTCAAGTTCGAAGAATTATAATATATAATTGTAGTCTTGCTTATCTCAAATATATTCTGCAATTTTTTAAATTATTTTTTACAAATTTTTATAATTTTCTTTAATTTACAATTATTTCTATCAATTATTTTGTTATTAAATTTATTTTACAATTAATTTTCAATTATTTGTTGATTAATTTTCTAATTTTTTTATTATTTATCTCAAATTTTAGTTATTTTTTCAATTTACAATTATTTTCATCATTCTGCAATTATTTTCTTATATTACAAATATATGTTGAAATTTTTTCAATTATTTTACACAAACTAAAATTATTTTCTTCAATTTTTAATTATTTTTATTACTTTACAAATATTTTTTCCAATTTTTTATTATTTTCATTATTCTTCAATTAATTTCTTAGATTTCGAAATATTTTTTTCAAATTTTAATAATTTTCTTCAATTTTCAAATATTTTTGTTATCATTTTCCTTTTATATTTCTGCAATTATTTTCACCACCTTTTAATTAGATATAGGTTAATGATTTTTCAGTTATCTTTCTAAATTTTCATTCATTATCTCAAATCTAAGTTACTGTATCCACGTTTCAATGTAATACCGGAAATTTCAATTATTTATCTCAAATTTCTATTTTTTTCTTCAATTTACGATTATTTCTATCATTTTTCCATTACTTCTTGTAATAATCAATTATTTTGTTAATAATTTTCAATTTTTTTATAATTTATCACAGCTTCTACTTATTTTTTCAATGTACAATTTTTTTTATCATTCTGCAATTATTTTCTTTCATTACAAATATATGTTGCAATTTTTTTAATTATTTCTCTAAAAACAACACTATTTTCTACAATTTCTAATTATTTTTATTACTTTTCAAAAATCGTCTCGAATTCTTTATAACTTTCATTACTCTTCAATTAATTTTCTAGATTTTAAAATATATTTCTCAAATTTTAATAATTTTCTTCAATTTGTTATTATTAATATTATCATTTTGCGATCAATTCCTTCAATTTTTAATTATTTTTATTACTTTGTAAATAATGTCTCGAATTTTTTATTATTTTAATTACTCTTCAATTAATTTCCTAGATTTTGAAACATATTTATCAAATTTTCATCATCTTCTTCAATTTTTAATTAGTTCTATTACTTTGCAAATATTATTTCGAATTTTTTATTAGTTTCATTACTCTTCAATTAATTTTGTAGATTTTAAAATATTTTACTCAAATTTTAAGAATATTCTACAATTTCCAATTATTTTTGTTATCATTTTGCTATCGATTTCTTCAATTTTTAATTATTCTCACTATTCATTCTTCAATTAAATTCCTAAATTTTTAATTATTTATCTCATTTATCAATTATTTTTGCAAATTCAATTTCTTTTATCTTTTTACAATTATTTTCTTCACTTTTTAACTAGATATACTAATTATTTTTTAATTAATTTCCTGATTTTTTATTTATTATCTCAAATCTAAGTTACTGTAACCACGTTTCAACGTTTTAATCATTCCTTAATTATTATTTTTCTCATGTTTAAAATACTCTTGTCTTGACAATCTTTGATTATTTTTTTGTGAAATTGCAATGATTTTCAAAAATTTTATATTATTTTGATTATTTGTTGATTAATTCCGAAAATTTCAATTATTTATCTCAAATTTCCATTATTTTCTTCAATTTTCGATTATTTCTATAATGTTGTAACTACTTTCAAAAGTTAAAAATTCTTGAAATCATGTCGTAATAAGGTACTTTCATTTACTTTACAAATATTCTGTATTGTTTAAAATTATTTTTTTAAAATTGGAATTAATATCTACAAATTTCAACTATTTTTATCACTTTCCAAAAATTGTCTTTAAGGATTTTCATTATTTTTCAATTTTCCCCCTTAATTTTAAATTTAACTTCCTGAAGTTTCAATTTTTTTTTTTAATTTTTTCAAATAAAACTTTTTTAGTTTTAATTATTTCCTTCAGTATCAAATTAGTTTCATTATTTATTAATTAACTTTCAATTTCTTTCGACATTTTTCAATTATTTTAAAAAATATGATTTTTGTTCTTTTAATTTTCAATGTTTTAATCATTTTTCAATTATTTTTTTTTTTTAAATTTTCAATGTTTTAATCATTTTTCAATTATTTTTCTCAAATTTCAATTAAGTTCGTCAACTTTTTTTTTTTATTTGCAATGATTTTCACAAAGTTTATAGTATTTTGATTATTTGGTTATTCATTCTGAAAATGTACTCGAAATCAAATAAATTTGTCAACTTTTGCGGTACAATAATTACGCTAATTAAAAAACTCTTTAATTTATTAATGTTTTATTTCTCCCCCTCCTCCTCGGACAATATTAGGTTTGCTGATGGCAAAAATTTACAAGTCGCCGCCCCTGTACATTTTCTAGTTATTTCGTAATACGTTTTATAGTAGTTTCGATTAATAATTTTTTTTTCTTTTGACACTTTCTTACAATTATTTTATTTTAGTTTTTAAAATATTTTAAATCAATTTTATGAGGGTAAACGACGCTGTAGTTTTTCATCAGTTTATAGGTTTTTTCAGCAATTTGTCTTTCCTTTTTTATTTTGAAGTAATTTTTTTTTTTTTTTTTAGGTACACTTAATCTGCTTCTGATTATTATTACTCTGGTAATTTTTCTCCACATTCTTGTTATTTTTCAACACAATCAGGTGATTTTTATCAATATATACGTATTTTTTGAATTTCGGTTATTTTTTAAAACTCTAGTACTTTTTGTGTTTAATTTTTTTTTCTTCAAATTCAAATTACTTTTTTTTCTTCAGTTTATAGTTGTTTTTTTCTTCAATTTAGCGTTCCTTTTTCACTGTATAATATTTTTCTTATTTTCCTAGTTACTTTTAATGAACTGCTAATTATTATTTTACACTCTAGTCATTTTTTTCCACTTTTTAGTTATCTTTCAACAAATTCAGATAATTTTTATTACTGCATTATTATTTTTAATTTTCCAATTATTGTTTTTAAATTCTTGTTCCTTTTTTGTCCTATTAATTTTACTTCTAGGTATTTTTTACGTTTTAAGTAGTATTTCTTCAGCTTATAGTTTTTTTCTACAATTTGTTACTCTTTAGTCACTTTACAGTATTTTTATTCCTTTTCTAGTTACCTTCAATCAAATTCTGGTTATTATTTTCCAATCTAGTAATTTTTTTCTGCCTTCTAGTTATTTTTAAATTTTTTTTAAGAATTCTTTTTCACTTAAAAGTTATTTTTTTCACTTTCATTCATTCCTCACTTTATAGTTTTAATGTTCTTAATTTTTTAAATAAACTTTATAACTTTACAGTCTTTCGTCATTTCATACTATTTTTCCTTTTTGCGATTTTCTTTATATGCTTTATAGTAATTTTTTCACTTTATCTATAGTTATTGCTAGTCAACTTCTAGTTGTTCTGGTTACTATTTCTCTTTCTAGTAATTTAATTACAGCTTTTATTTCAGGTTTTTTGGTCCCTTTCTAGTAATTTTTACTTCTTTTTTTTTTTGTAATTTCGACCATTTTAAAGTTTCTAATAATTTTTGCCAGGTTTTCGAGTTATTTTTCTATATTTTCTAGTACTTTTCATTAGTAAATCGATAATGTTTATACTTTCTAGTTATTTTTTAAAACTTTGATCCTTTTTTAAAAGTACGTTATTTTCACTCCTATAATATTTTTTATCATATATTCTATAGCAATATTCACTTATTTTCTAACATCATTATCTTTATTTTTATAAAGTTTTTCTATAACTTCTAGTTAATTTTCAGTTTTAAGTAAAATTAAAAATTTTTTTTTTAATTGCTCATGCGCTTTTTTCTGAATTTTTTAGTTAATTTTTTATGTATTCGAGTAATTTCCATCAACATATAATTATTTTGAACATTCAAGTCATTCTTTAAAAACTCTTTGTACCTCTTAGTGTCAATTATTATTTTTCTACAATTTCTACTTATTTTCACTTTTAAATAATTCTTCTTCAGTTTCTAGTTTTTTCCCTTAATTTGTCATTCTTTTTTCGTATTATAGAAGTTTTATTCCTTACCTTTTTGCTTTTTAGATATTTTTTCATATTTTTTATTTTCTTTTTTATTTTCTACTTGATTTACTTGGTTTACTTTCTAGTTGGCGTTTTTTCAATTCCAAATATTTTTTAACTTTAGAGTAGTGTTTTCTTATTTTACAGTTATATTTTTAAAAGATTCTAGTTATTTTGTTCACTTTTAAGTAATTTTTTTACTTTTAATTAATATTATTCCCTACTTAATATGTTTTTCTTAAGTTTCTCGTTTTCCTCTTAATTAATATTTTATTGTTAAGTAATTTTTCTCTATTTTTAGTAATGTTGTTTAAAGTATAAATATCTTTTGTCCCTGTTTATTTTTTCTTATCTTCTTGTTATGTTTTAAATTTGTTATTCTTATACTTTCTAGTACTTTTCCTTTACTTACAGTTATTTTTCAATTTTTTTTTTTAGTAATTTCTATTCATTTTAATTTATTTTCTTCTCTTCTATTTTATTTTGTAAATTTCTAGTAGTCTTTTTACTTTTAAGTAATTCTCCAGTTTTTATTATTTTATTCCTGAATTTCTCATTCTTCTTTTATTTTATAGTTATTTTTCTCTCTTTTGTATTTCATTTAAACAGTTTCTAGTTATTATTTTACATTTTAGTAAGTTTATTCTAATGAAATTAATATTAATTAGTCATTAAATCTTACTATATTAATATTGTTTTCATATAATTCAAAAACAAACTCAAGAATTAACTATTTCGATTCGTAAAATCATAATAATTACTATAATCCTAACTAGAAATAAAATAACTAAGTTTATAAATTCTTGTCTAATTTACTTTGTGAAAAAAAATACTAATACTTAAATTTTCTTTTATACCATTTCCGTAATTTTATCTCTTTATTCGCTACATAATACGTATGAATAATATAATTTTCCTCTTCGTTTCAGAATGGATGGATTAAACCTCTGGAGAGTATATTTGACCACCTTTTCATTTGTTCATTTTCCAGAAAATTATTTAAAAATTTCTCCGTTTGTAATGACATTAATTATGTTCAATCCTATAATATAACAAAAAAATATAATTTTTACCTTCTCATTAATAATTCACTTTAGTTCTAATTTACAGATAAATATAATATGAAAATCCTTTGCAATATAAATTCATAAAAAATGTAAAGTTAACTTAACGGCTGATCAAACATAGAGTTCTACTACTAGAAAGTTAGCATAGCAATGTGTTTCTAACTATACAGAAATGCTTTGCAAATATTTATAATCACATTAATGATATTTGACCAAGAAACTACATTTGACCTCAATTAAATTTCTTCTTTTTCTTTATGGATCCGCCATTTTGAAATTTAAAATATCGTTAATACACAGAAAAAACTCACTGTCATTCATTTGCGCTGCTTCTCGTTTTAAGTTTCGCTTTAAAATGAGAAAAAAAAAATTCTTAAAAGTAGAAAAATCAGGATAAAACCTAAAAATTAATTAAAAGGTCAAATTGTATCAATTATATTTATCATTTTTAAATTAATTTCTAAAATTTTTCAATTAATTTCTCAAATTTTCAAGTATTTTTCGCAAATTTTAATTATTTTTATTTATTTAAAAAAAATTCTACAATTTTTTTAATTATTTATAACAAGTTTTGTTGATTGTTCAACTTATCATTGTTTTGATCATATTTCAATTATTTTCCACAATTTTTAATTATTCTTATTTTTCAAAATTATTTTCTAAGATTTTTAAATATTTTTTTCAATTATCCCATTTTTTTTTCACTTTTTAATTATTTTCAATTTTTTTCATAATTTCCAATATTTTAAACTATTTATCTGATATTTCAATTAATTATTTCAATTTTCAGATATTAGTATTATTTTTTTTATTATTATCTTCAATTTTGAATTTTTTACGTTCTTTTTCATAATTTCCAAAAAGTTTTTCATTATTTATCTGACATTTGCATTACTTTATTCAATTCTTAAATGTATCTAAGATTTTCTTGTATTATTTTATGAACCTATATTCTGTATTTTTTGAAATTATTTCTCTTAAATTAAAAACTGTTCTTACCCCATTTTTAAATTATGTTTATCTTTTTTTATTTATTTTCTCTAATCTTTAATTATTTTTTTTTTTTCAATGAACTTCTAAAAGTTTTAAGTATATTTCAGAAATTTTGTTAACCTTTCCTTTATTTAAAATATAGGATATATTTTTCTCAATTATTTTCTCAAATTTTAATTAACCTTTTCTATTTTAATATTTATGTTTTTTATTCAGTATCTTCTTAAATTTTTAATCATTTTCATTATTTCTGAATTCGATTCCTAAATTTTTAATCATTTTCATCATATATCAATTATTTCCCTCAATTTGTAATTATTATTCTCATTTTGTAAAATTAAATTTGAAGATTTTTAAGCATTTTTCTCAAATTCAATTATTTTTTTGCAATTTTTAATTATTTTCATTTGTTTTCATAATTTTCTAAATTTTTTATCAATTATCTGAAAAATCAATAATTTTTAGCTTTCTTCAATTCCTTAATTCATTTCCTTAATTATTTTCATTTTTATCAATTAAGTTCTCAGATTTTCAAGCATTTTTCTCAAATTTTAATTATTATTGTTTATTTTAAAAAAAATCTACAATTATCTCAATTATTTATTTCGAATTTAAATTTTTTTCAACTTATCATTATTTAGTTTTATATTTCATTTGTTTTTTTAAATTTCAAATTTTAAAATCAATTTCCAATTATTTTCCGCATCTTTTAATTATTTAATTAATTTTCTATATTTTCAGTTATTATCTCATATTTAGATTATTATCTTCAATTTTTAATTTTTTAAACGATTTTTCAGTTATTTTCTTTTGCTTAAAAATAAATTATGTATTTTTCCTATTATTTTCTCTAATTTCTAATTATTTTCATTATTTTTGCATAATTTCCAAAAATTTCAATTATTTATCTTAAATTTTAATTATTTTCAGCATATTTTAATTATTTTTCAAATTTTTAAATTATTTTCATCATATACCTATTCATTTTTTTTTTCGATTTCAAATTACTTTTATCATTTTTCAATTATTTACCCCAATTTTCAATTATTTAATTTAGTATTTAAATCAATTTTCAATTATTTAATTCAATTTTCAATTATTTACCCAGATAGCACGTAACCTTGTAGCAACCTTGCTGCTATGTTGCCGTGCAAGTTTTGCAATATTGACGGGCAACATTGCGGCAAGGTTGCTGCAAGGTTAAAATGCCCCACCTTGCCCAACCTTGCACAGTAAGCTTGCTGGAAGCTTATCGCAAGATTGCACCGAAAGCTTGCAGCAAGGTTGCACGGTAATATTGTGGCAAGATTGTTCGGCAAGATTGCATGGCAAGTTTGCTGCAAGGTTGCTGCAAGGTTGTAGCAAAGTTGCGATGAGGTTGCTGTAAAGTCATAAAATACAATTAAAATAATTAAATATGGTTAATTTTTGAATGTTCATAAAAAAAAATTTTTTTTATTTAAATTAAAGCAATTTTAAAAAGTAGAATTTTATTAACTATGGAAAGAAATTTTTACAACCTTGCAGCAACCTTGCACATCAACCTTGCAGCAACCTTTCAGTAACCTTGCAGCAAGCTTACCATGCAATCTTGAGCACGGTGGAACATTTTAACCTTGCAGCAACCTTGCCACAATGTTGCCCGGCAATATTGCAAAACTTGCACGGCAACATTGCGGCAAGGTTGCTGCAAAGTTACGTGCTATCTGGGCATATTATTTGTTTATTATTTTCAATTACTTAAATTCTTTTTCATAATTTCCAAAAAGTTTTTATGTTTATATCTGAAATTTTCATTGTTCTATTCAATTTTTAATTAAATCTATTATTTCTTCATAATTTTTTTAAATTTTTAATCATTTTCATCATTTTCTGAATTAATTTTCTTAATTTTAATTGTTTATCCCAATTTCAATCATTTTTCTTTTAAATTTTCAATTATTTTCTCCAATTTTTCATTACTTTTATTTTTTTCAATTTATTTCTAAGATTTTGAAGTATTTTTCTCAAACTTAAATTGTAATGATAATTATTTTGTTATTTATCATATTTTATTACAATAAATTGTTTGTGTTTCAAAATAGTGTAGATGAGCTCATTCAAACATAGAAAATTCTCATAAATTCTCTGGAAGGAGAATATTCTCGAGAATGTAACCGGATTTTTAATTACCGAGAATTTTGCAACTCTAGTCAGTGTTACCAACCTTGGCGATTTTTTTGCGGTTGGCTGGCTCCGAAATTTTTTAGTTTTGGCAAATCTGAAACATTTGTATCATGTGATACAAATCACAAAAATAATTGATTTAGTGATACACTATTTTAAAAAAATTGTATTTACCATTAAATTAACTATATACCGAAAACGAGTTACCAATTTAATTTAAAATATTTACTTCAAAATTTGTATATCTATTTGGAAAAATCAATCAAATGCAATAAATAACAATAATAATTGTTATCTTTTCTTTCTTCTCTAATTAAACACTCTTGTCAGTTTTTGAAATTGCCACGCTTTTATTTGGGGATTTTTCTTTTTAGAACTAGCGCTTTTGCGGCTATCTTGTTGGCAACACTGACTCTGGTTGTCACTCCTGCGTGTCAGTGAACAACTCTCCTAACCTAAAAATGTGTTTTATTTAATTTTTCAAATACAAAAAACTGACTTCGAGAATTAAAATATCTTTTGTTGTAAGGTGTTTCTATAGTAAAAGCAAGTGTTTTAATAGTATCGTTTTTCGATAGTTATTTGTTATTATTTAATAATTCCGTACTTCGCTCAATATGAGACAAATCTACCTCATTTTTTTGAGACGTATTCAGTCTCCAAACTCGTAGTGAATCAATTCTTAGAAACTTTTCCAACAACTCTCCCAAAATCCAACAAAAAATTCCACTGGAATTCTTTTGCAAAAATATTTATTCACAGTGATTAAGGAAAGTATAAATCAGCAAAATCCACAGCCAGGATGAGACGCTTTTGGCGAAAACTCGGGAAATTTGTTGATTTTACAATAATGCTGTTTGAGGATCAGTTGTAAGGCAAATACCTTTGAAGAAACATGCACTAGACTTGTCACTGGAGACTTTAAGTTTACTTTAGTCTAGTCTAAGCAAACTGTCTCTTTGAGGATGCGGACTGACGAAGAAGCACACTGTATCCAAAGTCAAGAAGTTTAAAATCTAGTACATACAGGTCCAGCCTGTTTCAACGAGGCTCGAAAATGATACCAGTGGCAATGTTTTAAGTGTTGGTTGGCAAGAAGTACCTCCGAAGTGATAAATCCCATGTGACCCAGCGACTAGCTTCCCTGCAGCGTTTTGGTCTGCTTGCGACGAGCCGGAACTAACTCCCACTGCGAAATATTACCTTGTTCTCACGAAGAAGGATCACCACGAATAATTTTATGATGTATAACTGTCTTTGTTTTCTAACTGTGAAAAGTTCGCGAAACTATTGCTTGTTGTCGCTTTGTGTATTCGTCCTCAAAGGACACGACAGCTTCGAGAAAGATAAAGTGCAGAATTCTGCTTGAGACGGCTGATATTATTATCACGTGTATAATTATTTCTATTTAGAATAAGGTAGAACTTGGGAAGCTTTTAAAAAACTGGTTCACAAGATATAAATGGGTGATTCTTCACTGAGTGGTTATTTTTACTTCCCCATTTAATAACTTTTAACCTTATATAAATAAATATTTAATTCTTTGTACAGTTATTCTTTGTTATTATGTTTATTAATATCATGATTGAAAAATATTTTTTTTTAACATCAAAGGACATGAAATGGTTAAAAACTCCTCAAATCTGCACTTTTTTAGGTTCTCCACATAGGACTCGTGAGATTTAATACATTTTTTTTTTAAATAAATCATATTTTTAAAATATTTTTATCTGTTCTAATCGACAGTTTATCTCAAAAGCTTCGTTTTTTGTGTATTGTTTTCCAGTTTTTATTAATAACTTTTGCGAAAATCATTTTTAAATACTTTCTCCACCTTTTTGTTATTTGGAACAGGAGTTTACATGTTCATTGTTTTTCAGTAATTTTAATCATTTTTATATTGAATTTTCACTGAATATTAATGTTATTGAGGTAAAAAATTTCCAACTTAGTTGAAGAAATAGGATATTTAGTTTTATAATTTCAAAAATTATTATTAATTTCCTGCGTATTTTAATGACATGTAAACTCCGGTTCTTCAAAAATAATTGAATTGTTTATATTTAAAATAAAATAAAAGTAATAGTGATATAAAGTAGTCAAATCTATGCAGTATTCCGCAAAGACCTTTATATTTTATTAAGTTTTTCTTCTATAATAATTTATTTTCTTTGATTCGTAAACTCCGGTTTCTGTAAACTCCGGTTCATAAAATTCGAAATACATAGGAGTAGTGTTTTGTTTTTTATAAGAATACCATTAACCTGAGTTTTAAATCAAAATATTGATTAATTTCTGTATAATTATTTACGTAATTATACTTTTTTAACTCGTGATCAAGTGTTTCAAGAATTTTCTTTGATGTCCTACAAACATCCTCTAAACAGGCTAACATCCTTAGGATATTCGTTTAAGGTAAAAAATTAAATATTTTAAAAAAATGTTTGTAACCTTTAAAATTTTTTATATAAGACTAAGGGTGTTAATTTAAGCTCAAAAATTTTTTGAATCATATTTTAAAATAATTGTTTATAAATTGTAGGTACATAAGAAATATTTAAGAAAAAATATTTTTTACTTAAAATTTTAATGTTATCAAAAGTTACTACTTTGTGGAGAATCACCCAAATAAACAAAAAGTGACGAAAATAACTATAAATTATTTTAAATGAATTTATGATTCGGTAAAGTTATTAATTTGGTAAAAATTAATAACTATATATTGATGAAAAATATCACGAAAATTTCTATCAAATAAAATACAACATAAATTAAATTAATTAAATCTAGTTGTTAATGGCAAAACCTAGAAAAAAATACAAATTATATATAACTAGCAAGTCATTGAAATTGAATAATATTATAGAAAATTGAGGAAATAAATTGAAAATTTAAGAATTAAATTAGAATTTCAAAAAGTAATTCATAAAAAATTACAAAATGACGAAAATAATTGTCAATTGAAGACAAAATTAAAAAATTGTTGGATTAATACACAACCAAACAAAATAATTTAAAAAATAAAAGAATAATAATTATAAAATTTTTAGATAATAATTAAAAATTGAAAAAATTGTAGAAAATAATTCAAACTTGCGGTAAATAATTGATAATTGAATGAAATAGTTGAAAAATGACCAGAGTAATTGAAAATTGAAGAAAATATGTAAGAAAATAATTGTCAATTGAAAACAAAATTCGAAAAATTACTAGATTAATAAACGACTAAACAAATAATTGAAAAATTAAAAAAATTGTAAGAATAATTTTTGCAAATAATTGCAAATTAAACAACTGGATTGAAAATGAAAAAAAACAATTGAAATTGAAGAAAATAATCAAAAATTGAGGAAATAAATTGAAAATTTAAGAATTAAATTAGAATTTGAAAAAATAATTGATAATTGAAAAAAAAATTGCAAAATAACGAAAATAATTGACAATTGGAGAAAAAATTCAAAAAATGGATAGATTAATATACAACCGAACAAAATAATTTAAAACATCAAAGAATAATAATTGTAAAATTTTAAGATAATGATTAAAAATTGAACAAATTGTAGGAAGCAATTGGAAATTGCGGAAAATAATTAATAATTGAAATAAAGAAAATATGTGAAAAATTACAAAAATTATTGTCAATGGAAAACAAAATACGAAAAATGACTAGATTTATAAACAACTGAAAAAAACAATTGTAACAATTAAACAAGAAATATTAAATTTGAAGAAAAACATTGCCAATTTGAAAATTAAGAAAATTATAGGAATAATTGTTGGAAATAATTGCACAGTTAACAGCTGGATTAAAAATCAAAAGAAATAATTAAAATTCAAAAAAATAATTGGAAATTGAAGAAAGCAATAAAAAATTGAAGAATTGAATTGAAATTTCTGGAATATACTCAAAAATTTTAAAAAAGTAAGAAAAAAGCCGAGAATTAATAAATATAGAAGAAAATTATTAAAACCTGAAAAATGGAAATAAAAATTGAAGAATAGAATTAAAAATAAAAGAAAATAATTGAACAATTATTTTTAAAGTTAAAGAAACTTAATGATAATCGAAAAAAAGTAATAAAAAACGCCTATTTTTTAATATTGAAGGAAATAATTAAAAATTGAAAAGTGGAATTCAAATTGAAAGAATATACTTAAAAATTGAAAAAAAATAATTGAAAAAATCCGAGAATTAATAAATATAGAAGAAAACAATTAAAAACTGAAGAATGGAAATAAAAATTGCAGAATGGAATTCAAAATTAAAAATTATAGATTAATTAAAGAAAATTAAAATTATTGAACAATTGTATTTAAAATTAAAAAAACTTAATGATAATTGATAAAAATAATAGAGGAAAGGCGATGATTTTCAAAAAAATAACTTTGAATCAAAGAGAATAGTTCTAAAATTGAATAATTGAATTGAAAATTTATACCAAATTTTTATCAGTGAAAAAATATTCAAAAAATACGAGAATTATTGAATATTGAGGAATTAACTGAAAATCGATCAAAATAATTGAAAATTAAAAAAATATATTTAA
Organism: Ganaspis brasiliensis; assembly: GCA_037103525.1. NCBI lineage: Eukaryota > Metazoa > Arthropoda > Insecta > Hymenoptera > Figitidae > Ganaspis > Ganaspis brasiliensis. Next base: position 2,591,378 of record JAZKLR010000333.1, read on the forward strand.
GAACTAAAGAAAAAATTTAAAAATTGAAGAAAGAAATTGGAAAATTAAAGAATTAAATGGTAATTTCAAAAATAGAATTGATAATTAAAAGAAAAATTACAATATGACGAAAATAATTAAATATTGATGAACATAATTAACTATGAAAAAAAATGATTAATCATTGAAAAAAATTCGAAAAATGGTGAGAATTTTCGGCATTCGAACAAATTTTTTTTTAATTAATAAATAATCATAAAATCGAACAAGAATAATAAATTGTCAATTAAAAACTGATGAAAATTACGGAAAAAATTGTAGAAAATAAATGAAAATTGAAGAAAATTTTTGAGAATTGAAGAAAATAATTGAAAATTGAAGAAATAAATGAAAAATTACAGAATTGGATCGAAATTTCAAGAAAATAATTTATAATAATTAAAAGAAACATTGCATTATGACGAAAATAATTCAATATTGACAAAAATAATTAACTATTAAAAAAAATAATTAATAAATAAAAAAAATTCGAAAAAGGGTGAGAATAATCGACATTTAAACAAAAAAAAATTTTAAATTGATAAATAATCATAAAATTGTTGGAGGATAAATAATAAATTGTCAATTGAAAACTGATGAAAATAATGGGAAAAATTGTAAAAAATAAATGAAAATTAAAGGAAAAAATTGGTAATTGAAGAATTGTATTGAAATTTCAGGAAAATATTTGATAATTAAAAAAATGCGAGAATTATTGAATTTTGAATAAAATAATTGAAAACCCTTTATTTAAAATACCTTTGTTCAATTTCCAATTTTTCTCAGAATTTCACCAACTTTCAAAAAATCCAAAGAAAGGACCACAATTATTCCTTTAATTAACTTGAGAAATTAATTTTATCTCTTCTCTTTGCCAAAAGAGGAAAAAATTAAAAATTTCTATAGATAGAAGTTTTTTATTAGCATTATGATAAGTGCAAATATTAATTTTCTTTCATCTTTCCTGAAAAATTGACAGAAATGGAGATAGAGAATTTTAAATATCAAACCCACTTTATGCACTTTTTATAATTTTATTCTGCAAATTCAAATGATAGAATAATTCTGTTGGCGCGAATTAAAGCAAGTGAAAGAGTCTTAAAAATGTATCGAGAGATTTAAAAAAGGACTTAACGTGTGCTTAAAAAAAAGAAATAGAGCAGTCGTTAAAAAGAATCAAGAGCTTTAAAAACAATATACATAGCATCAATACAATTAGTGGCTTAAAATTTCAGTCGATTTAAATCCGAATATTTTTTAAATTTACATTTTGAAACTAAATATTAAGAAACAATTTTATATTATTGTCTGTCTGTTTGTCTGTCTGTCTATCTGTCTTTCGGTACTTTTTTTCTTAAAACACTCGTTTAAACGGAATTCGATACAGAAAAACAAGATTAAAATATTTTTCGAATTACAGTCTTTTACAAAATTAATTAATCCATGATTAATCTACACGTATATGTACAGATATATAAAATGTATTCATATACAGAGTATATTTAATGCACCAAGTAAATTAAAATTTTCGTAATCAACGGAGCACTGGATTTTTATGATTATACTGCATATTTTCTGCATATTATGCTTTGAGGCAAGTTTCTAACAGTGTAAAAATCACATCATCAAAGTTTATGTAGTTGAAAGCATGCAATTTTATTACATACTGTAAAAAAATCTGTCTCGTTTTTTATATATGTATATACGTATAAGAAGCAAATACACAGTGTGATAATAAAACTCTAATGCACTTTGTGCATTAAGCCGGATAAAGGTGCATTACAATTTTAATACAAATGGTGTAAAAATGTATATGAAACTAGACAATTAGTGAATATTATAATAATGGAACAGTGACGTTATTCACGTATTCGAATACATAAATCAAAATTAATTAATTAAAAAGTAATAATAACTTATTTTTAAAAAACACTTTCTGTCCTTTAAAAATTCTAAAAACATAATATTTTAAAATTGTTTTGTTTTTAACTTGCACGTAAAATTAATTGTTATTTTTAATTATTTGTACAAAAAAAAAGATTTCAAAAATCATTCATAAATTGTTTTTATCCTGTATTATTTGTGTCGAAACTATATACAGAACAAAAATAATCAAAATGGGTTTATTGGACTTTTTATTGCTCAAGATGATTCACGCATTTTATGTGCAGATTACATGGGATATTGCGCGTTACAGATTTTCTAAACTCACGTTTCAGTAAGTATTTTCGTGATATGAAACGTAAATAAAAAACAATTTTATCTAGTAAATATTCAGATAAATATTTTTCCAATTTAATTTTATGTTCAAATTACAGTTTATGGAAAATTAGATCCGTTGAACAACAATTTTAAACAATAATTGTAAAAGTTATATAAATAAACTGAAAAAAGTAATTTAAATGAAAGTATACTCGCGACTGCTTTTTTTTTTAATTGGCTAATTAAAATTCAAATTCCATTGTGCACGAGACAGTAATTCAACTTCAATAAATGTGAAAAATCAATTGATTTTCAATGAAAAAACTTTTACGAATTTTTGTTTTTTATTTTTTCCCTTAAAAGAGCGTTTAAATAAAACATATCAATTCCCTCGGTTGGCGAAAGCAATGCATTCTTTATCGACAATTTTAAATCATTTCAGTTGTGATTTAAACCCGTGATATTCTATATATATATATGTTTTTCACCCATTTTTGTATCTCTGTTTTTAAACGAAATTTTGTACCAAATTATCAGTACAAAAATATCACGTTTGCTTTTTTAAAACTCTTTCAATACACACATATAAATTTTTTTTATTTCTCTATTTTTTATCTCTAATATACCGAACCTGTGTTGAGTACAATTTTTAAAAAGTCTATAATTCTACAAATCGAAGCAAAATTCGTAAAAGAAATCATAAAAGTCAGCTGGCTATAAAAATTTCTATTTCCTTACAAATGGCCTCGAAAATGGTATTGAGGACAATATTCACTTTGACGTGAAAATGTTCGGGTGCCTTTATATTTGTCGAAAGTGCATTATTTGAAATTTGCAGAACTTCTCCATCTGTGTGGACAAATGTATATTTACATTTGCATGTTTTAAAAGCATGATGCATGTTTTATTGTAGCTGAACTTTAGTACAATGAGAGAGAGAGAGAGATAGAAAAAAAATGATGTCTTTTGTGCATGCTGTTTGAGTTTTTCATTTTTTCGGTTGTTAAACTGATCTCGTGTTTTTCATATCAGCAACCGTTCCCTGTTTTGTGATCCTTTTACGACGCTACAAACACACTTCACCCGAGAATGGTGTCAATAGACCATATCTTTGAAATGTTAAGAAAAAATATTTTAGAGCACGTGCCTATAAAGAAAAACGGGAAATCAATATTGTTATCGTTGATACGAGAAAGGGGAAAAATGGGAAAGGACAAAAATGCAAATTTATTAATATGGGTGCGTGACTTTGGAAAAATTGAAAATATTTATCGAAATAAAGATGGAAAGAAATATAGAAATGTATAGATAAGAGGATAAATAAATACGTATACATTCAGATAAAATAAAAAAAGCTGTTGATAATATTTTCAGTTTCTAAGCGAACAAAAAGAGAAATAAACACAAACTAACTCGTGTGTTTTGAAAGTAAATTGTTGCGGGAAATTTATAACTAGAGAAAGATTGAAAATCCAAATTCGTAAACAAAATGTCACCGTTGAGTTAAAGAGACAAACAACTTTGGTGACAAATGGAGCTTTGTAGTTTCTATTCAGAAAGTTCTTTATCCATTTTCAAAGTTGAAAGAAAGTGACACGAGAAATTTTTTTTTGGCAAAAAATACTTTTGTAAATTAATGTTTTGTGAATTAAAAGAAGTATAAATGAGCAGTAATGTGCAGGTTTTTTTTTCGTAATATACGTCTCATAAATACATTTTTCGAATAAAGAAAAGAATAGAAACTAAAAAATTGGATTATTTATTTACCTTCTTTCTTTAGTTTTTTTTAAATTATCTGTTTTTAATTTAAATTTATCCTGAAATTACGACACGAGTTTCTGTCTACTTGATATAACCAAATTCTAGACTTACATCACAATTATTCCAAACTTGAGAAATTCTAGTCTCATATGGAATATTAATAGTTTAGAAATTTGATATCCTAATCTAGTTAAGTTGTAGTTATTTCCAGTTGAATAGTTTTGTAATAGTATTAAAAGTTACATGAAATTGTAACTTACTAATCAATGTTGTAAATATCTTTAAAATAGAATCTACGAATTAAAATTCCGATTCTAATTCGAAAAAGCGCGTGAATACTTCATCTTCATATTTCTTATATATGATTTTTTTTTTGTAGACTAATTTTTGATTTCGAATTTGTTTTTACTTGAATTTAAATATAATTTGGTATTTTTATTGAACAGGATTTTCAGATCAGAGAATTTTCATTTAACAGAATTTCCATTCTATAGAATTTATCATAAGCAACTTTTTTATTTTTAAAGAATTCCAAGTAAACAGAATTTTGTATTCATAAGTAAACAGAATTTTCAGCTGTCGATATCTCTTTTAACAGAATATTAAGTGAATCGAATTTAAGAAAAAACCAGAATTTCTATTTGACAGAATCTTCATTTTTGTCAAAAGTTTTTTTATTTATTAAGGAAAATTCTGTAAAATTAAAATTCTTCTAAATGAAAATTCAGTGGACTAGAAAAACTACTAAGTTAAAAAATTGGGATCAATTCAAATTCTATTAAAAACAAATTTGAAAAATGAAAATTTGAATTTCTTTCATTATTTTCAACCAGTTTTTTAAATATCAAATACGAAAGTCTGTCATCACCTAAAATAATAATGAATAATATTGAAAAATTGGAGAAAATAATTGATATTCAAAAAAGTAAATGAAAAAGGTAAACATTATTTAAAAATTAAAATTGAAGAGAACAATTTTTAATTTAAAGGAAATAATTGCAAAAAATACAGAATATACACAAAATACAAGAAAATCGTAGATATTATTGAAACTTGAGAAAAATAATGGAAGTTTCTGATGAATAATTCAAAACTTTTCGGAAATTATATGAAAAAGAACATAAGTAATTTAAAATTGAAAAAAATAATAAAAACATAATATAAATAATTGAAAATTGAATTAGATCATTGAAATACCAGATAAACAGTTAAAATTTTTTGAAATTATGAATAAAATTGAGAATAATTAAAAATTAAAGAAAATATTGGAAAATTTAAGAAAAATATTTAAAAATCTTAGAAAATATGTTTAAAAAAGAAGAATAATTAAAATTTTTTGAAAATAATTAAAAAATAATTTAAATTTTAAAACTTGAAGAAATTAATTTTACTATGATAAAAACAATGATAAGTTGAAAAACATAAATGGAATTTTAAAAAAATGATTGAAAAAATAATTGAAAATTATGAAAAATACTTGAAAAACTGAAAAATTAATTGAACAAAATGAGAATAATTAAAAATTGTGGACAAGAATTAAAGGAAGCTAAAAATAATTAAAATTTAAGATAAATAATCAAAAGTTTTGAAAATAATGAAAACAAAAATCTTAAAAATTAATTTTTTCAAATAAGAATAATTAAAAATTGGGGAAAATAATTGAAAAATTATTTTAAAATTTGAAACTTGAAGAAAATAATTGAACTATGATAAAAACAATGATAAGTTAAAAAAAAATAAATAAAATTTGAAATAAATTGAAAAAATAATTGAAATTTACGAAAAAAAACTTGAAAATCTAAGAAATTAATTGAATAAAATGAGAATAATTTAAAATTGAGGACAAGAATTGAAGGAAGCTACAAATAATTGAAATTTAAGATGATTAATACAATTTTTTGAAAATAATTAAAACAAATGAAAATAATTGAAATTTTAGAAAAATTCTTAAAAATCTTAAAAAGTAATTTTGAAAAATAAGAATAATTAAAAATTGAGGTAAACAATTGAAAAATGATTTTAAAATTTGTATCTTGAAAAAAATAATTGAACTATGATAAAAATAATAATAAGCTGAAAAGAATAAATGAAATTTAAAATAAATTATTGAAAAAATAAAACAGAAATTTATGAAAAATACTTAAGAATCTGATAAATTAATTAGACAAAACTAGAATAACTAAAAACTGAGGAAAAGAGTTAAAGAAAGCTAAAAATAATTGAAATTTAAAATAATTATTTAGCATTTTTTAGAAATTGTAAAATCAAGTAAAAAATTAAAAATTGAAGAAAAAAATTTAACTTTCTGCAAAATACTTAAAAATATTAAAAAATAAATTAATTTTACAAAATGAGAATAATAATTAAAAATTTGTAAAAATAATTGAAAAATGATTTTAAATTTTGAAACTTAAAGAATATAATTGAACTATGATCAAAACAATGATAAGTTGAAAAAAAATAAATGAAATTTGAAATACAGAATTTAAAAAGTTCTAGAATTATTTTTAAATGAAAAAAAAATAAAATTTGAGAAAAATACTTGGAAATCTGAAAAATTTATTACACAAAATTAGAATAATTAAAAATTGAGGAAAAGAATTGAAGGAAGCTAAAAATTAATTTAACTTTGTGAAAAATACTTAAAAATCCTAAAAAATAATTTTACAAAATAAACATAATAATTAAAAAATTGTGAAATTTATTGAAAAATGATTTTAAAACTTGAAACTTAAAGAATTAATTGAACTATGATCAAAACAATGATAAGTTGATAAAAAAGTAAATGGAATTTAAAATAAATAATTGAAAAAATTTCAGAATTTTTTTAAATATAAAAATATAATTCAAATCTGTGAAAAACACCATAAAATTTGATGAATTAATTGGACAAAATGAGAAAAATTAAAAATTGAGGAAAAGAATTAAAGAAAGCTAAAAGTATTTGAAATTTAAGGTAATTAACTACAATCTTTTTGAAATTATGAAAACAAATAAAAATATTTAAAAATTGTAGAAAATAATTCAATTTTGTGAAAAATACTTAAAAATCTTGAAAAATAGTTTTACTAAATTAGAATAATAATTAAAAATTGAGGAAAATAATTCAAAAATGATAAAAGTTATATAAAAATCAAAAATGTAATTGAAATATGATGCAAATAATTTGAAATAAAAAAAATAATTGAAATATTTGAAAATTATGCCAAAAGAATGAAAATAATTAGAAATTGGAGAAAATAATAGAAAATTTACAGAATTTATTTTTAAGCAAAAGAAAATAATTGGAAAATCGTTAAAAAAAATTGAAAATTGAAGATAATAATCTTAATTTGAGATAATAACTAATAATTTAGATATTCAATGAAAAAAAAAAGTAAAATAATTAAAAGATGGAAAAAATAATTGCACAATAAAAAAAATGAATATTAAACAAAAGAATTGAAAATTAAGATATACATTTAAAAGTTTAGGATATTAATTCAGAAATAATGAAAATAATTAAAAATTGAAGATGATAATTGCAAAATGAAAATACTAATGATAATTTAAAACAATTTTAAAAATAATATAAATCTTATCAATAAATAATAAAAATTTTTTTGTTCGGGATAATAATTTAGAAATAATGAAAATGATGAAAATTGAAGATAATAATTGCAAAATGAAAATAATAATGGTAAATTAAGAAAATTACTTTAAATTTACGATGAATAATATAAAATTTAGCAAGAGATAATAATTAAAAGTTGCATAAAATAATTAAAAAAATATAAAAATAGTTGAAAATTGTAGTTTACGTAATTGAGATCACAAGAGAAAAGAATTGAAAAGAAATTGATGGAATTTTTAATTCACTTTAAATTTAGTATAATATTTCAAGCGTGGGATTAATTGCATTTTTAATTAATGCAAGTTCAAACTAACAGAAATTTGAACAATTTAAAATTGCTATAATTTTAAAATTTGAGAACATTTTGAAAAGGTGAAACATGATGTAAAAATTTAAAACCGAAAAGACATCTAGTGCCAAACTTCAGGTGTGGACAAAATGAAAGAATGAATTTAATGAAACTTGTAAATTATCATATTAACATAATTATAATTATGATGGTCCTAATTAACGTAATATTATAGAAATTGCAATTATTATAGAATGTATTTAGTCCTACACAAAAAAAGTCTTTAAACACGAAAGTGTAAGCTATTTCCAGAAGGGAGTAAAAAAGGTTGTTTAACGTAATAAATCACCTTCGAAACTTATGAGTTAAGGCAATAGCGCTAATGAAACTTTTTATGAAATTATCGACTGAAGTTTATAGAAATATTGCAACTTAGGGGAGGTAATTTTGTGAAAAAAGAAAATAGATTTAACGCAGTAACAGTCGTCAAAGAATCTTGGGAAAATTGCCTTTAGGGTGAAATTGGGTAGTTAGGAGCGGGAAAAAGGAGATTTAAGTGATTAAAAGTAAATTGATGAAATTAAATTAAAATTGAGACAAAATTGTTCTTGACTTTGCGTGCGTGAAATTAGTTAAGTAACAAATGATAAATGCACGAAAGCTGACGGAGGACCAACGTCAAATTTAATTTTACTGTAATTGCCTTCCAAAGTTATCAGAGAGCTGTCAAAGCCAACAACAGAAAACGATTCAGACAATGTCATGCTCTTATTCTGATTTGAGCTTGTTTTTCGCGAAATTAGAAAATATTCTTTATGATTATTTGCGGATTTGGAATCAAAAATTCAAATCATAAATATTGTAGTTTGTTTCTCCTGTAAAAGTGGAAAATTTAAATAAAAAAAAAATATTTTTTGGTAAAAAATACTGAATCTATTTAAATGAATAAATTCCGGTTATAATTTCTGGTTAAATATTTTTCAGATTAAAATTACATACCGGAAATTGTAGTTTAACTTTTAGAATAAAAAATGTTAAAATTAAAACTGAAATTAGGTTAGAATTGAAAATGATGAATTAAGAATTAGATGAATTAAAAAATTGTAAATATCGATTCTATTTCAATAAATTGCACACATGCTACAATTCAATACAGACATTTTAATCTAATTGTCCATTTCAAGACAATAATTTCTGCTGTAAATGATAGAATAAACGTAATTATATGAAGGCAAATTCTATGATAGTAATTTCCCTGCAATCGATGTTCCTCGTCGTATAAATTGAATTATTTTTTTATCCAAGTGCTGTGAAGCAGAGAATTGCAGAAACAGTGTAAAGCTATAAATTGCATTTAGCTTATTACCATGAAATTTTCAATGACAAATTGGAAACTCATTATTTAAGAATACTTTTGCAGCTCGAAATTTTCACTTTTAATAAAGAACAAAAATGTTTAATTTATTAAAATCGTGTGAAAATTTTTATTCTCTAGTTGTAATTTTTTTTTAATTATTTATATAATTATACATATCTTCTCCTCGCATTCTACGTGGCTGAGGCAAATTATTAATTAATTTTAGTGAAAAGTGCCATTTCGCAAAAAGCCGAGAATAATGAAAAATAAAGATAATGGAAGGTATTTTTAGAGGAAAAAAGATTTTGAAATAGTCTGCCGCTGAAAAGATAAGTTTCTTTGAAAGCAATATTGTTTCTATTGTAGAGCGATTATTAATCTACCATTCATTAAATTTTTGAATGCATATACAAACAACATACGTCATCGATATTCAATAACAACTGTCTGTATATCTCGTGATACAAAAGCTTCTATTGAATTCGTGATCTCGTTGAAGGAGCAATTTCAATTCTTTTTCCAACAGTCAGTTGAATTTTTATTGATTTTTCCTTTATTTAAATAGTCATTTGGATTTTTTTTAATCCCCTTATTATACGCATTTCGATGATTTTTCAAACATTTTACAATAAATTGTTCACACGAAAGTTTGAAAGTTTGAAAGTTTGACTGAGGTGAATTTAAAATATTTAAATAAAGTGTTTAAATAATAATATTTAAATAAAAACATTCTCAAATATGTATCTTATTTCAAAACGTTAAAATTACTTCAAAAAACGTAAAGACAATTTGTTGCTAAGGCGGTTAAAATGAAAAATTTTAGTACATGTCTGATGGGCACGAAATGGTTCTACTTGTCTGGTGCGTACTGAATTGCTCTACTTGTCTGATGCATACAGAATTGTTCTACTTCTTTCATCTTCAACGTTTATTTCAGAAATACACGAAGAAACTTTTGATTAGAAAAACTGCCATATTTCTAAAAATAAACATTTTGACACACTTTTCAACAAAAAGCTAACTTTCTCCGAAACAATAAATTTTACGCAGATTCTAAAATAAATATTCAGTTTTTAATCTTCTATTGACTGATTTATTTAATTTTTGCCAATCATGTAAGAATGTAAAATAAATTATTAAACAATTTTCGTCTTAATGTATTTTCTTAATTTTTGCTTCCTCTTATTTTTAATTTTTCAAAATTAGTTTCAGAAACATAAATGCTTTTCTTATTTTTATCAAAATGTTTGAAATTTTGAGCATGCAGATTTCTGGATAATAAAAGTCTTTTAACATGTTAAAAATATTCTAAACAAATTTTTAAGTTAGAAATAAGAAAAATTATCATTTTTTTATCTCAGAAGCCTTTTTCTCGAAGCCATTAAGATTTCTTTTGTTTTCAATGTTTTGAAAAGTTCCAGCTTTTTTTATGTTTTCAAATGAAGTAAAAAATTCAGTAAATATAATTTAAACTTTTAACTCAAATTATTTTTCAGAACTAGTAAACTAAGTTTTTTAATATTCTTCTGAATGATCCAACAAAAGGAATTTTGAAAAATCTAAAAAAAAGTAGTTTTAAAATGTTAATAAAAAAGTGTATTCTCAGTAGAATCACCCATAAATAATAAAATGTAAGTTACAAATAATGTAAAATAAATTCTAAAATTTCTTTAGTGTTAAAAACTAAAAACATCCCAATTATACAAATATATTGTAATTATATTAGATTACATTGAGCACATAATGGAATTTAGGAAGGAAATATCACTTGGACTAATTTACAGAAAAACTAATTACCCGTTCTAATTTGTCAGCGCTACATTTAAATTGAATTTTATTACCAAAATAGTAGTCTATTAACTGTTAATTAGGTCTCAATGAATAAAAATTAGCTAAACTCTCGTTATCTTTTTTAACTTGTAAATGTACTTAATATAAACACAATTAGTTTAATTAAAGGGAAATGAACTTTTAATTAGAAGCAGTTTATTTTTCCTGTTATAATTTCCAATTTTTTTTTAACAACAAAATAATTATTTACTTTAGTCGTAATTCTGTCTTTTTTTTTGTTTGCTCCTTACAGAAAAAGTATTTTCTATTTTTTTACTCTTTATTTTTACTGTTTACTGTTTATTAACTATACAAATTTTGTATTATTATAAATATATTTATTATTATATTATTTTCAATAATGCAAATGACTAAAATTTTTATTTAATTATTAATTATTCTCTAATAATTTACATTTTACTTACAAAGATTAAATTATCACTTAGTAACAGTATAATAATTAAGTGGAATAAATTAACCTAATATAACTTTTATTCATTTGTAATAAACATATTAAAATAATTTTATATTATTACTTTATTTGTTTAACAATTATAAGTAATTATTACTAAATTCTTATCATAATTATTTTTTTAAAATTCTTTTAATTAAGCGCAAAAATAGCCTTTGGCAGGAAGATAGTGAAACTTTTTTCATTATAAAAACGTTTGTAACTCATAATGCGCTTGGAAAGGTTTTTGTGAGTTTGACACGATACATTTCGATTTCATTTCCATTCTGTCGAGTAAAAAAGAAGAAGCTTCAACTCGGCGTGAAATAACAATAAAACCTTCAGGGAAACATGCGTCCCCTCTGTAAAAGTTTTTAGGCCATCCAGATGTCAAGTGCTTTTCAGAAAAGCTTGAGACAAAAAGCTCAACGGATTGTCTGTACAAAAAACACTAGACAATATATATATACACATATATATATATTTATCTAACACCCAGAGGGATTTCTCTATCCATATACATACATCTATATATATATATATACACGAATCTGGTAAATACGAACCTCGTTTTCTCAACAGATTCCAGACCCTTTTCTTTTGAAAACTGTTTCTGAAAAGTCCTCATCTACATGCTGCTCTTTCAAAAAAAAACTACCAAACAGACATCCTTAAACTGTGCGAAAGAGTTTTCCGCTCGTATTCACTTCTATAATCACACACAATTATCTTTATTAACAACAAAACTCACACAATTTTTATTTCTTGCACTTTTCAAAGTTTCACGAGCACCGCAAATGCAACTAGAGTACAAAAATCCTTGCATCACGGCTAAATTATGGGAAAATATTTAACTTTGTTGAAATGCGTTTATTTTGTAAAAGGGACTTTATTTTGTTGAGTAAACTTTTCTAAAAGGGTTTTATTGTTAAGAGGGGATTTTATTTTGAAACGGGGATTTTTTTTTTTAAAAAGGACTTTATTTTGAAAGGGAATTTGCTATGAAAAAGAGTTTGTTTCAAAAAGGACTTTGTTTTGAAAAAAAATCTGTTTCAAAAGGACTTTATTTTGAAAAGAAGTTTGTTTTAAAAAATACTTTATTTTGAAAAGGAATTTGTTTTGAAAAATAGTTTGTTTCAAAAAAGACTTTATTTCGAAAAAGAGTTTGTTTCTAAAGGACTTTATTTTGAAAAGGTATTTATTTAAAAAAGTTTTATTTTGAAAGGGAATTTTTTCAAAAAGGACTTTGTTTCTAAAGGACTTTATTTTGAAAAGGAGTTTATTTAAAAAAAAAAGTTTATTTTGAAAGGGAATTTTTCCAAAAAGGAATTTGATACGAAGTAGAGTTTTATTATGTAATGGACTTTATTTTTAAAAGAAGTTTATTCACAAAACATATTTATTTTATAAGGGATTTTTTGTCGAAAAGGACTTTATTTTAAAAAAAAAGTTATTTTTATGATTTTTTGTAAAAAAGGACTTTTTTTAAAGTAAGTTTATTTAGAAAAGTGTTTTATTTTGAAAATTAATTTTTTCAAAAAGGACTTTGTTTCGAAGAAATTTTTTTTTTTTAAGAAAATTTTTTTTTCGAAGTGGATTTTATTTTTAAATAAAGAGTATTAAGAAAAAAGCTTTACTTTGTAAGAGATTTTTTGTCGAAAAGAACTATTTTGAAAAGGGAGTTTATTTAGAAAAAAGTTTTATTTTGAAAGCGAATTTATTTAGAAAAGTGTCTTGGTTTGAAAGGTAATTTTTTTCAAAAAAGACTTTGTTTTGAAAAAAAGATTATTTACAAAAGAGTTTAATTTTAAAAAGGACTTTTTTCAAATAGGATTATTTCGAAAAAGAGTTTGTTTTGAAAAGGACTTTATTTTGAAAAGGAGTTCATTTAGAAAAGAGTCTTATTTTAAAAGGGATTTTTAAAAAAAAAAAGATTTTATTTTAAAAAGAAGTTTATTTAGAAAAACGTTTTATTTTGAAAGTGAGTTTATTTAGAAAAGAGTTTTATTTTGAAAGGGAGTTTTTTTAAAAAGAACTTTTTTTAAAAAAAGTGTTCCTTTCGAAAGTTACTTTATTTTAAAATTGAGTTTATCTAGAAAAAAACTCTTCTTTTAAGAAGGAAGTTTTTCAAAAAGGACGTTATTTTGAAATTGAGTTTATTTAGAAAAGTTTCTTATTTTGAAAGGGGATTTTTTCAAAAAGGACTTTGTTGGAAAAAAGAGATTATTTAGAAAAGAATTTTATTTTTAAAAAGACTTTATTTTTGAATAGGATTTTTTATCAAAAAGGACTGTATTTTGAAAGTGAGTTTATTTAGAAAAGTGTCTTGTTTTGAAAGGTAATTTTTTCACAAAGGACTTTGTTTTGTAAAAAAGATCATTTAGAAAAGAGATTTTTTTTAAAGTGAGTTTTTTCAAACAAGACTGTATTTTGAAAGGGATTTTTTGTCAAAAAGAGTTTCAAAAATGAAAATATTTAGAAAAGAGTCTTCTTTTGAAAGGGATTTAAAAAAAAAAAGATTTTATTTTAAAAAGAAGTTTGTTTAAATTTTAAAAAAATGGTTTATTCTAAAAGTGAGTTTATTTAGAAAAAATGTGTTATTTTGAAAGGGAATTTTTTAAAAATGGAATTTGTTTTGAAAAAAAGATTATTTAGAAAAGAGTTTTATTTTGAAAGGGATTTTTTTCAAAAAGGACCTTGTTTCGAAAAAGAGTTTTTTTCGAAAGTTACTTTATTTTTAAAGTGAGTTTATTTAGAAAACAAGTCTTCTTTTGAAAAGGAAATTTTCGAAAAACGACTTTATTTTGAAATTGAGTTTATTTAGAAAAGTTTCGTATTTCGAATGTGAATTTTTTCAAAATGGACTGTGTTGTAAAAAAGAGATTATTAAGAAAAGAATTTTATTCTGAATGAGAGTTTTATCAAAAACAACTTTGTTTCGAAAAAAAGTTTGTATCGAAAAATACTGTACTTTGACAGGGATTTTTTGTCAAAAAGAACTTTATTTTGAAACTGAGTTTATTTAGAAAAATTTTTTATTTTGAAAGGTAATTTTTCCAAAAGACTTTGTTTTGAAAAAAAGATTATTTAGAAAAGAGTTTAATTTTGAAAGGGATTTTTATCAAATAGGACTTTATTTTAAAACTGAGTTTATTCAGAGAAGTTTCTTATTTTTAAAGGGAATTTTTCCAAAATGGATTTTTTCCAAAATGGATTTTTTTCAAAATGGAATTCTTTTCAAAATGAAATTTGTTTCAAAAAAGTGATTATTTAGAAAAGTGTTTTATTTTGAAAGGGAGTTTTTTCAAAAAGAACTTTATTTCGAAAAGGACTTTATTTTGAAAGTGAGTTAATTTAGAAAAAAATCTTTTATTGAAATAATAATAAAAGAAATTAGTAGACTAACAGAAAAACATGTTACTTCTTGCGAAAGTATTTTAAAAAATTCATTATATCAAAAATTCATTACAGTTACACTAAGAAACTCTTTGAACATTTGCCAACACTGGTTCTTATCAAAAAAAAAATTTTAATCACTAACACAAAAAATCATTTAGTGCCCAAAGATTCATTGCCTAAAAATAGTGCATCTACGGTAATTTATCCTCAATACCTTTCTCAAAACACGTTGTCTCTTTATCCAAAAATAGTCCAAGGTAAAAAATAAATTACAGTTTCATTTTCTACCAATATCTCAGTTGAAACATTTTTTTTTTTTTTCAATTCACCTAATGCCAATTTACATTCAATTCAAATTATAAAATTTGAATATACATCAAGTATTTTCTGCACAAGATTCATAATTTCAAAGTAAAAAAAGAAAAAAAAATCAATTCAATTTTGGAGGGAAAATCCGGTTACTTGGAAGCAAGTGAAGAGTGAAAAAGCACATATTTTCGAGAGAGAGAGAGAGTTGATTTTATGGGAGTTATCGCGGTTAAGTATCGATATTTGCCGCATCGGGGAAATGAGAAGAGTGCTTTTGAGACCGTGCGCGCCGATGATCGGGCGGTGACTGAATGCTGCTGCGTTTTCGTCTCGCTTGCTCTCGAGGCGCCATCTTCGTCATCCGCAAGCTCGGAAGTTTTCCATTTTCCTTGCTCGGCGGTATCTCCCGCGCTCTTTTGCTACTGGTGGCGATGCTCTTTCGCTCGTTCAATCGCTCTCTCGTTTCCTCTTTCGTCCGCTGAGTGGAGCTTTCGTTCAGAATCCCAGCTTCCCCGCTTTATTCCCCCCCCCCCCGAAAGCTCTGTTCATTTTCTCTCCTGATCTAACGGGCTTTCTGGTCAGTCTCTCCTTTTTTTTTCCCCCCTTTCGAGCTGTATTTATGGGTCTCTCTGTCTTCTGCTCGAATCCTCGCTCGTCCTGCATTCTGTCTTCTCGTCTCATCTGCCTTTTGCCTCTTCTTTCGCTTCTTCTTCGCTCTTTCTTTATCCGACCTATGCAACACGCAGCATCCAGTGGACCAAAGGGAGTGCCACGCCTACGGCAGCAAGCATGAGACTTGCAGTTGCACTGACGACGTAGCTAGATCAGTTTTTAGAATTATTATTATTCAAATTGTATAGGAAACAAGAATTAATATCTAAATTAGATATGAGATTCAGGCATAAAGTATCTGGTCGAGTCCATACCAAGTGATCACACCAATTTCAGTCATATTGAGTAATATTTACGAAATTGATATTTTGGGTTCCTTTAGGAGTAAAAAAAATAAATTTTAATTATTTTTAAAAAATTCAAAATATTTTCGAAAATATTCAAATTCGAAATTTTATGTACTATTTTTTTTGTGTTATCATAACTTCTGTAATTTTGAAGCAATTGAGATCATTTTTTTTTTAAATTACTCGTATTTAAATATTCTTTCAAGAAAAATTATAATAATTAAGAAATTGTTTATAATTAAATTTTTATTAAAAAAATTAAATTATTTATTTAAACAAAATCTAAAGTATATCATCGATCTTTTTCAAAAAATTCATAAACATAGCCTATAATGTGCTTAAAAATTTAAGCCAAAGAAAAAGATGGTATGTATTATAGTTTTTGAGAAAAAAATTATTAAGTTATGCTAGCGCGGCGCAGACCGGTGTCACCGCTACTCAACGCGTAGTTCCGTAGTAACCGAAATGTATGTATATTTTTACATAATGTAAATATAGTTAGTGTATTATATTTAAATTATAAGCTTCAGAAAGTCACACTGATCTTTTCATAGTACATGGACATCAAACTTTAGAATTAAAAAAATCGGAGAAAATAATTAAAGTAAAAAAAAGTAATTAAAAAATTGGTAATTTATAGAAAAATAATAAAAATAACTAAAAATTGGGAAAATTATTAAAATTTAAGAATAATAATTGAAAATTTGTTAAATCAATTGAAAAATAATTAATATAATTAAAAACTGGTAAAAATAAGTGAAAATAAGTGAATAATTAAAATAATTTAAAACTGAAGAAAGAAAAATAATGGACTGGTAAAATTATCAAAATTCTCGATGTTCAGGGGTGTTAATTTTTTTTCTTATGCAATTTTAGACCTAAAATTATGGGGTAATGTCAAAAATAGAGAAACAAATAATTTGCGGAGTTTGAGAAATTTATTCTAAGAAAAACTTAAATTTTAAAAATTAAACCTCTTTCACAATTTTCATTTTTTCCATCGACAATTTTTTTGTGGGATTTTTAAATGATTTTCTACAATCCATCGTATGGATTTTGTAAAAT
The DNA here is from genome assembly GCA_037103525.1 of Ganaspis brasiliensis. Taxonomy (NCBI): domain Eukaryota; kingdom Metazoa; phylum Arthropoda; class Insecta; order Hymenoptera; family Figitidae; genus Ganaspis; species Ganaspis brasiliensis. The sequence continues at coordinate 2,608,631 of JAZKLR010000333.1, forward strand.
AAAATTTCGAAAATGACCAAAAAAATATTGTTTTTTAATTTTTATGTAATACTATAATTCTACATCTTAATTGATGTAAGAAAAAAAATGACACCTCTGAGCATCAAAAATTTTGTTGAGTTAAAATTTCACCTATCTCTCCCCTTAAAGAATGATAAAAATAGTTTGAAAATAGTTGAAAGAAGCAAGTTTACAACGACCATTAAACAATCAAATTGTTACTCCTCTTGACTTATACGAGTGGGCAAAATCCAGTTTACAGAAAATTAATGTAGAATTTTGTAATTACACAGAATATGAAGCAGAAAAACAATTGTTAAGTGAAAGATTTAATCAAGCTATGACCATTAAAGGTACACAAAAATTTCATTCCTTCGTACCCCTTGAGAATAAAATTGAAACAAAAATTTTTTCAAATTCTGTGCACAGCACAATTTGTAAAATAAAAAAATAAACATGACGATTAACTGTATTTATATTATGTAATAATATACATACATTTCGGTTACTACGGAACTACGCGTTGAGTAGCGGTGACACCGGTCTGCGCCGCGCTAGCATAACTTAATAATTTTTTTCTCAAAAACTATAATACATACCATCTTTTTCTTTGGCTTAAATTTTTAAGCACATTATAGGCTATGTTTATGAATTTTTTGAAAAAGATCGATGATATACTTTAGATTTTGTTTAAATAAATAATTTAATTTTTTTAATAAAAATTTAATTATAAACAATTTCTTAATTATTATAATTTTTCTTGAAAGAGTATTTAAATACGAGTAATTTAAAAAACAAATGATCTAAATTGCTTCAAAATTACAGAAGTTATGATAAAACAAAAAAAATAGTACGCAAAATTTTGAATTTGAATATTTTCGAAAATATTTTGAATTTTTTAAAAATAATTAAAATTTATTTTTTTTACTCCTAAAGGAACCCAAAATATCAATTTCGTAAATATTACTCAATATGACTGAAATTGGTGTGATCACTTGGTATGGACTCGACCATCTTTGTAAATGATACTAAAATTCAGTTAGATCTTCGAAATCGAAATATAGCTTTGGTAGCTGATTAAAATATTAGCAGGGTGTCTACTAACCGGGAAAACCATGAAAACCGGGAATTTTCTTTCTGGGCTAATAAATTTGACTAATATATCAATTTGTTTTATAAATCAAGATGGTAACTTTATGCATTTTGAACCAATCTGTAACGATTTTCTTATTTTTAGACACTTTAAATCGAAACATAAAAAGATAAATATCTATAACTTATTGTTTAAAAAAAAAAAAAAAACGTTAACAAATGAATTAAACATAATATTTTACAACAGCGATAACTAACAACAAGAAAAATAAATTAACAAATAAATATAGATATCAAGAATAATAATTTATTTAAATAATTTCCGTCCAAGTTGAAACAAATCTATCAAATCCGTAATTATAATCAATAATTTTTGTTAATGGATCCTGCGCAGGCATTATTCATTATTAATGTTAAATTACATGCACATAACGCAAACAATAAGTAAAAAGACATAATAAAAATGAAATCATACAATTAAATAAAATATTTAAGTCAAAATTGATCAACGTATCCTCTTCTATAATTCACGCTCTCAATTCAACCCTTACTCTTTTAGATTCCTTTATACAGATGACATTAAATAGGAATGAATTAAAATTACTCATCCATAATTCACATGAGATGTTGATCAGATGATTCTTCGAAGATATTACAGATTCTGGTATTTTGAACATATTAAACATCCTCTCGAAGTGGGGAGCCCCGAGTGATGCTATCCTTCATGGCTGATTCAATACCTTTTCTTCAAGATTCATTTAAATCAATTCTAATCAAATTGAGATTCAGGCAAAAATAACGGCGAAAACACTTTAAAAAATCAAAACACGAAACATTGATTACTTTTAACGTCGCGATTATTAATAAAAAATAAAAACAACAAACAGAAAGAAAAATCACAGTCTTACCCTTCCGTGTCCTCGGCCGGCACGTGAGATCGACTGATTAATTTATTATCCGAATTTCTTCGGATCTTCAATAATCTGATTATGCGTTTTAATTTTTTGTAATTATGCGACAATTATGCAATTGAAAAAAAATATATACATTACAAAATTAAAACATAATATATCAATATATTATTCAATTCTTCAATTATTTAACTATTTTCAGAAATTCGCAATTATTTTCTTCAATTGACAATTATTATTTTCAATTTTTAATTATTTTCTTCAACTCTCAATTAGACAGCTAACGCCCGTTTTGATATTATTAATCCCAAATGGTAACAATATACTCTAGTTTATATTTACAAAATTTCATTTCAATCTAAGGCTTCTTTATGATGTTAAGAATAAATATCTGGAAGTATGTCACATAATTTTATTGCTTTAAAAATTTCGTAAATAAATTTTTATTAAAAAATAATAGACGATATACACTGCATGGTAGGCTCTTTATAGTTAAAAGGAGGTTACAAAATTTTAGATATACTGAATGCATACACGGAAAAAAATTTATCACACAATTTGAAATGAGTTGAATTCTTAATTGCAGAGAATTAAAAATGTATCTAAATTAAGCATTATAATCAAACTTTTTATAATAAGTTATACTTTATTTTGCAAAACTTTATATCAGAAAATGACATTTTATGAAATCTCTAATTTAGAGATATGTTTATTTATCAACCTAGAAGTAATATAAAAAAGGTTATGCTAACACATATTTTATTATTCGAAAAAGTTTTAAAATGTTTAGTTTTTGGGATATAATGAAGATTTGACTGAATTTAAATCGGCTTTTTTATTAATAAATTTACTCTAAAAAATAATTATTTTTGTCGAATACTTTTAAACAAAATGTTTTACTATTTTTTTTTAATTTTTAAACACGTTCTAAGTAATCCGTTTGCTCTAAATTTCAATAATAACTTAAATTCTATTCGTAATGGGCTATGCATAAAATAAGGAATTATATACATTGTGTAACATTAAATTACTTTATTTCTTATTCTAATAATAAAATAAAAATTTTTTACCAAAGAATTGAAAAAATAGATAAAAAACATAATAATTGTGAATGTTGCTGCGATGCATTGGCTGGATCAGTCATTTGCTTTTTTTATTTTGTATTTTCCATATATCACAGAATTAGAGATTTCTAATATTGTTTTTAGGCATAAGAATATGTTTTCTTTACAATACTAATATTTTAATTTGATATAAATCCAAATTTTAATTTTAAAGATTTTATTACATCTTACTTTTGTTTTTAGAGATAATTTATGCTTGAATCTCATATTAAATATCAAATTTGAATATTAATTTTTTTTCCGTGTAGATTTAAATAGTTTAAAAAGTTGTAATGATCCTAAATCTGAGTTATAAAATATTAAAGAAAAAAATAAGAATATTTTTATACCAATCAACAATTATTATTCTATCATTTAAAAAGTAAAAAAAAAGTTTTACAAAATCTTGATTTTTAATACATTAAAAGTTTTTATTTTTTAAATGATTTAAGGCTTAAAATCATGTTTTAAAGTTAAGAATATATGAAAAATAATAGAATATAACGAAATATAACGAGATATCTCTTAAAATTAAAGTTATATTAAGTTTAAATTCAAAATTTTACTAACGCCCAAAACATTTAGTGGTTGGGTGCAAAAAGGGCGTTAGTATTGGTTACAAAAAAATGAGTTTTTAATAGTTAATCACAACTTTCAGTCAAGTAAATACATGAATTGGAGAGTTTAATAAATGTTTAATCAAATTATGAAAAGTTTATTTAATTCCCATTTACAGTTTTTAATCTATAAATGTTTAAAAACTTTGAGTTAAAATATCTCCGATCGTCGTTTTTTGTCTAACGCCCTTATTGCACACAACGCTTCAATCTTTACTTCTGAAATATTTTCTACGATTTTCAATTATTTTAATCAATTTTTAATTTTTTTCTTCAACTCTAAATTATTTTTTTCAATTGACAATTATTTAATTTAATTTTCAATTATTTTCATCAATTTTTAATTATTTTTTTCCGATCACAATTATTTCCTTCAATTTTTAATTATTTAATTCAATATTCAATAATTCTCGACTTTTTCCAACCATTTTTTTCAATTATCATTTATTTATTTCACATCTCAATAACCCCTCCAATTTTCAATTGGTTTTCTTCTATAATCAATAATTCTTGGCTTTTTTCAATATTTTTTTTTTCAATTATCAATTGTGTTTTTGAAACTTCAATTCAATTCATTAATTCTTATTCAACAATTTTCATAAAATCTCATTTTCCTCAATTTAAAATTATTTCGCCAATTTTTAATTTATTTCTTCAAATTACAATTACATTCTTAATTTTCTATTGTTTTCTTTAAATTCTATAATTCCTGGGTTGTTCAATTTCTTTTTTTTTTCAATTATCACTTAATTTCTTCTACTTTTAATCTAGTTGTTCAATTCTTGAATTATTTTCTTTAATTCTTACATATAATTTTCGACATTCAATTCCACTCTTCAATTTTCAATTGTTTGTTTCAATATTCAATAACTCTAGGCATTTTATAATGATTTTTTTTAATTCTCAATTATTTTCTTCAATTTCCAATTTTTTTCGGGCCCGTATCTTTTTGACACAAATTTTTTCGGGCAACTTGTTATATTGTACTCCTGAAGATGAATGTTATATTTTACTCCTACTAAAATCAAAGATTTTTAAGTTTTAATTATTCAATAATTGAATTTATTGGATTAATTAAGTCTGTTAATATTAATTTAATGTATAAAAATCAATTATTTAATAAATAAGACTTAAAAATCTTTTATTTCAGAAGGAGTAAAATATAACATTCATCATCAGGAGTACAATATAACAAATAGCCCGAAAAAATTTGTGTCAAAATGATACGGACCCTTTTTTTCTTAAATTTCAATTATTTTCTTCAATTATAAATTATTTTTTCATATTTCTTTCAATTTCTCAACTTCTTTCAATTTTCAATTTTTTCTCAATTATCTTCAATATTTAACAATTCTCAGCTTTTTTAAATTATGTTTTTCTTTCAATTTTAATGTAAATTGATAATTTTTAAATTATTTTCACCAATTCGCAATTCTTTCCGTCGATTTCTAAATTTTTCTGCTTTTTTCAAATATTGTCTTCAATTTTTAAGTACTTTCTTCAATTTTCAATTATTTTCTTTAATTTGTAATTATTTTGTTCAATTTCCAATTGTTTGTTTCAATGTTCAGTAATCTCGACTTTTTTCAATTATCAGTTATTTTTTTCATGTTTCAAAACCTCCTTCAATTTTCAATAATTTTCTTCTATTTTCAATGTAATTGTTCAATTATTTTTTCAATTCTCAATAAATTTCTTTACATAACAATTCTATTCTTCAATTTTTAACGGTTTTTTCAATATTAAATAATTCCTGGCATTTTACATTTTTTTTTGTTTTTTATAAATTATTTCCTTCTTTTTTCAATCTAATTGTTCAGTAATTTTTTTTAATTCTTAATTATTGTATTCAAATTTCAATTTTATTTCTCAATTTGCAATTGTTTTTTTTTAATATTCAATAATTCCGTGTTTTTCCGATTTCAATTTCATTATTTAATTTTCAATTTATTTCTTCAGTTTTGAATTATTAACTTAAATTTTGAATTATTTTTTTTGTTGATTTTCTATCTGGTTGACCAATTTTCAATTATATTCGTTGAATTTAATAACCATTGTTCAATTTTTTCAATTATTGTTCAATTGTCGATTAATATTTCCTTTTTTTTAATTTTGTTTCTAATTGTCAAATAGCTTTGTCATTGTTCAATTATTTCTTTCCATTACTAATTTTTTTTTTTTCATTATTAATTATTAATCATTATTAATTCCTTAAATAGGAACAAAAACCGGGAAATGACCGAGAATTTTGTGGAACGAAATTAGTAGACACCCTGTATTAGTAATATGAAACACTGGTCCCAATAAAAGCTCTATTTTTTAATAGTTGGAAGATTGGGATAAAAAAATAGAAACACTGTTTTTTAAAAAGTATGATGACGTTTCGGTGGCTTGGATTGCCACCATCATCAGGTCACTTTAATAAAAAATAAATAAATTATGTATACATTAAAAGAAAGAAAATTTTTTAAACGGAATAACATAAATTAAAAATTCTATACAAATAATTAAAAATTACCTCGTTAAAAATTTTTAATTCACATCGAAATTAGTCAAAACAGTAAAATAAAAGTTTAAAATAATAAAATTTTGTCACAAAATTAAAATAGAAAATCACTGACATCGTGTAGTCAGTGATTAGTCAAAACTGAGGTGCAAATATTGACAATGTGGAATTATATACAGAAATAAAATTGATCGAAGTGTTATGAATAATAATCAAACTATCAGCTTTCTGATTAGTCGTAAATAATAGTTACTTAAAAATTGAATATCCTCTTTTCTATTTATCGTAAAATCGTTACATTTTAATGTATACATAATTTATTTATTTATTTTTTATTAAAGTCACCTGATGATGGTGTTAAACCAAGCCACCAAAACATCATACTTTTTAAAAAAAAATAGTGTTTCTATTTTTAAAAAATAATAATAGAAAATTAAATCAAATAATTGGCAATTGAAAGAAATAATTTAGAGTTGAAGAAAAAAATTAAAAATTGATTAAAATAATAGAAAATCGTAGAAAATATTTCAAAAGTAAAGAAATTAATTAGAAATTGATAAAAATAATTAAAAATTGAAGAAAATAATTGTCAATTGAAGAAAATAGTAGAAAATCGAAGAAAATAATTGAGAAATAAAGAAATAATTTGAAATTAATGAAAATAATTCAAAATTGAAGAAAATAATCAGCAACTTTTTTAATTTTTACCATTTGAAAAATGTGCTTTAAAATAGTAATTTGAAGGTTAAAATACAAGTAATTTTGAAACAAAATTTAATTTTTAATTTTACAATCTGACAGCAACTAACTTCAGTTTTACAAAATTACTTGAATTTTAACCTTCATGTCAGTATTTGGAAACATATTTTATTTTTCAAACTGAAAAAACTAAAAAAGTAGCAGATTCTCTATCGCCAAATTTTGATACAATTAAAATAAGGGTCAAATTTAAATTTCAAAACCAAAATTGGATTTTTTAATGCCTCTGGTGAGGAGTTATTAAATTTCAAAAACACTGCATATTCTCAAAATTTTAATAATTAAAGTAAAAGCTTCCACGTTTCTCCATTATAAAATTAAAAAGTTAGTATGTCATATGAAAGTACATTAATAGTACTCAAGATGAAATAATATTTAATATTAAAATATTTGAATTCTTAATAGAAAACTTTCATTAAAATTTTGAAAATGTTGACATTTTGCAAGTAAGTTTTAAAAGTAATTTTCACCCAACATTTTTTCTTTATTAATTTAATAATTAATTAATATAAGTAAATTAGACTGTTTTTAACAATTACCAATAAGGAAATTTTATGTTATCTAAAAGATTAATGTGCTTTTTTATTTAATCCTGCCAATTGTCAAAATAACCTCTTTTTTTGTAGCTCAAGTTACAAAGTTAAATTACAAAGCAAATAAAAAAAATTTTTTAGAATAATTATCAAAAACGTATTGTACAGACATCAAAAATAAATATGACAAATTATCAGATTTTTATAAAATTAGTTCACAACAACTCAAAATGTATCAAATAAAATTCTTTTTTCTAATTTTTAAATTTTGTCCTCATTTCTGCACATAAGAAAGAACTTTTTTCGTTAAATAAGTCAATTGTTGTTAAGTTATTAACAATTTTGAGTTTATGATTTTTTTTATTCAGGTTAAGAATTTAATGTTTGATTTGATAAAAAGAATGGAGAATTTAAAAAAGAGGACGAGAATGTAAATTTTTTTTTGGATATAAACGAAACTTGACATTTTTGAATTAATTTAAATAATGGATTTAAATTAATCCAAACTTGAAGTTGTTTAATTCCAATTGGTCCAAGTAAAAATTTAATCTGCGTCCATTTCTAATTTTAAAAATGTATAGCTAGATTCGAACACAGAAAATTTAAAAGCTTCAGAACAATTAAATTGATCGAGTCCAATAATCTTTTTTTTTTTTGTTTTAGCACATATTTTTGTAAATAAAATTTCTATTTTTAGTTCATTTTACAATCTCAAAATGAAAAGAAACAATTTAAAAAAAGTGTTTATATCGCCTAGACCCCTCGTTGATAGAAAATCAGATTTCTGCCTAACTTATTGTATCGGCATTGGATACAATATATCAAGTTATGTGGAAAAATATGAGACAATCTCGTTTCTCTAGGCCAAAAAAGATAGGGGAGTGTTTTCCTACATTTTCGTTATTTACACTATCTACAAGAAATATAGGATCGCATATTTTTTTCTTAGTTGTGAGAAATCGTCTCATTCTGGTAATTTCGAAAGATTCTTCATTTCTTTAAAATAGGATGAAAAAATTAATCTTTTTCAATACAAGTAGTTTGGTTAATTGAACCAGGTTTTTTTCAAATAAACGGATCATACAGAAATTAACTAATAATTATAATAATATGTAATAACCATAAATAAATAATCAAATTAACACCTAAACTAATAAAAGAGAAGAAAACTCATTAATTAAACATTTTCAAACAATAATTCATAATTTATGATTTTCACTCAATTATTATAATTACCACTCTCGACAAAATATTGTTTGCATTCACTTTCATTCAGTAAAAAAATCAAAGGTTTTTAATTATCTTTATGTCTGTTTTATTAGAAATATTTTATATCAACTTGAAAAGAGAATATTCAATACTGCATTTTCCTCAGGCCTTAATAATTATTCTCTAAAGTGTCCAAAACAAAAAAACAATGTCCCTGCATTTGACATCAAGTGCATAATGGATTCACATATCCGCCAGGCTGAAATAATTTTTTACGCTTATACATGGTCGTTTCGACTCTTCAAAATGTTTCTCTCCTGTTATCGTAAAAAAAAGTGCAAATTTTTTTTTTTAATCAGTGAAAATGTTCTGTATTCGAGTTCTCTTCAATACTGGACATATATCCAGATTTTATATGTTTTTTTATAATAACTCGTATAATATTGTAACTTTTTCAATTTTATTTATTATTATTATTATTATTATTATTAATAGGTTAAATTTAGGATTTATTATTCTCATTATCATAATCAATTTTCTTATTTACGATCGAAAATAATAACTTTATTTAGTATCGTTTTAATACTTAAAACACCATTTATGTTTGAATTTTAGCATATCATCAGATATTGACTTGTCATGTGATTAATTGCCACCGTTACATGTCAATTAATATTTAATGACTCTGGTAGAGTGATATGCTAAACCCAACAAGCAAATGGCTTGGTAATCAATAACGAAAATGATCCTAATTTCCAAAATTTTCCTCTATAGTTTCATGACACCTGTACTATACTCACGTGGCAATATATTCCATAAATGAATTCATGGTTACATTTGTGTTTTTTAATTTTTAACCCTTTTTGACAAATATAACTTTTAGACATTTATCTTCCGCGATTTGTATTTTTTTTTCTTTTAATATATATTAAATAAATAAATATTAAATATTAAACAAATAAAGAAATTATATAATAAACTAGGTGTGAATTCTGTCCATTTCATGGACACTTCGCTTCCAAGGAAGCAATAATTTAATAATATTTTAAATATTTTAAGTTAATAAAAACAAAAATTAAAAAAACATGAATTATTTTTATTAAAAAGATACTAAAACAATTTGATTAGTTAATTTAGTTAATCTAGCTTAAATTAATGTGTCTTTAATATTTTTTTAAATATTTCAAGAAATGTAAAGATACTTTTTTAAAAAGTCGTTTTTTTCAAATAGCTATAGTAACACCAAAAATAGACATAAATAAAATTTCTAAGTGGATTTTTAAAGCTTTAAACATGTACCTTAAGTCTGTTTAAGCCACTTTTTGATTGGCTGAAAAAACATATTTTTTTGGGAGAAATGAAAATCATCAAATTTGGTTCATTAAGTGGAGTCACCTGAAAAATTTCAACCCATCGAAATATGTTACTTATCGGTGCAAATTTTTTTTCTGGGATTATTTTGGATGTAAAAGAATGACATATTATCAAGATTAAAAAAAAAGGTTTTGAATAAAAAAATTTTTTTAAAAAACAATTAAAAAATTTTTTTTTTTGTTGAAAAAATTAAAAAATGTTAAAACCCATACGATATTTTGTTTGAAATCTTAAAAATGGCATATAAAAAAATTGGCATTAAAATAATATAAAAAATTGTAGGAGGAGATAGATTTTTACAACAACAAAAAAAATTTCAACAAAAAGAATTTTTTTTTATATTTTTGTTTTCAAATTTTTTTTTTTCAATTTTGAAAATATGGTTCTCTTTTACATCCAAAATAGTCCCAGAAAAAAAATTGGCACCGATAAGTAACATATATTTCGATGGGTTGAAATTTCTCAGGTGACTTCACTTAATGAACAAAATTTGATGATTTTCATTTCTCCCAAAAAATATGTTTTTTTTTTAGCCAATCAAAAAATGGTTTAAACAGGCTTAAGGTACATGTTTAAAGCTTTAAAAACCCACTTAGAAATTTTATTTATGTCTATTTTTGGTGTTACTATAGCTATTTGAAAAAAACGATTTTTTAAAAACATATCTTTACATTTCTTGAAATATTTAAAAAAATATTAAAGACACATTAATTTAAGCTAGATATTCTTTTTCTACAGGTTCTGGCAATAAGTTTTTAAAAAAAAAGTCCCGATATGTTCATTAGGCTCTGAGTAATCAGCGTTTGAAAATCGCTCGGGTCCCGTAGACCCAATCTAGCAGTTACGTTGAATCCCGATAGTCTAGCAGTTGAGGGTTAATATTATTAGTAATATTATTATTATTATTATTATCATTATTTTACTAGGTGAAAATTATGTCCATTTCGTAGATATTTCGTTCCAAAGTTAGCAAACAAATTTGCTTTTTTATAGAAAAAGCAATATATTAATAATACAAAATTTAATTCGAGAAATTCTTTAAAAAGAGGAATTTTAAGTGCAAAAAAATGAAAAAACATCAATTAATTTACGAATTTTTGATCAATTATAAAAGTTATATAGGTCAATCGATTCGTTTTGAAATAAGGAATATGATTTTTTTATTCATTAAGTTGTATTTTTAGCTTGGACAAAAATTTTGGCAAAAAACGATTTTTTTCGATGAAAAAAGGTGCTCAACAAAATTTGATTGGGTATTTTCAAAAATCCTTATGTCCAAATTTAGATATTCACGAGCTTAAAAAGTCATCCAAATTTTATTGAAATCCGTTGAAGCGTTCTCGAGATATCCTGGCGACAAAAAACGCTATACACACACACGTACACACACACACACACACACACACACACACACACACACATACATCTGGACATTAGCTTAGTAATGAAAATTTACGCTTTTTAGATGAAAATGAGTCGATTTAGACTATTTTTGGAAAATCGAAAATCTTAACGATCACAAAGCTTCCTCTATGAGGAAGCAAAATATAATAAAAACAATATAAATACATAAAATACAGGCATTACAGACAGTCACATTTTCACCTTTTTTCAATTTTGTCACCTTTTTCACCTTATTTGATGATTTTTTACTTTTTTCATCTTTTTTTATGACTTGTCACCTTTTTACATCTTTTTTCACATTTTTTGGGTTTAAAAATATATAATTTTTTGTAAATATTTGGAAGTATGTTCATAAAAAAGAATAGAGTTAAATAAACAGTTAACTAATCTTTTCTATGTTCCTGCTATTTGCATTTAAATAGAATTAACATTACCATAACATTCCATTTTCATCATTTTGTAATTTTTCTTCCAAATCTCAATTATTTTATATTTATATTTCAATTTAATTTTAAAATTTTCAATTTATTTCCTCCATTTTTAATTATTTTCTTCAATTCTCAATGATTTTCTTCAATTTTCAATTATTTTATTCAATGTTCAATAATCCTCGTCTTTTTTCAATTGTCAATTACTTTTTTGAACTTTCAATGTGATTCTTTAATTATCTTCTTCAATTTTCAATTGATTTCGTAAATTTTCATTTATTTCCTAAAATTTTTACCATAATTTTCTTCAGTTTTTAATTGACAACTTGATATTCTTCTTCAATTTCATACCTAATTATCCTTTGAATTTTTGTTAATTATTTTGTTCTGTTGTTGAATATTCTCGACAGATTTTTAATTTTTTTTTTTCAATTTTCAAGTATTTTTCTTAATATTAAATTAATTTTAGTAGTAAAAAAAGAAAAATATAGTAATTTTTCTGTTAATTATCAATTCTTTTCTTACAAATTTAATTTAATTTTTTAGTCTTCAATTTTTTTCTTCAATTTTTTATATTTTCTCCAATTATAATTCTCGGCATTTTTCAATTATTTCTTTCAATTGGTCTCTTAACATTTTATAATTATTCTTTTTTTTCAAACTTTATTTTTTGCTGTTGTTACGTCCGGAAGGGACCAACTACAATTTATTTATTTTAATTAATCCCTGATTTATTTACAAAGCCAGGAGGCTTTGAACTAAGGGAACAGGGCAAAAGAAAGTCCACTGAACAATGCGTTAGGAAGCGTGATAGTTGATTTATTTATCTAAATACATGAATTGTAGAGGTGAAAGGATGAGAGGAAGAAATCTTCATAAAACCTGAATCCTTGTACTAATTCGTCACAACAACTGAAACAAAACGACTTATTAGCTTAAGCCATTAAATCGTGAGAGGCAAAGATAGGATGTAAAAATCTTACTCTGTGAATGAATCTGTAGCGTGTTAATTGTCCCCTCAAAAACTTCAATGACAGGTTCGTGAGACACCCAAGGGTAATTTATGGGGTGGACCCGCCTTGGCCTCAAGATAACGTAGAAAGTGAAAAGGTCCCAGACACCAGAAAAATGCTTGTAGAGACCCAAATCCAAGTTTTGATGTGAGGGAGTAGTTTATGTATCCTAGACGACTCAAATTTCAGGGTCAAGTTCCTTTTCGAAGCAGAAGTCGTTGAAGCAGTTAAATTTACTGATGAGGGGTCAATGATCCACAATTCTTCGATTCAAAAAGATTCTTCGAGGCAAAGATTCAGGATGAAGGGTTAGCAAATTGAAAAAAGGATAAAGGATTAAAATTGGTTGTAGGATTAAAATGAGTTAAGTTGATTAAAGAAGTTAAGGTTTAATTTGGTTGAAAGGATTTAATTGGAAAAAGGGTTAAATTGGAAAAAGGGTTAATTTGATAAAAAGGGTTAAATTGGAAAAAGGGTTAAATTGGTCAAAAGGGTTAAATTGGAAAAAGGGTTAAATTGATAAAAAGGGTTAAATTGGAAAAAGGGTTAAATCGGAAAAAGGGTTAAATCGGAAAAAGGGTTAAATTGATATAAAGGGTTAAATTGGAAAAGGGTTAAATTGGAAAAAAAGGGTTAAATTGGAAGAAGGGTTAAATTGATAAAAAGGTTGAAGGATTAAATTGATTACTGACAAGTTATGTCAGGAGTTCTTGCGCTTCCACTAATTTTTACACTTTCAGTTTTTCACAACAATACAGTTTCACAATTAAAAGTTTTACAATTAGTTCACACACTCGCTACAACATATGTATAATTTCACGGCCGATACAATAAGAATTGACGGAATTATTCGCAAAATAATGTCGCGAAAGGTGTGAGCACTATGCTGAAATACAAGACTTAGTATTTGTAGACTTTGCTATCAGCGATATTTGAAATCGAGAGCCGAAGACAATCTTAGCAAAAAAGTGAACTGGAGGAGATCGTGGCGAAACAAGAACTGATTTTTCGTTTCGACAAATTTGTGAAGAAACCTCGGTTTCTTTGTGTTTTCAACCCCTCCAAATTTGCGTGGGTTTGAATGCGAAGTAATACAGAATAATTCGCGGAGTATAGTGTGACAGTTTTTTCGACCACCGATTTCCTTCCGTCTTATTTCGGAAGACCGGGACGCAAACTTCTTTACTTATCTTTAGGGCGAATAAATTAGAGAAACTAGAGCTATTTTCGTGCACATCTACCACTCTTAATTCTCATTATAGTTTATTGCATAAGTATTGATTTTAGCCAAAGTGAAAAAATTAAATGTAATACTTGTGAAATATACACTAAGTTATATATATTTATGAATAAACACGTCACGCGGACGTGACACCTCCCCCCTTTAAAATTCGGAAAATAGAAATGAAATTGATAATTTTCCGAATTCGAAAATTTAAATTTTTAGTTTGAATTTTGAGAATTAGTATTTGAATTTAATGTCGGCACAATACTAGTGTAATACTGACACAATACTGATGCAATACTGGCACATTATAAACATAGTATTAGTACAATATTGGCATATACTGGCATGATCCTGGCCCTATACTGACATAATGCTGGCCCTCGTCTGGCATAATAGAAACATTCATTATTTTGGTACTGACACAATGTTACAACAAATACCGATATTTAGATCCATTCTCAAGAATAGTACGTTAAATTGATTAATTATAAGACGATAATCCTTAATAATATTATCTGTTATTACGAAAACATCACACAAAACACACATTATTTCGTTACAACTATGAAATTCTCAATATATTTTAGAGGATTATTTTGCTTTGAGGAATACAGAAAGCTATAAAGATACTCGATATGATTTATAGACAATAATTTTTAACAATATACCAAGAAAAAATTTGTATAAAAACTTGGTATAGTTTAAGTGCGTGCATCTAACATTATTAAGTAATTTAAAACGCGTACATTAAGACGCCCTTCCCCCCTTACGAGAAGAATACGAAAGGGAAGCTTGAGTATTCGTTATTTGTAATACATTTATATATAAAAAAAAAATTATGCATGTTAGATATACGGACATAAATGATACTTAATTGTTCTTGAATTATTTTGGAATGATTATATATGGATACATATGCCTAACTTCTTCCTACTTTTGGTATTTATGACTAGACTCATACTCGTACATACTTAATCATACATTACTTTAAATTAACACACCGGCATTTTAATGCATACGATTTTCTCATAAATATTATAAAGATTTGCAGAAGGGTTAATTGTCTTACATTAATCATTCTGTAGATTAATTTATTAATACAATTACAGTAATTTATTAAATGCAACTTTAATCTCACGTATATTAATTTTATATAATTTTGTTATTTTATAATAATTGTTAGGAAAATATCAAATTTACATAGTGATAATATAACGACAATTCCATATCAATTTAAACACACATTTGTATTTGAAGTTTTCGCTGGTTTAATGCACGCAGATAGTTATTTTCAGGATGTTTTTAAATTTTAACATAGGCATATGCCTTCAAACAAAAAAAAACATTCATTTTGTGAAAGCAGAAACCCAATGAATTTTATTTAAGTCGTATAAAGGTTTTAGAACATGAAAATTCTTACTTTACTGTTCCTGAAAGGACTATATTTTCGTTTTTCGAGACCATTAATACCCTTTGTTTTATAGATGGGCAAAATTACATTTATTGGCTACGAAAAGTGGCCACTTGATAATAGAAACTTCAGGAGTATTTACTTGTTTCTACTGTTTGTATAAGATAGTAACAATTTTTAATAATAGGATTATAATAGAGATTTATCACACACATACATAAGTATACATAAAAAGCTTAAATTTCTTAAAATAAATTGCCTTTCATCATTCCGAGCCCTCTTTATTTGTTTAATACTCGCTTAATTAATGGAGTAATATTATTTGGATTTAAATTTGTTATTTTACCGAACAGGTGTAAAAACTTTCAATAATTATTTTATGTATGTCTACTCAAAATCTTATTTCATTCCATATAGTTTTTGCTTTTATGAACAATAACATTGTGTAACTACATGATACCGCGAATAACATTTCTGACAGGATATTAGCCATCTAAATAGCTTTACTTTTTCAAAATTTTGAGTAGGATTCATATCATCTTCAGTATATGATTCACAAAGTTCATATCGATTTAATATTTTATCAAGCATTTTGGTAGCTAATTCTTTCATTGTTTCGCTGTTTTTACTCCCAGCAGGTATACTTATTTTTAGAAAATCCGTTTCTATTTGAATGGAACAGGTTGAAACTTCTATAGTTTCCATTGGATTCGAGAGAAAATATTCAAGTTTCGTAAACCCGTAATCAGCACTTAGGTTGTTTAATTTAATTATCGGGCAAATGTTATTTGTATTCATTTTCAAAGTAAATTTATTTATTATTATACTTAAGATCACGTATGAATTTATTTTTACTTGTATAACGAAGTTCAATCTTTATTAAAAACAAAATCGAAGGAAATTCTGGATAAGTGAGTGATAAGATTGAAATTCGTTTCTGTTTAAAAATAATAGAAAAGAGAGGAGTTGATTTAGGAAGTTTAGAGGAGAAAAAGAAGTTATATGTTGAAAATTGTAAAAATTGACTCGTATTAAAGTATATGTAGTTAATATAATCAATGTTTATATGGAAAAGAATTTTGTATTATCTGAATTCTCTTTTTATTTTTTTATTTTACTTCAAACTTGTGTCCATAGTGATTTTGAACGAAAGATTCTAATTTATTTATATAGTGAATACTTTTATTTTATTTTATTTGACAATTAGCTAATACTTCCTCTGAGAGATTTGATTTTTCATTAGATCATTTGTAAAAAAAAAATTTATTGATAATTCCTGTAATTGGAATGTGATTTAAAGGAATTTTTCCTGCTTTTGAAAATATTAAATTTTTAATAGTTTCTTTAGAAAATTCTTTAGATTAATTTATATATGATAATGAATTTTTTTGTATCATTGATAAGATATTGAAATCATAATTACTTCTTAAATGCTGAAAAAACATAGAACTTTCGAAACTTGCTCGGACTTCTGTAATTATTGTTGAAGTGTTGCACATATTGTCTTCAATTTTAAATTAGCAAGATTTAAATCAAGGGACATTTAACGTGAAAAAATTGTTATCACTAATTTCAATATATTTGTGGATAAAAAGGTTAGATTAATTAATAAATTCATCGCTTCCAGTCCCACCTGCAAAAGAAAATACATTTTATTAGTATGATTGTTCTATTTTAATTATAAACTATTAGAGAATAAAACTTAAATGATAAAAGTTAAAGCTTGCGCTAATTATATATATATTTGTTGTTGTTGAAAGAATGATAATTATTCTTAGATTTGTTATTACAGATATACCTTTATAATCAACATTCTGGAAAAGTAAGTTAAGTTTATCAAAGCAGAAGACAAATAGATTAGAATAGTTCTAACGCATGACCATGAAATAGAAAATTTTACTTATTTTTATATTTTATATTTTTTATTTTTGGTTAGAATGCTGAATATGTGATAATCTAAGTCTATTAATATGAACGATTTTGGGCCCTTTACTTAAATTTATTTTAATATTTCCTTTGCCTAAAATCTCTAAAATTTCATGAGGACCAGTGTATTGATCGCCTAATTTACCAGGTTTAGGTCCCTGTAAGAGAAATACGCTATCGCCAATCTTAAAATTTTGCGGATTGATTTTACGGTCATAGTACGTTTTTGATTTTTCTTTCGCACCAATTAAATTGTTTCGAGCTGAAAATTGAATTTCATGCAGTTTAGTTACTAAATTTACCAGAAAGTCGTCATAAGTTTTTAATTTTTCTTCTGGAAGTAAGGGTTGACTTGAAGGTAATCTGGCTAAACGACCAAAGACTAATTCATATGGAGTGCATTTAGTTCCTTCATGAAAACTAGTATTATATGAAAAAGTTGCCAATTCTAACCAATCATCCCATTGTGCATTTTTGCTAACAAATTGTTTTAAATATTCCGCTAAAACATGATGCGATCTTTCTAAAGAACCGTTTGATTGTGGATGGAAAGCTGTTGTTTTGAATTGACGAATACGGAATCTTTTTGCTACTCGTTTTAAAAGATTACTCAGAAAATCACGACCTTGGTCAGTTAAGACAGCTTTTGGTGCACCATAAATGCAAATAAATTTTTTAATAAATGCATCTGCAATAGTACTAGCTTGATGGTTTGGTAATGGTATCGCTAGAGAATATTTAGTTAAATTATCTTGAATTGTTAATATATACTCATTACCATTCTTTGTAACCGGTTTCAAAGGACCTACAATATCTAAACATACTTTCTCAAACGCAATTCCTGGAGTGTCAGTAATAACCATAGGATTTTTAGTTTTTACTCGAACAAGCTTTTTTAATTGACATTGCAAACAAATTTGTATGTATTTTTGAATATCTGTTTTCATATTTTCCCAAAAATATTTTTGTCTGATGCGATTATAAGTTTTGCTTACTCCTTTATGACCACCTAACGCTGAAGAATGTGCTTCTTCAATTAGAACTTTTCTTTGCTCGTTTGTTGCATATTGAATATAGCCATTACAAATTATTATTGTAATTTTGCAACCTTGAAAAATTTCTCGAAGCATTAAAACAATTTCATTCCAGTCTACGTGATTTATTACCATTGTTTTTGCAATGCTAACAGAACGAAGTTGTAATTTTTCAACTAATGTTTTAAAAGATTGAATGGAAGATTTTATATTTTTATGCATTTCGGTTAGGCTAACGCTAGATTCTGAGATAATTGGTAATGCGATATGATAATAATTTCCCTTTTTAAACTCTTTAGCTATACCGATTTCGAGATTTTTAAACTTAGGTAATTCGTTTTGCTTAAACAGACTTTTTGAACCATTATCCTGAGGTACGCACGTCGTCGATAAAAAGTATACGTAGTTATCCTTTCTCATTCTTAATTGATCTTTACATTCAACAATATTACAAGAATGGATATTATTGGCAGAAGTACTAGGAGTGTTTAAGGGTGGGGGTTCGGGTGGGGGTCGTTTGTTACTTTTTAAACCGAAATCAACTTCTTCTATATCGTTGTCTCCGTCATCTTCATCATCTTTATTTTCTTCATCTTCTTCATCTTCATTAAAGTCTTCAGTTTCTTTAATTTTTTTATCTTCATGAATTTCTTTAATATTTTCATTTTCTTTTATATCTTCGTTTTCCCTAATTTTTTCGTTTTCTTTCATTTCTTCAAATTCTTCATCAGAATTAAGTGCTTTATTTTCTTGGTAATCTTCAATGCTACCATCGCTGTCACTGGAATCTACATTATTTTCATTATTTTCGTAATCTTTATAAGGGTTAGTTGGCACTTCATAATTATCATTTTGAACGAAATATTCTGGATCTGAGTCTTCACTATCTTCCTTTTCTTTGTTAATTAAATCCTTTTTAGGTCTACCCCTTTTCTTTTTAGTTGACGTACTTGCTTGATTATCAGCGTTTATTTTACGAGGCCTTCCTCTTTTCTTCTTGATTTCTGATTTATTTAGTCTGACAGGATTTTGCATATAATCAGGATCAGAATCTTCATCAGAATTCTGTAAATTTCGCGAACTTTGATTTTTATCTTGAACTTGAATACCTTGATTTAGTATTTCTTCCTCGTCTTCTTCATTGTCGACTTTAGAATCTGAATATTTCTTATTTCGAATTTTTTCTAAATGACCTCGACTTCTTAGATTTCTTGTATTACTCCGACTTTGAAAATTTTCTTCGATTTTTGACTTTTCATCCTTATTTATTTCAGGATTTGATTTCGTAGATTTTATTTTTAGATTTTGGCAGTTGATTTCACCTTCACTTGATTTAATATACACAGATTTAGTATTTTCACTTTTCTGATTTTTCATTATTTCACTTGATTTAGTACCCGATTTAGAATTTTGATTTTCACTTGACTCACTTGACTTAATATTATCCGACTTAGTATTTTCGCTTGATTCACCCGACTTAGTATTTTCCGACTTCAAATTTTTATTTGATTCACTTGACTTAATATTCACTGATTGAGTAGCATCACTCACTATATTTTTATTATCACTTAATTCACTTGATTTAGTATTCGTAGATTTAGGATTTTGATTCATTAAACTGTGTTTCCGACCCGACATACTTGACTTATTTTTCACAGATTTAGTATTTTTATTCACTCGATTTCGATTTACACTTGATTTATTTGACTCATAGTTTTTGTTTCTCAGATTTCGAACACTTCCCCGATTTAAATTTTCTTCATACTTACCCGATTCATCTTGATTCTCATTTTTTTCTTGATTTAGTTTCTTCAATTGTCTTCTAGTTACCACTTTAAAATCAGAATTATCTTCTTTATTATGAAATTCTTCAGAGAGATCATCATCAATTTCCTCATAGCAATTTAAATCTTCGTCTTCATTTTCGAATTCATCTTCTTCATTTTTAACATCATTGTCATCATAGACATTATCATTATTCTCAATTCGCCAACCAAATATTTCATCCTTATCTTCGTCTGAATCTTCTTCTTCCAATAAGTATTCAAAAAGATTATCTATTTCATCTTCTTCTATTCCAATTACTTGCTTCACATCATCACTATCGTTATTAAATTCTTTTGGAATAATTCTTCTTACAATATTAACAGGGTTCCTAGATAACGCGTCCGCGTTGACGTTCATTTTTCCTGCTTTATGAATCATTTCAAAATCATATTCCGCCAATTTAAGTTTCCATCTTGTTACACGTGAACAAGGATCGCTTGAATTTTTAAACCACAAAAGAGGTTTATGGTCCGTAACAATCTGAAATTTCCTACCATAGAGAAAATGTCTAAAATGTAAAACACAATACACAATTGCTAAGGCTTCCTTATTATAAGTATCATATTTTACCTCATGCTCATTTAAAGATCTAGAAGCGTAGGCAATTGGTTTGTCCTTTCCTATCTCGCCTTGAGACAAAATTCCACCGATTGCAAAACCCGAAGCGTCAGTGGTTAAAATAAAGGGTTTATCAAAATCAGGTCTTATTAATAAAGGTTCTTCGCAAAGTTCATCTTTTAAAATTTCAAAAGCTTTTTGTTGTTTATCCCCCCATTTAAAAGGCATATCCTTTTTTAATAATTGAGTTAAAGGTCCAGATTTCTTTGAGAATTTTTCAATAAAACGCCGATAATAACCTGCTAAACCTAAAAATTGTTTAATGTTTTTGACAGTTTTTGGAGTCGGAAAATTTCTAACTGCGCTAAGCTTTTTCGGATCCGGTCTTACGCCGTCTTTATCAATAATATGTCCCAAATAAACTACTTCCGGTCTAAGAAATTCACATTTGTCGGGTTGTAATTTTAAATTAGCTGTTTCTAAACGATTCATAAAATTATCAAATTTTTCTTGATGTTCCTCTAAAGAATTTGCGAAAATAACGACATCGTCCAAATAAACAAATAATTCTGTTCCAATTAGTCCGGAAAGACACGAATTCATTAATCTTTGAAAACAACTTGGAGCATTTTTAAGTCCGAATGGCATACGATCAAATTCATAATGACCATAAGGTGTAGAAAAAGCAGTTTTATGAGAATCTTTTGCACTCATTTTAATTTGATGAAAACCGGAAGCTAGGTCAAAAACTGAAAAGTATTGCGCATTCCCGAGAGTTTCGAGTACTTCATTTATATTGGGCAATGGGAAAAAATCAGTAATTGTTTTTTCATTTAATTTGCGAAAGTCGAGTACCATCCGCCATTTTTTATTACCTTGCGAATCATCTTTCTTTGGTACAATCCAAACTGGAGTATTATACGGAGATTGGGAAGGTTTAATGATTTTATTTTCAATTAATTCATTTGTTTGTCTTAAAAGTTCTTCTTTATGAACAGGTGGAAATCGATATTGACGCGAGAATACAGGTTCTTCATCTTTAGTCGGAATATTATGTTCTAAAACGTTTGTAGCCGTAAGATATTCACCTGGTAAATGAAATCTTTTGGAATATTTTCCAATTAAAGCTTCTACATGTTTTAATTCTTCTGATTTTAAGTGGTCTAAACGCAGTAAATCTAATATTTGTTCAACTCTTTCTCTACCTGTAATCTTTTTAAACGCATATTGTTCATGATTTGAAATTGAAGTAGAAAAGAAACTGTCTAAAAGTCTTTCAACTGAATTGCAATTGATTTTAGGTTTTTGTGGTTCGGTTTGACTAACTTCATTTTTTATTGCTTTAAATTCTTCGAATTCTTGTAATTTTATTCTCGGTATTTGGACTTTAATTGGTTCGGATTGAGTATTCGCAACTTTAATATAAGCCTTTCCCTGATTGTTTGTTACGACTGCGTTTCCCATAAATACACCTGGATTTGTGGTTACTAATGGGATGTAACCTTCTTTTATTTCCGTATTTTCAACTATCATGTGCATACCTGTAATTGATCTGGGTGGTAAAATTATTGTGTCTTGAAGTGAAAAAGAATAAAATTGACCGTTTACTTCTA
This sequence comes from Ganaspis brasiliensis, assembly GCA_037103525.1. NCBI lineage: Eukaryota > Metazoa > Arthropoda > Insecta > Hymenoptera > Figitidae > Ganaspis > Ganaspis brasiliensis. The sequence goes on from JAZKLR010000333.1 coordinate 2,631,177, forward strand.
AACATTTTTCTGCATAATTAATTTTTACATTATTATCTGTAAAAAATTCTGAACCTAATACTCCGTCTTCATCGACAGGTACCTCATCAGGTATGATGTGAAATGTAGTTAAATATCCGAAAATTTCTAATTTAACTTGCCCCAAGGTATGTACAGGATGTTCATTAATTCCAGTAAGCTGTATTTTCCTGGAAGTATTAACCTGCATTAAAGAATTAATTGTTTTATTTTTAATTAAATTTAAACCTGCTCCTGTGTCGATCATCATATGAACTGGATTTTCTACTTCTTTTAAATTAATAAAAATTGATGGAATTATATTGCCTTTACTAAAATTAAACTTGACACTTTTTGTTGGATTTTCACCTTTATTTTCAGGTGCATTTAATCCTGGGTTACCTGTCCCACTGCACCTTGATTGGGACGGTTCTGATCGTTTCCCTGATTCATTGGGGACGGTGAAAATGAACGCCGATTATTTTCTCGATATTGATCATTTCCTCGAAATGGACTGTTTCCTCGGTTTTGATTATTTTCTCTGAATGGACTATTTTCCCTATATCGATTATTTTCTCTGAATGGGCTATTTCCTCTGTATCGACTATTTTCCCTGACTTGGTTACTGTTACCCCTAAATTGATCATTGTTTTCTCTAAATTGATTGTTACTTCTAAACTGATAATTATTACCCCTGATTTGATTATTTTGTCTGAATTGATTATTTTCCCGTAATTGATTATTATATTCTCTGCGCCTACAATCTTTTAATAAATGCCCCGGTTTTCTACAATAGTTACATGTTATATTATTTCTGTTATTAAAAGATGAATTTGAAAAATTAGGAGAAAGATTTGTTCTAAAATTTTGCGATTGTTGTGTAGGTCTCCATGAATTTCCGCGTATTGGAGAAAAATTTTGTACACGTGATGGAGATTCCCATCGACCCTGAGAAAATGAAGAATTTTCTCTATTTTGAGAGCTTCTTTCCCCATTCCAGGGTGAAAAATTCCTACCGCGATTTTGAGAACTTTGGTTATTAATATATCTTCGACAAGTGGCAGCGATGTGCCCTTTTAAATTGCAGATTTGACAAATTAAAGCTTCTACTTTTGCAAAGGTTACCTTTGATTCATTAAATTCACTCGTTTTAGATTTCCCTTTCCTAAGCTCATTACTAGCATTTATCCTTCTTTCAACTTCGATAGCCTTACTCGTTGTTTCTTTAAAAATTATTGTTTCTGGAATCCGAATTTCAATTTCCGGTTTTAATCCTCTACGGAAACATTGAATTAAATCCTTCTCTAAGGATTCAGTAAAAGCTTTATCTAGGACCCCTTTATTATTTATTCGATGAGCATCATAGATTTGATCGGCAATTTCTTTTACGCGATTCGCATATGACAATACCGTTTCATTTTCCCACATGTAAATATTCCCTAATTCACCTTGTAATTGATAAACACTTTTCCGCGGCAAGTAAATTTTTCTTAATTGGTCCGTTAAATCTTTAATGCTTTTAAATGTTGAACCATAAATTCCCCGTCTAGCTTCTCCCACTAATTTTCCGCGAATTAATTTTACTAAATTTTCCTCTACTTGAGGTGTATCTGGAATCATTTCTTTTGCTTCATCACACCCCTCTATGAAAGCCGAAAGAGAGATATTCTTACCATCGAAGACTGGTACTATTTCTAAGGCGTCCCTTAAAGAGACTTGTTGGTTATACGGTACACTCATTTCGTCAAGAGAAATTCCTATTAAAGAATTATTGATTTGGGACTTATGAATATTAGAATTTTCGTTTAGAAGAACCTCTTGCAAATCCTGATTAGGATCTGTGGGTTTTATTGAATTTTTTGTAAGATCTTTTAATAGATTTATTTCACCAGTTTTTTCATCAAAAGTGTTATCTTTTAATGAATCACGCAAAAGTCTTCTTAATTCGGCTATTTGCTCTAAAGAAGACTTTTTAGGAGTAGAAAACTTTAAACTATTATTAGGATTCAATATTGTTTCATCAGATTGATCACTTGAGAAACTACTAGATGGTTCCTCAGAATTGAAATTATTATTTTCTACTCTTTTTACTGGTGGTGAATGAACAACCTTAGGATTTGTGGATTCCCCAAAATTAATAAATGTTTGACCTTTTTCCTGATCTGCTAGTGCTTTAGTTCTACTTCTGGTGTGATAGTCACTAGTCGTGTTTTGCTTTTTATTGTTCATAAATAGACATTTAAATGCGTATACAACCAAGGATTTAGATTTGTTAAGTTATTGGCAAAATTTAGTTTTCACAAGATTTTATTCATTTTTACTTCACTTGTCAAAAGTTCCAATGATTTTATATTAAAGATTTTATTTTTAGAATTAAAAATACTTTCAGATTTTTCCTCTCAACCGCTTTGCATTGTTTAGTTTCTTTTCTTTTGTGGTTTCCCGGCCGATGCACCAAAAAAATTTATATAAATTGTATTCTGTTACGTCCGGAAGGGACCAACTACAATTTATTTATTTTAATTAATCCCTGATTTATTTACAAAGCCAGGAGGCTTTGAACTAAGGGAACAGGGCAAAAGAAAGTCCACTGAACAATGCGTTAGGAAGCGTGATAGTTGATTTATTTATCTAAATACATGAATTGTAGAGGTGAAAGGATGAGAGGAAGAAATCTTCATAAAACCTGAATCCTTGTACTAATTCGTCACAACAACTGAAACAAAACGACTTATTAGCTTAAGCCATTAAATCGTGAGAGGCAAAGATAGGATGTAAAAATCTTACTCTGTGAATGAATCTGTAGCGTGTTAATTGTCCCCTCAAAAACTTCAATGACAGGTTCGTGAGACACCCAAGGGTAATTTATGGGGTGGACCCGCCTTGGCCTCAAGATAACGTAGAAAGTGAAAAGGTCCCAGACACCAGAAAAATGCTTGTAGAGACCCAAATCCAAGTTTTGATGTGAGGGAGTAGTTTATGTATCCTAGACGACTCAAATTTCAGGGTCAAGTTCCTTTTCGAAGCAGAAGTCGTTGAAGCAGTTAAATTTACTGATGAGGGGTCAATGATCCACAATTCTTCGATTCAAAAAGATTCTTCGAGGCAAAGATTCAGGATGAAGGGTTAGCAAATTGAAAAAAGGATAAAGGATTAAAATTGGTTGTAGGATTAAAATGAGTTAAGTTGATTAAAGAAGTTAAGGTTTAATTTGGTTGAAAGGATTTAATTGGAAAAAGGGTTAAATTGGAAAAAGGGTTAATTTGATAAAAAGGGTTAAATTGGAAAAAGGGTTAAATTGGTCAAAAGGGTTAAATTGGAAAAAGGGTTAAATTGATAAAAAGGGTTAAATTGGAAAAAGGGTTAAATCAGAAAAAGGGTTAAATCGGAAAAAGGGTTAAATTGATATAAAGGGTTAAATTGGAAAAGGGTTAAATTGGAAAAAAAGGGTTAAATTGGAAGAAGGGTTAAATTGATAAAAAGGTTGAAGGATTAAATTGATTACTGACAAGTTATGTCAGGAGTTCTTGCGCTTCCACTAATTTTTACACTTTCAGTTTTTCACAACAATACAGTTTCACAATTAAAAGTTTTACAATTAGTTCACACACTCGCTACAACATATGTATAATTTCACGGCCGATACAATAAGAATTGACGGAATTATTCGCAAAATAATGTCGCGAAAGGTGTGAGCACTATGCTGAAATACAAGACTTAGTATTTGTAGACTTTGCTATCAGCGATATTTGAAATCGAGAGCCGAAGACAATCTTAGCAAAAAAGTGAACTGGAGGAGATCGTGGCGAAACAAGAACTGATTTTTCGTTTCGACAAATTTGTGAAGAAACCTCGGTTTCTTTGTGTTTTCAACCCCTCCAAATTTGCGTGGGTTTGAATGCGAAGTAATACAGAATAATTCGCGGAGTATAGTGTGACAGTTTTTTCGACCACCGATTTCCTTCCGTCTTATTTCGGAAGACCGGGACGCAAACTTCTTTACTTATCTTTAGGGCGAATAAATTAGAGAAACTAGAGCTATTTTCGTGCACATCTACCACTCTTAATTCTCATTATAGTTTATTGCATAAGTATTGATTTTAGCCAAAGTGAAAAAATTAAATGTAATACTTGTGAAATATACACTAAGTTATATATATTTATGAATAAACACGTCACGCGGACGTGACACTGTCAATTAATCTAGCCATTTTTCAAATTTTCTTTCCAATAAATTGTCTATTATTTTCGTCATATTTCAGATATTTTCTTCAATTTTTCAATTATTCTCGGCATTTTTCAATTATTTCTTTCAATTATTAATTTTTTCCGCAATTTTCAATTATTTTCTACAAATTTTTCATTTTACATGTATTCTTAAAGTTTATAATTATTCTTTAATATTTTGTTCTGTTGACAATTATTCTCGACAGTTTTCTAATTTTTTCTTAATTGTAAATTACTTTCTTAAAATTTTAATTTAATTCTTAATCTTTAATTTTTTTCTTCAATTCTTAATTATTTTCTGTTCTCAATTATTATTTTTAATTTAAAATTCCAGACTCCAATTTGCAATTAATTTATTTTATTTAATATTCAGTAATTCTTATACCTTTCTTCAATTATCAATTATTTTTTTCAAATTTGAATTTAATTCTTGAATTCTCAATTTATTTCTTAATTTTGTTTTATTATTTTCTGCAAATTTTAATTTTTCAGTTTTCAATTATTTTCTTTTATATTCTACAATTTTCAGCTTTTTTAATTACTTTTTTTCAATTTTTAATTATATTCTTTAAATTTCAATTTCACTTTTCAATTTTCAATTTTTTCGATTTTCAATCCATACTTTCCATCAGTTTTCAATTCACGATTTATTAGTCACATTTAATTTAATGATTATTCATTAATTTAAATTTTTTTGTTATTCACACCATTTTTCAAACTTTTTTTCAATCGTTAATTACTTTTTTTTAATAATTAAATATTTTTTTCAATATTTAATTATTATTTTCGTTATATTGTAATTTTTCTATTAATTATCAATTATTTTCTTAATTTTTTGTTATTTTTGACATTTTAGAATTTTTTTTTTACAAATTGCAATTATTTTCTGAATTTTTTTTTTTCATTATTATTTTTATTATTATAACAAATTTATTAATTTTTTTACACCTTTTTAATTATTTTCTTCGAACTTTAATTATTTTTTTCAAATTTGAATTTTTTTGACATTTTTGAATTATTCTCTTCAAATTTTAATCATTTCTTCAAAGTTCAATTAATTTCTTCAACTTTTAATTATTTTCCTCAAACTCATAATATTTTTTTTAACTTTACAATTATTGTTTATTATTTTTACACCATTTTTGAGTTATTATTATAATATTTCCATTGCTTTGTCAAGTTTTCAACTATTTTCATTAAATTTGAATTTTTTTAAAGTTATCTATTATTTTTGTCATTTCTCAATTATTTTTTCAATGTACAACTATTTTTGTCAATATTCAAATATTTTTGACATTTTGGAATTATTTTCTTTAATTGTCACTTTCTTCAATCTTTTTATTATTATCATGCATTTTTCAATTTTTTTCGATTTTCAATCCATACTTTTCATCAGTTTTCAATTGACGATTTATTATTCACCTTTAAGTTTATGATTATTCATTAATTTAAATTTTTTTGTTATTCTCACCATTTTTCAAACTTTTTTTTCAATCGTTAATTATTTTTTTTAATAATTAAATATTTTCTTCAATATTTAATTATTATTTTCGTCATATTGTAATTTTTCTTTTAATTATCAATTATTTTCTTAAAATTTCTTTTTAATTCTTTAATTTTCCACTTTATTTCTTCAAATTTTAATTATTTTCTTCAATTCTCAAATATTTTCTTTAATTTTAAATTATTTTTATCGATTTTCAATAAATTTCTTAATATTCAGTAATTCTCGGCTTTTTTCAATTACTTTTTTTCAATTTTTAAGTATATGCTTTACATTTCAATTCCATTCTTCAATTTTAATAATTTTTTTTTATTTTCAATCCAGTTGTTAAATGGAGCCAGTATCATTTTGACACATGACTTAATTTAAAATTGTTATATTGTACAGAATGGAAATGTTATTTTGTACAACTGCTAAATGTTATTTTGTACAATTTTGAAAAATGAATTTGTTATTTTGTACAATTCTTTAAAAAAGCTAAAATATTGTACTTCCAATGTTTTATTGCTTTTTTAAAAAATTGTACAAAATAACAAATTCATTTTTCAAATCTGTACAAAATAACATTTAGCAGTTGTACAAAATAACATTTCCATTCTGTACAATATAACAATCTAAAATTAAGTCATGTGTCAAAATGATACTGGCTCGTTAAATGTGCAATTATTTCCAACAATTATTCCTATAATTTTCTTAATTTTTCAATATGCAAATATTTTTTTTGAATTTAATATTTCTTGTTTAGTTTTTACAATTATTTATTTTATAGTTTTCTATTGATCTAATCATTTTTCAAATTTTGTTTTTAATTGTCAATTTTTTTTGGTCAGTTTTCAGATATTTTATTCAATTTTTCAATTATTCTCGTCATTTTTCTATTATTTCTTACAATTATTAATTATGTTCTTCAATTTTCAATTGTTTTCCAAAATTTTTCACATATTTCCTGCAATTTTTTCATTTTCCAGTTATTTTCTTATAATATTTTCGTCATTTTTCAGATATTTTCTTTAATTTTGTAATTATTCGCGTAATTTTCATTATTTATTATTTCCAGGGAAAAAATTCACCTTTTCACCTGTTTTTAAGATAAAAGGTACTGTGATGCCTGAAAATAAGAAATAAACTTTTTTTCAATTTTGGAACGAAACCAAACCTCCGAAATTATAAAAGAAACATTATGTCTATTTTTTTAACCTTGTTCAAAAATCGAGAAAAAGTTTAGTTTTTATAAAAATAATAAATGGAAAAAATACTAGAGATAAAATATTGTTGAATAGTGTTAAAATAGTTTGGTTTCTAAATATAATTAATGTAACATTGCAGTTGACATTTTATTATCGTAAAAAAAGCAATATTAAATGCTATATCTATTTTTTTTATTCTTTTTAAAAACATTAACTTCAAGTGAAATTATGTAAAAAAAAAAGACATTATTATGTAAGCTTCTACGCTTTTTTTCTGTCACATACTATTCAAAAAAGAAACCAATAATAAATACAATTACACGTACATTTGTGTAAAAAAATGTGCTGAAATTTTAAAAGCAAAATAGGAACAGCTCAAATTGAGGTAAATGGCAGTAACTACAGGACACCACTAATGGAGTCATAAAACAGAAAGAGACTGGCATGTGTAGTAATGTAGTGATGCTTTCCTTTTATAATCCTGAAATTGAAGCTGGAATTTAAATTTTATACCTGTATGAAAGAGTCTCTTTTAATTGCAAATATTACAATATTTCCCATTAGTTCTATATTCTATTTCTTTCTACGCTACACTCAGTGTTCACTTAATTGATTCCTTTTTTTATTACGATTATTCAGTAAAAATTGTATAGATTTTAAGGTATCGAAAAATTTTTAGATTAAGAGCGTGTGATGGAGAATGACGTCATTCGTGTGTGCAAAAATTTGTCAATAAATTCTCCCTTAAAATAATAAATATTTTCACAACAAACTTTGTAGAATTATTAATTAATTAAATAATAATAATCTCCGTAAACTCCTGAAGTTAGTTACTATTTATATTTATTCATTTTTTTCTGTCCAGGTTTTAAAATTTGAAGTGAAGTTGGTTAGTTTTTATATTTATTGATCTTTTTCTGTCAACGTTTTAAAATCCAAAGTGAAGTTAGTCCCTGCCTTTTTTTTTCATTAATTTTAATACCCTTTATCAGGAAATTTTAAAATTGTTTGAGTTTACAGACAAAATGTGCAGATGAGGTAGCCTTAATGACGAGATATTGATTATGACTAACAACAATTTATACATATAATATATAATAATTGAAGAATAGAATTAAAAATTAAGGAAATAATTGAACAATTGAATTTAAAATTGAAGAAACTCAATGATAATCGAGAAAAAATAATAGACAAAAGGCGATAATTGTTTAATATTAAAGAAAATAATTGAAAACTTAAGTTTGGAAATAAAAATTGAATAAGGGAATGAAAAATTAAAGAAAATAATTGAACAATTGCATTTAAAATTAAAAAAAACTTAATCATAATAGAAAAAAATACTAGAAAAAAGTCGACAATTTTTTAATATTAAAGAAAATAATGGAAAATTGAAAAGTGGAATTTAAATATTAAGAAAATAACTGAGAATTGAAGAAAATAGTTCTAGAATTGAATAGTTGAATGGAAATTTTAAAACAATTTTTATGAGTGATAAAAATAATTGAAAAAATCCGAGAATTATTAAATATTGAGAAATTAATTAAAAGTTAATAAAAATAATTAAATATTTATATTTGAGAATTAAAGAAAATAATTTAAAATTGAATAAATAAATTGGAAATTAAAGAATTGAATTAAAATTTTAAGAAAATATTTGATAATTAAAAGAAAAATTACTATCTCGATTACTATATATGACGAAAATAATTAAATATTGGCGTAGATAATTAACTATTAAATAATAATAATCTCTGTAAACTCCAAAAGTTAGTTACTCTTTATATTTATTCATTTTTTTCTGTCCACGTTTTAAAATCCAAAGTAAAGTAAGTTCCTGACTTTTTTTTATTAATTTTGATTCTCTTTATCAGAAAATTTTAAAATTGTTTTAACTTACAGACAATTATTGTCATGAATATTTAAATTTATTACACAAGTTTCCATTTACTTTTGTCATTTTCCAATTATATGCTCAACAATTCAATTATTTTTTTCTATCTTTAAATATTTAATATTACCAGGAATATTTAAATATTCAACACTAGTTTCTATTCTACTTTTGTTAGTTTTCAATAATTTTCTTCAAATTTCAATTACTTTTGTCATTATTTAAGTACTCTTCTCATTTTCCGATTATTTTCTTCATATTTTTATTATTTTTGCAATTTTAGAATTATTATCTACAAATTTCAATTATTATATCATTCAAACTATTAAATGCGACCTATTAATATTTAATATAGTAATTATTATTGTTATATCAAATTTTATTTTTATTGTTACTTGAAATACACTTTTAAATTTTATATTGTAATGAGCTTTTGCCCGTAAATAAATACATAAATAAACATAAATTTATTATATTATAGTTTTAAATTATTTTCTACAAATTTCAATCATTTTCTTCATTATTTTTATTTTTTTCATGAGTTTATTAAATTTGTATATTTTTTTCAATTAATTTCAATAAATTTCCATTATTTTTTTCAAACTTAAATTATTCTCTCTAAATTTTTTATTTATACGCCAACTTTCAATTATTTTTGTGTTTCTTAAAATTTCAATTTTTTGGTCAATTTTTTAAGTATTGTCTTTAAATTTTTAATTTTACGCACCAGTTATTAATTTTTTTTCCAAATTACAATTATTTTTGGTATTGTTCCATTATCTACATGTAATTTCAATTATTTTTAAAACTTTTTAATTGTTTTTTTTTAAATTTCAATTATGTTCTTCAATCGTTTTTGTTATTTTTGGCATTTTAGAATTTTTTTTACAAATTGCAATTATTTTATTCAATTTTTTTTTAGTGTCATGAACTTTTAAATGTCTTACACCTGTTTTCAATTATTTTCATTATTATTTTTATTATTATAACAAATTTATTAATTTTTTTACACCTTTTTAATTATTTTCTTCGAACTTTAATTATTTTTTTCATATTTGAATTTTTTGACATTTTTGAATTATTCTCTTCAAATTTTAATCATTTCTTCAAAGTTCAATTAATTTCTTCAACTTTTAATTATTTTCCTCAAACTCATAATATTTTTTTTAACTTTACAATTATTGTTTATAATTTTCACACCAGTTTTAAATTATTTATTTCAATATTTCCATTGTTCTTTTGTTAAAGTTTTCAAGTATTTTCTTCAAATTTTTAATTTTTTTAAAGTTATCAATTATTTTTGTCATTTCTCAATTATTTTTTCAAATTACAACTATTTTTGTCAATATTCAAATATTTTTGACATTTTGGAATTATTTTCTTATATGTAATTTTCTCCAATCTTTTTATTATTGTCATGCATTTATTAACTTTTGAATAGGAGTTTTCAATTATTTATGTCAGTATTCAATTATTTTCTTCACATTTCAATTACTTTTGTCATTAATCAATTATTTTTGTCATTTTACAATTATTTTTTTCATATTTCTGTTACTTTTGCCATTTTAGAAGTTTTTTTTTACAAATTGCAATTATTTTATTCAATTTTTTTTTTATTGTCATGAACTTTTAAATTTTTTACACTTGTTTTCAATTATTTTCATTATTATTTTTATTATTGTAACGAATTTATTAATTTTTTTATACCCTTTTTAAATATTCTCTTTAAATTTCAATAATGTCTTCAAACTTCAATTAATTTCTTCAACTTTCAATTATTTTCCTCCAACTTATAATATAATTTTTAACTTTACAATTATTGTCTATAATTTTTTTTAATTTATTAATTTATTTGGTCATTTCTCAATTATTTTGTGAAATTACAACTATTTTTGTTAATATTTAAATATTTTTGAGATTTTGGAATTATTTTCTTTAATTGTCATTCTCTTCAATCTTTTTATTATTGTCTTGAATTTATTAACTTTTGAAGATCAATTTTCAATGATTTATGTCATTATTCAATTAGTTTCTTCACATTTTAATTATATCGATAATTTATCAATTATTTTATACTATTTTTAAACTAATGTATTACATTATTTATTTTTTACTGCATTTTTACATATATATTTTTCATTTTTTATTAATTTTTTTTTTAAATTTTAGTCATTTTTGTCATTATTCAACTATTTTCTACACATATAGATTTTTTTGATATTTTTAAAGTTTCAATTATTTTCTTGAAATTCTATTGTTTTTTTTTAATTTTTCAACTATTGTCTAAAAACTGTAATTTTTTTTTGTCATTCTTTAATTAATTTATTTGTAACTTCAATTATTTTTCAAACTTTTCAATTATTTACTTCAAATTACAATTATTTCGTTTCAATTTTTGGCATCATTTTTTGATTTTTAATCAATTTTTCAATTAGTTTTGTCATTTACAACTTTTTTTCAAATTTAATTATTTTTGTCATCATTTAATTATTTTCTACATATTTCAATTATTTTTGCTAGTTAAATAATTAGAAAGATCTGTCTGGCTTAAATTTGTTTCAGTTTTAATTTAAAAGTAATTTTTATTTGGTTTCCGATTATTCAGTGAATTTGTTTAAAAAAAGTAATTTTGAAAGGAAAATTTAACTAATTTGGATCAGAAAAACCTTTTTAATTGGTATTTCATGTAATTCTAGAAAGTTTGGTGTCAAAATATTTATTATTTTTAGAGAAGATTTACGGATAAATTTTTCCTACATTAGTGAACTCATTATTCAAATTCATTTTTAGGTTATTTGGAAATAACAAATAAATTTATTTTACCAATTCAATTATTCAATTTTAACTATTTTTTAGTTATTTTTCTCCACTGATAATTAGTCATATTTTACCTAATAATTAGCTATTTTTTACTAATTCAGATTTAGAAAGAACGTAAAAAAATAAGAAAACTCAACAATATAAGTAACCAAAAATGTAGGTAGCTGTAAATTAATAAAAATCTAATAATGAGAAAAAAAAACCAAAAATAATAACAAAACCTAGCAAGATTAATTAATTATATTATTATTCGGTTTTTAAACATTAGACTTAATCATTCGTGGCAAATTCCCAATGGTCAATTGTCGATTGAGTCCAATAATGAGACAATATTAGTTAGTGGTCTATATTACTGACTCATTCATTAATTTCCAATTAGGGGACATTATTCATTGAAATATGTTTCGATAAAAAATTATAAAATAAATCTAATGTGTATGTAATAGATAATTAATTAAATAATCCTAATGATTAAAATGCACAAAATTATTATTAAGAAAATTTAGTCAAGAAAACGATATCAATATCTTCATAACGAAAAGTGAAACCAATAGAAGAAATCGTGGATAGACACATAATGTTTAATGAATAGAAGAATCTTCTTTATAATTTATCAGCGGTGAATGCAACAGTATTCATGATCATTTTAGCAAAGGATATTGCTCACGTGAAACATGTGTACATTCGTACAATGTGTCATTCATTGAGCCAGCATCAATCTCACATTAATGTTGACGTTACATTTTCAGATTCATGTGCGCGTAAAATCATAATTTAGAGGCGGGTAACTTTTACATGCTGTACCCATATCTGATAAATGCAGATATTCGAATGAAGGCACGTTAGAGATAGACATCACGTCATTAATTCCAGACATTAAATCACCAATGATGAAAAATATTTTACCTAAAAAAAAAATAAAATAAAATAAAAATGATACATTACTTACAAGAAACGTCTAGTAAAAGTTAATTTAAAAAATTTTAATATTGCGATAATTTTGAAGAAAATATATATAATTAATTAATTAAATAAATAGTTGTTGATAATTTAAGGAAAAAATTTTAATGATTTTGGTTCAATTTTAAATTTTGATTTCTGTGTCAAAAAAAAGACGAGTTAGACTGACTGTTACGTATTTTTTTACTAAAAAATTTGTAATGTGATTAATCTGACCAAATTTTGAGTTTTCTAGTTAAAATAATCAAAATACGCACAGGCTGACTAAAATATCATTTTCTACTTAAAATACATAAAATAACCACCTGGCTGCCTGAATGTTGACTTTTCTACTTAAAATAATTAAAATACACACCGGCTGACTGTAGATGTAGTTTTCTACTTAAAATACACAAATCTAATTTAGTGGCTGACTATTTAGAGTTTTTCTACTTTAGAAGTATACAATAAACCTTGAAACTAACTGGATGTTGAATTTTCTATTTTAATCCATAAATATAAATTGACTTATTGGCTGACTATACATGTAGTTTTCTACTGCAAATAAAGCAATATAGTTTTAACCTCTAATTTTTTTATTTTTAATATAATTTTTTTGCCTTTTTAACAATAATTAACATAAATAAATAAATAATTAAATTTAACAATTATAAAGCATTTAAATAGAATTTATAACTAATTTTCTTACCACATTTGAAGCAAAATATAGTTTTAGGTTCCGAAAAATTACCAAACCTATGATCTTTCTTTTCACAGTTAAAGCAAATAATGTTTGAGGAAGAATCATTATGCTTATCGTAATTGTTTTGATAAAAAAGGATTTTTAGAGAGATCACATTATTTTAAATAGAATAATTAAATTTGAAATACAATTTTTATTTTTGACAAATTTAACATTTAAATTGACATTGTAAAGCCAGAAATTAAATTTTTAAGAATTAAGCAACTGATAAATTGTAAAGTTCTTTTAACTAAATTGTACAATATCACAACGTTAATTCTTTAATGAAGAATATTTAGTACATCAAACAAATTTTGCATTGACAAATGAAACTAAATTAATAATAATTCAGCACAAATAGTTATCATATTATAGTCCCCTTGTGAAAATGAATATTTGATTGAAACACAGTTTCGCATGTGGGTTACCTTAATATTCATCAAAAACCAATTACCCACATTCTCGGCAATATGAGTCACTTAACCCACGCATATTTGCAAGCCCCCGACATTATTAGTGGTATCAAACTTTCCATTATTTCACCGATTATAATAAAGTTCAGGGCCGATTGGGATCTTGGAAATTATCAAATGAATCTCGAAATTACATAAACAGAGGTATAAAATATCGGAAATCCATTGCAGTGTGAGAGAAATAATAACGATAATTTCAGCCAACTGTAATCCAGCCAAGCGGTCTGTCGATTAGTTAGTTGGGAAATTCACGTGTGTGGACGACGTTAGCGATGCTCAGATCCCAAAATCCTCCTGCTCAGTTCGTCGTGTGGTATGCAAAGCATTTTCAATTTCCGACATACGTATTGTCGTACATGCCTAGTGCCTACGTATCTCTCCCTGCACTAAACCTAGATAGCGAACTTTTTACCGCGTCTTTTTGTTGCCTAGAGCGTATTGAGCGCTTTATTACGAAGCAGATGTGCGACCTACCACAAAATGCCGATTCTCAATATAAGCCTACACTCACAAAAATAATCTTGTATTCTGAAAATTAATATATTTATTAAACTTTGTCTCTTAAAGAAATTATTGTAAATTTAAGCTAAATTATTTACTGTAAAAATATGTAGTTTTGTAGTTTATTTATAAAAATATATATATTTTAATATTTCTATTTCTTTTTCTTATCCTAATATTATAAAAATAATTAATAATTTTAATCAATTGATTGATTAGAAAATTTTAATAATTAATCAGTTTTAGTATTAAAATAAATTAATACCAAATAAATAAAAAAATAAAATATTATTATTATTATATTATTATTGTTATTTATATTATTATTACTACTATTTCTGGACACTTACAATTATAAACTTTTGCAAATTCATGTAACATTAATGAATTAAGGTAATTGTTCATTCAAATGAAATTAATATTTTAAATAAATATATCTTTTATTCTATATACAAAGTAAAATACCTGCCGACTTAAAAAAATAGAAAATAAGTAAAAATAAATAAAAAGTGTTTTAAAAAAAACACGAATTTTTCAGTTTTATATTTTTATAAATGGTACAATTAAATAATAATAATAATCTCCGTAAACTCCTGAAGTTAGTTAGTATGTATTTATATTTATTCATCTTTTTCTGTCCACGTTTTAAAGTCTAAAGTGAAGTTAGTTGGTATTATTATTTATTCATCTTTTTCTGTCCACGTTTTAAAATCCAGAGTGAAGTTAGTCCCTGTTATTTTATTTTGTTGTGCTGGTTTTTAATTGTCATTTGTGTAAAAAAAAGTTCCGAAACATGCTTTAAAAATTGATTATGGTTTTTGAAGAAGTTTAAAATATATACACATGCAATTAATTTCCTAAATTTTCAGTTATTATCTCAAATTTAATTTATTGTCATCAATTTTCCATTATATAACGATTTTTTAATTACTTTCTTTTGCTTAAGGGCATGTGATGGAGTATGACGTCACTTGTATAGGCAAAATTTGTCCGTAACTTTTCTCTTAAAATATTTAATATTTTGTCATGAAACTTGGTAGAATTACTTAAAGTGTCATTAGGAAGGTCTCTCAGACCCAAGTTTGTTTGAATTTTGACTCAAAAGTGATTTTTAAATAATATTGCATTTTTTCGAAAAACTCCCAAAATTAATTTTGGGCCAAAATTCAAACAAAGTTGGGTCTGAGAGACCTTCCTAATGTCATTTTAAATAATTCTACCAAGTTTCATGACAAAATATTTAATATTTTAAGAGAAAAGTTACGGACAAATTTTTCCTATACCAGTGACGTCATAATCCATCACATGCCCTTAAAAATAAATTCTGCAATTTTTCTTGATTTTCATCAATTTATAATTATATTCATTATTTTGTCATTAACTTTTAAAAATTTCAATTATTTATCCGATAATGCAATTATTCTCATCAATTTTCGTTATTTCTGCAATTTTTTAATTATTCTCTTTAATAAAAATTTTTTAAGTAATTTTGTAATTATTATTTTTTTCTAAACATATACTCTATGATTTTTTTCAGTTATTTCTCTCAAATTTTATTAAATGTTTTCAATTTTTCATATTTAAATTATTTTCATCATAATTCAATTTTCTTGCTCAATCTTAAATTATTTTCAGCATATTTCAATTATTTTTTTCAATTTTAAATTAATTTTATCATTTTTCAATTATTTTTCTCGATTGTTAATTATTATTCTCTTTTTCTAAAATTATTTTCTAAGATTCTTAGGTATTTTTCTGAAAATTCAAATATTTTCTTCAATTTCTAATTATTTTCATTTGTTATCAGAATTTCAAACTTTTTTTTATTAATTATCGTAAATTTCAATTATTTTGAGCATTCTTCCAGTCTTTTCTTCAATTTTTAGTTATTGGCATTATCTACAATTATTTTCCAAGATTTTTAAGAATTTTTCTCAAATTTCTATTATTTTCTTCAATTTTTAATTATTTTTACTTATTTTCATAATTTCCAAAAACTTTTATTAATTATCGTAAATTTCCATTATTTTTAGCATTCTTCCAGTCTTTTTTCCAATTTTTAGTTATTCTCATTTTCTAAAATTAATTTCTAAGATTTTTAAGAAATTTTCTAAAATTTCTATTATTTTCTTCAACTTTTAATGATTTTTATTTGTTTTCATAATTTCAAAATTTGTTTATTAAGGGCATGTGATGGAGAATGACGTCACGGATATAGGAAAAATTTGTCCGTAAACTTTCTCTTAAAACAATAAATATTTTGACACCAAACTTTGTAGAATTATTTAAAATATCATTAAGAAGGTCTCTCAGACCCAAGTTTGTCTAAATTTTGTCTTAAAACTAATTTTTTTAATTTTCCGAAAATCAGGTAATTTTTTAAAAAGCTAACTATAAAGAAAAAATTTGCCAAACTTGGGTCTGAGAGACCTTCTTAATGATATTTTAAGTAATTCTACAAAGTTTGGTATCAAAATATTTATTATTTTAAGAGAAAGTTTACGGACAAATTTTGCCTATACTCGTGACGTCATTCTCCATCACATGTCCTTAATTATCGTAAATTTTAATTACTTTTAGCTTATTTCTTCAATTCTTTTCTCAAATTTTTAGTTAGTTTCTTTTCTTTTTAATTGATTTTTAAGATCTTCATGTATTTTTTTCAAATTTCAATTATTTTGTCTTTATTTAAAAAAATTCTGTAGTTTTTTCAATTATCACACTTAAATGTCATTTATTTTTTACACCTTATCATTGTTTGTATCATATTTTAATTATTTTCGTCAAGTTTTAAAATTTAAAAACATTTTTCAATTATTTTCCAAAATTTATTTTCTTCAATTTTTAATTCTTTACATTTGTTTCATAATTTCAAAAATTGCTAACTATTTATCTGACTTTTCAATTCTTTCATTATTTATATTATTATTTATATTATTTTCTTCAATTTCCAATTACCTTCATTCTTTTTCTCGTTCTTTTTTATAATTGCCAAAAAGTTTTTACTTATTTTCCCTTAATTAAAACTTGTTCTGTTCAATTTTAAATTATTTTTATCTTTTTTCATTTATTTTCTCTAATTTTTAATTATTTTCTTTTATTTCAATGAACTTCTGAAAGTTTTAAGTATTTTTCTCAAATTTTGTTTAACTTTCCTTTATTTAAAATATTTTATGTAATTTGTTTAATTTTTTTCTCAAATTTTAATTATTTTTTTTTATTTTAATTTATTTATCTCAATTTCTAACCATATTTTTTCAACTTTCAATTATTTTTTCTAATTTTTCATTACAATTTTATTTTTATTTACTTTTAAGATTCTCAAGTATTTTTCTCAAATTTTAATTATTTTCTTTATGATTAAAACATTTTTATGATTGTTTAAATTACTTTTCCCAATTTTTAATTGATTTCATTTTTTTTAATTAATTTGCAAAATTTGCAATTATTTTGTTTAATTTAAATCATTTTTTGCAATTCTTTTTAATTCTAAATTATTATAAATTTTGTCCTACATAAATATTTATTTTATTTATATTAATTGATTTTTAAATATTATATTTTAAATATATATTTCTTCCTATTAGATAAATAGTATTTACCGATTTTTTATATTTATTATTGTATTTTATCATTTTTAAAATGTATAAAAAACTAATCGCGCGCTTGCTCGCGTTTTATTTTGCTAGTTTCAATAAATAATAGCTTACTTTCTTGAAAAAAACAAACTCTACAACTTCACTTCGTCCGATTTTTGAAAAAGTGGACTATTTTTTAAAGATAGTAATTTATTTAAAAAATATTTATAAATATGTATAAACAAACTGCTGAATTTAAAAAATGATCTACCTTTTTAAAAATCTTACGAGATGTAGTGTACAGTTTAGTTTTCTCAAGAAAATAAATACCATTTAAAAAAAAATTAAGAAAACATAAAGTTGTTAAAAAGGTATCATTAAAAACGTTTAAAATTTAGCAACTTTTGTTCATTTTTAAAAAACTATTGGCCGATATCTGATTAACTATTAATAGTAAATAATATGTTAAGAAATAAATTATAATAATTAATAATCGCTATTAACTGAAATACTAACTTTTGGCAGGGGCTGCCCATCGGAGAAATACCTTAAAAAAGAAAAAATAATGAAAAATTAATAAACGGAAAAAATAGCGTAGGTACATTACAAGAACATAAAGCATAAATACATAAAATAATACATAAAAATGTGAATTCATGTATTTGTTACTAAACCGAAAATTTCTTCGTAGATCTAAAAGTTCTAAAAAATTTTACTGAAAATCAATTTTTTTTATACATCGCAAATTTATAATCTATAATAATAATCCGCAAGATTTATTCATTCTTTTATTCATTCTTATCTGTCCGCACCTGAATTTTGTCACTTAGATATTTTTTTTTTTAAATCAGTTATGTTTGAAAAAATGCATCTTTAAATTAAAATTACAGTCTACTTTTATAAGAGTTAATTTAACTGCATTGACAGGAAATAAATTAATTGAAATATAGTTTACCCTAAAATATTTAACTGAAATTTCCATAAACTAAAATTTTTAGTAAATTTAAATTTAATTCTATCAATATAAATTAACTTGAAATGTTCTTGTGATTAAATTAATTGAGATTTAGATTATTGAAAATTGAGATCATTAAAATTTTGAAATAATTATTTTTAATGAAAATCTAAATTAGTAATTAAGAATCAATATATATTTAAGTTTTAATTTATTGAAGTTTGAATTCATCTAAATTTTTATTGGTTATTAGGCTTTAAATTATCTAAATTTTAATCAATCCTTGCGTTTTTATTATTCTGATTATTAATAACAAAACATTTAAACTTTTCACAACCTTAATTTTTTTTATAAATATAAATTTCACTTAATTTTAAATTCCATTAGACTCAATTTTCATTGATTCAAATTATAGTCTAAATTATTATTTTTAAAATTTTGGCTGATTAAAGCTTTAATATACAATGAAATTTTGTTGTATTTTTAGAAGTTTTTATATAATGGTTAATGTTGAAAATAATTTAAATATGCATTATTAGATTTTGAAAATATGTAAAGTTTATAACAGTAAAATTTAAATTAATTAAAATTTTTATTATTTAAAATTTAAAGGAATTTAAAAAAAAATCAGTCTTAAGACTTTAACAATTAAAATTTTGAATTAATTGAAGTTTAAATAAATTTGAGTCAATATTTCGTTGAAACTATTTTAAGTTTGGAACTATTTTAAATTTGGAAAAATTAAAACTTGAATTGTTAGAACCTTTGAAGAATAGAAAAAATCCTCAATAGAAATTTGGAACGATTGAAGTTATTATAAATTATAGATGTTTGAATACATTTTGTTCAAAAAACTATTCTTTCAACAAAAATATTTCAACTTTTTATAATGTATCCACCTACGCTATTTTCTCCTTTTATTTATTTTTCTTTTCTAAAAATAAAATTGGAAAATTTGTGCTCTTTTAAAACATATTTTATTTACTTTCACTTATTTGTTTATTTCTCAAAGTCGGCAGCAATTTTAATTTGCATAGAATAAAAGTTATATTTATCTAGAATATAAAGTTTATTTAAATTACAAATTTCATTAAATTATTTATCTTATTTGCACTTGCAAAAATTTATAGTTGTAAATAACCAGAAACAATTCAATGTTTTTCAATGTTTATGTTGCTATTATTTTCAACAGTTTTCAATATACAATTATTCTCTTTAAATTTTATAATTATTCTTTAATTTTTTTTAGATATTTTGTTCTGTTGTCGATCATTCTCGACAGATTTAAATTTTTTCTTTCGATTGTAAATTATTTTTCTCATTTCTAAATTATTGTCTTTAATATTTAACTATTTTAGTCATTTTGTAAATTTTCTTTCAATTATAATTATTTTCCTCATTTCTAAACTTTTAAATAATTTGTCTGATGGCCTATACTGGTTTGTAATGGTGTTTATTTATTTAAAGTCAACGTTTCGGTTGGGATCCCAACCCTTTTCAAGACTATAAAAAACAATATAAAATTTTATAATACATAAATCTTAAGAGGTTATACATTTTTTTAATGTGTTTAAATTATAAAAAAAAATTCTCAGTTACTATCTCTAAACTATTCTCTTTAATATTTAATTATTTAAATCATTTTGTAAACTTTTTTTCAATTATCAATTATTTTGTTGAAATTTCAATACAATTCTTCAATTTTCATTTATTTTCTACAATTTTATTTATAATTTTTAATTTACAATTTATTATTCCCCTCCAATTTTATGATTATTCATTAATTAGAAAAAACATTTTCTAATCCCGATTATTCTCACCATTCTTCAATTTTTTTTCAATTGTTAATTTTTTTTTTAATATTTAATTATTTTCGTCGTATGTATTGTAATTTTTCTTTTAATTATCAATTATTTTATTAGAATTTTCATTCAATTATTTAATTTATTTCTTCAATTTTTAATTATTTTCTTCAATTCTCAAATATTTTCTTTAATTTTCAATTATTTTTATCGACTTACCATTAATTCATCAATATTCAATAATTCTCGGATTTTTTCAATTACTTTTTTCACTCATCAAAATCGTTTTAAATTTCAATTCAATTGTTGTTATTATTATAATTATTATCGCCTATTTTCTATTATTATTTTGGTTATCATTAAAATTCTGTAATTTTAAAGTTAATTGTTTAATTATTTTCTTTAATTGTTAATTCCATTCAATGGTTTTTCTCGATTTTCAATCCAGTTGTTAAATGTGCAATTAATTCCAACAATTATGCCTATAATTTTCTTAATTTTTCAATTTGGAATTATTTTTTTTTAAATTTAATATTTCTAGTTCAATTTTTTCTATTATTTTTTTCAATTGTTTATTAATCTAGTCATTTTTTCGAATTTTATTTTCAATTGACAATTATTGTCGTCATTGTTCACATATTTTCTTCAATTTTTCAATTATTCTTGTCATTTTTCAACTATTTTCTTCAATCATTAATTATTTTCTCCAATTTTCAATTATTTTCTACAATTTTTTTAATTTTGAATTATTTTCTTAAAATTTTATAATTATTATTTGATTTTTTAAATTATTTTGTTCGGTTGCGTATTAATATAGCCATTTTTTTTAATTGTCAATTATTTTAGGCATTTTTTTTTTTTTTACTTATCAATTATTTTTTCAAATTTTAATTTAACTCTTAAATTTCCATTTCATTTTCTAAATTCTTTATTATTTTCTTCAATTTTTTTTTTTTTTTAATTCAGTTGTTTTCAACAGTTATTCCTATAATTTTTTGACTATTTTGTTTAAATTTAATATTTATTGTTTTTATTTTTAAACTATTCTTTTCATCTGTTTATTAATGTAGCCATACCCATTTATTGAATTTTGTTTTTAACGGTCAATTATTTATTAATTTTGAGATATATTCTTCAATTTCCTTATTTTCATTATTTGAATTTGCAAAAATTTATAGTTTTAAATAAGCAATCTTTCTCTAGAAGATTGTTAAAAAAAATGGTTCTAAATATTATCATAGATTATGAAAACATATATGAAAGAAAACAAACCTTGACTTAAGAAAAATTTGGAGGCCCCTTCGGGAATTCTGACCCACAAATAATTTTTTTTGTGTATCAAAATAAAAATCTGCTTAAGATTACAGGATTCCTCTCAAGTTTAATGGCTTGTTTTGTGAGTATATGAGAAAAAGTTAATCATAATTAATTAATTGATAAATCAAAATTTATCAAAATCGGTACAGCCAAACTCGAGAAAATAGCTATTTTCTGTAAAGGTGCAAAAAGCTTTAATCGTTTATAACTTTGGTCCATATTTAAATTTTGAATAACCCTTTATAGATTTTTCTAGTATTATCATAAACGATCAAAACATATATGAATGCAAAAAATCCATAGACTCAAGAAAAATTTGGAGGCCCCTACGGGAATTCAGACCACAAATAATTTTTTTTGCGTATCAAAATAAAAATCTGCTTGAGATTACAGGATTCCTCTCAAGTTTAATGGCTTGTTTTATGACTTTATGAGAAAAAGCGGGAGCATATAAAAATGTCTTTTGCAATTTGAAGCTTAAAAAAAAGCACAGACAATTAATGCATAATATTCATAAGGGCATTCCTTGAGGTCGAAACTTGAGGCTAACTCCTAAACTTTCACATACCAAGTTAAACCGCAACACAAGCCGGGAGAAGTAGAATGCGAAGGCAAAACATGTATTATGCCATGAATTATGTATAGATGCTAGAAAGCTTCGTTTTCTGGGCAAAAGAAACATTTTCTTCAAATACAAATGGCATTGTGAGCTCTAAACTTGCGTTATTTATCTTAGCAAAGTTGAGAATTTTTTATTTCTGAAAAACGTCCGTCTTAGTCAAATATCAGTGAACTTGTGCCTCAAGTTTATTTGTGTTTGAATTTCCGGGATTATGGCTTGTATTTGCCAAGAGGGAAAATACATTTTTCATAATAATAATATCGGTAAATGTTTCTTTCTGAATTTTGTGTATAATTCAATTTTCTTCTGTTTTACTTCATTTTTCTGATGATAAATTATGTTGTTAGATAGGAAAATATATGCGAGATGAAGCGAGCTAAAAAGAAGTGATGCATTATTACTTTCTTTTCACAAAAAAAAAATTAATTTTGAGTCATTTGGTAAAGAATTAAAAACAGTTTATGTTTGCGTTTAATTTCAATTTTTTAAACAAGGTTGATGAACTTAATAATTAAAAAAAGTTTATGTTAACTATTCTAAATAAAAATTGATGAAACTATTTAAAAAATTGAAATTAAACGCAAGCATCAACTGTTTTTAACTATCCCACGTTTCTAATTGTCTCAACTGATCCTAAAGATTTATATAAAATTTTTATTTATTCACAATTATTGATGCATTTATTAATATTTGTTAATATTTATTATTATATTCATCAATTATGTAGGTACAATTATCGATTTTCATAAATATTCGATAAATTTAAAATTCGTATGTATACAATATTATTTTTCTCAATTGAAATTAAATTTAGTTTAAATTTGATCGGAATTTGAAAAATGAAACGGTTGTGATAAGGTTTTTAATTTAAAAAAATAAAGAAATGAGAAAAACGTAATAAAAAAGCACGAATTTTTCTAATTTATAATTGAAATAGGATGAAACAAGCGTCAATTAATTTAACTTATAAATAGATTAGTAGATAAAACATTTTAATTGTATTAAGCAAATTTTACATGAATTTTTATGCAGAAATTAATCTTCAATTTTTATTTAATCCAAATTTTAATCAATATAAATATCAATCACTAAAATACAATTTATCGGCATTTATTTTTAATCAAATTTCAATTTACACAAAATTTCAATCTATTTAAATATAATATAGGAAAATAGGTCATTCTTTCCGAGATAAATAAAAAGCACAATTTTTATTTTAACGTTTCGACAATATCCATTGTCCTCATCAGAAACTAAAATATTTATTAAATTATGGTTCTTTACAAATCAAAATTTAGAATAAAAAAATGAAATTAAATACAAATTTATAATTACAATTTTCTGAAGGAAGTCAAACAATTTTCTATATAATATTTTTCGACCAAGTGATAAATTCATCTACATATTTAAATATAAATTTATTCAAATTTTAAACTATTGAAACACAAACTTTTTCGGATTTCAAACTATTTTAAATTTTAATTAATTCAAAATGTATTCTATTTAATTCTAATTTTTATTAGTCGAAAAAATTATTAATGAAATTTTTTTTTTTTTATTCTAAATATAAATCATCAAAATTTTTAATAATCAAAACAATTTATTCCATTTTTAGAATGAAACTCAAATTAAGAATGTTTGACCCTATGACATAACTTCAATCTGAAAAGTATTTTTTAACATGAAAATAAAATAAAATAAAAATTGTTTTTAACAAATTTTAAAACATCTAATTATATACAATTTTCAAATAAAAGTATTTTTGAATAAAATATTTTATCATTCACACTTTGTTCAATATTTTTTTGTTTTTTCTTAAAATCTAATGAATAATTGCAATTTTTATCCAACTATGTCAAATAATAAGTTTTTTTATTCTTTGAAACATTCTTTACAATTCTATTCATAGAATTTTATTGAAAATGTATTGTTTAGAAACAATATAGAAAACATAAAATAATTTTTTTTTTTTTTTTTCATTACTTTTTAACTTAATATTTTTAATAGAATTCTATGAGTAGATTTATATAGAATTTATATAGAATTTATGTAAATTTTAAATAGAAAAAATATAGAATATATAGAATGTTTCAAAGAACAAAAAACACATTATTTGACATAATTGGATAAAAACTGCAATTTTTAATTGGAATTAAAGATAATACACAAAATGTTAAATAATACGTAAATGACAAAAGATTGTAATCCAAAATAATTTTATTCAAAAATTGTATAAATAGCTCTTTTAAAATTTATTAGGAGAAATTTTTATCTTACTTTATTCTCATGATAAAAACTAATTTTGAGTTTTAGGTTATGTCATAGGGTCAAAAATCCATAAATACGTATAAACTTAAAATGTTTGAAATTTTCTATTTCAAAAGTGCAGGAAAAATGTTCTGGGTATTACATTAATCTACATATTTGATTTCAAAAATATACTAAACACTTTAAATTTCAAAATTTCATACAAAAAGTTCACTTTTTGGTACTTTATTCCTAAATTAATTAATAATTAATTCCTTAATTAATTAAAAATTATAAAGCAATTTTTAAATTTATCTGTTTTTTTAATCGGAATATATTAGCAAAATTCAAGCTGACCAAAAATTGGTTTTCTGATTAATTAAAATATAAACTATTGTCCGACTACACATTGGTTTTTCTACTTAAAAAAACTAAGTGTTCCGACTGACATAATATGAGTTTTCCTACTTAAAATTAATCAGCCAAAGTCGGGCTAACTATAAACTGATATTTCTACTTAAAACTTATAATGTCCTCAGATGTTATTCTCAGTTGCTTTTGTACCAAAAATATGACTTTTCTACTAAAAATAAAACTTTTCTACCTAGTCTAACTAAATTTGGACTTTTCTAATTTAATAATTAAAATACACATCCGCTGACTTTAGATACCGTTTTCTAGTTTAAATTAATTTAAAACCTTGAACTTCTACAGTCTGACTGAATTTTGGCTTTTCTACTTAAAATAAGCAAAATACACACCGGCTGACAATAGATGTCGTTTTCTACTTTAAAGTCAGGAATATAACTTCAGTCTGACTGAATATTGACTTTTTTACTTAGAAACCATTAACTGACAAACCGGCTGACTATATAAAACTATTTCTACTTTAAATATGACAACATACATATTGGCCGACTACATGTTGGTTTTTCTACTTAAGCACATGAAATTTGTATTAAAAATATGACTTTTCAATTTAAAACAAACATAAAACTTCATAATCTATTAGTCTAGTTCGTCTCAATTTTTTTGCTGGAAATACAAATAAAATATATTGGTTTTTTTTAAACATGTGAGTAAATAGGCTGGGAACATATTTATTTTATTTCACCAAAAAGTCTTGTTTCCTCGCTTTCAAGAAATTCAATTCATAAATATCCCGATTTTGGTAATTTAAATAATAATTTTGCAGAACACTTTCAGCGATACCAATTTGCATAAAAATCGAGGATGCTTTTGTGAAAATAGGTGGCTTCGAATCCCATCTTGTAAAGTTGAGGTGAAATCTTGGGAAGATATTGTCGACGTGTCAATTCTGTTGGTGAGAGTTTGTCGATCTACGATTTCTACATATTTCTCAACACACCTCGAATGTCATTTCACACATTTCTATGAATTTGAAATACAAGCAATCTTGTCAAAACATCTCTATATTTATCATATTTATTTCAAGAATTCTCCATTCAACATTTGAAAATCGTTTATTAATGTATATCAGAATAATATTTAAATTTTGTGCCCAGGCGAAAATGCACCTTTTCCAGGGAAATACTCAACTCAGTTAAGCGCATAAAGAGAAATTAGTAAATGAATTAAATTAGACATCTTGGACAATACTGCTCGAGAGACCCAGATTCCTGTTTGGATTATGTTAACAAATTGAATTATGCATTTGAAAATTTGCATATTGAATTTCCATGTTGCATAAAGAGATGAAAGTCGCAGAGAATTTTGCCAGTGTTGCATAATAAAGGAAGAATTGTTTACACTTGGAATGAAAACGGGTTAAAAGGTACATAGCCCATTATACACGTCGTGTACTAAAAAAAAAAAATAAACACAAAAAAAAAAGAAAAAAAGAAAGAAAATGAACAAGTACAACTTTATCAGAAAAATTCAAGTGAGAAATATAGAAGCCAGTGAATTCAATGATTCGAATTATACTATTTTCTTTTCATGTGCTTTTTCCTTTCCTCAATTGCATAGAAGTCTTTTCCATTTATGGCAAGGTGCTGTTTAGGTCACCCCAATACAATTTCACGGGATGAAAGTATCAGACTAGACTTGGCAGAAAGAATGTAGCTACGTGCGTTGAGACCTAATGGAAAATGTAACACGTACAGTGACAAACAAGAAACACACTCTTTTTCTTTCTATGAAAAGTCGAGTATAATTTCCAATAAAGCACATGTTACTTGAAAAGCGCATTATCGCTTAAATCCTCCGAGGCATTAAACAAAAACATTCGATTTTCAATAGCTCTTCTTGCACTTTAATAAAAGTGATGATAATGCAGTGTTTTTTTTTTCACTATACTGTACAGACAATTTTGTAACGAAGCGGATTTTTGTCGATCTATTCTAAGCATGAATTGATTAAATAAAAGATTAATTTATTAAAATTGAATGTATTTTGATAAAATGAGACTGTACATTACACAAAACTTGGAAATTCTTATTGACTTTTTCATTTTAAACTGTCAGAATCGGAAAATGCAAAAAAATGTCTGTCTGTCCGTCTGTCCGTATGCAAAACTTTCTTAACGCATCATCTCTGAACGACTCTAACGAATCAATTGAAACATGGTAGTTTTTTAAATGTCCACTTCGCTTAAAATTTTCACTTAATATAGAATTCACATATAGATACATTTTATGAAATTTTCATTATTTTCCAGGGCTGTTATTGATTTAAATCAAAGTGATTTAAATCAAAAAAACTTTACAATTCTCCGGATGTCTAATACTGCATGTAAAACATCTTAAACCATAACAAATACATCTTAAAAACTTAAATTTCAATATTTTAATCTTTATAAAATTTAAGAAATTGTGCTAATACAGATGATCAAAATACCTACAATTTACAAATTTTTGGTATTATATATTCACTTTTTTTTTTTTATTCTTACAAGATTTTTAAGAGATTTCAATTTTTCAAAACTGTTTAATTTTTATCTTATAATTGATTATTTTTACAAAATTATAAGTTTTTTTCTATTTTTACTTTTGATATTTTTTATTTTTT
This sequence comes from Ganaspis brasiliensis, assembly GCA_037103525.1. Taxonomy (NCBI): domain Eukaryota; kingdom Metazoa; phylum Arthropoda; class Insecta; order Hymenoptera; family Figitidae; genus Ganaspis; species Ganaspis brasiliensis. The sequence goes on from JAZKLR010000333.1 coordinate 2,659,006, forward strand.
GTCTTTTTATTATATTTGTTTTTTTTATTTTCCTCTTTTTAATTAAATTACTGAATATTATTTTACACAATTCCGTTATTATAATATTCACTAAACTTTTTATTTCGTTGATTTTCAAAATTATTTTCATATTTTTAAAAATAAATACTCTCATTTTTTTTGTAAGTTTATTCAAGTTTTTTCACATCTTGTCTATTTTTTGCGAGATTTTTTGCAAACTTACTTGTTTTTCCATACAGTTTTTAGATTTTCTTTATTTTTCTAAATTTATTGTTGGACTTATTTTAAGTGTAATAATAAAAAAATGTCTTTTGTTTAATTTGCTTAAATTTTTTTATTTTTAATTTATGTGTTGTTTTTAATTTCTTCTTCAATTCTTTAATAAACTACTTGTAAATAAACATTTTAAGATTTTATATACTGATTATATTTTAAAAAAATCAATTGTTGATTTAAATCGAATAAATCGAATTTTTTTTATTTTTTTAAAAAAAATCATGATTTTTATCAGCCCTGTTATTTTCTAAATTTTAAATTATTAAAATTTTTATATTTTGAACTCTTAAAAGTGAATCCTTTGTCAAACAACATAAAAAAAGCTTTGTGAAATTAGAATCCTTATATTTTATTTATTAAAATTATTCTCATTTATTTTCAGATCTTTTTTCATTTATTAATTATTTTCATAAATTGAAAAATAATTAATAATAATAATAATATAATATAATAATTATAATTATAATAATTAATATTATTTTTCAATTACTCTTGTCAGATTTTAATTATTTTTTCTGATTTTTCAATTACTGTTATCATTTTTAATTTAATTTGAAAATAATTTCATGAATTGTTCATTATTTTCTAAATTTTTAATTATTTAAAGTTTTATATTTTGAACTCATAAAAATGAATGCTTTTTCAAACAATAAAAAAACTTTGTGAAATTAGAATCCTTATTTTAATTATTAAAATTATTCTCATTTATTTTCAATTCTTTTTTCATTTATCAATTATTTTTATAAAGTGAAAAGTAATTTCTGTAAATTACAATTATATTCTTCCACTCATTTGATTAACGTAATAAAAACTTAATAATTAATATTATTTTTCAATTACTCTTGTCAGATTTTAATTATTTTTTCTGATTTTTCAATTACTGTTATCATTTTTAATTTAATTTGAAAATAATTTCATGAATTGTTCATTATTTTCTAAATTTTTAATTATTTAAAGTTTTATATTTTGAACTCATAAAAATGAATCCTTTTTCAAACAATAAAAAAGCTTTGTGAAATTAGAATCCTTATTTTAATTATTAAAATTATTCTCTTTTATTTTCAATTCTTTTTTCATTTATCAATTATTTTTATAAAGTGAAAAATAATTTCTGTAAATTACAATTATATTCTTCCACTCATTTGATTAACGTAATCAAAACTTAATAATTAATATTATTTTTCAATTACACTTGTCAGATATTAATTATTTTTTCTGATTTTTCAATTATTATTATCATTTTTAAATTAATTGAGTCACTTTTAAATTATTTTAAAAATAATTTCATGAGTTGTTCATTATTTTCTATATTATTTAATTATTTTTTTAATTTTCAAACGTATTTATCCATTTTTTAAATTAATTTTTCCAATTTCAAATTATTTTCAATATTTTTCAATTAATGGCATAAACTTTCAATTAATTATGTCAAATTTCAATTATTTTCTTTGATTTTCATTTTTTAAAACCATTTTTCAATTGTTTGCCTTCATTTTTACTTTTGATGATAATTTTTTCATTAAAATCATCTATATTGTAAATTATTTTTATTATTATTTAATTTTTTCTCCAATTTTCAATTATTTTAATCATTTTTCAATATAATCTCCATTTTTAAATTCTTTTCATTATTTTTAATTAATTTCTTAAACTTACAATTATTTATGTCAAATATCATTTTTCAATTTTTAACATAATTTTTCAATTAATTTCTCCAATTTTTAATTTTTTCATTATCTTTACATTAATTTCATGGATTGTTAATTATTTTGAACATTTTTCAAATATTTGTCTTAATTCTTAATTTTTTCATTATTTAAAAAATTGTTTTCAATTTCATGAATTGTCAATTATTTTTATCATTTTTAAATTGTATTCCCCAATTATCAATTATTTAAAATTATTTTTCAATTAATTGGCCCATTTTAAAATTTTTTGATTATTATCTTCAATTTTCAATTGTTTCTGTCATTTTTAAAATAATTTCTTCAATTTCATATTATTTTTATTATTTTTCAATCAATTTCATAAACTTTTAATAATTTACTTCGAATTTTAATCAGTTTCTTTAAGTTTCATATTCTAAAATCATTTTTCTATTATTTGCCTTGATTTTTAATTTTTTTAATAATTTTTTTATTTAATTCATCAATTCTAAATTATCTTTATCATTTTTTAATTCTTCTCTCCAATTATTAATTTTTTAATTATTTCTTAATTATTTTCATTATTTTTCAATTCTTTTCTCCAATTTTTAATTATTTTAATCATTCTTCAACTATTTTCACAATTTTAAATTATTTTTATCAGATTTCAATTATTTTCCGAAATTTTTTCCATTATTTTAATCATTTTTCAATTATTATCATCAGTGTTTAATTATTTTAATTAGTTTTTTATTAATTTTGTGAATTGTTAATTATTTTTATCATTTTTCAATTACTTTCTACAATTTGGAATTATTTTTAAGACTATTCTAAAAATAATCGCCTACACCCGGTTGCTGCATTATTTAAAATGAATTTAAAATCTACATGTGGTTATTATTTTTATAAGTATTTGGTTTAATATTTCGGGTTTTGTTTAGTAAAATAGCTTTTAATTTAAATGAAAATCTATTATAAATTTTTTTTTAATTTAAAACAAGACATTGGAGCAGAATATAATACATAAAATCGAGAATATCTTGAATGTTCTATTGAATTTTTTTGATTCAAAATAAATTTCTAGATCATTTAAGAGTTATTTTTGAATTTTTTTAAATAATAGAATAAATTCGAAAGATTTTTTGATTTATTAACAAGTTCCAAAGTATTTCATATTTTCTATACATAAATTTTATAATAAATTTCAAAACATTTAAGACTTTTTTATATTTAAATTCTGGACTAAATTCAAAAATCTTTTAGACTCTAAAATATTTCCAGATCATTTAATACTTGAGAATAAATTTTACTGAATTAAAAATTTTATAATAATTTCTAGAATATTTTGGATTTAGTTTTTTTTATTTCTTAGATTCTATAGTAATGTCAGAATGTTTGAAATTCTAATATAAATAAAATTACAGAAATGTTTAGATTTTAAAATAAATTCCAGAAGATTTAAATTTTTTTTAATTTTTAAATTTTAGATAAACTTGCAGAATTTTTTTAGACACTAATCAAAATTCCAGAACATTTAAAATACTTTATTTTATAATTTTTTTCTGTTTTTTTTTCTGCTAATTCTAATTCTACTTTAACTTTAGTGAAAATTTCTCACTTTCTAATGAATTTACTTTATTTTTTAAGTTCTTTCTATCATCTGCTAATAATTTTTTTCATTTTTAACTATAATGCTTTAGTTATTTTCTTCAATTTCTGGGTACTTTTTTGGATTAATTTTTTCTTCCTCCTGTTATGTATTTGGGCCCTACTAAAATCAAAGATTTTTAATTCTGATTCTTTAAATAATTGATTTTAATACATTAAACTAATTTTAAAAAATTCAATTAATCAAGAAAATCCAATTATTGATTAATTAAAACTTAAAAATCTTCTATTTTAGTAGGAGTACAAAATAACATTTTCTTAGGTAGAGTTTTAAGTTGAACAATGTAACATGTACAACGATTTTTAAGTTTATTCTATTAAGAAGTTTTCTAACATCGACTCCATTTTGATTTCAAAATTTATTTTAAACATATTTTTTTAATTTCTAGTTATTTTTATATATCCAGATATCTACAATGTAATGTGTTTTAATCTACAATGTATTAAAATCAATTTATATTCTTATTTCCTAGATTCTTTCTTTTCTTTCTAATTATTTATTTATCTTGAATATTAACTAATTATTTACATCCCTGTGGTTTATCTTTATTTTTTTCAGTAATTTTTTTAAGCTTTTAGTTTTTTCTTTATCAATTCAGATTTATTTTTGTCCCTTTCTAGTTACGTATTTTGTCATTTTAACGCAACTTTTTTCACATTTTGTTTATTATTTTTATTATTTTGTTATTTGTAGACTTTCTAGTAATGTTTCAACATTTTTAGTTGCATTTCTTAAACTTTTAACGTCGAATACTTTTTAGTAATTTTTATTTATATTTATTGCCTATGCTGTAATTTTTTTTTATTTTCTAAGAATTTTTTTTTCTTTTTTAAATCGATTTATTGTACAACTATGTACTTTACTTTATATTTTGACTAATTAGAATTTTTTTAATCTCAGATCTATTTCGTAAACTTCTAAGTATTTTTTACTCTCCCAAAATTCTGCTTTATTTTACAGTTTTTTCTAGATTTTGAATTCTACTTTTACTTTTAAGTGAAAAATTCTAGTTATTTTTTCAAATACTAAAAATTTTTCTTCACCTTTCAATAACCTGCGTTCAATAACAAAAAATTTTTAACCTAACAGTTATTATTTCCATCTAAATACTTACTTTCTCCTCGACTTATTTTCTTACTTTTTTTATATTCCAGTTATTTTCATCTCACTCTCTTTATCTTAATTAGTAAAAAATCGGTCACTATTAATTCAAATTAGTAGAAATTTCGACCAAATTTTAATCACTTTTCACTAAAGCAATAATACAATTATTTAAAATCTACTATTTCAAATAGTTAACTTTGTCTAAAAATTAGTAAAAATTTCCCCTTATTTGAATTAGTAACCTATTTTTCACTGATTCAGATTTAGAGAGCACTTTCTAGTAACTTTTATTGAATTCCGATTAATTTTAAAATTAAATTAATTAATTCTAAGATAAATTAATTTTTCAGAGAGCTTACAAGAGTTGGTTATGTATAGTCGGATGAAACTTAGAGTTGATTTTGTGAGTAATTTAAGTATAATGAGAAAGTACTTTAGATAATTGATGTAATATCCCATTATAGTTTTCTAATATCTGATCACTAAATTCTACGAGCGTGCAAATTCCAAAATCGCGATCTCCTCCCTTTACATAGTTAGGGTAGACATGAGAGCCGTTGAAATCGCTTTCGAACATGGTACTTATATCTGTAGGTACACACTCCATATATCTATATATAAAGGCATATAATATGAGCGTACGTGTCTCGATTATCGAAGCAATGTTGGGGAGAAGTTGCTTCTTTGTTTGGAGATTTATAGACGGATAAATTTAATAATCTGCAATTTGTCCTAATTGCAAACAACATTTGAAAATCAGAAAAGAACCAATTGTAATTAGAGAAAATTCCGAGCTTTTATTATTATCTCTTTCCGGCAATTTTAACCCAATATCACTTGCAGTTAGTTTAAAAATAATTTAACGAATTGATGGAACTTGTAATAATTGACTGAACAGCGTGGAATTTTTTTTTTTTTGTTAAATTAAATTCTTGGTCATTTTTTGGATAACTCGGTCACAAATTTTCGAACAATTAAAACAGTATTTTTAATTTAACGAAATTCGCCTTTATGTTTAAAACAAAATAATTTTTAAAATTAATGAATAATCATAAAATTTAAGGAGAATAATAAATTGTCAATTGAAAATTGGTGAAAATTGTGGAAAAAATTGAAGAAAATAAATGTAAATTGAAGAATTATATTGGATTTCCAAACAATAATTGATAATTGAGAAAATGACAATATTTTGAAGGTTGAATAATTGAATTGAATTTTTAAGAATATAGTTGATAATTGAAAGATAAATTACAATATGCATATCTGATTCAAAACAAAAAATTTTTTGTGAACAGATGTGAATAGACAAAAAATGAATCAAGGATTGCTGATTATTATTATTATTATTATTATTATTATTATTATAGATTTGTGATATATGAAAAAAATTGATTTTCAATAAAATTTTACAGAACTTTCAGATCTACGAAGAAATTTCCGGTTTAGTAAAAAATTTTCTGATTTTACCGGTCAATTTTTTAATTTCCGGTTTTTCCTGGTTTCCAAGTCAAGTGGCCACCCTGCTGAAACTGTTTTTATTAAATTAATTTTATTATTTTAACAACGTCTGAAATATCGAAAATAATGAAATAATATACCAATTTAAAAAAGCTGAAATTAAAGTGTCTCTGTATTCGAAAACTTTGAATAAAATAAGACGAAAATTTTACAGATTAACCGTGAGTTATTTTTTAAGTCAATTTTCACAGAACATACGGAATAAAGGAATTGAGTTTCGTACAATTTTACAACATATGCTCTTTATCAGAAAGAGAAACTGGCAGTGCATTTAAAATAACGATATTTTAAAAGTTCAAAGAAAACCAAGTTTCGTGCAAGTTTGAAACTAGATATAGTCAGTATTCGTAAGACAATCTGAATTTTACAAATGTTCTGATTCTGGATAAGTTTTATCTCGTGGTAGATAAGATGCAATTTGCAAGACAATTGAGATTTTTGTCTTACAAGTGTAAGACAAGTTTCGAACATTTTTTTTAACCTTGTTTTTTCACATAAAAAATTCGCAACTTTCCGAAATATAATCTTGGAAAAAAAAATCTAATATTATTTATCCTCTTTCCCTAATATAAATCCCTTGTATAGAGAAGAACCGGGTAAAATGCCTATTTGGGTAAATTGGCATTCGTTACTAACTTGTCCAAAAATAAATATTAAACATAGTTGGTTTTATTAATGAAATATATTTAGGTAAAGATGGTTTCTATAAAGTTTCATGTTTATCAGTTTATTATAAAAGAATTTATTAAAAAATTGTGAAAATGATGCTTTCCAACGATAATTTTTTAATTTTTAATTTTCAAAAAATATATTTCTTTACCCCACAGAAGTGTATAGTTTTTTTTAATTATTCCTTTAACATTTAGCTTTCTAAGCACCTTGATTTAATTTATAAAAATGAGTCTTAAAAAAAAAATTAGTTAGAAACTAAATATCAAGTTGTTACTGCTTTTGCATAGAAAACCAGTGTTTTAACAAATTAATCATATTAATTATTACATTTATATTAACAATATTTATAATAATTGTACATTGAAGAATCATTTTTACTGTATTTTTAAAACATAATTTTGAATCAGCGCGGGATTAATCAAAAGAAGTGCGCATGCGCGGAAAAAAATGCAAGAGTAACGTGAGTCACGTGATTAAAGAATCATGGCGAATTAACCTGTTACATTTATATTAGTATTGAATGTCAAATTTTAGGTTTTCTTTCTAAAACTCACGCTTTTTCGGTAATAAACAGATGTTTACATAAACTATTATGGCCTATTTACACCTTCGAAAAATTTTTTTTTTGCATGAGAGTAAAGAGGACAGATACACAGTCTGTCCTTTTCTCTCCAATGCGAAAAAAAAATTTTTCGAAGGTGTAAAAAGGCCATTAGAGTGTTAGAAATTCAAATTTACAAGTTATTTCTATCACAGGTGCTTTATATATTTTTTATATTTTCCTAAGATGTCATTAGATAATTTTTTTACTTCAAACTTTTACGTAGATTTCTCCTGTTCTGACCTATAAATTTTTTTAAACATATATTTATTTACCCATTCTTAACAGAACCAAATCAAGGCTGTCACGGGCCTGAAGCACAAAAAAATTTCACAGCCCCCCTAAAAAAAACAAAAGTTTCAGTATTTTTATCTTATCAGAGTGTCTAGCGAATAATCATTTAAACAATGGAGAAAATGTTCAAAGAGTCTTAACAAAATGTAAAAAAATGAAATTTTACATAAATTACAAAAATTACAAAATTTTTTTGAAACCAGTATTATCAATGAGCAGATATGAAATTTAAGGATAATTTACATTAAAATGGGAAAATTAAAGAAAAAAGATGTAAAAAATGTACTAATTGAAAAACCTGCAGAAAATAAATAAATTCTTCAAAAATAAAAAAGTTTAAAAAATCATTGAAAGTAAAAGAAAATTAAGAAATATGGTAAAAATGCGTTATGAAATATTAAACAGTGTAAGGAAGGTTGATTAATATTTCTTTTTTTAAATCAAAATAATACGCAATAAACAGTTAAAGTTTTTAAAACAAAAAATTGAAATTACAAATGAGAAGAAAAAATTATTTTCAAAAAGTTAAAATATTTGCGGACATGTTTTTTTAAATTAAGAAAAAAAAATAAAGCAATCAGTAAAAAAACGGAAAAATGTTACTAAAGATTAAAAAATACTTTAAAAACTTTTTTTTTGAAAATCAAGCAAAAAGCAATAATTTTTTTTAAATGAAAAATTAAGTAAAGCAATTTTAAGAAAAAAACCAATATTTCTAAGAAATAAAAGATTCTGATCGAATAAGGAAATGTGTTATAAGATCACATTTACAAAAAATTAAATAAAAGAAAAAAAGTCTTTATAATTATAAAAATTAATAAGTTATGACAAATGACAAAAAACCAAATAAATATTTCAAAAATCATAAAATTGAAAATAATTATATTTTACAACTTCCAGATTATAATAGTAAATAACATTAATCACTGGAAAAGTAAATTAATTTTTCAAAATATTGTTCAAGTAAAACTGTATAAAATTAACTGGAGTAATTTTTGTAAAAAGAATAAAATTAACAAAAAATCTAAAAAAGTATTATTAAACGCATTCTTTGTTTATGACAAAGAAAAAATTGGAAGAAAAAGTTCCCAAGTAGATATCGCCACAGTTTTGCCCTACTTACAAACGGGGGCCATACATGGCGGCCAACGATGGGCCATCCGAGTTTTGTAACATTGCGCCGCAGTTTTGCCCGACATTCCTAATTTTAAAGAGAATGCACATCCTGGTAGTTTCTAACGTTTATAGTCCATCCTGCGTTGTCTAGGTACTGAGAAAATCACCTTTTACCTAAATATAGAAAACCGTGATCAGGGTACTATGCACTAGGTACTAAAACAACATCTTCTTCTGGTATTTACTGTTAAAAATCAAAGAGAAAACAACATCCATTGGGTACCGGATGATGCCGTCATCCTAACAAGTATTTCAGGTGATCTAGGTATTCAATTAACATCTTCTTCACGAATTTTTTTAGGAAGTTGGAATTTTTGATCCTTCTTAATGTATTTAAGAAGATGCCGTCATCCTAATACATATTTATACAGTGCTCTAGGTGTGAAACCAACATCTTCTTCAAGGAATTTTTAAGAAGACAAAAATTTTACATCCGTTTTTGCATTTTTGACAGGACGTCGTTATCCTGACAAACTATTTTGATAAACTAGGTAATAAGAAAGTAATTTCTCCTGGGAATTCTTGATGAAAATTAAAAAAGATATATCATTTATCATATTCAAAAGGTTTCCGCTATCCTAACAAATCAGTCAAATAATCTAGGAGTAAAGTCAAAATCTTTTTCCAGGAATTTTTTGGGAATAAAAATTATTCCTGTTTAAGATAAATCCATAATTAATCCTTAAAATATATAATTAAACATCACTTCAAAGAAGCATAATTTGAAATAGTAATCTTTATAGAAATAGATTTGTAAACATTGAGTTGTCAAATAGAGGGTTATGTTGAAGGGTTATGTTAATTTTTTTTTTTTATTTTTAAGTTGTATTATAAATTTTTATAAAAATACTGTTAAAAAACTATTATTTATTTTGTAGTGCATCAATTTCAATAATTATGTTTTAGATGTCGGCGCTGGTTAATATAAATCCACGACTTTTCTGTAAAAAGTGTTTCTGTCTTGTCGTTACATCACTATAACGAGTACAATGATAATATTTTTTAGGTTTTCATGGAGAATATAATTATTTCATGTTTAGATCTTAAGAATAAACTCTGAGGATTACCTTTTTACAATAGTGGATCGTTTATAAATGAAAATGTTTTACAGGAATTCCCGCAAGATATTACTTTTTCTTTATTATTTTATTCCTTGGACGTATATAAATTTAAAAAAAATATCAATATAAATATGGAAAAATAAAACAAATAACCTTATTTTGACATTATTGATTTAAAAAATAATTGTACAACCTAGAAAAGAGAAAATATAAATTAACAATTAACATAACCCTTCAACATAACCCTCTATTTGACAACTCAATGTTTACAAATCTATTTCTATAAAGATTACTATTTCAAATTATGCTTCTTTGAAGTGATGTTTAATTATATATTTTAAGGATTAATTATAGATTTATCTTAAACAGGAATAATTTTTATTCCCAAAAAATTCCTGGAAAAAGATTTTGATTTTACACCTAGATTACTTGACTGATTTGTTAGGATAGCGGAAACCTTTTGTATATATGATAAATGATATATCTTTTTTAATTTTCATCAAGAATTCCCAGGAGAAATTACTTTCTTATTACCTAGTTTATCAAAATAGTTTGTCAGGATGACGACGTCCTGTCAAAAATGCAAAAACGGATGTAAACTTTTTGTCTTCTTAAAAATTCCTTGAAGAAGATGTTGGTTTCACACCTAGAGCACTGTATAAATATGTATTAGGATGACGGCATCTTCTTAAATACATTAAGAAGGATCAAAAATTCCAACTTCCTAAAAAAATTCGTGAAGAAGATGTTAATTGAATACCTAGATCACCTGAAATACTTGTTAGGATGACGGCATCATCCGGTACCCAATGGATGTTGTTTTCTCTTTGATTTTTAACAGTAAATACCAGAAGAAGATGTTGTTTTAGTACCTAGTGCATAGTACCCTGATCACGGTTTTCTATATTTAGGTAAAAGGTGATTTTCTCAGTACCTAGACAACGCAGGATGGACTATAAACGTTAGAAACTACCAGGATGTGCAATCTCTTTAAAAGTAGGAATGTCGGGCAAAACTGCGGCGCAATGTTACAAAACTCGGATGGCCCATCGTTGGCCGCCATGTATGGGCCACACATGGAACATGGCTTCCATTCATGGGCCATGGATGGATTCTGGTTTTATTTCTACTTGGGTTGTTAAATATTTCAAGAAACTGATATAAATTAGTGTGTAAATAAGTCTACAATTTTTTCTATAATTTACAACCGCTTTCAATTTACAATTATTCTTCTTAAATTTTATAATTATTTCTTAACATTTTCTATTATTTCGTTCGGTTGTAGATTATTCTCGACAGTTTTCGAATTTATTTTTCAATTGTCAATTATTTTAAGAATTCTTCAATTATTTTCTTTTATTTAAATCAGGGATGGGCGCGCCCACGATCTACAACGATGTGACTGTATCCTATCATATCGTGGCGAAACACAACACGATAGACTTAGTCGAGTAGTATCGTAGCTCGCCACGATATGATGCGTCTGAAGCCATCGTGTTGAGGCTCGATACGATACGATGGAACTTGTTCCATCGTATCGTGGCTTGACACGATGGACTGAGATCGATCGTATCGTGTCAAGCCACGATACGATGGAATGAGTTCAATCGTATCGTATCTAATCACGATGCGATAGACTGAGCTCAAACGTATCGTGTCCAACCACGACACGATGGACTAAGCTCAACTCGGCTCAATCGTATCGGATCAAACCAAGATTCGATAGATTGAATTCCATTGTATCGTGGCGAGCCTACTACTTTCGTCGTAAATCGCGGAGCTTCGTTCAAATTCAAGCCCTCCTTATTATTTCATTTGGCCCTTTTATAGCATAATAAATGAATAAATAAATTAAAACAATAAATAATAAAATATTTATCAGAAAGAAAGATTCTGTAAAGTGGAGAATATTTTAAATAATTAAATGTTACATTATAAATTGTTTAAACAAATTGTTATAAACAAATAGACAAATAAATTTTTATAAGAAGAAAAAATTCTGATAAGTAAAGAATGTTTTCAATAATTAAGTTTTACTTTATAAATTGTTTAAACAAATTGTTATAAACAAATGGACAAATAAATTTTCATAAGAAAAATACATTCTGAAAAGTAGAGAATGTTTTAAATAATTAAATATTACATTAAAAATTGTTTTGAAAATTAATTGTTTAAACAAATTGTTATAAACAAATGGACAAATAAATTTTTATAAGAAAAGAAAATTCTTAAAAGTAGACAATGTTTTAAATATTTAAATTTTACATTATAAATTGTTTAAACAAATTGTTATAAACAAATGGACAAATATTAAAACTTTTAAAAAAAATAGATTTTGAGAAGTAGAGAATGTTTTAAATAATTAAATTTTACATTATAAATTGTTTAAAAAATTAGTCGTTTTAACAAATTGTTATGAACAAATGGACAAATAAATTTTTAAAAGAAGATCTTATAAACAAATTGTAACAGCAGCTTAACGTCACGTAATGTTTCACTACAGAAAACGCTGAAATAACGTTAATATATGTTACTATATGATAAGCGGTAAAATATAAACGATTAAATAGATAGATATGAATTATATTTTAATAACGATCAACAATAGATTTTCTTTATGTTCTTTAAATCTTTTCTCGAATATTCATTAAACCTTTATAATCTTGAAGATCCGAAAATGTCACGTTTTCGACAAAAAAAAGGGGTTTCAATTTTACGACTTGAAAATATTCGGAAACAAACATCTGGTATCATAATTCCGGACCGCGGCTCTCTGCGCCTTTCTGGCAATAAAACATGAAATTTACCGATAGGAAAAACCTATAAAGAATGCAAAATTGTCGAAAAAATTAATTGTTTAGAGAAATTGTTATAAACAAATTGACAAATATTAAATCTTTCATCAGAAAAAGAGATTGAGGTAAGTGGGGAATGTTTGAAATAATACAGTTAAATTTTATACAATTAAATTTTTAAAAAATTTATAATGTTGAAAATAACTATTTAAAACATCCACTTTCCTAAATCATTTTTTCTGATAAAAGTTTAAATATCTGTACAATTGTTTATGAGAATTTGTTTAAACGATTAAAAATGTAAAATTTAATTATTTAAAACATTCTCTACTTTTCAGAATCCTTTTTTTTCGGTTTTAATATTTTTACATTTTTCTATAACAATTTGTTTAAGCAATTAATTTATTTAACAATTTATAATGTTAAATTTAATTATTTCAAACATTCCCCACTTACCTCAATCTCTTTTTCTGATGAAAGATTTAATATTTCTCAATTTGTTTATAACAATTTCTCTAAACATTTAATTTTTTCGACAATTTTGCATTCTTTATAGGTTTTTCCTATCGGTAAATTTCATGTTTTATTGACAGAAAGGCGCAGAGACCCGCGGTCCGGAATTATGATACCAGATGTTTGTTTCCGAATATTTTCAAGTCGTAAAATTGAAACCCCTTTTTTTTGTCGAAAACGTGACATTTTCGGATCTTCAAGATTATAAAGGTTTAATGAATATTCGAGAAAAGATTTAAAGAACATAAAGAAAATCTATTGTTGATCGTTATTAAAATATAATTCATATCTATCTATTTAATCGTTCATATTTTACCGCTTATCATATAGTAACATATATTAACGTTATTTCAGCGTTTTCTGTAAACATTACGTGACGTTAAGCTGCTGTCACAATTTGTTTATAAGAATGTGTTTAAGCAATTAATAATGTTAAATTAAATTATTTAAGACATTCTCCACTTTTCAGAATTTTATTTTGGATTAAAGTTTTAATATTTGTCCATTTGATTGATTGATTTATTACGAAAGATGAGTTCATAGAGCTGGAGAGTCCTTAAAAAAACCCGATATACCGAGCGATATACATAAATTATAAAATGAATCAAAATGTCATATCCAAAGATATAATCAGAGTAACAAGTTATCATAATAAACATATAATAATATTAAACTAGGTATATAACAATTTTTTTAAACAATTAATTTTCAAAACAATTTTTAATGTAATATTTACTCTCTAAATCTGAATTAGTGGTTTTCTACTAATGAATTAGCGAAAAGTGAGCTACTATTAAAATAGTAAGAATTTAACAGATTCTTAGTAGAAAACTACTAATTTCGTAGTAGAAAACTACTAATTAAATTAGTAAAAAAATCTACTTTTTTTAAAAGTAAAGTTTCACTATTTCAATTAGTAGTTTTCTACTAAGAATTAGTAGTTTTTTACTATATGAATTAGAGAAAAATGAGCCATGAATTTGACTAATTCATAGTAGAAAACTACTAATTTAGATGTAGAGAGTAATTATTTAAAACATTCTCTACTTTTCAGAATGTATGTTTCTTATGAAAATTTATTTCTCTATTTGTTTATAACAATTTGTTTAAACAATTTATAATGTAAAACTTAATTATTTAAAACATTCTCTAATTTTCAGAATCTTCTCTTCTTTTAAAAATTTATTTGTCCATTTGTTCATAACAATTTGTTAAAACGACTAATTTTTTAAACAATTTATAATGTAAAATTTAATTATTTAAAACATTCTCTACATCTCAAAATCTATTTTTTGATAAAAGTTTTAATATTTGTCCATTTGTTTATAACAATTTGTTTAAACAATTTATAATGTAAAATTTAAATATTTAAAACATTGTCTACTTTTAAGAATTTTCTTTTCTTATAAAAATTTATTTGTCCATTTGTTTATAACAATTTGTTTAAACAATTAATTTTCAAAACAATTTTTAATGTAATATTTAATTATTTAAAACATTCTCTACTTTTCAGAATGTATTTTTCTTATGAAAATTTATTTGTCCATTTGTTTATAACAATTTGTTTAAACAATTTATAAAGTAAAACTTAATTATTGAAAACATTCTTTACTTATCAGAATTTTTTCTTCTTATAAAAATTTATTTGTCTATTTGTTTATAACAATTTGTTAAAACGATTAATTTTTTAAACAATTAATAATGTAAAATTTAATTATTTAAAACATTCTCTACTTTTCAGAATCTTTTTTCTGATAAAAGTTTTAATATTTGTCCATTTGTTTATAACAATTTGTTTAAACAATTTATAATGTAAAATTTAATTATTTAAAACCTTTTTTACTTTTAAGAATTTTTTTTTCTTATATAAATGTATGAGTTTATTTGTTTATAACAGTTTGTTTAAACAATTAATTTTTTAAACAATGTATAAGGTAAAATTTAATTATTTAAAACATTCTCTACTGTTTAGAATTTTTTTTCTGATGAAAAATTTAATATTTGTCCATTTGCTTATGACAATTTGTTTCAACAATTTATAATGTAAAATTTAATTATTTAAAACATTGTCTACTTTTCAGAATCTTTTTTTTTTAAATTTATTTGTCTATTTGTTTATAACAATTTGTTTAAACATTTTATAATGTAAAATTTAATTATTTAAAATATTCTCCACTTTACAGAATCTTTCTTTCTGATAAATATTTTATTATTTATTGTTTTAATTTATTTATTCATTTATTATGCTATAAAAGGGCCAAATGAAATAATAAGGAGGGCTTGAATTTGAACGAAGCTCCGCGATTATTTTCTAAAGTCAATTCGATTCTACAATTTTCAATTGAGTTTATTCAATATTTAAAAAAACTTGACTTTTTTCAATTATTATAAACCATTATTTCAAATTACAATTTATTTTTTCAATTTTTGATTATTTTCTTCAAAGTTCAATCACATTTTTCAAATTTCAATTACTTTTTCGAAGATCAATATGCTTTTTTAATTTTAAGTACAATTGTTCAATTATTCTCTTCAGTTCTTAATTATGTTTTAAAAATTTCATTCCATTCTTCAAGTTTATATTTTTTCCTCAATTTTAATTTTTTTGTTCAATCGAATTTTTTTCAATCCAGTTATTCAATTAGCAATTATTACCAACAATTATTTCTATAATTTTCTTAATTTTTCAATGTTCAATATTTTTTAAATTAAACATTTATAGTTTGATTTTTTAAATTATTTTTTCCAGTTGTGTATTAATCTAGCCATTTTTCGAATTTTGTTTTCAATTGTCAATTATTTCCGTCATTTTTCAGAAATTATCTTCAATTTTGCTATTATTCTTGTTATTTATCAATTACTTATTTTTCATTTAATTATTATTTTCTTTAATTTTTAGTTATTTCTTACAATATTTAAATTTTGTATATATTCTCTTAAAATTTTAGAATTATTTTTCAACGTTTTCAATTATTTTTTTCACTTGTTCTAGTCATTTTTTGATTTTTTTTTTCAATTCTCAATTATTTTCTTTAATATTTTAAAATCCTCGCTTCTCGCTAATTATTTTTCTCCATTATCAATAAGATTCGTTAATTTCAAAATTTTATTTTCTTAAATTCTGGATTTTTTCTTAAAATTTCAATTCCATTTGTCAGTTTACAATTGTTTTCTTCTATATTCAATAACTTTCGGCTTTTTTCAAATACTTTTTTCAATTTTTGATTATATTCTTTAAATTTGAATTTAAATTTTCAATTTCCAATTATTTTATTCAATTTTAGTTATTTTTGGCAATTTTCAATCCATTCGTTCAATGCGCAATTATTTCCAACAATTATTCCTATAATTTTCTTCATTTTTCAATTTTTAATTATTTTCTTTAAATTTAAAGTTTTTTTTATATTTTATCAATTTTTTTCAGTAGTCTATAAATGTAGTGATTTTGTAGATATTTTAATTTTTTAATTATTCTCATTTTTTAATTATTTCTTTTAATTATTAACAATTTTTCGCAATTTGAAATTATTTCGTACAATTTTTCAATTTTCAATTAGTCTCTCAAAGTTTTATAATGATTCTTTGAGTTTTTCAATTATTTTTTTTTGGTTGTGTATTAATCTAGCCATTTTTCGAATTTTGTTTTCAATTGTGAATTATTTTCACGTTTTGTAGTTTTTCTTCATTATTATCAATTTTTTTTTAATTTTATTTTAATTTTTATATTATGAATTTATTTCTTCAAGTACCTATTTATTATTTTCTGTAAATTTTTTTTTTTTTTCTAAAGTTTTAAATTATTTTCTTCACTTTCAATTTTTTTTTGTTTTGATTTTCAATCCAGTTGTTCAATTTGCAATAGGTTTCAGCAATTATTCCTATAATTTTCTCAATTTCTTAATTTTTCAGTTTAAATTGAATGTATATTGTTTAATATTTTAGATTATTTTTAACAGTTGTGTATTTATCCTGCCATTTTCCGAATTTTGTTTTTAATTGTCAATTATTTTCGTCATTTTCCATATTATATTCTTTTCCATTTTGTAATTATTCTCGTAATTTTCATTATTTGCATTCCTAAAAATTTATAGTTTTAAATGACGAACAGCAATGTAAAGTTTCTCATTAATGTTGCTGTTAATTAAAATTTTACTATATACATGTAATAATTGCAACTTTAATTAATTGAAACTTATAAGTTTGAAAAAATTAAAGTTTGAGTTAATTGGCGTTTGGGATTTATATAAATAATAATGGCTTGGAATGAATTAAGTTTTATATAGTTTTAGACTTTCTTTCTATCAAAATTTTTTTAGATTTAATTATGATCATTTTAAATTCAATTTTTCATATTATTATTAAAGAATACAAGATTGAAATTCAAGTTTTTAGGATTTATCTACCTTCCCAGAGTTTCTTAAAAATTTGCGGATCTTTTTCAAAATTTACGGATCATTTTAAAAATTCTCGTCTTCTCAATGTTTGATAATAATTATTTAACAGCTTGATTTAATCATTTCTGTAAATATTTAATACCAAGTTGCTGGTTGAATGTTGCGCCAGTGGTAAATTATCTATTCTCTTTTCATAGTTTAGTCGTTTCTATGCATATGTGCGTCATATGCATATCGTGTCGGGGGAATATTACATATAAAATAATCTTCCTAATGACACGATTGGCAAAGAAAGAGGCACACTTAAATATTCATAGGGATGCAATAGGGCTTATCCTAGTTGTAACGGGTGTGATGAATATTCAGTCTATACTGTATATAATCTTCACGCAGATATACAATTTGAAATCTCAGGACGCAGCTTCTAGTTGAGCCCCTGACACGTCACTTGTGTCACATGCAGCAATACACGCCAGATTTACATGGATGTTGATTATCTATAACAGAATAATTCTTAATCAAATCAATCGGGAGATGGCATATCACTACACTAAATGTTGTTAATTAAATTTAAATAATTAACCAATTATATTCAATTGGTCAAACCACAAGAGGAATTTTGAGTTTCTTGAACCCAAGCTTTCAACTGACTCATAATTTGTTCTTTTTGTTTGTAACTATAAATTTATTTATATTAATGTATCATATTTAAATAAATATTCAAATATTAAAATTGTAACGCTGCAAAATCGCTTCACGATTTTTACAACTTACATAATCTTTTAAATTTTCTGTCATGTATAATTAATTTTTGTAGATGAATTTGAAATAATATATTTTAATTTAATACTAATATTTTTTTAGCTAAATCTTCTTTGTAAATTTATTATCTCGAAGGTTATATAAATATAAATCAATTTCTTTATTTTTTAAAAGTATTTAATTTATTGTGTTACTAGATAAAACAGCTTACTTCTAAAACCACGTAACTCCCTCCTTCCTCAAAAACCAAGTAACTTTCTTCCACCTCTAGAACCACGTAACTCCCTTATACATCAAAAACAACGTAACTTTCTTTTACCTCTAGAACAATATAACTCCTTCATACATTAAGAACCACGTATTGGGTGTGAACGACAGACGTACGGACGGACAGAAGACAAAATCTCACTATAGGGGTTTCGGTTCCGAACCACGAAAGTCTAAAAATCATAGAAATGTTTTAAAATTAAAGAAAATAGTTTAAATATGAGAAAAATATTTGAAAATCTTAGAAAAGAAATTGAAAAACAATTAGAATAATGAAAAATAGGAAAAATTGGAAAAAATAATTTAAAAATGATTTAAAAATTTAATAAAATAAATAAAATTTGAGAGAATTAATTGAACAAATTGCAGAATAAAAGAAAATAATTAAAAATTAAGAAAATTGAGGAAAATACTTGAAAATTTTAGAAATTATGAAAAACAATGAAAATAATTGAAATATCAGATAAAAAGTTTACAATTTTTTGTATCATGAAAAAGAATGAAAATTGAAAAAATTGAAGAAAATAAGGGAAAGAAAAAAATACTTAAAATTTTAGAAAATATATTTAAAAATTAGAATCATTAAAAATTGGGGAAAATAATTGAAAAATGATTTTAAATTTTAAAAATTTAATAAAATAAATGAATTATTATTTGAAAAAAACTAGAATAATTAAAAATTAGAGAGAAGATCTGAAGAAAGCTAAAAATAATGTAAATTTAAGATAATTAATAAAAAAAATTTGGAAATTATGAAAACAAATAAAAAATAATTCAAAATTTAAAAAAATATTTAAAAATCGAGAAAGAAAATTCTGTGGCTGAAAGGCATAACATCATAACTAACATTTTATCGAATTTGAGATAATACCAGATTTGAGTTTATTTAGTAATGCTCTTTAAAGTTTCATAACGGTAAAGTGATTTAAATGTTTATTTACGTAGAAAATAATTAATAACATAACAACATAACTGCATTCAAATCGAAAAAAAGGATTGATATTCTTCTTTGAAGCGTTTATATTTTATTAAAATTGATAAACAGATGTAAAAACTACACTAGAAAATAGGATACAATGCCAAACACCAAAAATATTGGTTAATTTTTTGATTTTACAAAACCAAGAAAAAAAACAAAAACAGATTTTTCTCAAAACAATGAAAATGCAGTTATGATGTTCTGCCTTTCAGCCACAGAATTAAAGATCTTAAAAAATAATCTTGAAAAATGAGAATAATAATTAAAAATTGAGGAAATAATTAAAAAACCATTAAAACAATTCTAAATTGAAAAAAATTATTGAAACATGATAAAAATAATTTAAATATGATAAAAACAATGATAGATTGAAAATGTAAACAGAATATCATGAATACAATTAGAAATTTAATTAAATATTGAAAATTTCAGATAAATAACTAAAAACTTTTTGGAAAGTATGAAAAAGAATGAAAATAATTAAAAATTTATGAACATAATTTTAGAATAATATAAGCAATTCCAAATTGATTGTAATAATTAAAAATCAGAGTTTACAGTTTTTTATATCTTGCAAAAGAATGAAAATTGAATAAAATTGAAGAAAATAAGGGAAAGAAAAAAATACTTAAAAATTTTGGAAAATATATTTAAAAATGAGAATAATTAAAAGTTGGGTAAAACAATTGAAAAATGATTTTAAAATTTAAAACTTAAATAAATTAAATAAAATTTGAGATAAATAATTGAACAAATTCAAGAATAAAAAAAAAGATAATTAAAAATTGAGAAAATTGAGAAAAATACTTTAAAATCTTAAAAATTAATTGAAAAAAACTAGAATAATTAAAAATTAGAGAAAAAGATTGAAGAAAGCTAAAAATAATAAAAATTTAAGATAATTGAAAAAAAAATTTGGAAATTATAGAACATATGAAAAGTAATTTAAAAATTAAAATTGAAGAAAATAATTAAAGATCTTAGAAAATATTTTTGAAAAATGAGAATAATAATTAAAAATTGAGGAAAATAATTAAAAAACCATTAAAACAATTTTAAATTGAAACAAGATAAAAATATTTTAATTTAAAGAAGAATTTTTCAATCAAAAATATTTTAAATATGATAAAAAAAATAATAGATTGAAAATGTCAATGAAATTTGAGAAAAATAATTGAAAAAATGACAGAATATTTATAATAAAATAAAGAAAATAAATAAAAAATTATTTTAAACTTTTAAATTGAAGAGAATAATAATCTAAAAAATAATTAAAGATTGATAAAGATAATTGAGTTTTTTTTTTAATTTAAAAGAACATTTGGTAAGATCTCATTTCAATCTTTTCTTTGAAAGAGAATCAGATTATACTGATCTTTTGTAAATTTTATAATTGGATTCTTTAACGAAATAAATTTTATAAATTGTGAATTTTCTAGAATCTATTTCAAAGTTTTGGATATTATTAGAAAAGAATCCTTATCGTAATTTATAATTAATTTAAGTTAAACACTGCTTTCTGTAAAATCTAGAAATTGAACTCTTTATATTTATTTTATAATCAAAATTTTGTCTTTTATAACCTCAAAAATTCATTATGAATTTTGTTGAATAAATAAAATTTTTTAATAATTATAATTTTGACGATTACAAAATATTTACCTATAAAATATACAAAAATACAATATAAACTATTTTTACAGTATGTTAAATTCACAAAACACTTTTAACAAAATATTTAATTGTTAAACTTTCGTAGCTTAGTGGAAAAACAGTCGACCAGTAACAATTAGGTCTCGGGTTTCAATCCCCAGTAAAATCAAATTTTTTTTTAATTTCCAAACGCTCAATTTAGTTAAACCGATTTTAAATTTTTATATAATTATTGGCAAATAGTCATAATTCTAAAAAAGTTTGAAAATATTAAAACCATTTGCTAATTTCGTTTGTCAGTGTTTTCATTAAAAAAAAAATATGTTATTTGAAAGAAGATAATCCAACTTTCTGAGAAAAGTTGAGTATCATTTTGTAAAGTATTCGTCAAGTGCTATCCAAATACTCTTCTTCCGTTTCCTCAGAAGCGGAAAACTTCTCTCTATATCAAACTTGGTCTGAACTTTATTCAACCACTAGTATATCCTTGAAAGAAAATTATTCAATCTAATTCACAATAAAAATTGTTATAAGGAAATGAATAAAGACAAAACTGCTATCTTTGAAATATACTTTGCATGCGTTTGAATAATTTATTTTTTCCGACAATTTTCATTTATGCAATAGGGACAGTCATATTCTCCGAACACAAGCTAGGATTAATGTAATCTCTGGTATTTTTATATTTCATGTTTAAGGTCATGTGATGGATTATGACGTCACTTGTAGAGGCAAAATTTGTCCGTAACTTTTCTCTTAAAATATTGAATATTTTGTCATAAAACTTGGTAGAATTACTTAAGATGTCATTAGGAAGGTCTCTCAGACCCGAGTTTGTTTGAATTTTGGCTCAAAATTGATTTTTAAAAAATATTGCATTTTTTCGAAAAGTTCCCAAAATTAATTTTGAGCCAAAATTCAAACAAACTTGGGTCTGAGAGACCTTCCTAATGTCATTTTAAGTAATTCTACCAAGTTTCATGACAAAATATTTAATATTTTAAGAGAAAAGTTACGGACAAATTTTGCCTATACCAGTGACGTCATAACCCATCACATGCCCTTAATAAATTCAATATTCTTGTCAATTAAATATTCTATGAAATCGGTATAAAAATTTTAGTAGAGGAAATCAATTTTCCTTTTCTAAAGGGAGGTTTTTTATATCCTGGTAAAAATCGCTTTAAATTAAATTTTTTTCAAATTCCAAAATTATTTAAAATTTGTTTAAATTAGTATTAATTTTTGTGAACGCGTTCAAAATTAAAAATTAATCCAAATTACAAATGTTTCATATTCCAATTGTTCTTAGTTCCAATCGCTACAAATTCCAATCATTTCAAATTTTAATTACTTTAAAATTCTAATCCTTTTGAATTCCAATTTATCTCAATTCCAAATTTTATTTCAAATTATGATCTCTTTTTAAATTTCAACAGATTCCAATTATTTAAACTCCATTTTCTAAAATGCCAAATCGCTTTAATTTTAATCGTTTCCAACTGAATCTTATTCAAATTCCAATTTTTTCAATCGACAGTTGTTTCAATTCCAAAAAGTTGTAAATTCTAATTTTTTCGAGTTACAATTTATTGGAATCCCAATCTTTCCAAATTAAGTTCGTTTTAATTCCGATTGTTTTAAATTTTAATTCCGATTGTTTAAATTCCAATCCCTTCAAATTCCAAAGACAATTAAAATTTCAATTGCTTAAAATTCCAATTGATTTAATTTTTAATCGTTTAAAATTCCAATAGTTTTAAATTTAAATAGTTTAAATGTTTAATCTTACATAAATAAGATAATTTAAATAAATCTTTCAAAATAATTTAAAATAAGATCAACAAAAATAATTTATTATAGACACTGATTATATCAAACTCCAATTGTTTTAAATTCCAATCGTTTCAAATTCCAATTATTTCGAATTACAATTGAATGACATTCTAATTGTTTCAAATTCTAATTGCTTTAAATTTCTGTAGTATCAAATTTTAATCTTTGAAAATTCCAATTGATTCAAATTCCAATTATTTTAAATTCCAATCGTTTCAAATTTTATTTCAAATTTCAAATTGATTTAATTTCAATCATTTTGAATTACAATTGATTAAAATTTCAATCGTTCAAAGTCCATTTGCTTAAAATTTCATTTTTTAAAATGCCAATTCTCTTCTGATCGTTTTAAATTGCAACCTATTTAAATTCCAATTTTTCCAATTCTAATTGGCACAAATTCCAAATGACCATAAATTTAAATAGTTATGAGTTACAATTATTCGAATCTTAATATTCTCAACTTTCAACTATTTCAGCATCTTTTGATTCAACTTAAAATTAATTCTAATTCCAATCATTTCCAATTTGGTTCAAATTTCAAAATCGTTTCAAATTCTAATTGCTTTAAATTTCTGCAGTTTCAAATTTTAATCTTTGAAAATTCAAATTGATTCAAATTTCAATTGTTTGAACTTTCATTTGCTTTAAACTCGAATTGTTTCAAACCCGAAAACGTTTTAAACACCTGTCTTATTTAAAATTCCATTTGTTAAAAATAGAAATCGATATAATTTTATGCATTTTGAATTAGAACTGACAAAAATTCCAATATTTTTAATTTTCATTTCATTTAAATTCCAATCTTATTAAATCCCATCCCTCCAGTTACCAATAATTTTAAATTCAAATTGCTGTAAAATTATAATTACTTTTAATTCTAATCATTTCAAATTCCAATTTATTTAAATTCGAATCGTTTCAAAGACTTCTTGAACTAATTTTTATTATTTAAATTACTTATTTCATTTAGATAAAATTACTTTCCTGAGTCTAAAAAAATTCTTTACTCACAGAAATCTTGAATTAATTTTCAAATAAGTTTCATAAAATTTTTCATAAAGTCCATATAACTAGATTAAAAGAAAATAATCTTGGATATTGGTTCTTCTGACTAAATTAATAATATTGCAATAAATCAATAAATTAATACCACGATTGCCATGAATACAATCAACACAAATAGTCGGAAAAAGGTCATAGATCAAATTCAGAGCTAGTTTTTCAAAGTGAAACGTGATTGTGAAAGGCATCAGAGCGTATGTGAAGGGTGAAAGAACTAACTATAACGGATAAAAAAATAGTCCGATTGAACTCGTTTCAAGCGAGATTCCAGAACCAAAGTAAAAGTTCATTTCATCAAAATATTCGATGCCATATTTCCAATTCGCAGTACCGGCAGCTGCTGCAGACTGCAGACTTGCGCCTGACTTCTGTACGCGAAGCTTATGTGTCAAGTGCAACAGTGGGTGTACATCATAAACCTCTACACAAGGCAGTTATAATCCACGTTCTCCTACTCATGTGAATCTATATGTCTACTTATCACACAGTTAATTAGGCAGAATGCATGCATGGTTTTTGACGGCTATTTTGTACGGAAAATATCAATCCATCAACCCCCGCTTCTTTATGTAATTATTCAAACGCGGCCTCCCTTCACAGACATTCCTATATATCCTTTGATGTGCGTAAAAACTTTTATTCAATATCAAATATTTGCTTTCATTGAAAAATCCCATTCAAAAAGAATTGAACCATGCAAATTCTCTTTTTAGACACGATTGTTTCGTCTGATCTTTATTCTTTTAATTGATCTGTTTGCTCTGTTGATTCATTTTTTATCGTATTTCTTATTATTTGTTATTATTTAGTATTATTTATTATTATTTTTTTTACACTTATTATTACCCTTATTATTACCCTAATAATTACCCTAATAATTACCCTTATAATTACCCTTATTATAAATTTTTAAGTTAAGCAATTTTTAGTGTGGTTAGCACTTTCAAAGGCGATGAATGATGATTTTCACTGCCGTTAAGACATATAAAGCAGGAGGCTTGACGACAAAGTTTGGTTTCACTCCAAATTTGCAATTGATTCAAATAAATATGTTTTTCAAATTCAGATTGATCCAATTTTCAATAGCTTTAATTTCCAATCAATACAACTTTCAATCGACCTAATTACTAATCAATCAATTCAATTTCCAAACAATCCCATTTCCAATCAATCTAACTTTTAAAAGATCTAATTTCCAATCAGTTTGAGTTTCTACCGATGCAATTTACAGTCGATACGATTACCAATTTTTCCAATTTTTAATCGATTTAATTTACCATCGATCCAAATATCCATTGATTCAAATTTTTTATACTTTAATATATTTATCAAAAGTTGAATTCGTGCAAACCGTAAAAATTTTAATTTTTAACTGATCTAATAAGCGACCAATCTAATTTTAATTCGTTCCATATTCCAATTGATACAAATTTCAATTTTTCTTTTATGAAAACATTTTTACAATTCGCATTATTTAATTTGCAATCAAATTAAAAAAAAATTGAAAACAATTAAAATTTATTGCAAATTCAATTTTTCTATTTGTTATGAATTGGAAATATATTCAAATTTTAAATTATCCAATTTTAGTGTAAACCAACATTTAAATAGTGGAATTTATCACTGAACCAAAACTCAATTGATCTCATTGAAATTGGCGGAAATTCCAATTAATCCATCTTTCTACAAATCGAAATTCCAATCGATTCAAATTCTAATAGATTTAAAATTTAATTTTTCTAGTTGCTATGAATTGAAAATTTATTCAAATTTTAGTTTAATCCAACATTTAAACACTAGAATTTAGTACTGATCGGAAATTCAATTCATCTAATTAAAAATTATCGAAATTCTAAATTATTCAAGTTTCAATTAAACGAAATTCTAGTCGATACAAATTCGAATTGATCCAAATTTTAATTTTTTTTCATTTTCTATGAATTGAAAATATATTGAAATTATAAACTTTCCAATTTTAGTTAAATTTAACATTTAAATAGTAGAATTTATAACCGATCCGAAATTCTATTGATTTAGTTCAAATTGATCGAAATTCACATTAATTATAATTTTAATTCATCGTAATTTCAATCGATACAAAGTCTAATTGATCAAAATTTTAATTTTTCTATTTGAAATGAAATAGAAATTCTATTTGAATTGAAAATATATTCAAATTCCAATCTTTCTAAAGTTAGTTTATTCCAAAATTTAAATAGTAAAATTTATAACTGATCAAAAATTCAAGTGGTCTAATTGAAATTGATCGAAATTCCAATTAATCCAAGTTTCAATTCATCGAAATTCTAATCGATACAAATTCCAATTGATCTAAATTTTAATAATTCTAATTTAAGTTTCACCTGAAATTTAAATAGTAAAATTTATAACTCATTCAAAATTCAAGAGGTCTAATTGAAATTGATGGAAATTCCAATTAATCCAAGTTTCAATTCATCGAAATTCTAATCGATACAAATTCCAATTGATCTAAATTTTAATAATTCTAATTTAAGTTTCATCTAAAATTTAAACAGAAAAATTTATAACTGGTCCAAAATTTAATAGATCTAATTGAAATTGATCAAAACTCCAAATTATTCAAGTTTCAATTAAATTTAACGAAATTCCAATCGATACAAATTCGAATTAATCCAAATTTTAATTTCTCCATTTGCTATGAATTCAAAATCTATTTAAATTTGAATCTTTCCAATTTTAGTTTAATCTAACATTCAAATAGTAGAATTTATTACCAATTCAAAGTTCAATTAATTTAGTTGAAATTGGTCGAAATTCCCATTATTTCAAATTTGATCAAAATTTTAAATTCGATTTGAAATCCTTCCTATTTCCTATTGATTGAAATTGAAATTAATCTAAATTTCAATTCATCGAAATTCCAATCGATACAAATTCTAATTGATCCAAATTTTAATATTTCCAATCTTAGTTTAATCCAACGTTTAAATAGTAAAATTTATAACTGATCCAAAATCCAGTTGATCTAATTAAAATTGATTGAAAATCCAATTAATCCAAATTCCATTCATCCAAATTTCAAACGTTACAAATTCTAATTTATCCAAATTTTAATCGTTACAATTTCAGTTTAATCCAACATTTAAATAGTAGAATTAACAATTGATTAAAAATTTTATTAATTTAGTTAAAATTTGCCAAAAATTTCCATTCATCCAAATTTTAATTTATCAAAATTTCAAACGATACAAAATCTAATTGATCCAAAATTTAATCGTTCGAATTCCAGTTTAATCCAACATTTAAATAGTAGAATTTACAATTGATTAAAAATTTAATTAATCTAGTTGAAATTGATTAAAATTCCAATTATTACAAGTTTCAATTGATCGAAATTCCAATCGATACGAATTTTAATTAATCCAATTTTTAAGTTTTCTATTTGCTATGAATTGAAAATATATTAAAATTTTAATGTTTCCAATTTTAGTTTAATCCAACATTTAAACAGTAGAATTTATAAATGATTGAAATCTCAATTGATCGAATTGATCGAATTTTCAATTAATCCAATTTTCAATTCATCGAAATCCCAATCGATACAAATTCTAATTGATCCAAATTTTAATCTTTCTAATCTTAGTTTAATTCAACATTCAAGTAGTATAATTTATAACGAATTAAAAATTAAATTGATTTAGTTGAAATTGATCGAAACTTCAATTAATTCAAATGTCAATCAATCGAAATTATAATCGATATAAATTCCAATTGTTCTAAATTTTAATTTTTCCAGTTGCTGAAGATTGAATTTTTTTGTAGAAATCTACTAATTTCAAAGTAAAATATCTATTAATTATAATAGTGAAAGTTTACTTTTTCTATTAATAGATATTTTACTTTCAAATTAGTAGTTTTACTAATAATTAGTTGTTTTCCACTAAAAAATAGTAAAAGTTTTCACTATTTATAATAATAACTGATTTTTCGCTAATCACTAATTCCGATTTAAAGAGTGTTTGTTAAAATTGAAAAGTATACTTTAAATGTTATATTTATTTATTTTAGTAATAAATCGAATAATTTATAAACTACCTTCGAGCTCACTAATTAAAAATATAATTGTAATTTAAATATTAAGGTCACAATTTAAAATTACTGGTGGATTGGTTTATAATAAAAAATTGCGTAATGGTCGAACAAATAAAATATTTCATCATTCATTTCTCATTTTAATTAACAATTAGTTAAAAAATTTTACAATTGTTAAAAACAATCATTTTAAATTCTCTACGCAGTAAGTATACAAAACTCACTAAATCTCGCTTGGAAAACGACCTGATCGTCGTGAGATTATTTTTTAATTAAAAAGGATAATAAAATTTCATATTTTTAACACAAAATAAACTGGGAAAGAAATTTGTGCGTGTGCATTGGCCAAAAAGAAAAAGTTTTATTACATTTATTCACATTTTTTCAAATTTTTTATCAACACGATTTCATATTCTTAACACGTTTATATGTATATTCAAGGCAGGCGTGTTTATAATGAAATAAAAATGATTAATGGTCCTTTTATGTAAATGAAAAAGTACTTTTTTGCCTCTAACTTAATTAGAATTAACTTTATCTTGTATTTTATCCTCACAGGAACATTTGTAACTTCCGTTGAAAATAACTTTTTGTCTTTGTAAATAAATATCCAAAAAGTTCATTTTTCAAATTCTTTTTTCTTTTTTTTTTATAGTTACTATATACAAAAGTTTCCGGTGAATTTTAAATTATAAGCTTAAATCTGTTTGTAAAAATATAGTTAAAGTAAATATAGATTGTAGACATACAAAAATATCTGAAATACATCTTCTTTTTCTTTGATAAATATAAGCTTCTATCTTTGAATGGTATGAGGTCAAAGGGCATTCTGTATTCCTCTGAAGTCGCTTGGTAGTTTATATAACGGGAAGGCATAAACAACATACCAATTAGCCATTTTGCATGGCTTACAGCAGAACTATAGAATGTCACTTGCACTCAGAGATATTCAGAGAATTCAGTTAAGAAGCTGCTTCCTTTTTATTTTCAATTATTTCACAAAGTAAACCACGTCCGAAAATATTCTACTCGAAAAATAACCTAATTCTACTTTTTAATGTATTCAATTTCCACAAATAGAAAAAAGTTATTTAAGAAATTTTTTTTTTAATTATTACATGTGCATATTGCAGAAAAATAAATAACATTTCATGAACATTTTACTTCCAAGTCAGAAAAAAAATTTGTTTCCGCATAGAGGGAGCAATAAATCAATTTTTAAAAAATTGATAATTACAATTCTTTTAAAATTTGAAAATTGCGATTTATTCTTTAAAAGTTTGACAAAAATAAACTTTATTAAGGCAATTTAAAATTCTGACTTTTATTTAACAAAATTAATCCCTGGTTTAATATTTAAATAAAAAATGTCGATCATTAAACACAGTTTTGGTAAAGATAAATTATGGATCGTAAACATATTTTGCGTAGTAACGGTAAAAAGAAATTGGATCATTTCTTTTTTGACTTTAAAATATTAAAGAGGAGAGATTGATAAACTATACCGGGAAATATTTGGGATTCACGATTGCTATCTTCTATGTTTTATCAATCTGCTTTTTATAAAATACGGAAGGTCTTTTCCTTCTTAATAAAAATAAATGATCTCATAATTTTTCCCGATAGGTTTTTTATTCAGAGCCGCATTAACCAATAGACCAGGAAGGTCTTGACCTTTCAAAAGGCCACGATTCGAGTCGGCACTTTGCGTCCTATAAATTTCTTGAATGTCTTTTCCATAGGAAGAGTGTTTTAATTGAAATGGGGATAATATTTTTGTTTTTAAAATTAAATATTATTATTCTAAACGATTTAGGTAACTAATTGCTCATTTTGTTTATATGTAGGTTTATAATTTCGCGCTCTTTTAATCTCAAGTTAGATTAGGTTACGTTAGGTTACGTTACGTTAGGTTAGTTTATATAGCAGAAAGAACAAATGCCAGTTTCTTGTTCTCAGTCGACAAAGAATGTCAAATGAATCTCAATTTGAATAATATTTTGTTTAAATATTATAGATTACAGTGCGTATTCTTAACGAATCGATTATATTTGCAAGAATACTTGTGAGCAAATTTGATTTCTGGTAAATACTTGTTTTACAGCTTATATATATTAAATTAAAAGCGATTATCTATTATTGTAACGAAGCTTTTAATGTCGTATATTTTGACTGTGTAGTAAAAACATTAAAATTAGATAAATAATTTCAATTTTCTGGTGAGTTTGACCAGGGCCGAATCAAGGCTGGCACGGGCCTGAAGCACAAAAAAATTTTAGGGGCTCCCTAAAACAAAAAACAAAAGTTTCTGTATTTTTATTTTATCAGAGTGTGTAGCGAATAATCATTTGAACAATTGAGAAAAATTTTAAACAATCTTAAAAAAATGGAAAAAAATAAAATTTTACAAAAATTTTATTAAAACCAGTATTATGAATGAACAGAAAAGAAAGTTGAGGATAATTTACATTGAAATGGAAAAATTAAAGCAAAAAGATGTAAAAAATGTACTGATTGAAAAACCTGCAAAAAATAAATAAATTCATCAAAAATAAAAAAGTTTAAAAAATCAATGAAAGTAAAAGACAGAAAATTAAGAAATATGGTAATAATGCGTTATGAAATATTAAACAGTTTCAGGAAGATTGATTAAATTGCTTTTTAAAAATTAAAATACTACGCAATAAACAGTAAAGGTTTTTAAAACAAAAAATTGAAATTACAAAAGAAAGGAAAAAATGATTTTCAAAAAGTTAAAATATTTTCGAACATGTTTTTTTAAATTAAGAAAATAAATAAGATAATCAGTAAAAAATCGGAAAAATGTTACTAAAGATAAAAAAAACTTTAAAAACTTGTTTTGAAAATCAAGCAAAAAGCAATAATTTCATTTAAATGAAGAATTAAGTAAAAACGAAACAATTTTAAGAAAAAAACCAATATTTCTAAGAAATAGAGAAATTCTGATGAAATAAGGTAATTTATTATATGATCAAATTAACGAAAAATTAAATAAAAGAAGAAAAGTCTTTAAAAATTTTAAAAATTAATAAGTTTTGACTAATGATTGAAACCAAATAAATATTTTAAAAATCATAAAATTGAAAAAAATTATATTTTCCAACTTCCAAATTATAATAATAAAGACAATTAAGCAAGGAAAGCAATATAAAATATAACCTACCAAAAAAATTGTTTGAAAAAGAAAAAATTGCAAGAAAAAATAGTTAAATATTTCAAGAAAGTGATATAAATTAGCGTGGAAATAAGTCTACAATTTTTTCAATAATTTTCAACCGTTTTCAATTTACAATTATTCTTCTTAAATTTTATAATTATTCATTAACTTTTTTAATTATTTTGTTCTGTTGTAGATTATTCTCGACAGTTTTCGAGTTTTTTTTCAATTGTCAATTATTTTGCGCATTTCGCAATTATTTTTGTTGGATTCAATTTTTTTGAATCCAGTTGTTCAATTAGCATTTATTTCCAACAATTATTTCTATAATTTTCTTAATTTTTCAATTTTCAATTATTTTTTTAAATTAAATATTTATAGTTTGATTTTTTGAATTATTTTTTCTAGTCGTGTATTAATCTAGCCATTTTTCAAATTTTGTTTTCAATTGTCAATTATTTTCGTAATTTTTCAGAAATTATCTTCAATTTTGCTATTTTTTTTTGTTATTTTTTAATTATTTTTTTTCATTTATTAATTATTTTCATTAATTTTTAGTTATTTCTTACAATATTTAAATTTTTTATTTATTCTCTTAAAATTTTAGAATTATTTTTTAACGTTTTCAATTATTTTTTTCAGCTGTGCATTATTCTAGTCATTTTTTAATTTTTTTTCAATTGTCAATTATTTTCTTTAATATTTTTAAATTCTCGCCTTTCGCCATTGATTTTTCTCCATTATCAATAAGATTCGTTAATTTTAAATTTTTATTTTCTTCAATTCTCAATTTTTTCTTTAAATTTCAATTCCATTTTCCAGTTTTTAATTTTCTTCTTCTATATTCCATAACTTTCGGCTTTTTTCAAATACTTTTTTCAACTTTTAATTATATTCTTTAAATTTGAATTTAAATTCTCAATTTCCAATCTTTTTATTCAATTTTACTTATTTTTGGCAATTTTCAATCCATTCGTTCAATGCGCAATTATTTCCAACAATTATTTCTATAATTTTCTTCATTTTTCAATTTTTAATTATTTTCTTTAAATTTAAAGTTTTTAATATGTTTTATCAATTTTTTTCAGTAGTCTATTAATCTAGCCATTTTGTAGATATTTTCTTCAATTTCTTAATTATTCTCATTTTTCAATTATTTCTTTTAATTATTAACTATTTTTCGCAATTTGAAATTATTTCCTACAATTTTTTCAATTTGTAATTAGTCTCTTAAAGTTTTATAATGATTCTTTGAATTTTTCAATTATTTTTTTTTGGTTGAGTGTGTATTAATCTAGCCATTTTTCGAATTTTGTTTTCAATTGTGAATTATTTTCACGTTTTGTAATTTTTCTCCATTATTATAAATTTTTTTTAATTTCAGTTTAATTTTTCTATTATAAATTTATTTCTTCAAGTATTTATTATTTTCTCCAAATTTTTATTATTTTATAAAGTTTTCAATTATTTTCTTCAATTTCAATTTTTTTTTTAACCCAGTTGTTAAATTTGCAATTGGTTTCAGCAATTATTCCTATAAATTTCTTAATTTTTCAATTTTCAATTATTTTTTAAATTAAATATTTGTAGTCTGATTTTTTAAACTATTTTTTCCATTTGTGTATTAATCTAGCCATTTTTCGAATTTTGTTTTAAATTGTCAATTATTTTCGTCATTTTTCAGAAATTATCTTCAATTTTGCTATTATTCTTGTTATTTTTCATTTATTTTTTTTTATTTATTCTTTCAAAATTTTACAATTATTTATTTTTATTTATTTTTATTTTTTTCAATTGTCAATTATTTTCTTTAATATTTTAAAATTCTCGCCATTCGCCATTTATTTTTCTCCATTATCAATAAGATTCGTTAATTTCAAACTTTTATTTTCTTCAATTTTTAATTTTTTCTTCAAATTTCAATTCCATTTTTCAGTTTTGAATTGTTTTCTTCAATATTCAATAACTTTCGGCTTTTTCAAATCCTTTTTTCAATTTTTAATTATATTCTTTAAATTTGAATTTAAATTTTTAAATTCCAATTATTTTATTCATTTTTAATAAATTTTGGCAATTTTCAATCCATTCGTTCAATGCGCAATTATTTTCAATAATTATTCCTATAATTTTTTTTTCAATTTTTAATTATTTTTTGAAAATTTTTAATTTTTGCTATGTTTTATCAATTTTCTTTCAGTAGTCTAGTAATTTAGTCATTTTGTAGATATTTTTTTCAATTTTTTAATTATTCTCATTTTTCAATTATTTCTTTTAATTTTTAACTATTTTTCGCAATTTGAAATTATTTCCTGCAATTTTTTCAATTTGCAATTAGTGTCTTAAAGATTTATAATGATTCTTTGAGTTCTTCATTTTTTTTATGTATTAATCTAGCCATTTTTCGAATTTTGTTTTCAATTGTGAATTATTTTTACGTTTTGTAATTTTTCTCTATTATTATCAATTTTTTTAATTTTAGTTTAATTTTTATATTATGAATTTATTTCTTCAAGTACCTATTTATTATTTTCTCTAAATATTAATTTTTTTCTAAAGTTTTCAATTATTTTCTTCAATTACAATTTTTTTTTGTTTTGCTTTTCAATGCAGTTGTTCAATTTTCAATTGGTTTCAGCAATTATTCCTACAATTTTCTTAATTTTTCGATTTTTTTGTTTAATTTTTTAGATTATATTTAACAACTGCGTATTTATCTAGCCATTTTTCGAATTTTGTTTTTATTTGTCAATTATTTTCGTCATTTTTCATATATATTCTTTTCCATTTTGTAATTATTCTCGGAATTTTCATTATTTGCATTTCCAAAAATTTATAGTTTTTAATGACGAACAGCAATGTAAAGTTTCTTATTAATGTTGTTGTTAATTAATATTTTACTATATACATGTAATAATTGCATCTTTGATTAATTGAAACTTATAAGTTATTAAGTTTGGAAAAATTAAAGTTTGAGTTAATTGACGTTTGGCATTTATATAAATAATAATGTCTTATTGGAATTAATTAAGTTTAATATAGTTTTCGACTTTCATTCTATCAAAAATTTTTTAGATTAAATTCTGATCATTTTAAATTCAATTTTTCATATTATTATCAAAGAATACAAGATTAAAATTGAAGTTTTTAGGATTTATCTACCTTCCCAGAGTTTTTTAAAAATTTGCGGATCGTTCTTGAAATTCACGGATCATTTTAAAAATTCTCGTAAACGTTTGACACGTTTGACAAGTGCATTGCTCAATTAATAAATTTGTGATAATTTAAGATTGAAAATCTTACTATTGTAAACAAAATTTCTATTCGTCTATAAGCATTGTTTTTCCAAAGCTCGCAAATCTTTTTTCACATTACGTTCATTACCGAATTACATAAAGCTTCGAGTGAAAAGAACCGAGTCATTGAAATTTCATATTAAGGGCATGTGATGATAATGCTAAATTTGTCCGTAAACTTTCTCTTAAAGTACTCAATGTTTTGACACCAAACTTTGTAGAATTACTCAAAACACCATTTGAATGGTCTCTCTGACCCAATTTTGTTTCATTTTTGTCTTTAAACTAAATATTTTTCAAATTTACTTTTTTTTCAAATTTTTCCAAAAATTGTAAAATTGAAAAAAAAATTAGTTTAAAGATAAAAATGAAATAAATTTGGGTCAGAGAGACCATTCTAATGGTATTTTGAGTAATTGTACAAAGTTTGGTGTCAAAACATTGAGTACTCTAAGAGAAAGTTTACGGACAAATTTAGCATTATCATCACATGCCCTTAAATAAAACCGCGACAACTGAAACTTCTTCAACTTGATAAAAATAATAACTGTAAAGTTACGTTTTCTTTATGGAATAAGCGTAGTTCTCCTTTCTTTTAGAGCATAAACAACTAACTAAATCATTTGAAAAAGGAAAATTTGCTTTGAAAGAGTATCGAAAAAGATTGTAGAAATTTTATGAAGCAGGAGTGCGATCGCTCTTATAAATAAGCAAGGCTACAGGGAATGCTTCAGGCTCATTTTTCTGTTTTCCTGTGCATTTTCAAGCAAGCTTTGGATTGGCATGTCTGCTATATTGAACTTTCTCCAGATACGTGCCAGGTTTACCTAGCTTCTTTCTCTCGTACTTTCTTCCCAAGACAATTTTCAGTCAAACCACAATATGATATAAGACAGAACCGGGACCATCTCTAGAACGAAACCTTTCTTGCATATTTATGCTTCAAATAAGTAGTGTTATGCATACATAATAGAGAAAGATATATCACAAAAATAGCTAGATAAACGTGAATCTATAAGAGGCCATTCATTTCGTTGCCTATTTATTGCATTAGAAGTGACAGCTTTTCTCCACATTTTTTAAAATTGCAATCTGATATTGTGCATTCACTGCACGCGTCTTTATTTCTACTTGGCCTTTTGTAAACAATATATTTCAACAGGAATTTTTTCTTCTTTTTCTTTTCATTATACTATTTTATAGAAAATAATCATTTTTCCTCAAGATTTTTACAAGTGGAACTTCTCCTCTTGTGTACAAAGTATTAGACGGGATTTATTGTGAAATTTTCTTTTACCTTTTGTCTATTATACTGTTTTATATAGAGAATGATACTGAAAATTTCCAGAAGCTTTTATAAATGGACCTTTTCTTCTTGTATACAAGGTATTATGTAGGATTACATAAATTGTCAGAAATTTTATTCAAAATTAACTTTAATATCACTTAAAAATATTTGTTTAATTAATTATTCATTTTTAATATACGTTTAAATTAAAGTTTGAAATTGCCGCTTCGTATTTATGATAAATAAAACTTTGATTAATACTAGATAAGGAGTTTAATACTGAGATGAATATTATTTTCAATTATTTAATCAAATCGAACCAAACTTGGAGTTAAATGTACTTGTAAATTATATAATAAAAAATGGATCATACAAAAATTAGTTTCTGAGGCTTGTGTTATCGTCAAGTATAAATATTTTTAATATAACATTTAAATATGAGTAAAACAAGTTTTAGGTTATGTAGAAAAGAATATATAAAATTTTAGAATTAAAAAAAAATGTAGAAAATATAATTGCAATTAAAGAAAAATAATTGCAAATTAAAGAAATAAATGAAAAAATATTGAAAACAATTAAAAATTGGAAAAATAATTTAAGAATCATATAAATATTTTTAAATTGAAGGAACTAATTGAAAGTTTAGCAAAATAATTGAATTATAAATTATTTGAAGAAATGAGAGTAATTAAAAATTGGTGAAAATAATTGAAATTCTTAGAAATTAATTAAAAAGAATCACAGAATACCTATATATTAAATAATAGAAATAAATTGAAATTTCAGACTTTATTAATTGAAAACTAATAAAAATAATTAAAAATTGAAGAAAATAATATTGCATAAGAAGAAAATTAATGAAAAATCTTTAAATCTAATTAAAGTTTGTGAGAAATAATTTCAAAAATTATAAAAAATATATTTAAAATACAAAAAAAAAAATTTTAAATAATTTTAAAAATTGGAAATTAAAGACAATGATTTAGATTTGAAATAATAAAAAGCCTTGAGCACGTGATTTTACTAATAAACAAAATGAATAAAAAATAAATAATTAAGAATTAGTTTATTCTTAATTTTATTATTATTTTATTTTTTAAGTTAAAAACTTATTTTAAATAATTAAAAGGTAGAGAAAATAATGATAAAAGTAAATGAAAATTAATAAACAATAATTGAAAATTAGGATATTAATTAAAAATTTAGGAAATTATTCGAAAAATAATGAAAATGTTTAAAATTTGAAGAAAACACTTGCAAAATAATTAAAAATTGAAGAAAACAATCAAAATCTGAGATAATTAATTGAAAATTGAAGAAAAAATAATTAAAGTATGAGAGAAAATTAATTGAAGCATGATGAAAATAATTAAAAATTGGGGAAATCAATTCTAGAAGCTGATATAAAAAATAATTTGAAAGTTGAATTAAATAATTTTAATTAAAAAAAAAAATTACAAAAATTACAAAATATATTTTAAGTAGAAGAGAATAATTGCATTAGGATAAAAATAATGGTAAATTGAAAAAAATTGAAATTTGCGAATAGTAAATTTAAAACTTAACGAAGAAATCGAAAAATAATTAAAATAATTGAAAATTGAAGAAAATAATTGAAAAATGACGAAAATTGTTGAAACTAGTAGTAAGTAATTGAAATCTTAATAGAAAATAATTTTTAAAAATTGAAGAAATTTTAAACTTATTTCAAATTTAGTATTTTTGAAGCGTGAAATTGATTTAATTAATCTATACGATTTAAAATTAATCGGATTTCGAATCGATTCAACTTTTAATTTATTTAAATTCAGTTCAATCCAATTTCCAATCGATCCATATTCCAATTGATCCAAATTTAAATTACTTGAGATTTTTATAAATGTATTTTTAGATTGTTTAGTTTATATTATTTATAAATCTAATTTTAAGCACATTTGTATTTAGCAGAGTTAGATAAGTAAATTTTAATCAACTAATTAAATATTCTTTAATTTCACGTTAATATTGAATATTTGGCGTAATTGGTGAATATTAAAAAACGTCATTTCAAGATTTTATTACAAAATTACAAATATTCTGTAGTGCATAAAATACATGCGATATCTAGACAAAGCAAAAATCTCAAATGATATCACATTAGAATTTTATTAAAATATTTATTCATTTAAAGCCGCAACTTTAAACAAAAAATACAAAACAATTTTATTACAACAGAGATCGCGGCTGATTTTCATCAAGGCAAGAGTCCAATAAAAGATAAATTAAAACATAAGTTAGAAAAGAGTTTTCTTAATATAGAATGCGGAAAAAAATTTGTTATAGAAGAAAATTTAATAAATTCGATTAAAGCAGAAATTGCCTTGGATTCTGAGAAAACGGAGATTATAATAAATTCCATAAAAAACGAAAATTGAACTTAAGTTTGTAAACGCAAAAATTACGTTTGGATTCTTAATATTAACACGTCAAAATAAGAATATTTAGAAAGCAAGATTTCACTAAACAGAATATTTTTTTATTCATTTTGGTCCTCAGGAAGGAAGCTTTGTGATCGTTAAGGTTTTCGATTTTTTAAAAAAAATCTAAATCGACATATTTTCATCTAAGAAGTCTAAATTTTCATTTTTATGAAAACAAATTTTAATCAAATTTGGATAGCTAATTAAACTTATAAATATCTAAATTTGGACAGGACTTTTTGAAAATACCCAATCAAATTTTTTCAAGAATCAAATTCATAAAAAAATTGTTTTTTGTAAAACACATTTTTTACGCTAAAAATACAACTTGATAAATAAAAAAAATCATATTCCTTGTCTCAAATCTAATCGATGTTAGAAAAAATATTCTAGATTAAAAAACGAACTAACTGCACAAAGTACATATTTTCCCGGAAATTGTTAGAATGTCTATTTTTATTTTTAACTAGATTATTAGATAATTAGAATAAAATAGATCTTCAATTTTCTCCTTATTTAAATAATCCTAATATTGAAACGTGTTAAAAAGTGGTTTCTGTTTATTAACGAAAAGCTTTCTTTCAAGTAAATATTTCTACTTTATGCCAAGTATGAAATAACTTTAGAAAATTTTCGATTAAAGTTAAGCATAATGTACATTTTTTATAATTCTATAAAAAAAAGCGGCTCTGATTGAATTTTAATGTCTGAAAAACATAATAATAATAGTACAAATTTCAGTTTAATGGTAACTATACAAACATCGCGTGACTTAATACCTTCTTCCCTCGCATTATGTTTTCCCTTTTACAAGCAACGATCCTTTTATAGCGTAATCCATTTTTACATCACTTTGATGTTCACTGGGTTAGGGATATGTGGTGCGTGAGTTAGCGAAAAGGGTCTCTCAAGAACAAGATTTCATGTTTTTCAAGATGATATATCATTTAAGGACACCTAATATCCGCTCAAGAAATTTATACAGCTTCAAAGATCTTCATTTCCAGGTTATAAAATGTCTTTCCAAGGAACAATGTCACTCGCTTCTTTATGTCTGTTTTAATAAACAATAACAATAAATATAATGCAAAGCTGCTATTACTTTAGTTGATGACTGATCATACTTCTTTTTTTTTTATTTTCATCATTATTTATATGGCAAATCATAAAAAGTGCAGGAGATATATTTCTCGATAGTGTGGGATTAAACGTCTTCATTATCTTGATTCACGTTTCCTCCAGAATGTTTTTAGAGTTCCAGTAAAACAACGGCGTGAATATAATCGTAAAATCTTATGTTCAAAGTATAAAGCGCTAAGGAGAGAATTAAGTTCCCGATGCAGTAAGTATATTGCTACACTTGCGGCGATGAGCTGGGAAAGATAATAACCGCCAAAGCGCTAAAGATGATTTTTGATTACTGACATCAGGAGTATTAATAAAATCTTCTGATAGCGCGCGTTATAATGATAAATTGGGTTCATTTTACTCATTTCTGTATGAAATGTAAGATTTATTATAGTTGTGTATTTAATAGACGTTTATGTAATAATTTGCATTATATGTAGATCTTGTAGGACAAACACATTTTATTTATCAAATTTATTTCGTTTAAGTAACGATTTTCTAGCAAAATTTTTTACTTGAAGGTAGAGGAGAACGCACAAAAAAATTCTAACATGTCAAATGACTTCCGAGTAAAGTAATAATTAATAAAATTTTCATTACTAAAATAAAGTTAATATATTCAATTAAGCATAGCAATATTTAAACTTACCGTTAAATTTGATATTTATTTATTTTTAATGTTTTTACTAGACAGTCAAAATATTGAAAGTGTCCTCCCAACAGTAGATAATCGCTTTTAATTTAATATATATAAGCTGTAAAACAAGTATTTAGTCGTAATCACATTTTTTGTTTACAAGTATTCTTGCAAATATAATCGATTCGTTAAGAAAACGCACTGTAATCTATAATATTTAAACAAAATATTATTCGAATTGAGATTCATTTGACATTTTTTGTCGACAAACAAGAAACTGGCATTTTTCCTGTCTGCTATATACCTAACCTAACGTTTGAGTTTAAAAGAGCGCGAAATTTAAAATATACATAAGAACAAAATGAGCAATTAGTTGCCTAATCCTTTTGTGTTACAACTTATTTAATCTTAACAAATTATAATAATAAACAGAAATACAAATTTAAATTAACTTTACAGAAAATTAAAGTTATCTACTGTTGGGTCATCTCCCATTTTTGAAAATTAGGTCAATTTTATTTGATAATAAATTTAAGGCAACAAACAAATTTCGAAGAAAATTGGAAAAAAGTTTTACTTTTTACCGTCATTTAAAAAATTTGTTGACTTTAAAATTAAGGTATTTTGATTTTCAAATTTTTGAATTTTACGGATAATAAAGTATAATTTTCCCGGATTTGTTATTTTAAGTATTAATAACTGATTATTCGGATACTAGATAGTTAAAAAAAAGTGTTAAAAAGAGAAGCAATTTTAAACTTTTCAAACAGTTAAATATGTAATTTTTATTTAGAAATAAGTTTTTTTTAAGTTTTTTTAATGTGTATACCCGTTTTGAGTGTTTATATTTTCCAACCCCCTTAAGAATTTCCTATTTAGGAAAAAAGTACAAACTTAATTTTTAACAAAAAAATCAGAACATACAAAGGAGAAAAATTATTAAAAGATTTAAAAACATCAGAAAAAGTGTGAAAAAAATTTTAAAATCTTAAAAAAAAAAAAATGTTTTAAAAATAATAAGTGAAGTGGACTAAGAAAAAATGAGAATATTTAATCAGAAAGATAATTAAACATGAGAAAAATCTGTAATAAAAATAAAACAAAATGTAAAAAAATTGCAAATTATAGATAAATTTATTTAAAACCTTTTAAACACAAAAATAAGAAACTGGACGATATGCTTCTAAAAAAAATAAAAGCGTAACAACAAAATATAAAAACGTAAAAAGACGAGAAAAAAAGTTAAAAAGGGAAAGAATAAAAACTGGCACTCCCTCAGAAAATTCGGTAAAATTAAATAAATTATGAATTCTATTAAAAGAAAAAAGAAAATTCTTAAGAACTTCCTGAAGAGTTGGATTTATAAATTCCTAAAAACTACATAAGAAGGACAAGAAAATAACAAATAATATACAACAAAGCAGAGTATCCTTTTAAAAAATTTAAATATTTACTTACATTTTTTTAGATTATGAAAATACAGAAAACATTCAAAACTTCTTTTACTAAAGAGAAAAGTCTTTAAAAAATTTTGAAAATTAAGAAAATATGTTTAAATTTAAGGAAAGACTCAATGAATGGATTTTTTTAACTTGAAAAAATGAGAATTTTAAAGAAAAAAATTATACCGTTTTATAGAAAGGAAACGAACAATATCTAAGAAATAAAAAAATGATACTCAAATGAGAATATTAATTAAAAATACAAAAAATTATAATAAAAAATTCCAAGAAGGGAAGAAAATTCACGAAAATGTCGAAAAGTATGAAGGAATAAAAAAACTAAAAATAATCAATTAAAAAATAATATAAAAAATAAAAATATTTATGAAATGACAAACAAAATTTTAAAATCTAATAAACTGTGAAAAGACTACAAGAAATATTAAATTTGGTGGAAATCTACTAATAATAACAAAATAAAATAATTAATATAAAAATCTACTACAAGTAAAAATTAAAAAATAAATAAATAAAAATTTTTAAAATTAAATGGAAACATTCCTGAAACATAAAAAAAGTTTAGATTCTCATAACTTTAAAAAGTTATGAGACCCTTTTCCCCACCAAAACAAAGGAAAAAATTTTATAACTATATTTTAATCTACGAAAAAATATTTATCTCAAAAAAAAAAAAAATAAAGAATTGAAACTGTATGTAGGTAAAAAATTTTGAAAATGATTAAAAAAAAGAAAAATTAATAAACAAGAAAAACTTTAAAGAATTAAAAGGGTTTACCGAAACAATTTTCTGAAAAATATTTATTTTTTATTTCAATCATAAACGGGAAAATTCTTTTATTATATCGACGAATAAGAGATTTATATAAACTAAAAAATAACTAAAATTAATTGTGTTTTTAGAGATTTTAGTACATGAAAATAAGTCAGAAAATCAACAAAAGGAAATGTTTTTTGAATGTTATATGAAAACGTATATTCAAAGCAATGGAAAAAAAAGATTTTTTTTTAACGAGAAAAATGAATTAATTATGAAAAGAAAAAATACTTCGTTTTAGAGAAATTAATACTTAATAAATTTTTTTAAAATTAATAAACAATAAATCATGGAAAATATTTTAACAATTTTGAGAAAAAAGTAATATAACATTAATATTGGAATTTACAAGAATTTCCTGAATTTTTTTGAAAATTCACGGATCTTTACGAATTTTGACAAATTCCTGGATTTCCTGGATTTAATGATGAGAAGAAAAGAAAAAGGAAGAAAAAGAAAAAGATGATGATGATGATGATGATGATGATGATGATGATGATGATGATGATGATGATGATGATGATGATGATGATGATGATGATGATGATGATGATCAAGAAGAAGAAAAAGAAGAAGAAGAACAAAAAATGAAGAGTCTAACTAATTTTAAAGCACTTAAAAATACGACAATAGAAAAAATTTTCTAGAGTTAATCAACTACATTCAATTTATTATTCATCTCTTAATTTTGCGTAATTATGGTGCGCCTCCTCCATAAAAGTGGTGTAGGAATCCATAATTTAACAAATTTTTCTATACTTTGTTGACTTGCTTGTTTCAAAGAATTTTTTTTCTTTTTATGAGAGAAGCCTTAGGTTTCACGAACAGTCTTAAATTTTCACCATCATAATGGAACATAAAAACTGGAAAAATATGTTTTCAATCTATTTAACCCAGACTTACGATGCACAAGTTTTACAACTTCAATTTGTAGTTTGAAATATAAGTTAGAACGAAGTAATAATAATAAATTATCAACAATTCCTATTTTTCATTATAATTAATAATAATATACAATCTGTATAAGAATCTTTATAAAATACAATGAATAAATAATATTCAAGTATTGAAAATTTTTGGTATATCAATATTAAATATACAAATTAAATGTAAATAACTTTTACATTAATTATCATAACATCATTAATTAGTTGTAGTGAAATCAGGAGGCATTTATAAATGAAATGTTGTGCAATTATTTGCTATATTTATATTTATGTAAATCGAACTCGTCAAACTTTAATTATTTTAATTAATGACTTCTGTTTCGAAAAGCGATTCGTAAAACATGAATTAATATCGGCACAATATTCCCATAAAAATAATTTATTTTTTCGATTATACAATTATATTCATAAATATTTGAAGATGTAGCGTGTCTAAACAATGTCAATTGGAGAAAGAGAAAGGAAAAAGAAGAAAAAGAAAAGGAAGAAG
Source organism: Ganaspis brasiliensis (assembly GCA_037103525.1). NCBI lineage: Eukaryota > Metazoa > Arthropoda > Insecta > Hymenoptera > Figitidae > Ganaspis > Ganaspis brasiliensis. The sequence continues at coordinate 2,703,058 of JAZKLR010000333.1, forward strand.
ATGAGGATGATGAAAATTGAACGAAAAGGAAAAAAAATTAAATACTAATAATGATAAATTTCAATATTAAAAGTAATACAATCAACAATAAAACGGTTAAAAATAAAGAAGAAGAAGAAAAAGAAAAAAAAAGAAACTATTTCAAAAATATGATACCGTTTGGAATTTAACAGAAATCTTCCTTATCAGCAAAAGGTCATTTTTATATTACCACAGTATGATGAATATAGTCAATGTATGATAAAATTGAAAAACAATGATAAATAATTTATCGACAATTCTAGAGGTTAAATAATTCAAAATTTAAATGGCGCTGTGTTAGCAAAACCGTTCTTTCTTTGTTCCAGTTGTTGAGTCTTGTTATATACTATTCTATGCTTGTCGAACAAAACTGTCACACGTGTATATAAAGTTTACTTTCATTTCCATCTACATAGTTATACCTGAGATTAAAAATTAGAAATATGGTTCGTATTATTAGTCAACAAACCTACGATGAAGTTGTTGAAGAAAATATCAATGAATTTTCCATGACTCCAGAAGAAGCTATTAATGAAGCAATTAAAGAATTTGAGGCACAGGTATTTTCTTTTCCAAATCATTATATCCTTCAAGTTCAATGTTATGACTCTGGTGAATCATTTTCCTTAAATGGTAAGATTTCATCTGCCCTTGATATGCAATTTTAAGTGTGTCAAATAATGTATAACACTTTATATTAATTCTTTGGTTTTTTTTATTTTTTTATTACTGGTGTGTTTAAATAAATTATAATGTTTTGCAGTTTCATCAAATTCAAACGGTATTTAAAAAGTTCATGATTTTTTTTAGTAAAGATTTAAATTAAAATAGGAATAAAAGAAGAAATTAAAGTTACATTTAATAGTAATAATGTATAAACTAAACTAGACTTGTTTTGGAAAATAATAATAATATAACATGAATTAATTTAAACAATTCCAAGTTAAAGAGATAAATAGTTTTTAAAAATGAACAATTGCAAAAAATACCCAATTTTCATGTTTTTATAAAAAATAAATAAACTGTTTAATTTTGCAGGGAGTTGATCTGAGCAACATTATCAAAGACTTGGCAATAAATGATGATACAATTATTCTCTCATGTCTGGAGAAATTATCTGCTTGTTCGGCAGAAAAAAGATATGATACAGCTCATTCACAACTAGAGAAATTGAAGGCTGAATTAGATAAAGACATTGCTCGCAGATTATATGCATCGAAAAACAATGCCTACTCAATCTTAATAAATATCATCAAAGAACGCAAAGATGATCCCTTATTAATGAAACCTGCCTTAAAAACAATAACTTCATTAATGACAGGACATCCTGATCTACTGGATGATAAAGGAATTTCCCTTCAAATTGAGTAAGTGCGATTTTTCTAAATTATCACCAATTCAGGAAAATTGTAAAAAAAATCTATTCAAAACTGAGACAAGATAGTTTTTATTTTCTGATAATATGTCATAATTTATTTTAAAATGAAATTTTTAATCTTTCTAGTTAAAGTCAATTTTTTTTTTAAAATCAAAAATATATCTTTGTAACTAAAAGAAGTATTTTGGGTTTTTCAGAATATTTCTGATCTTCCCGTGACAAAAATTTGATGTTAAACTATCGACTAAGTTTTGTTTTTGTGACAAAACAATTGTATTTTTAAAAATCTGAAAAATTTTAGATATGTAAAATTAAGGAGGTTTTTCCCATTAACATAGTTTCAAACTAGAAAGTCGTTTTGTACCCTAAATAACAATATTATTCAAATTAATTACACTTAAATTTTAAAAGACCCAATTGTACATTTTTCAGAATAAATTAGGTTGAGGTAAAATTTGTTGAAAAATAATAATTATTTAACATTATATGTTTTTTTAAACTTCATGAACAACTACATTTTTCATCCAATTCTGACAATTAATAGCCCTTTTTTCTCTACAATTTTATTTGTTAGATTTTGTTAAAAAAATACGTAACAAATAAAATTTGTTTAATAACATTGTAAACAAAATATAATTTAACAAAACCCAATTCCAATTGTTGAAAAGAATTTCAAATTGCGAAAAATAGTTAATAATTAAAAAATATAATTGAAAAATGAGAATAATTAACAAATTGAAAAAAATATCTCCAAAATGACTACATTAATAGACTACTGAAAAAAAATTAATAAAATATAACAAAAACTTTAAATTTAAAGAAAATAATTAAAATTTTAAAAATGAAGAAAATTGTAGGAATAATTGTTGGAAATAACTGCGCATTGTACGAATGGATTAAAAATCGACAAAAATAATTGACATTGAATAAAATAATTGAGAATTAGAATTTTAAATTCAAATTTAATGAATATAATAATTAAAAATTGAAAAAAGTATTTGAAAAAAGCGATTAACGAATTTATTAATTATTATTAATGAATTATTATTAACGAATTTTATCGAGAATTTTATTGATAATAGAGAAAAAATAATTAAAAACGTTAAAAAATAATTCTATAATTTTAAGAGAATAAATACAAAGTATAAATAGTATTGTAAGAAGTAACTAAAAATTTAAAAAAATAATTAATAAATAAAAAAAATAATAGAAAAATAAGAAGAATAATAGCAAACTTGAAGATAATTTCTGAAAAAATACGAAAATAATTGACAATTGAAAACAATAAATTCACAATTCTTAAAAATAATCTAAAAAATTAAACAACATGCTGAAACCAATTGCAAATTGAACAACCGGATTGAAAATTAAAACAATAGAACTTTAAATTGAAGAAAATAATTGAAAACTTTAAAAAGTAATAAACATTTGGAGAAAATAATAGAAAATTGAAGAAATAAATTCATAATTTAAAAATTAAACTAAAAATAAAAAAAAATTGATAATAATGGAGAAAAATTACAAAACGTGAAAATAATTCCCAATTGAAAACAAAATTCGAAAAATGGCTAGATTAATACACAACCAAAAAAAAAATAATTGTAAATTGAAAAATTGTAGGAAATAATTTCAAATTGCAAAAAATAGTTAATAATTAAAAGTAATAATTGAAAAATGAGAATAATTAAAAAATTGAAGAAAATATCTACAAAATGATTAGATTAACAGACTACTAAAAAAAATGGATGAAATATAGCAAAAACTTAAAATTTGAAAAAAAATTATTAAAAATTAAAAAATGAAGAAAATTAAAAGAATAATTGTTAGAAATAATTGCGCATTGAACGAATTGATTGAAAATCGTCAAAAATAATTAAAATTGAATAAAATAATTGAAAATTGAAAATTTAAATTCAAATTTAAAGAATATAATTAAAAGTTGAAAAAAGTATTTGAAAAAAGCCGAAAGTTATGGAATATAGAAGAAGAAAATTAAAAACTGGAAAATGGAATTGAAATTTAAAGAAAAAATTGAGAATTGAAGAAAATAAAAATTTGAAATTAACGAATCTTATTGATAATGGAGAAAAATAATTGTCGAAAGGCGAGGATTTTAAAATATTAAAGAAAATAATTGACAATTGGAAAAAATCAAAAAATGATTAGAATAATGCACAACTGAAAAAAAAAGTTGAAAACGTTGAAAAATAATTCTAAAATTTTAAGAGAATAAATAAAAATTTTAAATATTGTAAGAAATAACTAAAAATTGAAAAAAAATAATTGAAAAATAACAAGAATAATAGCAAAATTGAAAATAATTTCTGGAAAATGACGAAAATAATTGACAATTGAAAACAAAATTTGAAAAATGGATAGATTAATACACAACTGGAAAGAATAATGTAAAAATGCAGCTATAAATATTTAATTTAAAAAATAATTGAAAATTCAAAAATTAAGAAAATTATAAAAATAATTGTTGGTAATAATTGCTAATTGAATAACTGGATTGAAAAAAATTCAATTGAACAAAAAAATTAAAATTGAGGAAAAAATATAAACTTGAAGAATGGAATGAAATTTTTAAAACATAATTAATAACTGAAGAGAATAATTGAACAGTTGTACTTAAAATTAAAAACGCATATTGATATTCGAAAAAATAATTGAAAATTAAAAAATGTGATTGAAATTTGAAGAAAATAATCAAAAGTTGAAGAAATAAATTGTAATTTGAAATAATGGTTTATAATTAAAAAAAGTCAAGTTGTAAAATATAATTTTTTTCAATTTTATGATTTTTAAAATGTTTTTTGGGTTTTTGTCATTTGTCATAACTTATTAATTTTTATAATTTTCAAAAGATTTTTCTTTTATTTAATTTTTCGTAAACTTGATCTTATAAGGAATTTTCTTATTTGGTCAGAATTTCTCTATTTCTTAGAAATATTGGTTTGTTTCTTAAAATTGTTTAATAGTTTTTACTTAATTCTTCATTTAAAAAAAATTATTGATTTTTGCTTGCTTTTCAAAACAAGTTTTTAAAGTATTTTTTTATCTTCAGTAAAATTTTTCCGTTTTTTTACTAATTATCTTATTTATTTTCTTAATTTAAAAAAACATGTCCGCAAATATTTTAACATTTTGAAAATCATGTTTTCCTCTCTTTTGTAATTTCAATTTTTTGTTTTAAAAACTTTTACTGTTTATTGTGTAGTATTTTGATTTTAAAAAAGCAATTTAAGCAATCTTCCTTAAACTGTTTAATATATTATAACGCATTATTACCATAATTCTTAATTTTCTGTCTTTTACTTTCATTGATTTTTTAAACTTTTTTATTTTTGAAGAATTTATTTATTTTTTGCAGGTTTTTCAATTAGTACATTTTTTACATCCTTTTGCTTTAATTTTCCCATTTCAATTGTAAATTATCCTTAACTTTCTTTTCTGTTCGTTGATAACACTGGTTTCAATAAAATTTTGTAATTTTTGTAATTTATGTAAAATTTCTTTTTTTTTTACATTTTGTTAAGATTCTTTGAACATTTTCTTTATCGTTTAAATGATTATTCGCTAGACACTCTGATAAGATAAAAATGCAGAAACTTTTGTTTTTTTAGGGGGGCCCTGAAATTCTTGTGTGCTTCAGGTCCGTGACAGCCTTGATCCGACCCTGTTTTAACTTGATTTAACCAAAAAACATAAAATGTTAAATAATTATTATTTGACAACAAATTTCAGCTCAATGTATTTTTTTCTAAAAAATGTACGACTGAATCTTTTAAAATTTGGTGAAATTAATTTTAATAATATTTTTATTTAGGGTAGTAAACGACTTTCTAGTTTAAGGTTATGTCAATGGTGAGAACCTCCTTAAAAATTGATAAATCGGTTTACAGAATATTAGAAACTGTGGACGATACTCATACGTTGCAGCACTTATTAAAATGGATAAAAGAGTGTTGTATAAAACACGAAATAAACAGACAGAATATATTCAGTGCGAATATTTTCGAAAAATTGAAAAAAGTATTGGTTAATGACAAAGTAACGGAATCGGAGGTGAAGGGTATTTGTGGTGTGTTAAGAGCTTTAGTTTTGGACGATGATTTGAGACATGAATATGGAAAGGCACATGAACATGCAACTGTTATTGCCAGAGGTGCTTTGGACGTTTTAACTGGACTATTACCAAGTCAGTAGAAATATTAAACTATACTATATTAGAGTATTATAACTATTTTAGAGCACAACACCTATATTTTAATAACCTTTTCAAACTCAATAATAACAAATCAAAATTAAATTCCTCATTGTTTTAATCATTTTGCCGGTGAAGCGCTCCAATCGGCGGCGCACGTGACTGTGACAGAAACTGTAAAAATAAACAAAAAGTTTCAAACTTTTGCTGAATTTTGTAAAGCCTGTATATTAAAACTAGTTGTAAATTTTATATATTTATAAATTATTTTTTTAATTTTATTTGAAATACTTATCTTAAAGATTAAAAATTCACAAATTTATTTTAAAGATAAATAAAAAAAAATTTATTTGTATAGGACCAAATTTATAAAATATTTGAATTGAAAAAAATTTTTAAAAAATAATAGAAATTTGAATAAAAAAATGCTTAAAATTTTTAGAAATTGATTGGATAAAAATGAGAATTATTAAAGTCAGGTGAAATAATTGAAAAATGGTAAAAATAATAGAAAATTGAAGATAAATATTGCTATTTTAGAAAAATAATTTTAAAAAATACAGAATATAAGTGAAGTAAAAGAAAGTACCTAATTACAAAATGACTTCAAGAATTTTAAATTTAGAAAAGTAATTAAAACATTATAGAAATAATCAAAAATTGAAGATAATAATGGAAATTTAAGATAAATAATTGAAATTTTCGTAATTAATCAACAAATAGTCAAAATAATATAAAATTTGTGAAAATCATTAAAAATTAAAGAAAAAATTGATGAGTATAATTGAAATTTGAGAAAAATAATTGAAGACTAATTAAAACATTGAAAAGTGGATACAATAACTTAAGTTTGAGTTAATAAATGAAAATTTAGGAAGATAATTTAAAAAAAATTAATATATTTGATTAAAAGGTGGAGAAAATAATTACAAAAAGAAATAAGAAAATGAAAATTGAAAAATATAATTAAAAAATGAGACAAATAATTGAAAATTTAGGAATTTAATTGAAGAACAGTAAAAGTAATTAAGAGTTGAAGAAATTGATTGCAAAATGCTAACAATAATAATTGAAAATTAAAGAAAATTATTAAAATTTAAGAAAAATATTTTAAATTCTAGAAATTAGTTGAAGAATAATGTAAATAATAAAAAAGTAGAGAAAATATTTGCAAAGTAATGAAAATAATTAAAAATTGAAGAAAATAAATTTAACTTTTAAAAATTAATTGAAAAAATTACAACATATATTTGCAATAAAAGAAAATAATTGCAGATTGATAAAAATAAATGTAAATTGAAAAAATAACTGGAATTTGAGATAAATAATCAAAAAATTAGAAAATTAATTTTAATAAATAATTGAAAATAACAAAAAGTAATTGAAAAATGATAAAAATAATTGAAAATTGAAGAAAATAATAAAAATTTGTAAAAAATAATTGAAAAAATTACAGAATATATTTGAGATAAACAAGACTTCTTAAAAAATGATAAAACTAATTGGAAATTAAAGATAATTATGAAAATTTAAGAAAAAAAAAATTGAGAAAATTACAGGATTTATTTAATGTAAAAAAAAGTGATTGAAAATCAAAGAATATCATTTATCATTTAAATACTTAAAAAATACAACTGAAATTTAACAAGAAATAAAAAAAATGTAATAATTAAGTTTTTTATAATAAAGATTGATGAAGCATGAAACAGGTTTTTTAATATAGATAAATATTTGGAAAATGACTATGGAACACGATGATAATAGTAAAACTAATAATTAAATTAACAAATTTGATGAATTATGTCCTTTCATTCTTTAATTGAGATTACAAATTTATATTAATAATCGATATTGAAGAAATTAACTGTAGTTTTAATGAAAAAAATTACAATTTGGAAAACAAAAATCATATTTTCTAAAAATAATTTAAGAATGACGAAAGAAATTAAAAATTAAGTAATAAATAATGAAACTTATTTGATATTGAAGGAAATAAAATGAAATAAAAAAAAATTAAAAAAAGAATCGGACTAAATTTATTTCAAATCAGGCAGGCATGATCAGAACTGAAAATCAATTTTATCTGCAAATAGTTGTTTTTCAAAGACTTTTAGACGACACGTATTTTTTTTGTTCAGCTGAAAAAAAATCTTCATGGATTTGTAAAGATATTAATTTTTAAAGTAGGAACTTTCGATTATTTCAAATTTAAGAAAGAAACCTTATAAGTGTAATAACTTTTTAACTAATTGGGATATCTTATTCTTTTCTTTCGGCCTGAAAGAGTTTTAAGTCCTCTTTAAAAATCCACTGAACAATTTTAAAAATCTTCTAAAATAGCAAAATGACGGCCATTTTACTAAAAAATTCTGAATTGCAATAACTCAAAAATCCCAACGTTTTTTTAGTTTAAATTTTGTTTGTAAATTGTCGTCATAGTAAAGATTATTTTCCAGAAGAATTTAACTTCTGTCCGATTTTGGTAGAAGAGAAAAAAATTATTTTTTATTTTTTTAAAGGAAAATTTCATTTTCTTAAAAAATACACTAGAAATCAAAAAATTTCATAAATAAAAGTTATTCTTCAAAAAAAATATATATAAATAAAGATTAATTCACAGAATTAGATCAATAGTGTGTTTTATGGCATAAAAATAAACAAATTTTCAATTTAAAAATTAAGTACAATATTTCAAAAATTATAATATTTTCACTAAATATATATAAATAAAAACCCAATTAAATATCATTTGGAGATTTATTATTTGACACTTTTTTCGTAGGATTCAAAACTGACAAAGTCGTTATTGGAGATGTTATGCTCACATTAGCATCCTTAATAGTAAGGAATGAATTTTGCCAGGACGTGGACGATGCAGGAGGTCTTAAATTCCTTCTTGATGTGATGATTGATCATCCTGATGTCGAAAAACTCAACTGGCAAGCTTTAAAGTTGCTCAAAGCTCTCGCAGGAAATGACAATGTCAAGTCACGTATTGTCACTTCCGGAAGTGCTCCTCTAATTGTTTCTGCAATCAGTAGATTAAAGGTAATTTCATCTAAACATATTTTATTATATTTTTATATTTGATTTCCTATATTTTTTCACAATTTACAAAATTTAAATTAACTCACAGGTAAAGGGTCAATTTAAAATTCTTCATTTTTTGAACTAAGATCAACTAATTATAATCTGAATTAATTTGAGTTTAAATCGATACAAGTTTGAATATACAATTCTATAAATAATGGATCATTATTTTAATAATCAAGTTAATTTGGTAAATTAGGTTAAATATCAAGTTTGAACCTATAGAAGATTACAGTTAGAATTCATTTAATTGAGATTAGATTTTTAAAATTTAAATTAACGGTGATCATATTTTATAAAATTATCTCTGCGGCTGCTCCTAATGTTTTTTAATATCAACGGTCCTGAATTTTGTATTTATAAATTTATATATATAATTTATCGACAGAGAATCTGTTACCGACTAAGTATTAGTAAAATGTTACTTAATTCTACCGCTAGAGGCGCTTCAGATACGCCAGCTTGACAGTTTCTATTCCTTTCTCCAAATCAAACGAAAATTAAACTTGTTTTCTAAATTTACGCCATGAAATCATTCCCTATGTATAAAATCTTTATTTTCGTTTTGTAAAACTGATCAAGCGTCGTTCTATCTTGCAATTTGTGTATTTAACGTGCATCAATATTTTGAAAAATGTGTCTTTTCTTTCGTCATATGCAGAAATCTGCAGGTTATGTTGCCTGCTTCAGAAAAATAATCCATTCCCGGCAGATATTTTATATATCCGAAGAATAGACTCTTCTTTAACCAAATATCGTCTTCATACTTTTAAAACTAGTAAGTTTCCTCTAATCTACAAAAAATAATTCTAAATAAATATTGGCAAGACCCTATACTTATTAAAATACTTACGGGGCAGAACTCCAAAACATTTTTTATTCTGCTGCACAATGTCGTGGAATTTGCGTTCATTCAAACTAAAATTAGAAGAACGGAAGGATTTTAATAGATCAAAATTTAAAATTTATTGCGGAAAAAATACTTTTCTCTAAAAAACGTTGATATAGTAAAAAAAAATTGCAATTAATTAAAACTTAAACAGGGTGTCTACTAACCGGGAAAACCGGGAATTTAAATTGACCGGGAAAAACCGGGAATTTTTTTTCTGGGATAAAAAATTATTTTCAATTTTCAATTATTTTCTTCAATTATCAATTATTTTCTACAATTCTCAATTATTTTCTTTCATTTGGAATTATTATCAATAATTTAAAATTATTTCTTCATTTCTCAATTATTTTCTTCAATTGCTAATTATTTTCTTCAATTTTCAATTATTTTCATCAATTTCTAATTAATTTATTAAATTCTGAAATATTTTCTACGATTTTCAATTATTTTAATCAATTTTTAATTATTTTCTTCAACTATAAATTATTTTTTTTAAATTGCCAATTATTTGATTCAGTTTTCAATTATTTTCTTCAATTTTTAATTATTTTCATTAATTTTTAATTATTTTCTTCAGATCTCAACTATTTCCTTCAATTTTTAATTATTTAATTTAATATTCAATAATTCTCCACTTTTTTCAACTATTTTTTTTCAATTATCATTTATTTATTTCACATCTCAATAACTCCTCCATTTTTCAATTATTTTCTTCTATAATCAATAATTCTCGGCTTTTTTCAATATTTTTTTTCAAATATCAATAATGTTTTTTAAACTTAAATTTAATTCATCAATTATTATTCAACAATTTTCTTAAAATCACATTTTCTTCAATTTCAAATTATATTCTACAATTTTTAATTAATTTCTTCAAATTACAATTACATTCTTCATTTTTTATTGTTTTTTTTCAAATTCTATAATTCTTGGGTTGTTCAATTTCTTTTTTCTTCAATTATCACTTATTTTCTTCTACTTTCAATCACATTGTTCAATTCTTGAATTATTTTCTTTAATTCTCAATTATAATTTTCGACATTCAATTATTTTCTTCAAATTCCAATTTTTTTCTTAAATTTCAATTATTTTCTTCAATTTCCAATTATTTCTTCATATTTCTTTCAGTTTCTCAATTTCTTTCAATTTTCAATTTCTTCTTAATTTTCTTCAATATTTAACAATTCTCAGCTTTTTTAAATTATGTTTTTCTTTCAATTTTTATTTATATTGAGAATTTTTACATTATTTTCATCAATTCACAATTATTTCCGTCGATTTCTAAATTTTTCTGCTGCTTCCAAATATTGTATTTAATTTTTAAGTACTTTAATTAATTTTTAATTATTTTCTTTAATTTTTAATTATTTAGTTTAATTTTTAATTGTTTGTTTCAATATTCAGTAATCTCGACTTTTTTCAATTATTTTTTTTCAATTATCAGTTATTTATTTCATGTTTCAAAACCTCCTTCAATTTTCAATAATTTTCTTCTATTTTCAATTTTATTGTTCAATTATTTTTTTCAATTCTTAATTTCTTGAAATAACAATTCTATTCTTCAATTTTTAATGTTTTCTTCAATATTAAATAATTTCTGGCATTTTCCTTTTTTTTTTTTAATTATAAATTATTTTCTTCTTTTTTCAGTCCAATTGTTATTGAACATATAAATAATTTTCTTTAATTCTCAATTATTGTATTCCAATTTCAATTTTATTTCTCAATTTTCAATTGTTTTTTTTTTAATATTCAATAATTCTGTGTTTTTCTGATTTCAATTTGATTATTTAATTTCTAATATATTTCTTTAATTTTGAATTATTAACTTAAATTTTAAATTATTTTTTTGGATTTTCTATCTAGTTAACCAATTTTCAATTATATTCTTTGAATTTAATAACCATTGTTCAATTTTTTCAATTATTGTTCAATTGTAGATTAATATTTACTTTTTTTTTAATTTTGCTTCTAATTGTCAAATATCTTTGTCATTGTTTAATTATTTCTTTTCATTATTAATTGTTTCTTTAAATTCTTAATTATTATTTTTTGTAAAGTTAATATTTAATTATTCAATTCTCAATTATTTTCTTTGAATTTCAATTATTTGCTTCAATTATCAACTGTTATCTTCAATTTTTGTAGCCATTTGTAGGTCTATTTATACTTAAAATATAGTTTAAGTTAACAAGAGAAAAAACCGGGAAAAAACGGGAAATGACCGGGAATTTTGTGGGACGAAATTAGTAGACACCCTGTTAAATCACTGCAAATAGCTTTTTTTATCAATTCTCTTCATTTTCCATGATTTTTTTTCAGAATTCAGAATCAGTAGTAACTGCAGGATTAGCTTGCATATCTGCCTTATCTTTGAGAAGTCCCTCAAACGGAGGTGTCTTTTTCGACTGTGGAGCACCAATGGTGATTATTGATGCAATGAAAGCTTATCCGAAAAGTGCGAATGTTCAACAGCAGGGATCTTGGGCCATCAGAAATATGTCCGTAAGAAATAAACTCGAATCGAGGGAATTTATTGCGCATGGAGTTGAGGATATTTTGCGAACGGCCATTGTCAATCATGGCGAATTATTGGAAAACGACGTAAAAGCTGCCTTAAGGGACTTAGAATTGAAAGTGGATTTGAAAGAAAGGTGGACTGGAAAGGGACCCTCGTTAAATAATTAGCCACCTTGTCTATAAAAAATATGAAATTACGTTTTAAAAATATATTTAATTTAAGCTTGTTGCTCATTATCGAGTTTGTACTTATCTCAGTATAGAATTTCCTTTTTATTGTAAACAAAACTTTGTTTTAACAAAGAGCATGTACACAATTTTAGGTCACTTTTCATGTGTTTATAATTCTTGAGTTTAAAATTTAAAAACTGAAATTATTGACTCAGAATTTTTTACTGTAAAATAATTGCTGTGATTAATCCTTTACGTTTGGTACTTTAGGACTGAAAATTAAGAAAAAAAAAACATTTTTCTCGGAAAAATGTCGAGTTGTTTCTATTTTAACAAATTTTGAACATTTTAAAATAATTATAAAACATAGACTTGTGACCAAATTTTAAGATAAGACTAAAAATTGAAAGACTTTTTTTTATCTAGTATTATATTTTGATACTCACGAGCTTTTTGCAAATTTTATTAACTGTTTATTAATGTACTTTCCTTATATTCATTAAAAGACTTTTTACTAAATAAATACAAGTGGTTTTATTCGTAACTAGATATTTGAAAAAAATCTAATAAAAGAACTTTTAAAAAATTTGAGATTGCTGAAAAGTTAAAATATTTTATGATTGCATTTAAAATTTTTTTTTTTTTGTACATAAAAGTAATTACAGTGTTATTTTTTAATTTGCTATTATAATAATACGTCTAGTTTTTATTTTTCCACAGTGTTTAAGATTATGCAAATTTTATGCAATAGATTTGTCGATTATATAATGATACAATAAAATATTTGTATGACATACCGATTATGTAAACAATTGACTGAGATTTACGATTGAAAAAAAAATAAGAAGCACAAAACATTTATGATTACATTTTAAAGTCTAAAGAAGCAGGATTCAATTTGAGTTTTTTCTTTAAGTTCTCAACTGATCCGAATAATAATTCTACAAAACCTAAGAGTGAAAAACATTCTTCCGTTAAAATAGCCTTTCTACAAGTAAACAATTCTCGGGACATCATTATTTATATAATTAACAGGAAAAAAATAACAATTAATCTGAGAAAAAAATAATATAGAAGGTTAACGAAACTATTTTAAACAATTTCTATTTGCATAGATCTTTAGAATAATTTTCTTCACTCAAAAAACAAAACAAAAAAACAGAAATTACGTCTTTGCAGGCAATTTTGACGAAATTGGTCAATTTTCCAATGTCGTTAAAAATACGTAATTCATGTTGATGCAAAAATTTTAAAAACTAAAATATCTAACGAAAAATATTTTTAACAAGCACCTAGAGTGACTTTACACAAAAATAAATCAAAATTCTGATCATTGAACGAGTTTTTTACTTCTTTTTAAAATTAGTTTAATTGTTTCCGTTCAATTAGAAGTCAATTATGATCCTTTCATAAAGTGGAACACGACTATAAAAATGTGACGATAATTGGACTTCAATAATTTACGAAAGACATGGAAATTAATTGGAAATTGGATATATAGAGATATAGGAAAAAGTTCTATTTCCTGAATTTTTTCATTGCAAGCATTTTCAATCGACAAGTTAATATTGTCAATTGAAATGTGAAAAAGATTAATCCTCAAAAGTTGAATTTGAATACGAATTCTGTATTTTTCTTTTTTCATCCGGAACGATTCATTCTATCGGAAACGTTTTTTACCTCTCGACTGAAAAAAATTTTGTAAAAAACATTTCAAACAAAAAAGCGAGGAAGTACTTGACTGCTCGATTTAATCAGTTTTTAATAGCTTCTTAAACGGACTTAATTCAAATTCTTCGAATTTGTGCAAAATTTAAATAGAATTTTAAAAACAAAATCTAGGAATTGTTTGAAATTGAACACAATTAAACGAAATAATTTTTTCTTTGAAAGCAGTTAATTCAATTTTAATTAAAACTTTAATTCTAATTAGTAGCATTAGAAAAATTTTATAATTTGATGCAAATTTGTTTAAAAAAAAAATTAAAAATTGATAAAAACAGGAGATTTTTCTGGATATGAACTCACGTATTCCATTCGCATGATGTAATAAAACGGAAATAAAATTAGCAAATCGTGATAAAAGATAATCAAGACGAGGCATGCAAAATTAAATTGAATTCCAAAGAAAAAGTTGGGAGGCTGCCACTATAAGTTAACGTCAACGATGCATAGCAAGAACCGAACGAATTACATAATACTCACATTTGTAAACAGCACAAATATTTATTGATAAAATCAAAATGGACACGTGGAAGCCATTTTCATTTTGTAACTCACTGCAATTCTGTCTAGATAAAAATATATTTCCCTCTTTCAAAACATTTTGCAATTTAAAATTCTCGACTTTTATTCTTTGTATAATAAACAAAACAGGAAACTTTTTAATTTAAAAAATAGAAATAAATTTTAATATAATAAATTACATAGTTCGATAAAATCAGTATTTAATCATCTTTAACAAATGCAAAGAATTTCGCATTAAAAAACAAATTAATTGGATTTATTTTATCTTTACGATAAATTTTAAAGACACTTAATAGTTTAATACCTTTTTCTCAGCGAAATTAAATTAATTGAAAAAAAATTAAAAAGGCAGATTTTAAATTTATTTGTTTCGATTAAATTGTATTCTGTTATAAATCTAGATTTGTTGATTTAGCTAAATTTTTTTACTGTGCCAGAATCCCAGATCCGATGAGTTTACGACACCTGTTAATAAGTATAATTATTATTTCTTGTAGCGACTCACTTCTTTCTAATCAGTTAAATTTCAATGCAATTGTGTAATCGAACGGTGTGAATTATACGATTCTAATTAAGTTCGTCTTTCTGTGAAGCTGTAAAAATAATAAAAAGCAGTCTCTTGATAATTTCGCAATTTATTGACATTGCTAAAAAGGATAGAAAAAAAACATTTGGAGCACTACTCAATGACCGTGGAGTATCGACAGCACGTGGCGATGTTTTGAGCGATTTAGTTTAAAGCGCAGGCGCACCTGATAGCCTGCAGGTGTAAATTCCAATACCAAATCACCATCTGTTGCAAAATAAAAAAGGATTTTCAATTTCAATTCTAGTCATTTGTTGTTTTTTTTTTTTAGTTTTAATTTATATTTTTGTTTTTTATTTCAATTTCATTTTTTCTTGTTTATTTTAAAATTAAAAATATTTTATTTTTGAAAATATATAAAAATAATAATATGTAATAATATTATTTTCACGTTTTTTCTTGCTCCTTTTTAATAATGATAATAATAAATATATAAATAGTTTTTTTTTTGGGATAAGTAGTTAAAAACAGAAGTTAAAAATGTCCCGGAATATAAAATAAGTAGCAATATTAACACGCGCCCGAGGGCGCGAAAAACTTTGCAATTGTTTTTAGTAATTTAAAACTACAAATTTTTGCAAATTATAAGGGTAATTTAAGGGTTAAATTATAAGGGTAATAGGATAATTACAAACTTAAAGAAAATATCTAAAAAATGACGAAAATAATTAACAATTGAAAACAAAATTAAAAAAATGGCTAGACTAATACACAGCCGAACAAAAAAATTGAAATAATCCAAGAATAATTATAAAATTTTAAGAAAATAACTGATAAATGAAAAAATTGCAGGAAATAATTAAAAAATTTCGGAAAACAATTGAAAGTCGAAGAAAATAATTAATATAAGAAATAATAGAAAAATGACGAGAATAATTGAAAAATTGAAGAAAATATCTGAAAACTGACCAAAAAAATTGCCAATTAAAAACAAAATTCGAAAAATGATTAGATTAATAGACAACTAAAAGAAATAATTATAAAAACTAAACAAGAAATATTAAATTTAAAGAAAATATTTGCATATTGAAAAATTAAGAAAATTATAATAGGAATAATTGTTCGAAATAATTGCACATTTAACAACTGGAATGAAAATAAGAAAAAATTATTAAAATTGAAAAAAATAATTGAAAATTGAAGAAACCAATTAAAAATTGAAGAATGGAATTGAAATGTAAAAAAATGTACTTAAAAATTAAAAAAAAAGTAATTGAAAAAAGCCGAGAATTACTGAATATTAAGGAATTTATTGAAAATCGATAAAAATAATTGAAAATTAAAGAAAATATTTGAGAATTGAAGAAAATAATTAAAATTTGAAGAAATAAAGTGGAAACTAACGAATTAAAAAGAAATTTTAAGAAAATAATTGATAATTAAAAGAAAAATTACAATATGACGAAAATAATAATTAAATATTGAAGAAAATATTTAATTATTAAAAAAAAATTAACGATTGAAAAAAAAGTTTGAAAAATTGTGAGAATAAGAAAAAAATTTAAATTAATGAATAATCATAAAATTAAAGGTGAATAATAAATCGTCAATAATTAAAAAATTATGAAAAGTATGGATTGAAAATAAAAAAAAATTGAAAATTGAAAAATGGAATTGAAATTTAAAGAATATAATTAAAAATTGAAGAAAAGTAATTCAAGAAGCTGAAAATTGTAGAATATAAAAGAAAATAATTGAAAACTGAAAAATTAAAATTTGAAGAAAATAATCAAAAAAAAAATAAGAAATAAATTGAAAATTTAAGAATGAAATTTAAATTTGAAAAAAATAATTGATTATTGAAGAAAGGTAAGAATTACTGAATATTGTATAAAATAATTGAAAATTGAAGACTGGAATTTTAAATTAAAAATAATAATTGACAAAAGAAAATAATTATGAGTTGAAGAAATAAATTAAACATTAAGGAATTAAATTAAAATTTTAAGACAGTAATTGACAATTAAGAAAAAATTTGAAAACTGTCGAGAATAATTGTCAACAGAACAAAATATTAAAGAATAATTATAAACTTCAAGAATAAATGTAAATTGAAAAATTTGTAGAAAATAATTTTAAATTGCGGAAAAAATTAATAATTGAAAGAAATAATTGAAAAATGACGAGAATTATAATTGGAGAAAATATTAAAAATTGAAAAAATAAATTGAAGATTGAATAATTAAATTAAATTTGTAAGAAAATAATTGATAATTAAAAGAAAAATTGCAATATGACGAAAATAATAATTAAATATTGAAAAAAATATTTAATTATTAAAAAAAAAAATTAACGATTGAAAAAAAAAGTTTGAAAAATGGTGAGAATAACAAAAAAATTTAAATTAAGAAATAATCATAAAATTGAAGGTGAATAATAAATCGTCAATAATTGAAAACTGATGAAAAGTATGGATTGAAAATAAAAAAAAATTGAAAATTGAAAAATGGAATTGAAATTTAAAGAATATAATTAAAAATTGAATAAAAGTAATTCAAGAAGCTGAAAATTGTAGAATATAAAAGAAAATAATTGAAAACTGAAAAATTAAAATTTGAAGAAAATTATCAAAAAAATTAAGAAATAAATTGAAAATTCAAGAATTAAATTCAAATTTGAAAAACATGATTGATAATTGAAGAAAGGTAAGAATTACTGAATATTGAATAAAATAATTGAAAATTGAAGACTGGAATTTTAAATTAAAAATAATAATTGACAAAAGAAAATAATTATGAATTGAAGAAATAAATTAAAGATTAAGGAATTAAATTAAAATTTTAAGAAAGTAATTGACAATTAAGAAAAAATTAGAAAACTGTCGATAATAATTGTCAACAGAACAAAATATTAAAGAATAATTATAAACTTCAAGAATAAATGTAAATTGAAAAATTTGTAGAAAATAATTGTAAATTGCGGAAAAAATTAATAATTTAAAGAAATAATTGAAAAATGACGAGAATAATTGAAAAATTGAAGAAAATTTGTGAAATATGACGAAAATAATAGACAATTATAATTGGAGGAAATATTAAAAATTGAAGAAATAAATTGAAGATTGAAGAATTAAATTAAATTTGTAAGAAAAGAATTGATAATTAACAGAAAAATTACTAAATTACTAAATTAATTAACTATTAAGAAAAATACTTGAAAATTGAAAAAAAAAAAAAAAAAAAAAAGTAAAAAAAAAATTCAAAATCTGTCGAGAATAATCGACAACAGAACAAAAGAATTAAATAAATAAATAAAATAAAATAAAATAAAATAAAAAATAAATAAATAAATAAATAAATTTTAAAGGATAATTAGGTACAAAATTGAAGAAGAATAATCAATTGTCAATTAAAAACTGAAGAAAATTAAAGTAAAAATTTTAGGAAATAAATGAAAATTTATGAAATCAATTGAAAATTGAAGAAGATAATTAAAGAATTACATTGAAAGTTCAAAAAAATAATTGACAATTGAAAAAAGACGATAATTATTGAACATTGAATAAAATAATTGAAAATTGAAGAAAGTAATTGGCAATTGAGAAAAAATTAGAAAGCTTTCGATAATAATTGTCAACAGAACAAAATATTAAAGAATAATTATAAACTTCATGAATAATTGTGAATTGAAAAATTTGTAGAAAATAATAGAAAATTGAGAAAAAATTCATAATTGAAAGAAATAATTGAAAAATGACGAGAATAATTGAAAAATTGAAAAAAAACATGTGAAATATGACGAAAATAATAGACAATTTATTAGAAACAAAATTCGAAAAATGGCTAGATTAATAGACAGCAAAAGAAAAAAATTGAAAAAAAAAAGAATAATTATAAAATTTTAAGAAAATATTGAACAAACTGTAGGAAATAATTATAATTGTGGAAAATAATTAATAATTGAAAGAAATAGTTGAAAAATGACGAGAATTATAATTGGAGAAAATATTATAAATCGAAGAAATAAATTAAAGATTGAAGAATTAAATTAAATTTGTAAGAAAAGATATAATAATTGAAAGAATAATTACTAAATTACTAAATTAATTAAATATTAAGAAAAATACTTGAAAATTGAAAAAAAAAGTAAAAAAAAATTTTAAATCTGTCGAGAATAATTGACAACAGAACAAAATAATTAAAAAAAATGTAAAGGATAATTAGGTACAAAATTGAAGAAGAATATTAAGTTGTCAATTAAAAACTGAAGGTAATTATAGTAAACATTTTAGGAAATAAATGAAAATTTATTAAATCAATTGAAAATTGCAAGAAGGTAATATTAAAGAATTATGTTGAAAGTTCAAAAAAATAATTGACAATTGAAAAAAGACGAGGGTTATTAAACATTGAATAAAATACCTGAAATTTGAAGAAAATAATTGAGAATTGAAGAAAATAATTAAAAATGGAGGAGATAAATTGAAAATTTAAGAACTAAATTGAAATATAAATAAAGTAATTGAGATTTGAAAGAAAAATTACAAAATGGTATGTTATGGTAATATTAATTTTATATTAAAACAGAAATAGCAGGAACATAGAAAAGATTAGTTAACTGTTTATTCAAGTCTATTCTTTTTTATGAACATACTTCGGGATATTTACAAGAAAAAAATATATATTTTTAAATCCAAAAAAGGTGAAAAAAGATGTAAACAAATGATGTTTTTTCTTAAAAAAAGGTTAAAAAGGTAAAAAATCATCAAATAAGGTGAAAAAGGTTACAAAATTGAAAAAAGGTGAAAAGGTGACTGTCTGTGATGCCTGAATTTCCAGTAATAAATTCTCGAAATGTATATTTTTTAATTACACTAAAATTTTTCTTTGTTGAATATACTTATTTTTATTAATTTAAGGAGGTTTATCCAAAAATATATTTTTTACAGATTCTTATAAAAGTTTAATCACATTTTAAATGCATTATTTTACATGTATATGTTTACAATTTTATTGAAATTTACCGTTCTGTTTTTAAGATATAAATTTATAAAGTTGGAACTTTTACATGGAAACAGTAACAAAACGCGCTAAATGACTATATTTTAATTAATTAAAAAAAACGGGTTGACTAATTTAAAAAAAAAATAATATTTTTTAAACTATAATATAATACAACTTTTACAACAATATTTAATTAATTTACCGTACGGTTGTTGAGAAAATGTTATTCAAGGTTAGTAATTCTCTTTTTTTTAAATAACCAGGAAGGAGAAATTTTAATAGCTTGTTTTTAACAAAATTCTTTTGTGTAATGCTTTCAAATTTTTGCTTTCAAATAAGTCATTTTTAACTAATTCAGACAAATTTTTTTCGGAGTAATCAACTTCTAGTTTATTTAAAGTTTCAATAATTTTCTAGTCAATTTAATATTTTAATTAATTAGCCGAATCGGCTTTTGAGTTTAATTCAAAAACTGTATGCTATTCCGCTCCTGATTTTCAACAACATTGGAATCTGTCACGTGTCATGTGCCAAAAGAAAAAAAAATTAAGAAACCCTTTTCAAGGCCAACCGGATGATGTACGTGAGAAAAAATGATCCTTTGTAGATGACCTTGAACGTCTTATTTTTAGCCGAGTTTAAGGGCAACTTTTTTTTCACAAACAGTAAATATTATTGTATCATTCTGTGAGGCTCATGAAGATTAAATAAATTCCACCTAAAAATGAAAAGTATTTTTAATATTGACTTGAATTCAATTGACAAATTGAGATAAATTGACATTTTTATCGATTTTAATTATTATAAATTGAAATTTAGATCGGTTTTAATTCAGATAAATTAAAGTTAAGTTTGCTTGATTCATATTTTGATAAATTGAAATCCAAATTAAATTAAATCACAGATATTTTTTTAGTATTATTTCTTGCATTTCTTCTTTTTATCAAAGATATCTCAAAGAGCTCTAATTTGACGTAAAATAATTCTATTTCACGAATTAAATGAATTTAATTAGTCATTATTTTTCCGCGTACAAATGAAGATAATTACAAAATTAGTTGATCGTTAGTGGTGGAATAGAAATTTTCATTCTAGATGAAATCTTATAGTATATTTAAAAGTAAAAGTAGAAACGAATGATAGTTTATAACGCTAATAGGAATTCTAAGATATATGAGGTGTGAAATAGCTCTTTTCCGCAATCGTTTTCACATGAATTTAAATAACTTATTTTATTTTATATCAATAAAGTTTAGATAATTATTATAATCAAATAAAAATAATAAAATTTAAATATATTAATTTAGAGAGTTGTTACAGCAAAGAATATAATAATTTATAATTAAGAAGAGATAGAATGTTGGAGAGTAAAGAAAATAATGTGGTCAAATCTTTAAGGAGGGTGATGACCGTGACATAACCTCAAACTAAGAAACTTTTTTAAAGCAAACAAACAGTATAATCAAAATTGATTTCAAACAATTTTAAAGGATCTAGTTATAGAATTTTCAGAATTTTTAAATTTATTTTAAAATAATGTAAACCCATTTTATGTATTAAATAGTTTTTTTATTAATAAACTTTAAGGAAAAATTGGACACATACTCGAGAAGAGGTTATGTTTAAAGACACTATTTTGTCTTTTGAAATAGGAAAACTAACTTTGAATTTTATTTTATTTAGACGAAATGTAGAAAATTAAATTTAAAACAAAATTAACAATTAAAACTCATACTTGGATAAAAATTAAATATTTCTTAGATTTAGAAACGAGTTTATAGATTATCTTCTTTATCTAAAACGTTTTAAAATCTCGAAAATATTTTATTTGTATCCAATTATTATTTTTAATGAATTGTTTTGTTCGAAATTACATTTACCACTTTTCGTCTTAAAAAAATTACAGTAAAATTTACTTTTTAAATTTCAAAAAAACAAGATAATAACTTCAAACATAACCTCTTCTCGAGTATGTGTCCAATTCCTCATTAAACAATTTTAAAATACTTACGATTATATAGAGAATATTTCAAAGAGTAAAATAACCTATTATTAAAAAAATTTGATAAAAATTGCGAAATCTGCTAAAAAAGAAACCAAAAATGGTAAGAAATTTTTATTTGACAAAAAATTTCCAGTTAACCTATTTTTTTCAAAAATTGTACAACAAGATCTTGCAAAATTGTTTGGAAATAATATTAATTACATTGTTTTTGCTTTAAAAAGCATTGTTTATTTTGAGGTTATGTTACGATCACCACCCTCTTTAAATTCATAGTTTTTTAATCATATCGGTTAAGCAACCTCACGTGTGAATACTACTTGGAACAGTGATTATTTTCTAAATACAGAAACTTTATTTCCAAGAATCTAATCATGGTTTTTGATAAATTAATCATTTTTAATGAGTTTATAAACAAAAAACAACTAACCTAGTATTTTTAATTAGGTTAAGACATTTTTCAGAGAAGATTTGAAGCCGTGGACTGGTTGCAAAAAATACGCAAATTAGGTAAATTACATTAGAAATAAAAAGTTAAAAAGAAAACAATAAATAATAATAAAAATAAACAATAAAATAAAAAATAAAATAAAAAATAATTTAAAATACAACAGAAAAAGTACGAAAAAACAGCACTTGATAAAAAGTTAATAATAATAAAAGATAAATAAAAAATAATCTAGTTTTCTATTTTAGTATTATTTTCTCTATATAAAAGCGCTCAAGAAAAATGATTCGAAGAAAAATATTAAAGAGGTTTTTCTATGACCAAATACTAGTCGGATTTTTAATTAAAAAAATAATGGAATTCTTAATCAATTATTATTCAAGTTTTCAGGGTTTCTTTCAGGGCTGTAATTGATCCTATTACTCACTATTTAATTCTTTATAATTTAAATAAATTACAAACTTGAATTAACTCATTTTTCAATTTATTTAAACTTTGAAAATTTAATTAATTCAGTTTTAAATGCTTATTAAGTGTAAGTATAATTATTATAATATAAGTTATAAACATATTTTTGGTTTAATTTTTCTAAACTTTTTTATTTTTAAAGGATTTTTAAATTTCTTTTGTAGAATTTTTATTTGGTATATACATTTTTTTTTTTTTTTTTTATTAATTCTAATTTTTTAGTAGATTCTTCATAAATTTTTTTTTTTTGTACTTTTTACATTTTTTTACAGTTTGTCAGATTAAGAAAAAAACATTTCTCAATTTTCTACCTATTTATCTAATTTTCTCACTGTTTTACAATTTTCTTAGTCCTTCCTAGCAATTTAATTAATTCTTTAATTTTTGTCATCATTTTTCTGTTTCTTAGAAACGTGTTTTTATTTCTTTTAAATTGTTTAGTTTTATCTTTTATTTACGAATTGTTTCAAACATTTATATAATGCTTTTATCACCATTTTTTAAATTTCTCATATTTCTACATTTTTCAAGACTTTTATTCTTTTATTTTATATTATGTAAATTCAAACTCGCACTAAATATCCTCATTTTAAAATCATTCTTCTATTTCATAGAATTTTTTATCTTTTGAAATTTGTTTTAATTTTCCAAAATTGTATTCATTCTTTTTTTCTTATTCAAATCCTTGTAAAATAATTCTCTAATTTATCTCACTTTAAAAATTTTTCAATATTACCTTCTTATTGATTTTTTTAATTTAATAAAATGTCCGTATAAAAAGATTAATTTTTCGAAAAGAGTTTCTACTCTTTTATATATTTTTATTTTTCTTTATTTCTTTAATAAATATCCATAACTTATTTTATTATTTAAAAGAATTTTCTCATTTTTTAATAGAATGTTTCTTATCTTTTTACTTTTTTTTTATACATAGGTATTTTAATTATTTTTTCGTTGCTTTTACCTAATTTTCTTAATTTTACAATTATATAAATTTAAAGATATTTTTTTGAAATTTTCTCATTTACTCGTCATCAATTTGTTTTTTGATTAAATGTTTCATTCTTCATTATTTTTTATTAAATGTTCTCAGTTTAAAAATAAAATACTTGAAAATAAACACTTGAAAAATTTATACATACTAAATTTATATATTTAAAAAAATCAATTTTTGATTTAAATCAAAAAAAGTCGATTTAAGTAAAAAAAATTATTAAATTTTCTCAGTATAAAAATAAAATACTTACAAATAAACACTTGAAAATTATATATAATAAATTTATATATTTAAAAAAAAAATTAATTTTTGATTTAAATCAAAAAAAGCCGATTTAAATAAAAAAAAATCGGATTTTCTTTATTTTTTCAAAAAAATCATGATTTTTATCAGCCCTGGTTCCTTTAGAGATTGATACGCTTCTGTTAAATTCGAACTATTGGCGGAGGACCTGCTCCTACCTGACTTGAGTTGAAAACGTCGGCAACGATAGCAGCGAACGGTCGTGGCTCAGATTTCTCATAATCTAAACACTCGATTGTTGTTAAATCTGAGCTTCGCTGCAAACATTTCTTGACAATTGTCAGTGCGATTGATACTTGTCAGTTAACAGGTGCGCGCTTCTTGCTCACATCTTCAATCATTTTTACCTCGGTAATTTTCTTTTTAACCAGTGCTGCAGAAACAAACAAAAAATGTTTAATAATCAAACATTAAAATGTTCAAAAATTGTTTAATAATCGAAAAAAATTCAAAAATTGCTTAATAATGCAAAAATTTAAATAATCAAAAAAATGCAATCATCAAAAAATTTTAATAATTAAAAATCGCTTCAGTAATAAATGAATAAAGGTTCTAAATTATTATCAATGACAATTAACTATATTTAAATTTTAAAAAGTATTTTTGAATTAAATAATAATTTTAAATAAAATTTAATATTTTCATCTTCTTAAAAATTATTTTGTGACACTTTTTTATCTTGATCGGGGTTTTTTTTCAATAAATTAAAATAGATTCAATTAAATTTCTTGTGAAATCAAATTTTAATTTTCTATCACTTTTTAATTTTACAAGAGACAACTTAGGAATTAAAATTATTTCCTTGTTTAATTCTAAATGTAATAATAATGTTTATTAATTAATATTTAAGGATATAAAAAAATTTGTTCCAAAAGCCTGAAATTGTTTATAATTTGTCATCGATCAACGGAGGATAATGGATTTTAAACTCGGAATCAATTTTCGGATGAAGAAGTGACGCTGCTGGACTTCATAAAGAGTATGTTAAATTAAAAATTTTTTTAATCAATAAAAAATAGAATTAGCATTTTTTTGATGAGGCGAGTTGTCGAAACATTAAGTCACATGTGTAGAAATCGCGAAAGGTGAAACGCCGACTCATTGTCACTGACCCCTTATTACTCACAATTAAATTGAAAGATGTACTTATTTCAAATTGCATCGAGTCTTTAATCACCTGAATCATCAGAATTGGAATTTTTCTCTTTTCAGATTGATCTTTCGAAAATATTCTTGTAACAATGTTGTTCAGAGAGACTTTTCACTTCTGAGGATGTCATCAATTTTTTTCTGATGACGACATTAATTTCCAGTCCCTTTCTCAATTCACTTCTGTTTCGTTTAATTTAATTATTATTACACAAAGCGAAACAAAGTAACACTGTCTATAAATTTTTCTCTTTTTTTAAGCACTTAAATTACATGAATAAATCCTTATTTAAATTTTAATTAAAATAAAGAATTATCATTCAAAATTTTTCTCGAGTTAAAATTCAAAATAAAATCAAATTTCTGTCAATAAACGCTTTATCTACATTCGTTAGGTTTTATAGATCCGGTTGAATTCAATCGCAGCTGATTCGTTCCGATTCATGGTTTTTCTAACACTTGCGCTCAAAGTCAAACAGAATTGAACCTTCGATTTTTTTTCTCAAAATATGAAAATGTTCAATATCCGGGAAACGCAGGAAAGATAAAATTCTGGAAGTTTAAATCATTTTTCAAATGTCATTATAAAACGAAATGTTTATTTTATTTTTTTAAGTAATTTGTAAATTTTTTTTTTCTTTGGGGCAATTAACAAACAATTTGAGTAATGCATTTTTCGACGAGATTAGAGTTGTGATTTTACTTTTAAATAGACAATAAAGATCATGCAAAATAAAATGATTGCATTCCACGATACAAAACTGCAATATTTAAATTAGCATCCGTCTGGAGTATGCAGAAAAGCGTAATTTACTTATGTAATCTCAATCAAATTGTAGAACTATTGAACTGTTTTTTCCGCCATCGATCACATAACAAAATTCCTCGCTAAAAAGTAACAATTAATGGAAATTACTTTTTGGTCAAGAATTTTCCTTTAAATTCTATATTATTGTATAATATTGTAAATAATAAGTAAAATTAAAAAAAAAAAAGTTTTTTGAGAACATCGATTGTAATTGTTAATTTAAATTAGCTTCTCTTAGAAAAGAATTTCTAACAGTTTTTCATTTTCCTTTAATTCAGTAAAAATAAAATGTAACAATGAACTAATAAAATTATGAAACGTTGCAATAATCGCAAAGTAGAACAAGACAGAGTAAAAAATAAATTAAGCAAAAAATAAAGTTGTAAAGCAAATTGCAGGTGAAAAAATTCTAACAATAGAATATCAATATATTGTAAAGTAAGAAATAGGAGAGAAATAAATAAGAAATGAAGAAAAAAGAAAAGCAAGAGAAGAGAAAAGTTGATTTGTAATTATTAATCAAATAATTATTCTTTTTCTGTTTAAATTATTTTTTTAATTTGTTTTTATTTATTTTCTTTCTTTTTTTTTTTTGTGAATGGAAACTAATTTTCGAGAAATGATTGATGGAATGTCAATGATGAAGCTGATAGTGAGGAAAAAGGAAAAGCCGGATTTGGGAAACGACGTGTCGTCAGTTCATGATTAGTTTATGACTGGAATCACAAAGAGAAAGCGCAATTCGCTATTTAAGTAGGATGAACGATCTGATACTTTCGTACGTGTGAATAAGCTAACTCCTTGTGCATATATTAATAACATTAATGGCAAAGTCTTTGAACGGAGTTGAAGTATGCCTCGTGCATTATAACAAAAGAAGATAATTTCCATAGAATAAGATAGGAAATAACGGTATTTAGATGATTAACAGCTCATCCCACTCATTATTACATAGTCAACTATTCAATTGTTAATTACAAAATGTACCAAACTTTAGATTATGCAATATTCACAATCTCAAATTAGCTCTACGTCCAAACTCGTAAATCAAATGTATTAACTATTCTCTTAAAAAGTATAGTTACTGACTTTGAAATTTCTTCAAATTATTCACAACTTAAACTTTATTTTTAATCTCTAAACCTGAATTAGTTAAAAATAACTAATTTAAAAGAAAAAAAACCTTAGTCACTAATTTGAAATAGTCATATTTCTACAAATTATTTAAATTCATTTTTAGGTTATGTCAAAATAACTAGTATTTTAATAAAATTCTGTTTACAAATTCAATTATTCAAATTTTAACTATTTTTTAGTTATTTTTTACTAAAAAAAAAAGGATTTTGGAAAACTAACCTTAAATTCGTACTCAGCGCAACTCTAATAATTTTTTTAAGGTCAATTAAATTTGCAGCCGACTTATTGGATCCGACATTTTGAATTTTGAAAATTGACTCAAGAGTTGTAATTAGCCCGTGGAAAACTTCTATAAATACCAAATTTAATGGGAATTTAACTTTTGAAAAGGCATCCGCCATTTATATATTTTGTTATATTATTATCAAAAGAATAATCTAAATTGTCATATCCACTTATTTTTAGTTACACTATAATTTTGTTGTTTAAACTAGCTATTGGTTAATTGGATACATAAAATCTTTTCAAATAGAATTTTTAATTATTGTAGTTTTTTTAACGTTGAGTTTCAGATTATGTCACGGTAGCCAATCTCATTAAAAAATAAGACAAGTCGTTTGCAAAATTTATTTAAAAAACATATAAATTTTTTTTTAAACTTCATTTGTCTTCGACAAACCTACTTTCCTGAAAAGATAAAAAGTCACTAATTTCCTTTGTTTAAACGTGAGCACTTTTATAAACTTAAAGCACCTGCAATCAATTCTAAAAAGCGACTCATTACTATAAATAATTTATAATAATACTTAATTCAGAACATTTTTTCTTGTTTAATTTAGTATCAATTTACAAAAGCTATATCTAATTTCAATAAAATTCAATGGTAATTAATTTCGTGGAAATATATATTTTGTGGTAAAATATTTTACAGTAAATAATATTTAATTGATAATAAAGAAAGCTAAATTTAGTTTATTGTAAAAATTCACGTAATCTCACGTTTTGTGCACATTTTTAAATATCTTATCAATTAATTTAGATCACATTTTGATACGGTTTATTTATTGTCAACTTATATTGTTGAAGATCATGTTCCTTTTTATAAATATAAATCTGATTTCACTGTAAAAAGTCTTTTTTCCATTTATTCACAAATTCAAAGAACAAAATTGTAAACAGATTAATGAATTAAAAACTTAAACTTTAAAAAAAATTGAATTTAAAAATTAAACTTTATTTCAAAAGAAGTCACATTTCTTCAACAAAAGTCTCTTATCGCTTTAATTCAGGAAGAATACAATAAATATATTTTATCTTTATACTTGTTGAATCAAAACAATTTTGCTTTGATTAAAATAATTGAAATAGGATTAAAACTTAGTATCAAATATGAAAATTAATTAAAAAAGGCATAAAAATTAGCGTATCAATATTGCGTAAAATTTATTTGTTAGAATTTTCTTAGATGAAATTTCTTTATCGCCGAATTTTCATTTTCCGAAAAGTTTTTTTCAATCGAATTTAAAAAATTAAATCCTATTAAGGAGGTTCTCTCCATTTACATAACCTAAAACTAGAAAATCTTTTTTACCCCAAATAAAAATATTATTGAAATCAGTCTCACCCAGTTGTACATTTTTCAGAAAAAATTAGGTTGAGCTAAAATTTGTGGTTAAATGATAATTATTTAACATTTTATATTTGCTCTTTAAATCTGGTGAAAATTTGCGATTTTCATCCAATTTTAACAAAATAAAAGCTCGTTTTTCTCTACAATTTTATTTGTAAATTTTTATTTAAAGAAAATTATATTTAAAAATTATTATTAGACAAATGAAATGTGTTTCTTGTGTATAGTTTAAACAAAGTAATACTTTAACAAGATCTAAAAACAAATCTAAACAAGGATCTAAAATTGTAGAGAATGTTTCAACGAGAAAAATGAGCTATTATTTGTCAAAATTGGACGAAAATTACAGATTTTATCTGAATTGAAAGCAAAAACAGAAAATGGAAAATAATTATTATTTGACAACAAAGTTTAGAACAAGCAAATTTTTTCTGAAAAATGTACAAATGGATCTTTCAAAATTTCGTGAAATCGATTTCAAAACTATTTTTATTTAGGGTGAGAAACGACTTTCTAGTTTGAGGTTATGAGAGAACCTCCTTAAATTAAAATTTTGCTAATGTAAAATTTTAATTAGAATTTTCTGAAACAAAAAATCGATTCAGGAGAAAATTTATTAAATTCGGCGATCTGGCAATTTAGGTTCTTTAAAACTAATTTTATTGAATGAATTTCTGTAGAATGAAAACTCTAACTAATTATGAATTTTAAAAAACATTTAAGCGCCCAATAAAGAATGAAAATTTATTTAATTGAAAATAGTAACTAAAATTACCAGTCTATTAATGAGAAAATAGTTTTTCGTAAAAATGTCAGTACATGTCTGTGTCTGATTACATTATCCAAGGAGATCACGCAGATCTCTGACGCTTTTGCACCTGATTAGTCGAGCATTGCACTTTTTAGCAGCTTTTTGTCCTTTATTGTTAGCTCTTCTGGTCATTTCCTCTTGTAGAAAAAACTATGTCATCAATATCGTTCTACAATTTATCTCTGGGAGCGTTCACATAATACATAGGAAAGACTGTTTAAAATAGTGAAAAATTCTAACACGTCATATGACTTCAGACTGAAGAAATCAATACAATTTTTATTACTAGAATAAAGTAATATCTTCAATTAAGAAATGCAACAGTCAAACTCACCATAAAATTGGATATTTATCTATTTTTAATGTTTTTACTACACAGTCAAAATATTGAAAGTGTCCTTCCAACAGTAGATAATCGCTTTTAATTTAATATATATAACCTGTAAAACAAGTTTTTACCCTTAATCACATTTGTTCACAAGTATTCTTGCAAATATAATCGATTCGTTAAGAAGACGCACTGTAGTCTATAATATTTAAACAAAATATTATTCGGATAGAGATTCATTTGACATTTTTTGTCGTTCAAACAAGAAATTGGCATTTTTCCTGTCTGCTATATACCTAACCTAACGTATGAGTTTAAAAGAGCGCGAAATTTAAAATCTGCATGTGAACAAAATGAGCAATTAAAACTAAATCCTTTTGTGTTACAACTTATTTATATATTTAATAAGTACTTTCTTGACTTAATGTCATTTTCCAAGCTTCAGAATTTGATAATAACATATTTACAAACTCGAAATAACTAAATTTTTTTATGAAAACCATGAATATATGTTTTAATTTTTTTTCAATACCGTATATCAGTTTTTTTCATTCTTAAATGTTAATTACGAGTATTCTATCAATAAAACACGTTGAAGTTACTTTAGATTAATCCCAAAAAGTAATAATAATAAGCAGAAATACAAATGTCAATTAAATTTTCAGAAAACTAAAATTATCTACTGTTTATCATTATCTACTGTTAGGTGGTTTCCTCTACTCCAAAATCTAAGAAGAAGACTATAGGAGTATTTTATTTATTCATTATTTTAATTTAAAAAAAAACTCGAAAATTCGTTTTATGTTAAAAAACAAACCCGATTATTATTAAAAAGAGGCCAAAAATTAATTAAAAATTTGTTTAATACAATTTCTTACCGAAATGGAAATTTTGGACACATTAACATTTATAATATTTGTAAAAATTCATTAGGGTAACAGACACGAAATCCTTAATTTAAAAACGCCTATTTTTTATACTGATTTTTGTTGTGTTTATTTTTTTCTAGGGTCTGGATACGAAATAATGGAGTCTACCTACATCTTTCTGATTGTGTCCAAATTTTGCTAATTTCCGAAAAAACGAAAGAAAGAAAAACATTTTTGAATTTTTCTCAGTTGCAGTTTTTACTGGGTAATTATGTCGAAGTACGACGTAAAAAAAGAATATGATCTTGAAGCACAAAGGGAGGTTCGACTTACAGGATTTTCAAGTTCTTTTGAAGATCCTCTTCGATTCTTGGACAGCAAAAATAACAACAATTTTTCGGGAAAATTAGAAAATAGACTTTTCACGATCGAATTGCCGAAAAAAGAAGAAAAACAGCCTAATAAGAAAGGTAAGTTTATTTTTAAAAAGAAGTTTTATAACATTAATCAAAAATTAACAAAGTTCGAGTTTTCAAAAAAAGTTTTAATTAAAAAAAAATTATTCTAAATTTTGTCCTTTTGGACATTTTTTTAAATAAACATGAACATGACAGATTTTTGTACGACCATGTGCGATTTTCTTCAATTTAAAATTCGATGTTTGTAAATTTATATCAAATTTCAAATCGTTCAAATAAAAATTCGGGCAAATAGAAATTCTTGCATTTAAAAATACATCTCACTTAAAATTCTGTTAAAACAAAATTTGCCGAATTAAAATTCGATTCAATTAGAATTCTTTTAAATAACAAGTTGGTTAAAGAGAAATTCTGTAAAATTAAAATTCTGTTAGATAGAAATTCGGTGATTTTAAAATGCTGCTGAATAAAAATTTAGATGAATTGAAATTCCAGTAATAACAAATTCGAGAAATGAAAATTCGGCTAAGAATAAATTCAATCTAATGAAATATAATGGAAAAGAATCTTCTCATTTAAGATTAGAATGTAAAAACTTCTAACTAATTAAATAATAATAATATTATTACCTACATTATTATCTCTATTTTTTAACCAAAAAGTAAAAATTTCTCATTAAAATTTGTTTTGCAGAAATTCATAATTCACGCAAATGTGTCAAAAGAAATAAACAGAAAATAATTATAATAATAAACCGAGTCATAAATATGATAATAAAACAATTTTTTTTAATAATCAATAAGATAAGAAAACAAGTAATTAGAAAGTTTTTTTCAAGTTACAATAGTTTCAATTTAATTCTATTTCGTTTTACTTTTATAAAAATATAATGTTTTTCGTAAAAATATAATATAAAATATAATAATTTCATAAAAAAAATTTGCGCACAACCATAAGATATTAATTTTTTATAAAAGTCATTAGTCGATTTAACTGAGGAAAAGATCCTTGCCATTGTACTAGTTTTAATCGGTTTTAAAATAACGATCATGTCCTCAATAGAAGTAATAATATTATTATTATTATTTTACACTTTTACTCAGTTAAATGTAGTTTATGACGATAAGATTTTAATTATAACTTTACAGTTCCGATTTTGATGTTTTAAACGCCTACTTAATTTTCACAAACAATTAAGTAATTATCTTTTCCGAATATCAGAATTTTCAAAAAGTTGAAAAGTTATTAAATTTTCCAAGAAACTTTCTTCTTTGTAAATTGTATTCATGTCAAAGATCCTTTTAAGTCTTTTTATGATTATGAAGAAAATGGAAAATTGAATTAAGAAAAAATGATTGATATTGATTGTTTATTATATATATGATTATTAATTATTGTAATTATTACTTAATTATCTTAGATTGTTATTTATTTTATTAAATTAATTAAATGCTCAAATCGTTACTTTCTGAACACGCAATATTAGTAATTTTTTTTATTTTCCTACAATTGTAAAACTTTTCTTTTTTAAGTTCAACATAATAACAAGAAATATTTTTTATCTAAAAAAAATATTTTATCCATTGTATGTTGACAATATAACTTGTTTTTGTATCATTATCGCATTTTCCTAAATAGTTTATTATTACCTTATTATTCAAAACTTGCCTTCTATTAAATTTTATACAATATTATTTACAGCAAAATAATATCCAGTATAAAATATTGTTTATTTCGAAAATTATCCAAAAAATCGTCAAAGTATAACAATAGTAAACTTTATAACTTACAAAGTCTTATTCTTTGTTGTGAATTCTCATTATAAATAGTAATAAAACACTGTTTTAATTATCAGCACAATAATGAGCTATTTTTTAAAATACAGTATTTTTACGTAGATAAGTTTCTTTGTATGTAAATTAATGAATTTAGAAAAAAATTTAGAAATTTTTAAAATTAAAAATAATGAAAAATAAGTATTTTAGTGCAGGCCTTCTCTTTTTTAATTATAATTATAAATTCCTTAATTAAGTTTATCTGTTTAATCATTCACTGCTTTACAAATAAAATATCGTGCACATAATTGTAACAGTTCTGAAAACAAAATAATTTTATTGTTCTTGTCAAATGCTGACAGATTCGAATCTCGAAATAATGACGACAAATTGCATTATTTCAAGGCGAATATTTCATTGTTTTGTTTTCTTATATTTTGTTGAATTAAACATGCGGTAAACATTCTTTTTAATTATTTTAAAAATTAATAAAAAATATTAAATAATAATTAATTTATCAAATTCAGATTGATATTGATATTGTCTGAGTTCTGAAAGTTAAGACAATTTAATTAATGAAATTATGCGTTGTAGTAATTTAAACAACTTTTCAATAATAATTTTTTTTTAAATTTCATAGTAAATTAAGTCATAAAAGTTTATCTGATAATTACCAGACTGGGCAGTTTTTTAAAATAATTATTATCAAAGTAAAGCAGTCGTGCTAACTTGAAAGCAAACACTGACAGTTGCAAATTGACTGTTTACCTGCTTCCTTAGATTATTGACTTTTTGTAAAAATACTTTTTCAATACAAACTGATAGAAAAATTTGTCAATGTGTTTACTAAATTTAGCCTTTTTGAAGACACCGTGAAATCAAATAAAAAATGAATTCATCAGGTGGTACCACTACATTAAAACAATTTCAACACAATTTTGTAAATAATTACATTTTTAAAGATTCGCTTACACATAATAATAAAAGTCATTAATTAAATTGATAATATTTATTCCGGATTTTAATTTAATTTTTTATTTTAGATCCAAATGAATCAAGGGTCAATTCAAAATGTTCCATTTGTATAAAATGGCTGCATTTGAGGTTTAAAAAATCATTCCAGAAAAAATTACTTTACAAAAGAATACCAATTTTGGACTGGTTGCCAAGATACAAAAAAGATTATATAATTAGTGATTTAGTGGCAGGATTGACGGTCGGTTTGACAGTAATTCCCCAAGCTATTGCTTATGCAAGTGTTGCTGGACTTCCCCTACAAGTAAGTAAATTAATTAATCACTATTTATAAGTAATAGATTTTTATAATTAAAATAAGTAATCATATAACATATAATAACTCGAGATTGAATTTTTAATTTATAAAATAATCAATTTAAAAGAAAAAATCCTTACAATATCGCAATTCGTGAACTGGACATAAAAAAATTCAGATTTTTTTTCTTATCAAAATATTGAAAAAATTATTATGTTTGATCATAAAAATATTTCTACCAGACGAATAAATTTTTAAACATTTTTTATAAAAGTTATTGCAAAATTAACATTTTCAACACTTTTTAAAAAAAAACCTTATTATTTTATATTTCATAAATGAGTTTACCGATTTAAGTTTACCTTGGTTAGAATCAAAGCGCATAAAATAAACTTCCAATTACAGTTCGAAAATTTAAAGAAAAAAATTTTTTTTCATAATTTTTTTATAAATTGTTTGTAAACAATTTTTTTTTAATGTTCTGGACCTTTTAAATATCGGGAAAAGATATTAAAATACACTTAAAACTCTAAGAAATAAAAATCCATTCACAAATTCTAAACCAATATTAAGAAAAAAGTCTTTTAAAACTTCTTTTTTGTGAATTTTAAATAATTTATTAATTGCCATAGAAACATTATTTTGACCAGAAATAAGCAAAAACAAAATAAACAACGAATAAATTTAAATGCTATTTATAAGTATAATTTTAGTGAAAAAAATAATTTGACTTGAAAAGCAATTACTAATTCTTAACCACTTATCTCTAGGTAACTTATCATTAAATTAATTCATGCACCTTTAAGATAATAATTTTTAACAGCTAGTTACTTTTCTTAATTGGAAATAGAATGCACATAAAAATCAATTTTTTACAGCCCGTTAATTAAATTATGGATTAATTTTGTATTTGATTAAACATTTTATTCTCGATCGTAGAATAACGCTTCGAGCGCTCAAAATTTGCGCAAATTTAAAAATAAATTAATTTTTTTATATTATACTTTTTATCATGTTGTTTATTACTTTGAAATTTTAATACTTTTTATTTTTTATTATATATATTTTACTCTAATACATTTTTCTGACTCGGTCATTTTCAACTTGGAAATAAAGTTGATTAATTTTTTATCTAATTTCCGTTATTTATAGACTAACGTTGAAAGTGAAGGTTACAAAAATTTTTAGAACAAAGGAGAATAAAGTTTGAGGTGAATGATCTGTGGCCTTAAATTTTCAAAAATCAAGTCACACATCAAAAAGTTCGTTGCCCACTAAATAAAAAAACCCGGAAAATGTTCAATTTCTTAATTAAAAAAAATTCTTTTTGCAAGATAACATTTTTTGTCAAATATCAGAATTTTTCTGAATTTCTAGAAAGTTGTGAATAACGGATCAGTCAATTTTTTAATTGAAGTTTATTTATTATGAAAAATAACTTTTTCTCAACATTTTTCAGTCTTAGGCTATACTTGCTTTTTTTTCTTGTCTCACTTTTTTGTAAAACAACACATCTCTGTTTTAGTACTTTTTCTGTTTAGAATATTTTTTATTTCTTCTCGAGGTGATTTACTTGCTTTTTTCAATAATTGAGCGTGAAACATTTAATAACGTAACTAACTCTTTTAGAACCGATTCTTTTATTTTGCTTGATTTTGTATCGTTTTATGTATTTTTTACTTTCGATTTAATTAATATATATAGTTTCAAGTTTAAGTTATTTTTTAGTTAATAATTTCAATATTTGGGTACAAATTTATTTACTTTGAAAATTAAGGGCGTGCGGTAAAAAATGACGACACTAGTTTAGGCAAAAATTGTTCGTAAACTTTCTCTTAAAATAATATATATTTTGAGACTAAACATTATAGAATTATTTAAAATATCATAAAATTTGTTTAAATTTTGCCATAAATTTTTTTTTAAATTTGCTGATTTTCGAAAATTTAAAAAAATTAATTTTAAGGCGAAATTCAAAATGATTTTGGGTCTAGACCTATCCAATAATATTTTAAGTGTTATATGAGGGTCATTATACAATTTTAAGAATTTCTAGGGGAAAAAATAAATAAAAAATTTCTAGAATTTTAAGTAATTCAACAAAGTTTGGTGTCAAAATATATAATGCAATCTGAAGAAAGGAAAAAATTTTGGGTTATATTTAGTGGTAATTTTATCTCGATTAAAATTTCTTTTTTAATTATATAAAATCAAAACCAGTTTTTATTGAATATTTTTATAGAATGAAGATTTTAACATCAATGGTTGGTATAAAGAGTTGATAATCTCTGTGTATTTTCATTTCAAAAATTACAAACATAACCTAAAACTTTTTCCTTCTTAGGTCCCTTTTTTTAATATAGCGTCAAATATTTATATTATTTTAAGAAAAAGTTTACGGGCAAATTTTGCTTACACGAGTGACGTCATACATCATAACATCCCCTTAATTTAAGAATGAAATTTAAAAAATAAAAAAATTTTGTTCACAGTATGGACTTTATTCGTCTTTTATGGCCTGCTTTGTATACACGATATTTGGATCCTGTAAAGACGTACCAGTTGGTCCCACAGCAATTGTCGCAATTTTGACCCGAGAAACACTGGAAAAATCTCATTTGGGGTCCGATTTTGCGGTATTATTGACACTTATCTCAGGTTTTGTATCCTTGCTGATGGGCATCTTGCAATTAGGTGAGATCATCAATCTTTATCTTTTTTTATATTAAAACAGTCTTCTTTTCTTTCTCTACATAATTTGATACAGTTATGTTTACTCAAGCATTGTTTAAATTATTTTCCATCAAGGATAAAACATTTTATCTAAATGTGTACAACCTTGCTCATGTTTGTTTCCAAGTCCATAATTATATTTCTGTATTATTTTAATAATTTTCAATTTTTTCCTTTATTCCAACTACATTTATTAAAATCTTTTGTAACTGTAATTTAACAATTTAATTAAATTGCACAGCCCCACAAAAAAATAAAGATTGGTATGAGACCCATAGTTTTCTATTTATTTTGATGCGCTATATCCAAATTTATCATCAAAATTGGTCCAGAAGATCTGAATTTGAACCTAACCTCAAAATGAATAAAATAGTACATTTTTTTCGATAGAATCTGAACCAGACTTAATGTTAATACTTTATTTTTATTGTTAGAAAACAATAAAAAGCTTGAATTACGACCTTTAAAATGTTTTTTTTTAAATTGTTCTACGATTATTTCTAACGAAGATATGATGTTTTACTTAAAATCATTTTTTTCATATATAGAGAAGAAACGGACGTAGAAGTTTGGAGAAAAAAATATTATATACTGATATTTTTGAAAATTTAAACCATCACATATTAAATAAAAACTTTTGAGAATTAAATAAGATAGTTAATTAAAAAATTTGTTTAAAATAACATAGAATAAATTATTTTTAAAATATCTTGATTGAGATTCAACATTGTCGATATGATTTGAGTAAATTGGCAAGACAAAAATGTATAAAAAACGGGTAAAAGTAAAAAAGTTTCATTTATTTGTTTTCTAAAATCAATGTTCTTATTAATATTATAAAGAGAATCACCTTTTAATGCAGGAAATATAAAGTTTTTCTCTAAAAACTGAAGTGACATCAAAAAACGGTGCTTCATAATGGGAAAAAAAAGACTAGAAAAAATATATAATGCTCCTGTTGATTGGAATACAACTTGTGAAGTTGAATTTCTAAGTAATAGATTCTATAAATACCTTCTAGCTTCAAAAAAGCGTGAGTTTTAGAAAGATAACTTAAAATTTGACATTCAATGCAAAATGTGACAGGGTAATCCGCTTTGATTCTTTAATCACGTTACTTACGTAACTCTCGCAATCATACGCATTTCTTCCGCGCATGCGCACTTCTCTTGATTAATCCCGCACTTATTTAAAATTATATTTTAAAAATATATTAAAAATGATTCTTTAAAGTACAATTATTATAATAATTATTAATATAAATGCAATAATTTTTTAATTTTAAGTTTTTTTTTATAAATTTATTCATTGTGTTTAAAAAGCTAAACGTTTAAAGATTAATTTTAAAAAGAAATTATACACGTCTGCGAGAAAGAAGTGAATATTTTCTAAACCAAATAGGCATTTTACCCAGATCTTCCATAGCTCACTATTGATGTGTTTTTCACATTTGGAAAAAGTCATATTTTAAGTCAAACATCATATTTTCGTTAAAAATCATCCTAGAATAATTTTTAAAAAAGCGTTTTAAAGGTCATAATTCAAGCTTTCTTTTGACCCTACACTGATATTAATGTTAAGTCGAGTTCCGATTCTATCGAACAAAAAGTGTATCATTTTATTAATTTTGAGGTTAGGTCCAAACTCAGATCCTCTGGACTGCTCTGGACCAATTCTGATGGCGGATTTGACTCAACGCATCAAAATACATAGGAAAATAAAAAATAAGAGTCTTATACCCAGATCAGGGAACTTTTTTTTTGTGGGGCTGCCTTATAAGTATTTAATTTAATATAATTTAATTCTGTCGCCATTTTTTTTAGGATTTTTAATCGATTTTATATCTGGTCCAGTCTCGGTTGGTTTTACGTCCGCTGCTGCAATTATTATTGCAACGAGTCAAGTTAAAGACATCCTCGGACTCAGTATAGGGGGCGGTGCTTTTGTTAAAGCTTGGAAAACAATTTTTGAACATATTGGAGAAACAAGACTATGGGACGCAGTACTTGGTGTCCTCTGTATGATTATTCTCCTTCTTATGAGGGTACTAGTATTTTTATTCTTCTTGATTTTTTTTCATTCTTCTATCACAACTCGGAATTAAAGTTTCCTTCTTTTAAAAAAAAAAAAGGTAATAATAAAAAACACAAAAAAAAATTTTCGTATTAGAATCGCCGTAGCAACTTAATATCTTAATAATTAATTAATTAACTAGGTCACTAACGGGGTTTTTCTATTTTGTTTTAGAAAATAAAGGACATTCGGGTGATTCCAAAGAATGCAAAAGTTGCGACAATGTGTCAGAAAATTATTTTAAAATTTCTGTGGTTATTTTCGACAGCGAGAAATATTCTGGTAGTGGTGACATGTGCCGTGATGTGTTGGTTACTTGAAACAAATTTGGGTTCTTCACCCGTCATTCTCACTGGTCACGTGAAGCAAGGACTTCCGCATTTTAAACTTCCCCCCATGGAATCTCGGGTGGGAAACGAAACTTACGGATTTTTTAATATGGTTACAGCCATGGGATCTGGATGTATTGTCATCCCACTTCTCAGTCTTCTGGAAACAATAGCCCTTGCCAAAGTCTTCTGTAAGTGAACAGAGTTCAGATTATTAAATTAGAATGATCATAATTAAAGAGAATTAAATAGAATTTAAAAGATATAAGAAAACTTGATAAGGAAAAGAATCGGGAAGATTGTGGGAAAAAGAAACGAAGAAATAAGAAAATTTTGTTGGAAAAAGAAATAAGAAAAAGAGTTTAAAAAATAATACGAATAAGAGATAAGAAAAACGGCTTACTCGTAGTGGCGCGAGACCACTATGAGGCGCCAAGGGGTTGGGAGTTAAAGAGTGGGGAGGTAGGAGTGAGAGAGAAACTTAGCGTCGCGTCGTTTCTCTTTTTGTCTCATCTCCCCACTCTCTAACTCTCCGCCCTTTGGCGCGGCGCCCCATAGTTGCCTCGCGCCACTACGAGTAAGATACCCACTTTTGTACAATAAAAACAAAATTTAACCATTTTAATGGAATGAATCACTGATACTGAGTAAAATTATATATTGAAAAGCTACTTTTAAACATAAAATACAACTTTCTAAACCGATTTAAATTAAATTGTATATAATAAATTAAATATACAATTGATATAATATTTTAATATTTTTCTTTAATAATATATATTATATAATATATAAAAAAATTAATATAACAATAAATAAATTTCACGTTTTCATTCTGGGAAAGAGGTGTAAGTATAATAAAATAGTAATTATTTTGCTAATGAGAAAAGTGCTGCTAATTTTTAATTTGTTTTTTAGCGGATGGAAAACCGGTTGATGCGACTCAGGAAATGTTGGCAATTGGAGCATGTAACATTGTCTCATCTTTTGTATCGTCTATGCCAGTAAGCGGTGGTCTCAGTAGAGGAGCAGTTAATCATTCCTCCGGTGTGAAAACTACTCTGGGAGGAGTTTTTACCGGAATTCTGGTCCTAATATCACTTCAATTTCTCACTCCCTATCTTTATTACATTCCTAAGGCTTCACTTGCTGCTGTTATCATTGCGGCAGTTGTCTTCATGGTGGAAATTAATGTGATCAAACCAATGTGGCGAACAAAAAGCAAGTTTCAATAAAATATTTTTTATAAAGATGACAATTTTTTTAAAATATAATTTCGTTTTTAATATTTTTATACTATTTTTAATATTTTTAATTAGTGTTTTAATTTTGTTAATATTATTTTACTAAGATTTGTAGTCTCACTAAATCAAAAAGATTTGAATAACTTCAAGCTAATTTGTTAAAAATTTTATTTTCTAATTTAAGGGGAGATAGTGATGGAAAATAATAAAAATTGTGGATCAACATTTTTACACGAAAACAATTTTTAATTTGGTCAAAGAAGTGTTTTTTAAATTTCTGACATTGTAGCTTAATTTTAGATCTTAAATTTTGCTAGAAAAATAATTGGCATCCCTAAACAACGTGAAGTTTGATGTGTTGAAAATGTCGCTGTCTCCCCTTAAAAAAAAGAAAAAATTTCGTTGATTATTTTTTAAACAGAAGCAAATAATTTGTTTTGTCTAGAAATCGACCTAATTCCTGCAGGAGTAACATTTCTTTGCTGCCTTTTCGTAAATTTGGAGATCGGTATTGTAATCGGAATTGGTATAAATCTTCTATTTCTACTTTATGCGTCTGCCCGACCTTCTTTGCGGGTCCATAAGGCTATTGTGAGTTAAATTTTATATCTGTTTATTAATTAAAGTACATGAGCTTATTTACACTGGGAGCTTAAAAACAGGTTTAATCTAAAAACTTACTTTAAATTTTTTAAATCAGTGGGGAGTATTTCTATCGTAATTAGGGGATTTAAAGGTGTTGGTAATTTTTTCTAGTAAACAAAACTAAATTTATAAATCGTCTTGGTTTAATTCTAGATATTTTTAAATCGACAATTTTTTGTTAATAAATTTTCTTTCTTATAATCAGTATAGTGACACATCGATTTCGAGGTTAGGTTTATAGAATTTTGTTTGGTTTTGCTTTTTTATGAATAAGTTTAATAACTGTTTTACAAATATAGCTTTTACTTACAAAACTGAAGCATTTTTAAGTAAAAAATGTTTGTTATTTGCTTAAACTATTTATTAAATTAGAATAAATTAACTTTTTATAAGAATCTGTTTTTATGTTATTTGCTCAAAAAATTTCAATGAATACGATTTATTATTGAACTTTCACAGTTTTAAAATATCCTTATTTAACACTTATTAATTTTATTATAAAACTTTTTTTGTAAACAGAAAAAAACACGCATAATATTTATCACATTATTCGATAGACGAGTGTGTTTCGATTAAAATCGCACTGGACGCGCATGCGCAATCCATATTTGGTAGTACTGCCATCAAAACATTTTAATAATCTTGAATAAAATTAAAGATTAATTACTCAACAAAACTATTTTGTTATGATTACATTGATAATTTTTTCAGTGCACTCTTATTTCCTTTATCGGACATTAAGAAACATTTAAAATAGTCTTTTTCTTTAAATCTGATTTTTAATCCCGCGCTGTAAACAGGCTCCATGACAAAAATATTAAAAAATAAACGAGTGAATTATTAATTAATTATTATAATTTCTAATAGAGTTCCAGTGGCTGTGAGTATGTCGTTATTACTCCAGACAGAAGTCTTGTTTTTCCGAGTGTTGATTATGTTCGGGCTGTGATAAGTAAACAGGGAACAAAAGAAGGAATTTCTGTTCCGGTTGTTGTCGATTCTAACCACATTCAAGCAGCTGATTTCACGGCTGCGAAGGTAACATTTCACTTTTTGTTTTGGGAGAAAGAATTGAAAATTTCAAACATGAGGGTAATTTTGTCAAATTTTGGCAGATGCTCCAATTACTGCGGGAAATCTAACCTCAAAATACAAATGTTTCTCGCCGCAGTAGTTGATACACAGCAACTGACTCAAATCCGCAGCTCTTGATATTATAACCAATTTTTTATAATAAATTTCTATAGGGTTTTTTGTATAATTTCTTGGGTAATTTTTTTAATTATATTTTCCCATCAATTTTTAAATTTAAATTAAATTTTGTAAATTTACAAATATTTTTCAATAAATATATTATTTAGTCAATAAAAATTCTATATTTCAACTTGTTAATAAAAAAGTTAATCATTTTGTTTTTTAGTGTAATAGGACCTGAATTAATTTCCTTTAGTTTAAAAGCAGTATACCTATTTTTTAATTTTAAAAAAGCCGTGGCCGGAAATTCGCAGTAATTGGTACACTTAACCAATTAAATTTGAGAATTTATATTTATTTTTCCAGGGAATTAAGAGCCTTATTGAAGATTTTGCCAGAAGAGGCCAGCCGCTAATTTTTTACAATTTAAAACCAAGTGTTCTTGAGATTTTTAAAGGTGTGAAACCCGCGGAACTCAGGTGTTGCTTCGGTGAAGCTGAACTGAACGATTACCTCAAATGTAAGAAAAATTTTCAATTTTCATGAACTAAAATTAGTAAAACAAGGATCACGATCATTTTCTCCAAATCTCAACTTGACAAAATATTCAATTTTCCGAAAATTAACAAAACAATTAATATAAATTTTATTAATTTGGATTTTTATTAAGTATAAAAATATAGTTTGTTAAATTTTCAATAAACAAAAATTTTATTTTAACTCGTTTAACCGAACTTTTATTAACCAACGATGTCATTGGTCAAAAATTTAATTCAATGGAATTTGTTCCAATTTTTATTTCTGGCAAATGAAATTTTTGCTTAATGAACTTTTTGGATGAAAAAATGAAAATTCATTTTCACTCAATAAAAATTCGGAAAAATGCTATTTCTGTTAAACAGTTATTTGATAAAATAATTTTCCGTGAAATGAGTATCCAATGAGATTTTGAAAAAATCCAGATGTTAAAACAGTAAAATCATTATTAAGTAATAATTTATTCACTATTTTGTCAATTTACAGCATTTTCAAACACTCCAAATGATGTAGCAAGACAATGAAAAAAAAGAAAACAGAAAATGGGATCTTCAAGAGAATCAGTATTATTTTAATAGAAGTATATGTATAAAGAATTATTTAAACATTCATTACTTAATATTTAGTTTTAGGTAGAAACTAATGATAAGTCATATCACATGTAAATATGTACGTATGCAAATTGTATAAAATTTAGAATCATGTTTACA
The DNA here is from genome assembly GCA_037103525.1 of Ganaspis brasiliensis. Lineage (NCBI taxonomy): Eukaryota > Metazoa > Arthropoda > Insecta > Hymenoptera > Figitidae > Ganaspis > Ganaspis brasiliensis. Next base: position 2,746,995 of record JAZKLR010000333.1, read on the forward strand.
ATTCATCACATTCTATGATCTTCTTTAAGTGTAATTTTTGTCTTGTGTCACTAAACTTCTTAATTAATTTGGGAATGTTTTTTCCCTTATTACGTCCACTTATGATAAAGTGATTAAGAAAAGTAAGAAATATATTTTTCTTTGTACCTGTAAGAATTTTTATTTTAAATAAAATGAGTCTTTTGAGTACAAACACAATTGTTACCTTCTTATTTGCAATAATTGTTTTTCTGTTATTGCAAGTAATTGCTCTTTGTTGTTAAAACTAAACTGCTCTTTTGTTATAACAGCAAATTAGTCTTTTATTATTATATCTAATTTTTTAAGTATTATAAATGTTTTTTTTTTAATTATTACAATTTTTTAAAATCATTATACCTATTTTCTTATTATGGTAACTTATTCTTATCTTTTTAATACAATTGGTATAATTACAGTTATTTTTACTACTTCTAAAAGTTAGGAAAAATTTCTTTATCGGTGTGTTATAAAAATTAGTAAATCATCACTTGTCGTCACAGAATTATTTGACGTTATTTTTTGAGGTAAATTTGCATTATTTATGAAAGAAAAATTTAACTCTTTAACTATTTGATGTTTAATTGTCTGGCGCCAGCCGAAGGCTTCGAAATGTAAAAAGTAGCTTCTTTATATCTGTAAGAAAATTCATTGTTAGTAAAATTGTCGTTAATCAGTAAATTGTTTACGAAAGGTTTATAAATAATTTAAGAAATTTTTAACATTTTACAAAAATTTACAAATATTTCTAAATATTCGAAAAAAAAAGTTTTATTTAAAATACTGGTATAAAACTGTTTTGAACTTGTTGAGAGTTTTTCAACTCCGGTTTCAAATTGCTTTAAAATATTTTGAACCACTCAAAACTATTTAAAACTTAATTTACATATTTTAAAATTAGTTTAAAACAGTTTAAAATTATGTAAAACTTTTTATAATATTATTTTTGAGCTGTTTAAAACTAGTTTATAACTCGTTTAAAACTGTTTATAACTTGTTTGAAACTGTTTATAACTTGTTTAGAACTGTTTATAACTTGTTTGGAACTGTTAATAGCTTGTCTACAGATGTAATAGCTAAGCTATAACATCTAAAATTATTTAGAACTTCATACTGTTTAGAACGGGTTTAAAAATCTTTAAATGTGAATTAAAACTGATAGAAACAAGTTTAAAACTCTTTCTAAAAAGCTCAAAATTCTTTTGAAGTATTTAAAAACTGTTTAATGGATTAAAGCGATTACTAAACTGCTTAATTTTAAAAAATCAAAATTTTTTTGATCTGTCTAAAAGTTGTTTAGAACTTGATCAAAACAGCTTCAAGCTGGTTCAGAACAGTTTATAAATATCTTATTTAAAACTATTTAGAAATATTTACAATTCATTATATTTTAAAACTTAATAATCGTTGGAACCGTTTAAAAATGGTTTATAACTTGTTCTAAAATGGTTTTAAACTGGTTATATATATATATAGTTTAAAACTACTTAAAGTTATTTAGAACTACTTAAACATGTTTAAAACATAATTCTGTTCAGAATTAGTTTAAAATTCTTAAGAATTAACTTTAAATCCTTTAGAACTTGTTTTACATTCTTTAGAACTTCTTTAAAACAAGTCAGGACTTGTCCTCTATTCATAACTGTTTATCACAAAACTCCTTTAGAACAAGTTTTAAAGAACTAGTATAAAACTGCGTTTAGAAATGTTTCGGATCTAGTTAAAACTGTTTTCAAATATTCGAAACTGTTTAGGACTGGTTTTAAGGTGTTTTAAACTAGTTCTGAACTCTTAGAACAATTTAGAATTACTAAAAACTGTTTAAATCTTAATTCTGCTTAAAACTAGTTTAGACTTGTTTGAAACTAGTTTAAAACTAGTCCGAACTTGTTCATAATTGCTATAAACCCTTAAAACTGGTTTATAACTATATGGAACTAGTATAAGACGATTTAAAATTATTTAGGTTTAATGGAAACTGTTTAAAAATATTGATAACTACTTAAAGCTGTTTAAAACTTAATACCGTTTTGAACTAGTTCAAAATTAGAAAACTGTTTCTAAATTGTTTAAAAATGTTTAGAACAAGTTTAAAGCAGTTTATAAATTCTTTTGATCAACTTTTAACTGTTTTAAAAAGTTTCAAACTGTTACGAACTAGTTTAAGACTGGTCCAAACTTGTTAAAAATTGTTGAAAACTTTTTTGAACTCTTTAAAGCGAATTTAAAATAGTTTATAAATTTTTTGGTTTTACTTAAAACTGATAAGAACTGGTTTTGAACTGTTTATAACTTGTTTAAAACTATTTAGAACTACTTTAAACTGTTTAAGACTTGTTACTGTTCACAATTAGTTAAAAAGTGGTTTGAATTTGTTTAAAACAAGTCATAACTTGTTCACAACTGTTTATAACTTGTTTGAAATTTTCTAGAACTGATTTTACCGTTTTTGAACTATTTAAAACTGGATCAGAACTGTCTAAAACTGTTTTAGACAATTTTAAAAAATTGGTTTAGAACTGCTTTAAACGTTCTTTGGACTATTTAACACTAATTTTCAACTCTCGTGGACTACTTTTGAACTCTTTGAAACTAGTTTGGAAATGCTTTTAATTTTTTTTTAACTGTCTAGAGCTAGTTGGAACTTATTTAAAAGTGTTTTTAAATTGCTTAAAACTGGTACAGAACAGTTTATAACTTATTTAAAACTATTTAGAAATATTTACAATTCATAAAATATTTTAAAACTTAAAAATGCTTAGAACCATTTTAAAATAATTTATTAAATGTCCAAAAATAGTTTTAAACCGGTTATTTCTTGTTTAAAACTAATTATCTTTATTAGCAACTACTTAAAACTGTTTAAAGCATAAATGTATTTAGAATTAGTATAAGATTTTTTAGAATTAGTTTAAAATTCTTTAGAACTTGTTTAAAACAAGTCAGGATTTGATTAGAACTATTTATAACTTGTATAAAACTATTTTAAAACTGGTTTTAAAGAACCAGTATAAAACTGCGCTTAGAAAGGTTCGAATGTAGTTAAAACTGTTTCAGTATATTCAAAACTGTTTAGAACTGGTTTTGAAGTGTTTGAAACTAATTTTGTACTTTTTAGAATTAATTTTGAACTGTTTAAAACTGATTTAGAACTGTTTAGCATTTTTTTTAAATTATTTAAAAACTAAAATTATTTAGAGCTACTAAAAACTGTTTAAAACTTAATTCTGTTTACAACGAGTATAGAATTGTTCAAAACAAGTTTGAAACTAATCAGAAATTGTTAAAAACTTTTTATAACTTCCTAAAACTGGTTTATAACTATAAAGAGCTAGTAGGAAAAAGTCTATAGTTGTTCAGATTTACTTAAAATTATTTTAAAATATTTAAAAGTGTTTAAAACTGGATTAGAACAGTTTAAAATTATTTATAACTACTTAAAACTATTTAAAACTTAATATCGTTTAGAACTAGTTTAAAACTGGTCATAACTTGTTACAATACTATTTCTTAATAGTTTACAAATGTTTAGAACAAGTATAAAACAGTTTATAATTCTTTTGATCAAGTTAAATCTGTTTTAAAATGTTTTAAACTGTTACGAACTCGTTTTTAACTGTTCGAAACTGTTATTCAACTATTTAAAATTGTTTAAAACTGGTTTCAAACAGGTTTAGAAATGTTTATAATTTGAAGAAACTAGTTACGAACGAGTTTTAACTAATTAAGTCTAAATTGCTTAAAACTGTTAAGAACTGGTTTTGAACTGTTTATAATTTGTTGAAAACTATTTAGAACTGCTTTAAACTTTTTAAGACTTGTTACTGTTCAGAATTAGTTGAAAATTGGTTAGAACTTGTTCAAAACAAGTAATGAATTTTTTACAACTGTTTATAACTTGTTACAAAATTTCGATAACTAATTTTTACCGTTTTGGAAATATTGAAAACTTAATTAAAACTGTTTTTAACTTGCATAAAATTCTTTTAAAACTAGTTTTAAAGAACTAGTATAAAACTGCGCTTAGAAAGATTCGGATCTAGTTAAAACTTTTTCAAAATATTCAAAAATTTTAAGGTGTTTTAAATAAATTTTGAATTGTTTAGAACTGACTTTGAATCTTTTGAATCTAATTTAAAACTGTTTATCATTTTTTTTAAATTATTTCAAAGTTAGAACTGTTTTAGAACTACTTGAAACTGTTTAAAACTTAATATTTTTTGGAACTAGTTTAAAACTGGTTATAACTTGTTAGAAAACTATTACTTAATTGTTTACAAATGTTCAAAACATTTTTAAGACGAACTCATTTTTAACTGTTCGAAACTGTTATTCAACTGTTTAAAACTTGTTAAGGGTTGTTTAAAACTGGTTTCAAACAGGTTTAAAAATGTTTATAAATTGTTAAGAACTATTTAGAACTAGTTTTAAACGTTTAGGTCTAAATACTGCTTAGAACTGGTTTAAAACTGGTCCTAACTTGTTAACAATTGTGGAAAAAGTTTTTGGAACTGTTTAGAACTGTCTATAATTTTTTGCATCTACTTAAAACTGTTACGAACTCATATTTAACTGTTCGAAACTGTTATTCAACTGTTTAAAACTTGTTTAGGATTGTTTAAAACTAGTTTCAAACAGGTTTAGAAATGTTGATAAATTGTTAAGATCTATTTAGAACTAGTTTTAAACGTTTAGGTCTAAATACTGTTAAGAACTGGTTTTTAACTGTTTATAACTCATTTTATACTATTTGGAACTACTTTAAAGTTTTGTAAACTATTTAAGATTTGTTACTGTTCAGAACTAGTTGAAAATTGATGAAAATTTGTTTAAAACAAGTCATAACTTGTTTACATCTATTTATAACTTGTTTGAAATTTTCTATAACTGATTTTACCGTTTTTGTACTATTTACAACTAAATCAGAACTATCTGAAACTGTTTTAGACAATTTTACAAAAAATTGGTTTAGAACTGCTTTAAACGTTCTTTGAACTATTTAAAACTGGTTTTTAACTTCTTAAGAGATGCTTAAAATTTGTTTTTGACTGTCTAGAATTGGTCAGAACTTATTAAAAAAAATGTTATTCAATTGTTTAAAACTCTCTAGAACAAGTTTTAAACTGTTTTAAACTATTTAGAACTGGTTTTGAACTGGTTAAGTAATGTTTATCAAGTGTTTTACTAACTTCTTTCTAATGTGTTTAATTGCTTCTTCAACGGAGTCTTTTCTTAAAAGAGTGACAGTACATCCTCCGAATCCAGCACCAGTTAATCGACTACCAACAACTCCAGAAACTTCTCTAGCAGCAGAAACTAAAGTGTCTAGTTCCTTAGAAGACACCTCATAATCGTCCCTCAGAGAATCATGACTCTCATTCATTAAAGCTCCAAATTTCAGCAAATCTTCATTTTCTAAAGCAGCTGCTGCTTCCAAAGTCCTCTGAATCTCGGTGATCACGTGACGAGCCCTCCTAATCGTCACTTCCGGACAGTTTTTGGCTTTCAGTACTAAAAAATTAATTAAAATCTATTTGAAACTACTTTATTAATTGTTATTTTCACTCTATTACTTTATTTATTCGAATTTAAATTAATTGAATTTATTTACATATACGAAAAAACTATTTGAACTACAATGCCGCTCAATAAGTTTTCCCCATCCTACTGCTTATAAGAACATTACAAATTACATTTTTAATTTATTTTGAAACATGATTTTAAATAAGCGCGGGACAAATCAAAAGAAATGCGTATGCGCAGAAAAAATACGTACACGAATGCTACGCGAGTCACGTGTTTATAAAGAATCATGGCGGATTAACCTGTCACATTTGGCATTGAATATCAAATTTTAGGTTTTCTTTCTAAAACTCACGCTATTTTGAAGCAAGCAGGTTATTTTTGTAATTTATTACAGTGTTTAATTTACTTTTGTAAGTTATTTTATAATTGTAGAAGCTTTATTTGTTTGTTATAGATTTTATATTTCCATATTTTCCCGGACTGCTTTAGTTTTATGATAAAAAAATTATATATTTTTGTATTCAAAGCTAGTTCTTTGTTTAATATTAGCAAGACGATTGATTATAGAAAACGTATAAATTGTTTTTTACTTTTATTCATATTTTTCCATATTTTTGTGCAAAGGCAATTTACTCTGTCGTGAGTCAAAATGGCGAATTTTGACGTCAATATTTAAATAATTATTTATTCTGAAATAAGTACTTAAATTATTTTAAAGTGTTTAATTAACGGAACATGGACAACTAATAAAAATAAATGCAGAAAACCTTCAATGTCCTCTAAAGTCGCATCTCTGAGACTTTTTTTATTCAGTAATTTGGCGGCCTCAAAACAACTGTCCCTTCGCTCACAATAGGCACTGGAACTCAATTTATGAGGAGCATTAGAATTTGTTATCAGAAAAACATTATCTTCTAGGTGCTCCATTGGAATCTGTTTTGTAGAAAGATCTCTACAATCTAAAAGAAGAGCGTGACCTTCTTTTCCCATGACTGATATGAATTGGTCCATAATTCCACAAGGCACTCCGGCGAAATGATGTTCTACATTTTGGCACACTAGAGCCTGTAAATTAAAAAATATATATTTCCTTTATTTGTTTAAAAATTTAATTTTTCTTAAAATTTACAAAGAAATATGTAATTTATAAAAAGAAAAATTCATTAAAATTTAAATTTATATTTTCTTTGTTTCACATTTAACAAAAAATTTTCTTGAACTTAAAAAAAAATTTAATTTATTAATTGAATTAATAATTGACAAAGAACTTGATAATGAAATTAAAATTAACCATAAATTAATAGTGTAACAAAAAAAGTAATTTTATATTTAAAGCTAATTATGAGTTTAATGTAAAAATTCCCATAACCTCTGGATGCTCTAAAATTTTTCAAAATTACATTTTTACAAAACACACACCTTTTCTTCCAATTTTTCAGTAAAACTACCAGTCATTGCTTCTAAAAAAGTGTAAGTTGCAACTTCCAAAGCTGCTGAACTGCTCAAACCAGCTCCAACAGGTACAGTTGAAACAATAACTGCTTTGAAACCAGACAATGTTCCTTCATCTGAAATAATAAATGTAATATTTAATAATAAATTTAATATTAAAATAGTAATAAGATTTAATAATAAAATAATAATTAAATTTAACAATAAGTTTAATACATCTTAATAAAAATTTTATATTGCATTCTGGCTCAGTTCAAAAAATTATCCAGTGTTTACTGTATAAAAAATTAATTTTTAAATAAATAATACTACTTACATGGAAATTGGGCAATGCAACCTTTGACATAATTCGCCCATTTGGGTTCCCCCGCTTTTAATTCTCGTCTATTTTTAATATCAAATTCTACATTATTTTTTTTGCCAATCGCATCACAAATGGAAACAATTTTACAAACACTGTTTTGAGTCTTTTTTCCAACAATTACAGTTACCATAGGCAGAGCCTGAAAATAAATAAATCAAGTTACACTGAAACTCCTAAAGAATCCGAACTCGAGACTAGAGTGGACTCCTCAGGAGTTTCAGTGTATATTTCTCCAACCAAAAGCAAATTATTTTATAAAAAAAATTTTTTCTAAAAAGACATTTTTTCCTCAAAAGTGTTGATGATTTTAAAAATATACATTTAATTTTCTAAAGTCCAATGAAATTTTTTTATGGATAAATTAATTATTAATAAATTTTAGTTTTAATTAATTTGATTTTTGAAAAATTAAGAAACCTTTTTTAAAATTATTTCTGAATTTATATGGATAATAAACAAATTTTATTTTTAAAGATAAAATATCATTCTCGATAATAATCAGTTTTTAAAATAATTGTTGATAAAAATTAAATTCTTATTCAATTGTTATTTAACGAAGTACTTTATATAAATAATCTTTACATTTGTGATAATAACAATTACTTTATTATTACCTTTTATTAAAAGTCTTTTTCCAATTTTTACAAGATTTGCTGATAACCATTATGTAATGAATTATATCGCCAAGAGAAAAAAAATACAAACATTGATAATATTGATAGTACAATAATATTATTAGCAGATCATGAAATTGTAACACTAAATAATAAATTAAATTAAATTTTCAAATATTTATTTTATTAATTTTATCATTTAATTACCTATATTTATAATAATCAATAATAAATAACAAATAATAAATAGATGTACAAAAAATATCTTAAAATTTTCATTTATTTTAAGATCACCAATTTTAAATTAACAGATCCCTAAAATTTGTTACAAAAAATAATTTTATCCGAATTATTATTTTATTAACAAAGATATTCAAATTTACCATCGGTAAGACAAATCCATCATTATAATCAGTGTGTTCTCCGATTAAATTAACGCGTCCAGGAGCGCAGACGCAAATATTTGCATTTTCTCCAAACTCTTCGGTGAAACTTTGTAAAGCTTTAACGCGCACATCATTCAAACTCGGCAAAATAGTAGCCATTTGACAAACTTTTTTCTTATAATATAATTCTTAAATATTTGAAAAATAAATATTTCCCTGAATTGGCTTTATTTATTAATCTTTTTTCTATCTCTGCGTTTCTTGACAAATCAGGCAAATGACTGAAGACTCAACGGAAGATTTATTCATTTAATTTCAAGACCGGCACAACACTTCGTTCAAAACACTACAGAAAGTCAGATACCGAGCACATTTTTTTTTCTTTTTATCGTTCCGAACAGGCGCGTATTCACTCAAGGTTCTTATTTTATCTGAGAATAAATTTTAATCAACCTGATTTTTAATCTAGAAGAGAATTAAAAAAAAATTTATAATATTAAAATTAAGTGATATAATGTATTTATTATTATTTGCTTTTTATTATAATATTATTTCAAAACATTATTGTTAAAACAAAAATAAAATGTTACAATAAATAGCTTAAAAAATCGTTTTTTAAACATTTACAACAACTTTTTAAATATTTAAATTTTTTAAAATTCTTTATTTCATTAAGTTAAATTTTAAGAAAATACAATTATCTTCTAAATTGTGAAACTTGTGAAAAATCTGCATTACCGACCCGATTAGATATTCTATAATTTGACAACCAGTCTACATCCGTTCTATTTAAGATTCAAGTTAACCAAAACATGTTTGCTGCTACAAACGAAACAAAAATTCTTCACGACTGATCGAAAATTAAAAAAATCAAGTTGTAAAACATTCAGAAATGTGTAATGTCCGTCTCGGATCCTCTTATAAAAGAATTAAAAGGTATTTTCTCTCAAATACGTCATAAAAATAATTCTTCTGAGGTTATAGAGTACAAATTTCAAATGTTTTTTGCAATAATATTGATATAACTAACTTGTTTGGTTTTTGAAAAAATTTCAATTTTCACGCTTTCCTCTGCAAAAGCAAAGAGTAAATAAAATTTACGTGAAACTCGTAAAATGAAGTGAAATAATAGGGAAGCTTTCTATATTTTACTTCTCTAGGCTTATTGATTTTTTACAAGCACCGGCATATAGAGAATTCGTATTTTAATTAGTTGAAATTCCCGCCAGGAATTTAAAAGTCGTAAAATTGTTTAACTGAATATTAAATTAAAAAATATGATAAATAATAAAGTTTTATAGAAACAGGGTAATTTTTTATGTTTTGTCGGATATTTTAAATTCGGCATTTTTAATTTTGTAAATTTGATGTTAAATTCGAATTTAACTTATTCAAAAACCTACGAGGATCAATTTCCAAGAAAATCTCATCGATTTCTGTCAAAACGTCCACCATGTTGAATCCGCCATTTTGAATTTTAAGAATTTGATACCGAATTCGAATGTAAATATTACCAAAACTTCGCATTATTATTTTTTCAATCAAATCCAACCGATTTTTTAAAAAACGTTCGCCATTTTGGATCCACCATTTTTAATTTTGAAAATTTGATACCTTTCAATTTAAATATTTCTTTAACCTCCAAATATCAGATTTCAAGAAAATTCCACCGATTTTTTAAAAATCTCCACCATATTAGATCCACCATTTTGAATTTAGAAATTTAGTAACAAAATTTCCAGAACTTCGGCCATTTTTAATTTTGAAGATTTAAAATCAAATTCAGATTTAAATACCTCCAAAACCTCAAATTATTAAGTTTTAATCAATCCGATCGATTTTTGATAAATACGTCCACCATTTTGGATCCACCATTTTGAATTTTAAAAATGTATTCCTAAGAAGCCTTTCCAAAACCTCAGAGTATTGAGTTTTAATCAAATTTTGAAAATACGTCCGCCATATTGGATCCGACATTATGAATTTTAAAAATTTCATATCAAATTTGAATATAAATATCTTCAAAAGTTTAAACTATATGAAATTCCAATCAAATCCGATCTATTTTTGAAAAGTCATCCGCCATTTTTAATTTTAAAAATTCGATACCAAATTCGAATTTATGTACCCAAAAAAAACCCTAGTAACTTTTAAAAAACTCGACTATAAAGTTTTTAAAAAATTATCTCGCATTTTGGATCTGTTATTTTGATTTTCATTTCTTTTGTTATATATTAATGTATTTTTTTTACTAATTTTTTTTTTAGGATGGACTCTCAAGTTAGCCAAGCATGGAGCAGACATAACAGACGAAAATGATGATTTGTCATTATTTTGCAAAACTCTTGAATCTTGTTTTCAAAAAGGAGTTTTATCCCGTTTGAATTCTTTTGGATTCCACAAATTGCCAGAAGCTTGGTACTGGATGGAAGAAATTGCAGAAAAAGGCGAAAGGTTTGTAGCAAATCACTTCTTAATTAGGTATGGTACAGACAGTCTGAAACAAAAGTTAGTCCAAATGCATTATTTTGATTTTTGAAATCAAAAACTCATATTTTAATGTAATATTTTTCAGTAGAATTATTTTTCACAAAATGAGTAATTCAAACTTTCAATTTGATAAAAATTAAAAAAAAAATTTGCCGTTTATAGAAACTTTGTTTAATTTGAGGTTAGAATTTCTAAACGGCAATTTTTTTTTAATTCTTTTCAAATTGAAAGTTTTAATTACTAATTTTGTGAAAAATAAATTCAACTGAAAAATATTGTATTAAAATATGAGTTTTTTATTTCAAAAATATGCATTTGGGCTAACTTTTTTTCCGATTATATGTACCATTTCTCGTTAAATATATCCTTATTTTCAACTTTAATTTGACTAAAAAATTCAGTAAAAATAAATTTTTAATAGCAAAAAATATTTCTGTTTTTTTTTAAGCCTGAAATTATATAAGCTCAAGTGAATGTGCTTTTTTAAATAAAGGAAATTCCCGATTAACTCCGATTCAAATCATTTTAATTTTTCAAGTGTTTTTTATTTTTTAGAAATATGTTCAACAAAAATTTAATATACTTATTTGTTCAATTTTAAAAAGTATTATCAAATCTAGTAGCTCAATTAATTAAAAATTCCAAATTTTGTGTAAAATATGACAATCTAACCTCAAAATTTCAAAACCGATTCATAATTGTCGAATAACCGATTCAATAAGTTTTGTACTAATACGCAATCACTTATTAAAAATAACTCCGATTCAAAACTATTCAGAATGTCAATAATTAATATCTGCTTTCTTAAAAACTCCTAATCGCTAGAAGTTTTATTCAATAAATTTTTTTTTAATACATTGACATTAAATTAAACATTTTAAAAATATAATAATTTCAGCTCTCTTTTGTCGTTTACATCAGCTTTGGAAAATGTTAGAGAAAACTTAAAGGTACAAAGCCCCGTGGGTCGATTAAGATTATTGATACGAACCTGTTTATCTCGAAGGTGCCTGCATGTTCCAGTGCAATATATTGTAAGTCACGAAGAAAAATTTGCTTTTTTCGATATTATGATATTTTTAAACGAGATTTTACTTTTCTTGGTTGCAGATAAGAACCTCTTCTTTATCACCTCTGGAATATTACTCGAATAGTAGTATTCTAGGAGATGAAATTCTAGCTGAAATTTTCCTCTCTGTTCTATTGCAAATTAGCAAAATTTACTTTAGGTTGAATCTCAGAAATGCCAGTTTTCTTGACGACACTTGGTTTCTAGCAGAATGCTTTTTAGCCGAATTTGTGCCTTGCAAATCCTTAGGAATGTCCGTTTGGTAATAATAATTTTTCACAATTTTGAAATTTTTTTTTCCAACACTGATATTTTCAATTAATTTTTCCAAGTGAAAAATAATAAATATTTTCTTTTCAGTTTCACAAAAGGACGAGCCCTCATTTTTAAAATAGAAGAAAATTCCGTTGCCGCCGAAAATGTAAGAAAATATAGAATCCAAAAAATAAAAAAAATTATTAATAAATAATTAAAAGGTTATATTTGAAATACGCATTCAATTGAAATATATATGAAGAAGTATTTAATTTTTCAACACTTTGGAAGATTATTGAATTTTTATTTATTATTATTTTACCAAGTGACAAATTCTTATAATTATTTTTAATTATTTAAATTATTATAAAGTAATCGAAAAAATTATTTATTCAGTTTATACCTACCGATTTATAATAAAATGATTTCAATTGATTAGGAAGAATTAGAAATTGGAGACGTTCTTGATGAAATAAATGGAAGTGTCATTAATTCAAATACTAGAGGAAAATTGAGAAAAATAATGAAAAATTCTTCTACTCGTCCATTATCGTTACATATCGTGAAGGTATTTTAATTTATTTAACTTCTCTATTTTCTTATCTATTTTTTATCAACAATTTTGATGAGCTCTAGATAATTTTTTTTTCATTTGTTTATTTGTTGCTTTAACAAAAGCACTTATTTTTTGTTTTTATGTCTATTTTTTCTTAATTATTTTTTTTTTTACTAAAAATATAAAATTTTTCAATTTTTTTCAGCATCGAAAGAAAAATTCAAGCGAAATTTATCCGCCTATTGTGGAATTGATAAAAAGGTGCGGAATCGATAAAATGAGAAATTTATTAAAATCGACCCCAGCAAAATCTCTGCTTTCTCCTGAGGAAATATCAAAATCTAAAAAAATCGTAAATAAAGTTCCAAATTCTGGATTTTTCGTTAAATATTGCGGCTCAATTTCTACGGGAATGGAGGGCGATGTGAAACAAATCGAAAAAGCAATTTGGAACTTATTGCACACCGGGAAAAAAAAATTAATTCCCGTAAAATTTGAATGCCTTGAAATTGGAATTAAAGTCACTCTAGATTCTGAAGACACAGTGAGTTTTTACATCAAAATTATTTATAAAAAAAAAAAAAAAAGAAGAAGAAGAACTTTATCTTAAATATAAAATGCACAAATTTATATCCTAAAATCTAAAAACAAAGGTATTTTAAAACTTTAATTTTTCATTGAACTTACAGGTAATATTTCAACAAAGTTATATGGAAATTTCTTCTTGTGGTCGAACAACTAATATTCCTAATTATTTCGCTTTTATAGCAGGGTAAATATTTCTAAAAATTTAGTTTAAATAAATATCGTAAATTTTGCTAAAGAATTATTTAAATAAATAAAAAAAATATTTATCTAAATAAAAAATTTTATAAACATGTCAATTTTAAAATTTTTTTTTTAACTTTTTCAGAGAAACAAATTGCAGTGTAGCAACCAAATTTGACGCCCACATCTTTTTCCACCAAAAACTGGACGAGGTGCAAACAATACTTCAAAGTCTTGGCCAAGGATTTCAACGAACGCATTTTGCGGTTTAGAAAATGAAAAAAAAATAGTCCCATTTTCAAATATCAAAGAAACATATAAAAAATTTTAGATGTATTTTACTGAATAATTTAGAAAAATGTACAAAATCATATCACAATATATTGAAAATCGTCCAATTTTATCAAAATTGTTGTAATTAAATTATATAGATGTTTTTCGGATAAAATTCCTAACATGTTCTTTAGTTGTAAATAAAAAATTACGAAGAAAAACAAATTAATTTTTTCCAATCCAATTAGCTATTTAAGGTGATAAAACGTTAGACGTAACAAACTTTTTAATTTTTGAATTTTAAAAAATTATTATTTTCGCGCTATTATTTAATCGATGCGGCGATATCAGTCACGTGACATGTACGATCTGATAAAAATTTGAAAATAGAATTAAAGAATCCAACTTCTTTCGATGTTTTTGGCTTTAGAAGTTTATGAATTATAATATTTTAGAATGTTACGTATCTAAATTTCTATTATTACAGTTGATTTGTAATCACCTTAATAAAATAATTAGAAATAAATCGTTAGCTTTTTAAAGACCAAAAGCGCAATTTTCAAATTTGACAGATGAGTAAAATCGGGTAAAAACCACGAATAATCTCGGTATAGACCGTTTATACGGTTTATACATAAACGTACTTTTATTATATAAAGAACTAAACACACAAATAATAATATCCACTTACAAAAAACTCGTTTTTCAAATTTAAATTCCATTCCAAATATTAAAAACTGCCAACTTCAACACGTTCAACCTCCTTTTACCAGAAAAACATAACCTCTAAAATCCAAATCAATTATTTCCATTATTCATTTGCAATTCACATAAACAACTCTAGAAATCTTCAGAAAACAATCATAAAAAAGTTATTTAAGGCAAAAATTTAATAAAATACGTTTCTTAAGACATAACAGAGGTTTAATTTTGGTAAAGAAACAAAAAAAGGACGATTGACGATTGTGCGGGGCGCAAAAGGTGCTAACAAAAAATTGCGGGTCGATGATCCGACCGGAAGATCGATCGTTTGAAAAGAAGAAATCGGTCGTCTGGTTCGGAGTTGGATTGGGGTCGGGGTCGGGGTCGCGGTCTTGGTCGGGAATAATCGGACAATTCGCGTTTCGCGAAGTGCGCCAAGAGCTGTGCGCTGTGTCTTGTGGTCGGCCACTTGGCAGCGACGATAAGAGTATTTCGAAGTCCTTAATAAAGAAAGATGGCTACAAACGCCGTCGACGACCAATATTTCTACGAAGATGTCGTCTTCCGGGTCGACAAAAAGAGTAATGTTGAGTTTGGCATCATTATGGAAAACGACGACCAGGATATGTCCGACGACAGTTCTGCCAACGAGGAAAGTCCTAAGCGAAAAAAGGGCGAAATCCGCGTGGTCTGGCATCCTTCCGGCGTCGAGGAACTCGTCAATTCCAAAAAGGTACGTCTAAGATCTTTAAATCATTTTATTTCTTGTTGCATTGGAAAAACGACACTTTTTCCTCCCCTTTCTCGTCAATAATATCAAACGGATAATCCTCCTACGTCGTAGGAAGTTCTCATATAATATGACATTCTATTTTGATATTTCGAGAAATTTCATTCGTAAACAAAATAATGGTTTTCAGGTTCATCTTGCAGACAGAACTTTGATGCCGGGAGATGTTGTACGACGAATGATAAAAGGAAAAGATACCCAAAGGGGTTATTGTCGAGATATTGAACTCACAGCATGTGTTCAAGTCATTGGCAGTAAGCAAGTCCTTACAAATATCAAAAGCGAGGATTTAGTTCCTCTCGAGGTACGTTTTTTGAACATTCAAATTGTGAATTTTATGTATTTTATACTCTTTTTATTAACTCGAATTTTTAAATTTTGTTAACAGATTAAATTGTTATTTGACTCTTCTGGCTTTGCTTTGCTTTATTTACTATTTTTATTTTCACTTTATTTATAACTAGCAACATTAACGCAAACCTTGCAAACTAAATTAATTATATATTTAAGACAATCTTCAAAATTGTTGTTGGTCAATTAAAACTATAAATTTTTGTAAATTCAAATAATGAAAATTACGAAATTGAAGAATATATTATTTGAAAAATGACGATTATAATTGACAGTTGAAAGCAAAATTCGAAAAATGTCTACATATTTACACAATTGAAAAAAATAGATTAAAAAATTAAACAATAAATATTAAATTTAAACAAAATAGTTGAAACATTATAGGAATAACTGTTGGAAATAATTGCAAATTGAGCAACTGGATTGAAAATCAAAGAAAATAATTAAAATTGAGGAAAATAATAAAAAATAGAGGAAATAAATTGAAAATTTAAGAATTAAATTAAAGTTTGAAAAAATAGTTGATAATTGAACAAAAAATTGCAAAATGACGAAAATAATTGACAATTGAAAACAATATTCAAAAAATGGCTGTATTAATTAATACACAACCGAAAAAAATAATTAAAAAATTTAAAGAATAATTATAAAATTTTAAGATAATAATTAAAAATTGAAAAAATTGTAGGAAATAATTTAAAATTGCGGAAAATAATTAATAATTGAAGGTAATAGTTGAAAAATTAAAGAAAATATGTGAAAAATGACGAAAATAATTGTCAAGTGAAAACAAAATTTGAAAAATGACTAGATTAATAGACAACTGAAAAAAATAATTGAAAAAATTAAAAAAGAAATATTAAAATTAAAGAAAATAATTACAAATTGCAAAATTAAGAAAATTGTAGGAATAAGTGTTGGGAATAATTGCACATTTATCAACTGGATTAAAAATCAAAAATAATAATTGAAAACTGAAAAAATTATAGGAAATAATTAAAAATTGCGGAAAGTAATTAATAATTGAAGGAAATAGTCGAAAAATGACAAGAATAATTGAAATATTGAAAGATTGAAGAAAAAATTTGAGAAATGACGAAAATAATTTACAAAATTAAAAAGGAAATATTAAATTTAAAGAAAATAATTGAAAACATTAAAAAAGAAATATTAAATTTCAAGACAATAATTGCAAATTTAAAAAAAAAGAAAATTATAGGAATAAGTTTTGGGAATAATTGCACATTTAACAAGTGGATTGAAAATCGAAAAAAATAATTAAAATTGAAGAAAGCAATTAAAAATTGGAATTAAAATTTAAAGAATATACTTAAAAATTGAAAAAAAGTAATTGAAAAAAGTCGAGAATTAATTAATATAGAAGAAAACAATTGAAAACTGAAGAATGGAAATTAAAATTGAAAAATGGAATTAAAAATTAAAGAAAATAATTGAACAATTGTATTTTAAATTAAAGAAACTTAATGATAATCGAAAAAAAAATAGAAAAAAGGCGATAATTTTTTACTATTAAAGAAAATAATTGAAAATTGAAAAGTGGAATTTAAATTTAAAGAAAATAACTGAGAATTGAAGAGAATAGTTCCAGAGTTGAATAATTGAATTGAAATTTTAAAATAATTTTAATGATTGAAAAAAATAATTAAAAAAATATGAGAATTTTTGAATATTAAAATTTATTTGAAGATCTATAAAAATAATTAAAAATTAAAGAAAATATTTGAGAATTGAAGAAAATAATTAAAAATTGAAGAAATAAATTGAAAATTAGAGATTTAAATGGGAATTTTAAGAAAATAATTGATAATTAAAAGAGAAATTACAATATGACGTAAATAATTAAATATTGACGAAAATAATTAAATTTAAAAAAAAAAAAATTAACAATTAAAAAGAAATTCAAAAAATGGCTAGAATAATGCACAACCGAACAATATAATTTAAAAAATCAGGCAAGTACGAGTTACACTCGTACCAAGTCGAAGGGTTCCGTACCTCTCTAATTTTTTTTAAATATATGAGGTAGAGATTTAAAAATATCCACCAGGAAACCATTTTTAAAAATAATTTTTATTATACACTAAATAAAATTTTATTGTTACAAATTTTTAGTCAAAACTTTTGAAGCTGGGGATCAGGGTCATTTTTTAATTCACCAATTATTATTCAAACTTTTTTTTTAAAAAACACGAATTTTGGATAGTTAATTCTATAAAGAAGAACATTAACAAACTTCTATATAATTTTCCAGTAATCTACACATAAATCGACATACATTAGCAAATTTCATCATCCTAGGTCAAATAGTTTGGAAGATTAGGGGGGGACATGGTCATTTTTTTGAATTTTTTTCAAAAAATCGTACTTTTTGGCTAGTAAACACTATGAAGACAGTCTTTACGAAAGTTCTCTATAATTTTCCTGTAATCTACACGTAAATCTACATATGTGTACCAAATTTCAGCATCCTAGGTCAAATAGTTTGGAAGATTGGGGGGGGGGCATGGTCATTTTTTCCAATTTTTTTCAAAAAATCGTACTTTTTGGCTAGTAAACACTATGAAGACAGTCTTTACGAAAGTTCTCTATAATTTTCCTGTAATCTACACGTAAATCTACATATGTGTACAAAATTTCAGCATCCTAAGTCAAATAGTTTGGAAGATTAGGGGGGGGGGGGGGACATAGTCATTTTTTTTAATTTTAGGGCAAAAAAAGTAGTTTTTGCTGGATTTCGGCATGTTCATGAGCTCGAATCGCGTTTTCCATATCATTTTCGTAAATCCAAGGTGAAATTACATATTTGGACCAAATTAGAAGAGTTTAGCTCATATAGTTTAGAAGTTAGAGGGGGTGCGAAAACGGACACACATAGTGATTTTAATAGGGTTCCGTTTTACGGTACGGAACCCTAAAAATGAAAGAATAATTATAAAATTTTCAGATAATACTTGAAAATTGCGGAAAATAATTAATAATTGAAGGAAATAGTTAAAAAATTACGAGAATAATTAAAAGATTGAAGAAAATATGTGAGAAATGACGAAAATAATTTACAAAATTAAAAAAAAAATTAAATTTTAAGAAAATCATTGAGAATTGAAAAATTAAAAAAATTATAGTAATAAGTGTTGGGAATATTTAAAATTAAAGAAACATAATAATAATCGAAAAAAGTAATAGAAATAAGGCGATTGTTTTTTAATATTAAAGAAAATAATTGAAAATGGAAAAGTGGAATTTAAATTTAAAGAAAATAACTAAGAATTGAAGAGAATAGTTCCAGAGTTGAATAATTGAATTGAAAATTTAAAACAATTTTTATGAGTGAAAAAATAATTAAAAAGATCAGAGAATTATTGAATATTGAGGAACGAATTGAAAATAAAAAAATTAATTAAAAAATGTAGAAATAATTTGGAAATTAGAGAATTAAATGAAAATTTCAAGAAAATAATCGATAATTAAAAGAAAAATTACAATATGACAAAAATAATGAAATATTGACAAAAATAATTAACTATTAAAAAAAATAATTAACAATTGAAAAAAAATTCGAAAAATGTTTGGAGTAATCGGCATTTGAACAAAATTTTTTTTTTTTTGTAATTAATGAATAATCATATAATTGAAGGAAAATAATAAATTGTCAATTGAAATCTGATGGAAATTATGGAAAAAATTGTGGAAAATAAATGAAAATTAAAGAATTGTATTGGAATTTCAAGAAAATAATTGATAAATGTGAAAATGCGATAACTATTGAAAATTGAATAAAATAATTAAAAAACTAAGAATGCAATTGAAAATTGAAGAAAATAATTGAAAATTTAAGAAAATAATTAAAAAATAAAAAAATAAATTGGAGATTAAAGAATTAAATTGAAATTTTAAGGTAATAGTTGATTATTGAAAGAAAAATTACATAATGACTAAAATAATGAAATATTATAGAAAATAATTGAGAAATGATTGATCAAAATTTAGATAATTAAATCATAAACCAATAAAAATTTAAAAGTTTTGATTAGAAGATGCAGTAATTTATTGATATAATTGTAAAACAAAGATTAGTTTCATTAAAATAAGTATAAATTAAAACTTTTATTTATCAATTCATATTGAAATTTAGTTGAAACTTCAATAAATTAAAACTTAAATAATAATTATCTCCATGATTAACTATTAATTTAGATTTCCATCAGTAAATAATTATTTCGAAATTTCAAAGGTCTCAATTCCCAATAATCTAAAAATCAATCAATTTAAACTTCTTCGCATGAACATTTTAAATAATTTTTGTATTGACAGAATTAAATTTTAATTCTCTAAAATTTTAGTGTATCGAAATCTCAGTTCAATATTTTAGAGTAAACTGTATTTTTTATTAATCTTCTTTTCTGTACAAATCTTTTCTTTTCATCAAAATAGAATCTAATTTTAATTGATCTCTTTTATCTAATTTTTAATTGTGAATTAAATAATTTTAATAATAATTTCCTCGTGCAATAAAAAAGAAGCATTTTGAGATCTGGGATACAACATTTATTTAAAGAAATTTAATTTATAATTTTTTTTTAATAAAAATAACGTTGGAAGTTTTAAAACAAAAAAAATTTAATCATTATGAAATGAAAAAGTTATTTTAAAAAGATGTTTGATACACTTATAAAATATTTAAAAATGGTGCTTGCTTTCTTTTCAATGATATAATAATTGATGATATTTCCTTACTTATTATTATTATATTACTTATTTTTCTACTTTTATTATAGAAGGCAATTAATATTAGATACATAAAATTAAAACTCACACGATTTATAAATATGATTTTAAAACCAAAAAATATCTACCCTATAGATTTTTGTTGCTGCTTTATTTTTATCCCTGATTCTTATTTTCTAAATAATCATTTGATTTCCTAATATCAATTGTTAGTTGTCAAATCTTATTCCTTGGATTTTCTTACGAATTCTATAAGCAAATAATCGAAATACCACTTATTGTCTCAGAATCTTTAAAACAGTTTCTTCTCGTGTCTCAAAATTCCTAAAGAACGGGTATTAAACTAGAAATATTTTTCCAGGAATTCGCAACAGATATAGCAGTATGCATGGATTCTTGGGTAGGAGGAATCAGAATTGTTCATTTCAAATTATGGCTGGCCACACCCGATGGATCTCGGTGTGTTATTAATGAAATGGATGCTCGAGGTTTGGAGAATTTTGAAGAAAAGCGAGACAATGTAAGTACATTTTAATGGTGAATTGTATTTTATTTACGAATTCAAGAATTTAAAATTTGTTTTAAGTACGATCGGAAATAATTTTTAAAAAATAAATTTTACTTTATAGGAAAACGACTTCCCTCACTCCTCGGAATTCTATCCCGGACAAAGTCTATGGGGACCTGTTCATTGTCTAGAGGACGCGCAATGGATTCAGTGCACTAAAGAAATGAAAGCAAAGCGTAAATCCAAGCCACAGAAAATTACGAAAGTAATTGTGGAAAAAGTAGAAACGGATTGGGTCGGAGTTCATTGGCAATGTAGAGCATATTCAAAAGATGGTGCATGGGCGGATCAAACTCAACCTAAATTTGTGGTCGAAGGAGAGGATCTCAAAAAACTAAAATTATTAAATGTCTTCGAACCCTCGACACTTCAAGTTGGCGATCGCAATTTTTATGTGATCAAAGGCAACGAGAATGTCATAACTCGGGAACAGTGGAGGAGGCAGCAGAAAGAAAATTTCCAAGTTCCTAAACACAGTCCAAGAAAAACACGCTCCAGTGCTGCAAAATGTTTGGAGGATAAAGCCAAGGAAAAAGAAAGAGACAAAGAAAAAGATAAAAGTGAAAATCCAGCTTCTGATGTCAATGCTCAAAATCAGAGACGGGAAATAAATGCTCAAAGTAATGTGAATTCGGTTTCTAATGTTTTAATGCCACCGCCACAAAATCAGAATACGGAAAGTTCTGATGATTGGGACACTGAAGATACAGGTTCGCTGAGTGACACTACCTCGGTAAGATTCTTGAATGTTTATTAAAAGAGGAGCACTTTTTTAAAAGTTGATAAATCCATTTTCCAAAAAAAGTAGAGATAATCACAAATTTATATTAAAAATCTTATAAATCGAACTGTAACAGTTAAATTTAAGAAAAAAAAACTAATAAGCAAAGAATTTCCATTTAAAAAAAAACCTAGACTTAACCAAGATGATTTAAAATTTTATTTTTTTTCCTTAAAATTACAAAAACATTTGAATTCCCTAATTATTATAAACTTTAAGTAAAAATAAATTGCCTTAAGTACAAAAAAATTATTATATAAATAATTTCGTATATTTTTTCTACTTTATAATTAATTCTAGGAGTTAGGTGCGAAACTGCATTTGTTTAATTTTCTCGAAATAACAAAATGTGGATTTATCAACTTTTGAATAAGTGCTCCTTAAATTGTTAAAAAAATAGTTTCTAAATCACTTTAGAAGAGTTTACTTATCAATACGGTAAAATGTATACAATGAAAGAATGGATTTTTTCTCTTATTTAATTATTGTTGATAAGTAAATGGTTTTTAATCACTTGTAAATTGTTAGTAATTTGCGACAGGTGTGAAAATTTTATGACAACATTCAGTAGATTATAGATTTAATTAAATTATCAAAAATAGAAATTATTGAAAGTATAGTAATTAGAAGCACAAATTAGATATTTGGATAAGCATATTTTTTCAATTAAAGCTCATATTTAAACAGAATTTATGTTACTTTAACATTGAAACAAAATTTTGTCCCTGGCAAATCATCAAGTTGGAATATTGTCAATTATTTGATGAATGTAAATTAAGTATCTTATAAACTAAACGTTTGAAAAGAAATTTGTTGGGAAATTAATAGAATTTATGTAATTTAAATATAAATTTTTAACAATTGCAATTTAACAATTTGCAAAAAGAAATCGGAAATTTGATCTTTAAATGTAAAAAATAAACCATAGATTTAGATTAAATTAATTATTATCAGATTATATTTTGTTGTTGCAAATTAATAAATAGAAAGAAATTTCATAGAATAAATTAGATTTTCTTCCTAAGTTGAAAATAGAAATTTTTGTTGTGCATTACAAAAAGTTAGAATCATTATTTTAAACAGTTTTTTGAACAATATTTATTTAAACTTTTATGCAAACTTTAATTATTCCATACTTCTATTTATGAGAACTCCTTATTTTAACAATTTTTTCAAACCATACAAATTACAATTAAAAACAAATCTTTCTTCGAAATTTCTATCAATGTAAATTTTACTTTTTCCAAATTAAAAAATTTCAAACTTGTATCGATTCAAATTTAAATTATTTTATACTTCAATTAATCAAAATTACAATATTGCTAATGTTTCATGATTTATAACTCATTTTTATATTAATTCCTAATGATCGGAACAAAAATTACCTTAATCTTTTACATTTACAAATTAAAAAATTTAAACTTGATTTTATTAATACTTGGTTCAAATTTTAATCAATTTATGTTTAAATTATTATAAACCTTTAATAGTTTACAATTTTAATAATTCATATTTAAATTAGGAATTTCAAACTCCAACCAAAATATAAAAAACTTCAAATTATAAAAAATTTGCATTGTAGGTATCAAAACTTCAATTACATTTAAACTATTACAATTTTGACTCAAATTTATATCAATAAAAATTAGAATTAATGGAACTTGAAATTAAAACTTGGAAAGACATTTTTTTTAATTTACGTATAGAAATTTGGAAATTTCTAATCGATTCAAACTTCAATTTTATGATCTTAATTTACAAAAATCTAAAAATATCAATCAATTGAAACTTCTAAGCATAAACTTGATATTCTTTTTTAATTATTCTTTTATAGTTATTCTTTTTTAATTTTTAAAATTTAAAAAAAAAAGTTAAATAAATATATAAACTTTAAATATTTTATGTAGTTATTTAACCAAGCAATAAAAATAAGCATTCTGAGATAAAAAGTACAATATTTATTTGAAGAAATGTAATTTGATACGTATTTTTATTTAAAATAGTACAAGAAAGTTTAAAATTTAAAAAAAAAAAAAAACAAGAAAAGAACATTATTAAAAGAGGAATAAATTATAAAAAAAGGCATTTAAAAGCCTTAAGAAATATTTGAAAACAATACCGGCTTTTAAAAATAATTAAAACCTCGAAGTATTATTATATAAATTATACATATAAATTATAATATTTATAAAATATTCATTAATTTAGATATTATGTTTAAAGTATTTTTTAAATCTTTATTAAACAAGAAAACATCTATAGTGCCAAATTTTAGGTGTGGACAGAATGAAAGAATGAATGAACGAATTAAGTTTGCCATTATTATTATTATTAATTGATTCATTTTATTTACCAGAAAAAATCACTTAAACTTTTCTTTTTACAGATTTCTAGCGGATGCTCCAGTATGTCATCAATGGGCAAGAAGAAAAAGGGCCCAGCTCTAATGACAAAAGTACTCAAAAAAAAGAAACTTTGTAAAGCTCGAAAAAAAGTGCCTCCTCCGCCTTTGATAGCTGGCACTAAAATTGTAGTAGAAACTTTATCCACAAATACTAAAGCGAACGTTGTCTGGCAAGATGGAACAGTAGAACTCGGTATAATTTTTTGCCTCTTCATATTTTATTTCAATATATTTATTATTTTACTATGTAGATTTTTGGGAATCAATTTAATTATTATTTATAGGAATCCCTTCAACGCAATTGTATCCAATTCATCATTTGGATGATAAAGAATTCTTTCCTGGTGATTTTGTCGTTGATCAGAAGGAAGAATCAAGAATGTACGGGGTCGTTCAAAGTGTCGATCATCAGGGACGAACTGCAAAAATTGAATGGTTTAGAACCTACACTTCTAGTCAAAGTCCACAGTAAGTATAAATATATGATTATTTTAATTATAAATAAATTATCCAGGGCTCGAACTAGGTCCATAAATCTCGTAAAAGTCCGTAAATTTAATTGTAATCCGTAAAGTCCGTTATTTGTTTAGAAAAATATGAAAAGTCGGTAAATTCTGCCTTATTTATAAAAATGTAGATTTTAAATAATCTAGAATTATTTGATGAATTTATCTATTTAGAAGATTTCCATTTATAACATTGTGAGTAAGTAAAATTAAACTTTAATTATTAATTAAATATTTGGATAATTCGATTTTCAAATTAATCTATCAATAATATTTTCCCAGACCTAACGACTAAATGATCATTATGTTAATTTAATCGTTGTATAAATGATTTTTTATGATATCTAAAATTTAAGTAATATGTATTATTATAAGTTGAAATTATCACTCAGCAATAAGTTTTAATAAGATATTAGAAGAAATCAATCTCTCTGAGTCAACTCTCTAAATTTAAATCAGTGAAAAGTCACTGGTGAATCAGCGCGAAATGAGCCACTGATTTCAATCAGTGAGATTTTGACTGAGAATCAATCAAACTTAACTGATTCTCAGTCAAATGTCTTACTGATTGATTCAGTAACACCACTGATTCAATCAGTTACATTTTGACTGAGAATCAGTGAAATTCCATTGAAATTTTCACTGATTCAAATCAGTGGCTCATTTCGCGCTGATTCACCAGTGACTTTTCACTGATTTAAATTTAGAGAGAAGTCATTGTCATTTTATTTAAAAAATAACGTTTCAACAGTTACACTGTCCTCATCAGAAACTAAAATATTATTATATTACAAATTAAAAACAATTATATAAATAAATAAACACAAAACAATACAAAAATAAATGTATAGTTACCGATAAAATACCAACTCTCTTTTTATGATTTCAACCAGTTATATTTCATTTAAAATAAGTTGAAAACGGCTGAATTGTCAGTGACTTTTACCTGATTGATCAATAGAAAATAATTCACATTTCAATTTAATTCTTTAAGTTTCAAATAATTTCCTCCATTTTTAATTATTTTCTTCAATTCTCAATTATTTGTTTTAAATTTCAATACAATTCTTTAATTAGGTATCTTCAATTTTCATTTATTTTCTACAATTTTTTCTATAATTTTCTTTAGTTTTTAATTGACAACTTAATATTCTCCTTTAATTTTAGAATTATTCTTTAATTTTTTCATTAATTTTGTTCTATTATCGATTATTCTCTCCATTTTTCGAACTCTTTTTACTTTTTTTTCAATTGTCAAGTATTATTCTTAATGATTAATTAGTTTACTCATTTAGTAATTTATCTTTTAATTATCAATTATTTTCTTACAATTTCAATTTAAATCTTTAATCTTCAATTTATTTCTTCAATTATTATTTTCGTCATTTTTCAATTATTTCTTTCAATTATTCATTATTTTCCACAATTTATTCAATTATTCCCTTATAATTGTAAAATTATTCTTTAATTTTTACAATTTCTTTGTTTTGTTGTCTATTTATCTAGTCAATTTTCGAATTTTGCTTTCATTTGTCTATTATTTTCATAATTTTTCAGATATATTCTTCAATTTTTCAATTATTTCTTTCAACTATAAAATTTTTTCCGCAATTTTCAATTATTTTCTACAAATTTTTTAATTTACAATTATTTTTCTTAAATTTTATATTTTTCTTTAATTTTTAAAATTATTTTATTCTGTTGGCGTTTATTCTCGACAGTTTTCTAATTTTTTTTTTGTCAATTATTTTCTCAAAATTTTCATTCATTCCTTAATCTTTAATTTAATTCTTCAATTTTTAATTATTTTATTCAATATTCAGTAATTCTCACCTTTTTTTAGTTATCAATTATTTTTTTTAAATTTGAATTTAATTCTTAAATTTTCAATTTATTTCTTCATTTTTTTATTATTTTCTTCAAATTTTAATACCATTCTTCATTTTTCAATTATTTTCTTCTATATTACATAATTCTTAGCTTTTTTAGATACTTTTTAAAATTTTTAATTATATTCTTTAAATTTCAATTTCATTCTTTAATTTTCAATTTTTTTCGATTTTCAATCCAGTTGTTTAATTTGTAATTACTTCCAACAATTATTCCTATAAATTTCTTAATTTAATACTTTTTCAATTATTTTTTTCTGTTTTCCATTAATCTAATCATTTTTCAAATTTTGTTTTTAATTGTCAATTTTCTTTGTCATTTTTCAAATTTTTTCTTCAATTTTTCAATTTTTTTTTTACAATTATTGATAATTTTCTCCAATCTTAAATTGTTTTCCGAAATTTTTCAATTATTTCCTAAAGTTTTGTCAATTTTCCGTTATTCTCTTAAAATTTTATAATTATTCTTTGATTTTTTCAATTTTTTTGTTCGGTTGTGTACTAATTTAGCCATTTTTTGAATTTGGTTTTCATTTGTACATTATTTTCGTCATTTTTCAATTATTTCTTTCAATTATTCATTATTCTCGTAATTTTAATTATTTATTGCATTTGCAAAAATTTATGGTTTTAAATGACCAACAACAGTGCAAAGTTTCTTAATGTTGCTACTTATTTTATATTTGATCATAGAATTTGATGAAACATGGTCTGGAAAAGCTGTAAGTCATGAAATTTTGAAATTTTGAAAACGTAGCAACCCTGGGTGTTAAAAATACTGGTTCGAGCCCTGTAATTATCAAAAACTTGATTATTAGTTCTCCATCCAGTTTTAAGAGAAACTCGGTACCGGATTTAATATGAAACTAAAATTTGTTTTCTTCTTTTAAAGGCCGACATTCTTGGAAGAAAGTGAAGTGAGTGTCTATGATCTGAAAGATCATCCGGACTTCCAATACAGACCCGGAACCCGAGTGATTCGAATAGCTAATTTTGAGGGAGAAGATGCAAATTGTACAGCGGGTCAAGTATTAGATAATTATCCGGAAGGGAGAGTTAAAGTGTGGTGGATAGACGGTCACGTTAGCATGTGTTGGCCCCAAGATCTCTACAAAGTTGGAGAATATGACAGCGATGAAGGAGAATGGGATGACGTGTCATCCGACGCATCCTGGGAAACCGAACTAGAAGACTGTTTTATTGCCGATACGGATTCAAACGAGCAGACAGAGAATATCAAACCAAAGCTAGCTGCTCACATAGAGAAAGCACGAAAGGCAATGTCTAGACTGGAAGAAATATTCACCCAAAATCCGTCTTTACAGACTACAGAAGTAATGAGAAAATTACTCGAAGTCTACAAAGATTGCAGATATATGGATAAACTGATGGGCACTTCTTTCTTTCATGAAAGTCACTTTCAAGGTTTGTTGGAAAGAGTGCGAGAACGGGGAAGAGCGAATGTAGCCCAGAGAATGGCAGATCAAGTAACAAGGCTATTTACTCATCAACCTGCTGGTTCCGAAGAAACTGATGATCAAAGTGCTCTAAACTTAACCAGCGACGTTACACAAGACGCCTCGGAAAATATTACCGTTGAAATAAACAGCGATTCAGTCGAAACTGTCAAGGATGATGAGAAAAAGAGTAAAGAGCAGGATGAAATTAATAATCTCTTCAATAACATTAATCCCAATCCCGAAGATTCCGGATTATTTTCTGCAGAAAATTCTAAAAAAGAGTCCGGATCCAGCGAGTCGAGTGGGGAATTTTTGCTCAGCGAGGATGCCAATAACGTTGATCGAACTCCAGTGATGGATGCGATTGATTCCGAGAAGGATGATGTTCAGGAATTAAAGGCTCA
This sequence comes from Ganaspis brasiliensis, assembly GCA_037103525.1. NCBI lineage: Eukaryota > Metazoa > Arthropoda > Insecta > Hymenoptera > Figitidae > Ganaspis > Ganaspis brasiliensis. The sequence continues at coordinate 2,775,367 of JAZKLR010000333.1, forward strand.
AGAGAATGTTACTTACAATCTTGGCAATTCACACGTTTGCGTGAAATTGTGCACACTAATTAAAGCCCAATTAGTCCTGGCACATGCGGAAGTTTCAAAGAGATTTGGTTTATCGAAAATGTCACTGTCGGACGCTGCGAAAAATTCCTCGCCAGCGAAAAAACCGCAGAAGGAGGAAGAGGAGGAACAGAAAGCTGTTGTGATTGAAGAGCCGTCCGAAACTTCTTTCGAAATTCCTCCGCCAGATTATGCAGAGGGTGAAGGTTTCATAATAGATGAGACAGCTCCCGATTGTCACAAGTTTAAGCTCACCATGTTTCAACCCACAGATCCCTCGAATTTCTTTAGAACTGTGGCCAAGGAACTAAAACTCTTGAAAAGCTCTCTTCCACCTGGAATTTGGGTAAAGGGTTTTGAAGACAGAATGGATCTTTACTCAGTGATGTTTCGAGGTCCTGAGAAGACTCCTTACGAAGATGGACTCTTCTTATTTGACTTTCAATTATCCGCTGATTATCCAACAGCGCCGCCATTGTGCCATTATATTTCCTATTGCAGTGATAGGCTAAATCCGAATCTGTACGAGGATGGAAAAGTTTGTATTAGTTTATTGGGAACTTGGGCTGGTCGAGGGACAGAAGTCTGGACAAGTTCTTCGACTCTTCTCCAGGTGATCGTCTCAATACAGGGTCTTATTCTTGTGGCAGAGCCCTATTTCAACGAAGCTGGCTTCGAGAAACAGAGAGGATCTCAGCAAGGACGAGAGAATTCAAGAATGTACAATGAGATGGCTGTGCTGAAATTGGTTCAAGCTCAGACCAAACTTCTGCAGCATCCTCCGCCAATTTTTAAGGAAATCATCATTCAACATTTTAAGCGACATGCTGAAAAACTTGCGGAAAGATTGGATCGCTGGATGGAGATCTCAGAACAACATAATAATCAGCATCCACTTTCTCCAGTTACTCCAACAACCTTTAAGGAAATCGCTCAAGTTGGTGAGTATTTTTAAATTTTCATCAGAAAACTACAGGTTTTTCTTTGTAATCAACTAGGTAGGTGACTAGCGACCTGCAAAGTTGACTAAAATTTAGTACTTTATGAAGAAAAAAAGGAAAATTTTTAAAAAAGATCCGGGAATTGGTAAGAAGTTCTGGGAATTTGTCAAAAATAATATTAAGTTTAAATAATTCCAAGGGATTAGGGGCGTATGATTAAGTTCTAAAATTAATTATTTAGCATATTTAATTCATAGAATTTAATTATGAAGAATCTTCTTTTAGTCGAAATTTCACATTTACAAATGTTTTTAATCGAACATAAATTAATCCTTATTTTGACCGAACGGAATTTTTATGTCGCCGAATTCATATTTAACAGAATTTTCATATTAAAGAAATTCTTTTTAACCAACTTTTTATTTAAAAGAATTCCAATTTAAACGAAATTTAATTTAGAAGAATTTTTATTTTACAGAATTTTAGGTTAAATGAACATTCTGCATTTTAAGTTTTCTATCAAATGTCAATTCGCACTAATACAATTTCGGACAAATGAAGATTCTGTCAAATGAATATTCTAGTATTTAAAAATTCGATTAATCTAAAATTCTGTAAAATTAAAAGTCTTCTAAATTAAAATTCGTTTAAATTACAGGATTGCCACAGGTCAGGGAATTCAGGGAAATCGGGGAAAAGTCAGGGAAACTGAAATGGGTCAGGGAAAAGTCAGGGATTTTCATAAAAATACTGGAAAAATGCAAAGAATCTCTAAAATAGATGAAAAATTATATTTTTCTGAAATTTACTAAGTAAAGAAATTTACTAAACAAATTTTTGGAAGTCATATTTTAAACATACTAAAAATAAATAATGTTTGCAATCTGAAAAATAATTATATTTCACAATTTATATAATAATTTACAAGTTTCTTTCTTTCATTCATTCATGCATTCATTCATTCCTTCTGTCCACACCTGAAATTTGTCACTAAATTTTTTTTTTAATTTTATATAATTCTTCCCCTTTTTAAAACTTCGCCAATTTTTATACTCATAGCAATTTTAATTCCTTCAAACCTTAATTAATTTGAGCTTGCATTGATTAAAAATTCAGTCAATTCGACACTTCAAAAATAAAATACTGAAGTGATTGTAAAATTTCTTGAATTTTTAAAAATTCTTTTCTATTATGATTCCAACTAAAATTTTCAACATGTTCATTACTTTTTTTTAGTTTACAATTAACTTCAATTTTCAATTATTTTAATTATTTTTCAATTTCTTCGTTAAGTCTTAAATTTACTTTACGAAAATTTCAATTATCTTTTTTTTTTAATTTACCATTATTTTCATCATAATGCAATTATTTTCTTCCACAGCACTTCAAATATATTTTGTATTTTTTCCAATTATTTTTTTAAATTAAAATTATTTTCTTCGTTTTCAAATTATGTATATCATCTGAAAATTATTTGTCTCAATTTTTAATTATTTTCATTATACTTCAATTAATTTTCTCAAATTTGAATTTTTAATTAATTACCTCAACTTTGAATTGCTTTCTTCAATTTTTAATAATTATTCTAGTGTTTCATTTTGCAAGTATTTTCTCCAATTTTTTTTTTTCATTATTTCTCATAATTTCTAAAATTGTTGTCCAAATTTTCAATTTATTTCTCTTATTCAATATATATTCTGGAATTCTTTTTAATTAATTTCTGAGATTTTCAACAATTTTATTGAAAACTCAATTATTTTCTTCTATTTCATAGATATTTTGTAATTTGTAATTACATATTTATGCATTATAAATGCATTTTTACATATTTGAAATAAATTTGTAATTATTTTAATTTTTCCCAGTATTTGAAGTCCAACTACATATTTTCAAATATGCAATTTTTTTAAATTTCAATTAAATTATCTTAAATTTCTTTTTCCAATTCTAATTCATTGTATAATCTAGTTTTATAGTATATATACGAAAAATTGGTTTTAAGATTTCAAAAAAGGTCAGGGAAAAAGAAAAAAATTGGTCTGGAAATCAAGGAAAAGTCAGGGAAAATTATAGTAAAATATTTATGGCAACCCTGAAATTGGAATTCTTTTAAATGAAAAGTTGGTTAAAAGGATTTCTGTAAAATGAAAATTCTTCTTAAAAATTCTGTCAGGTCAAAATTCGGATTAATTTATGTTCGATTGAAAACATATTCGAAAATGTGAAATTTTGACTAAAAGAAGATTCCTCCTAATAAAATTATATGAAATAAATATTCTAAATAATTAATTTTAGAACTTAATCATACATCCTAGTGGTTATATTTTAAACAAACCCCAAAATTAATTAAATTTCAATTTATCCAAATTTCAGGTCTGCAATTGATTTAAATCATGATTTTAATTTTAAAAAAACTTCACAATTCTCCGGATGTCTAATACTGCGTGTAAAAAATTACAAAACATAAAAAACCCAGAAGTTTGTGAATAAATCTTGAAATCATTGTGATTTTAATAAATTCCAAACGTCAATCATCTCGTATTCCAATTTATTCAAACTTTTAAACGTCAATTAATGTAAATTTAAATGCAAATTAATTATTGCACAATAATAATATTATAGGATTTTCCTTAATTTTCTTCTTCTTATGCAAATTATTTAATATTATTTTACACAGTTTTTTTTATTATAACATTCTCTAAACTTTTTATTTTTTTGATTTTCTTAATTATTTCCATATTTTTAAAAAAAAATACGCTCATTTTTTTGTAAATTTATTCAATTTTTTTTCACATCTTGTCTATTTTTTGCAAGATTTTTTGCAAACTTCTTTCATAAAATTTTTAGTTTTTGTTTTATTTTTATAAATTTATTGTTGGACTTGTTTCAAGTGTAATATTATAAAAATATTTTTGGTTTAATTTTCCTAAACTTTTTTATTTTTAAAAGGGTTTTTAAATTTCTTTTGTGGACTTTTTATTTATCTTTATAAACATTTTTTTATTTTACTTTTTGTACATTTTACATTTCTTTACAGTTTATTAGATTAAGAAAAAAAGACATTTTTTCATTTTCTACCTATTTATTTAATTTTTGTTCTTGTCTCACAATTTTTTTAGTCCTTTTTTGCACTTTAATTAATTCTTTGATTTCTTTTTATCATTTTTCTATTTCTTAGAAACATTTTTCCTTTTTTTTTTCAATGTTTATTAAATTATCTTTTTATTTATTTTTTGAATTAAAAAACATGCCCATAAATAGTTTAGGTTTTTGAAAAGAGTTTCTACGTTTTTATAATTATATATTTTTATGTCACTGATTAATTCATCTGTATAGTTTCTTTAAAATTTTTCTTTATTTATATAATAATGTACGTACATGACTTTTTTCATTTAGAAGAATTTTCTCATTTTTTTAATAGACTGCTTTTTCTATCTTTTTACGTTTTTATGTTTTATTTTTCTTTTTATAATTTTTTTGTTTGTTTTTTTACCTAATTTTCTTCATTTTGAGATCAAATTGAATTTGATATATTGTTTTGAAATTTTCTGATTTATTTGACATAATTTGTTTGAGTTTGATTGAATTTTTTATTTTTCATTATTTTTTATTAATTCGAAACATTTTTTGGAATTATTTTAACCCTCAAGTAATAACTAAAGCCAAAACAACACAAAACCAGAAATTTTTTATTAAATTAATGTTCCATGTTTAAAAAATAAACTACATACAAATAAGCATTTAAAAATGTTATATTTTCAATTTTTTTTTAAATCATTATTTTTATCATCCCTGACAAATTTCAAAAGTAAAAATTTAATTATTCTTCATAACTTATTCTTTTTTAATTATATCATTCTTGAGTAGACATTTTTACATAAATTAAAAATTTTCAACTGTTTTTCTAATTGTTGCAACTTTATCATTAATTTTTTTGTGCTTCATAATTTTGTTAATCATTCTGCAACCTTTTAATGAATTTTCTAATTTTATAAGATCATTTTCTTATTACTTAAGAATTTCACTTTTTCGAAAGTTGACAATTGTTCTTATAATTTGTTATTTTCTCGAAAATGACAAATTTTCTTTTTTATATTTAACAAATTTTTTAAAAAGTTGTCTCCTTTTTTCGGAAATTTGTCTAATTCTTGCATAATTTTAATTTTTTTTTATTTAACCATGTTTTCGTTAATTAACGCGTGATTTTCTTAATTTTTTTCTCCATTTTTCAAATTCTTTTTTTTTTTATTTTTTATTAGAAATATTGTCATTTTTTCTTATTTCTTCAAACTTGCTCATTAATTTCCTTCCTTTTTGGTGGAGATTTTAACATTTTTTTCATAAAATTTCTAATATTTTAAAATAATCTTTATGTTTTTCTTACAGATGAATCAATTCTACCTGAATTTCCACTGATACCGGCCTCTAGAGGTTTCTGCATCACTCTTAGAAAAACTCTAGCAACATTCAAGCGTGTTCTTGTTAAAGAAGGAATAGCAAAATTACCATACACTCCGGAAATCGAAGATTTTCTTGTTTTTCCTGAGGAGACTGAAAGTCCATCTCAAGTTCAATCCACAAATGTCGAGTCTGACAACAGAAGAAATGAGAATGAAGAAACTGGTTCAAATTCAAAATCAAAAATCACCGATTCTCTGTCATCGACGTGTAGTCCAACATCTATTGCAAACGAGACGAAAAAAGACACATCGGAGCGAAATTCTAGCTAGCCTCAAGGTAAATTTAAGCGCCTAGTATACAAAAATTGCGCGACAATTCGGTAATATTTCACATTAAATTATTCTAATATTATAAGTACATTTTTTGCATATTTATTGATATTTACGCGCGAACATCATTGCCGAACAATAAATTATTACCAGAAACGGAACTACAAAGAAGTATTGCTTTAAAAGAGAACGCTTTAATTATTAAATCGACTTTCTGGTAAAAAGTCGTTTATTATTTCATAGTCTAGAGTTTGAGTAACGCAAGAAGAAAAAAACAACAATACCGCGTGCATTTAGCTCAAATTGTCATTTCTATTAATTTAAAATTAATAGACGCAAAAGCAGCTGGATGCGTGGAAATGATTTTTTTTAGAATCACCCTCCCTCCTCCTCACAAATTTGCAATAGCAACGAGTATTAGGATAAATCATAAACAATAATAGTGAGTAATTATAAATGCATTTTAAAATAATTAAAAGTGTGTCTCGAGATTTGAAGTTTTGTGCTATTTCGATTACACTGAACTCGTTATGCCATCCACTATTAATATTATATGGAGAAAGAAAGAAAAGAAACCTATTCAAGTGGCTTTAGAAGTTATAGAGCGTAGAATAGAAAGATTCGTATATAGATTGACCTATCGACAAAGAGTCTAATGTTATTAATTACTCGTAGATAGATAGATAACAACAGTGATATTGACTAGAAGGCTGTATAGTTCACAATGAAATCCTCTTTATTTATTTTTTTAAAATCCTAGTTCTTTATTTCGTATTTTACTTATTTATTTTTCAGTACTCATATATTTAAATCGTTCGTTTGTACATATGTATACGCCATTAGTGTATAACTCTTTATTAAAAAAGAAATTTTATTAGTTTCGTTTCAAATATTCTTCTTTTCGATGTATTTTTTTCTCTTTAAATATTATTCGTCTTCTTTAGAGATTTTTTTTTTTTTGAAAGTAATGTTTTTCTTTTTTAAAATATACTGTCTGAAAATATTTCCCCTCTAAATATCGTCAAATTACAATCTTCAATTTTTGAAATTCTTTCTACATTTGTATTCTTGAAGCTGTCAGATTATAATTTCTACTTAAACTACTTTCCGGTTTAAATTCTCCAGCATTCCGATAAAGTAATGTTCATTTTTGTATTACTTACTTTTATTACTGTAATCACTATTAAATAAAATTATTAGCGCGATTCTTGATCGAATATTAGAAACAAGAGACAAAGTGTCAAAGAGAACACACACACTCGTTAAAAATGCTTTTTAATTATCCTGTCGTTCTCACGAAGGCGAGGCTCAGCAATTCTTTTGAAATTGAAATCGATAGAGGCATTGACAATTTTTTTTTTGATTGTCAACAAAATTTTAATTGTTTTCGTACTAACTGTCGTACCTTTGATTTGGGTGCTAAACGTTCCTAAGATTAAAAAGTGTTTTTCAAATTTTAGTAAATTGAATTGATGTAATTTAAATGTTCTTTAAAAAGTTCTTTTAAACTTCGCTTCAAAATTCATAATTTTTTTTCTTGAAAAGTGTCAATAAAAAGCAAATTTATATAATTTTAATATTATGTTTATTTAATAAAATTAAATTACAATTAAATTTACAAGCTTTTTAACAAACTTTCATTGTAAAAAAAAAAAAAAATTACAGTTTTGCCAGAAATGTCTAACTGTTGCTCAGCGTTTTAAAATAAAAATACTGTGTAGTAAAGTAGCATTTCATAATTTTGTATCTAAATTTTAGAACTCTGAACAATAATTTTTCTCTGACAAAACAAAAATAATAATAATTAACTTTGTTTTTAAGAAAATTTCCAATAAATTATAATAGTTTTAAAAAGAACTTGATTTAAGCAATTTCTTCAATACTTTTCACCAAGAAAATTATGTTTTCAGAAGCGGGTTAATTAAGAAAATTTGATCTCAATTTTACTCATAGTTTTGTGTCTATAAAAGAGCATCAGTCAGGAAGGAATTTTTTCTAAAGGCCAATCGAATGCTCGCTTATGGTGCTGATTGTTAACAAATTATAGAAAGCTAAGGATGTGTATGCAGCCATGATTGAAACTAAAGAAAGTCTGTAAATTTAAAAAAAAAAACAGAAAAAAAAAACCAGAAAACGTAGTTAATACCACAGAAAGTGCTTTAAAGTGACGATTCGTATTAAAGAAAGTGTATGTATAATATAATATAAAAAATGGTTTGTGAGGAAAAAAAAGAGAAAAAGGGATTAAAGATTGTATGAGAGATGATGAAAAATTGTATTGAGAATGAAAGCACAAGGCCAAGTCTTCGATAAAAGAACGAAGGATGTTGTGGAATGCCTTGTATATGTAAAATGCGCTAGCTATTTATATATTTAAAATATTAGGACATTTCTATAAGTCAAGTACACTGTTAAGTTCGCCAGTAAAAGATTGTTAAGAACAACTAAAAATTGTAAAACACCGAGAAAATTGTTTTTTTTAAATTGCTTTCATTTAAAAAAAAAGAGAAAAAAAAGGTCCAGCGTGTTAAATGGCTGTAATTTCGTTTTCCTTACTATGTGAATCAATAAAAAGTCATTATATTAGTTATAAATGAAGTAATGCGACACGTGCGTCTAATTGTAATTACGCAAATTGTCCTTTATGGAGAAAACGTGATATTTTTAAGAAAAAGAAAAAAAAGGCAATTCTCGACCAGAAGTTGTAAGAACAAGAAGGACGGCTCCTGAACGTTCAACCCCTGTATCTTATAATCGATCCGCATTTTTTGTTATTTAAATTTTATTTTTACTTGTATTTTTACTCACACTGTATTTTTATGCGCTTGGGTGCATTTTAAAACGTTGAGAAGTGCAATAAATGATGAAAACAGAATTATTGCAAAATTGAAGTTTCTTGATTTTAATTAATAAGTATTTTAAGTTCTATTCTATAAAATAAAAAACAGAATTTTTTTAGTTTTTATACTTTTAAGTAAAAAAATACAGGATAAAAAATGAGAACAGGAATAATAACGAGACAAAATAGGAAATCTATAATAATAGTACACAAGATTAATTCATTCTTTCATTCTGTCCACTCTGAAGTTTGTTACTTAGATTTTTTTTTTTTTCAATCAGTTACGTTTAAAAAAATGTATATTTTTAAATTAATTATAAATCGTGTTTCTAAAATAACTTTTTTATTTCTTAATAATTAAAATTTTTTGAATAAAAACTTCCAATGTTATTTTTATGAAAAAAAAAACTTCTAAATTCAATTTTTTTTAAATAAATGTTGTGTCCCAGATCTCAAAATGCTTCTTTCTTATTCTATGAGGAAATTATTATTAAACTTATTTAATTCATAATTAAACAGGAGATAAAATGTTCATGCAAAAAAGCTGTAATTGATTGATATTTAGATTATTGAAAATTGAGATCTTTGAAATTTCCAAATAAATATTATTTTCTAATAGAAATCTAAATTAAAAGTTAAGCATTGATATATTCAAGTTTTAATTTATTGAAGATTCAACTAAATTTTAATTTCAATCGATAAATAAAAGTTTTAACTTGCACTTTTTATTTTAATCAAACTAATCTTCATTTAATCATTATATCAATAAATTACTGCATCTTCTAATAAAAACTTTCTTTGATGCAAATAACAACTCATTCAAATTTTTGTTGGTTTAGGCTTTAATTATCTAAATTTTAATCAATCATTTCTGAATTATTTTTTTTTAATATTTAATTATTTTAGTCGTTTTGTAATTTTTCTTTCAATAGTCAAATATTTTTTTAAAATTACAATTTAATTGTTTAATCTTCAATTTCAATTTCTTCAATTTCTCAATTGTTTTTTCAATTTTCAATTATTTTATTATATATTTAATAATTCTCGCATTCTCACAATTATCAATTATTTTCTTGAAATTTCAATACAATTTTTCAATTTCCAATCGATTTATTCAATTTTCATTTATTTTTTAGAATTTTTTCCATAATTTACATCAGTTTTCAATTGACAATTTATTATTCTCCATTATTCGTTAATTTAAAAAAAAATTTGTTCGAATGCCGATTATACTCACCATTTTTCGAACTTTTTGTCAATTGTTAATTATTTTCTTTAATAGTTAATTATTTTTTTGTCAACCTGTAATTTTTCTTTTAATTGTCGATTATTTTCTTGAAATTTCCATTTTATTTTTTAATTTCCAATTTATTTCTTCATTTTTAATTATTTTCTTTTATTTTCAGTTAGTTTGATCAATTTTCAATTAATTTATTAATTATTATTCAATTCCTCAATGTTCAATAATTCTCGGATTTTTTCAATTATTTTTTCACTCATAAAAATTGTTTTAAAATTTCAATTCATTGAGTCTCTTTAATTTTAAATACAATAAATTGTTCAATTATATTATTCTCTTTAATTATTATTTTCATTCTTCAGTTATCAATTGTTTTCTTCTATATTCATTAATACTCGGCTTTTTTCTATTACTTCTTTAAGTATATTCTTTAAATTTCAATTCCTTCTTTCAATTTTTAATTGCTTTCTTCAATTTTCAATTATTTTTTCAATTTGCAATTATTTTCTTTAAATTTAGTATTTCTTGTTAGTTTTTTCAATTATTTTTTCAGTTGTCTATTAATCCAGTCATTTTTTGAATTTTGTTTCCAATTGACAATTATTTTTACACATTTTTTCTTTAATTTTTCAATAATTCTTATCATTTTTCAACTATTTCCTTCAATTATGAATTATTTTCCGCAATGTTCAATTATCTTCTACAATATTTTCAAATTTCAATTATCTTCAAATTTTATAATTATTCTTTGATTTTTAAATTATTTTGTTCGGTTGTGTATCAATATAGTCATTTTTTTTTTCAGCTGTCAATTATTTTCGTCCTTTTCAGAAATATTCTTTAATTTCGTAATTTTCATTATTTGAATTTGCAAAAATTTAGAGTTTTAAATGACCAACAACAATGCAAAGTTTGACGGGCGCTTAGAAGCTCGTTAATGCTGCTAGTAAATAAATAATTTGAAAGTTGTTTAAAGCGTTATTGTTTTAAATTTAAAAAAGATCATAAAGTAAGAACTAATTTGATCTTTTTTTCCAAGGGATTGTAGGTTTAGCATTTTGTAAAGCATTACTTCACTACATCCATTTTATCTCGGATGTGTCAGAAGAGATAAGAGATTAACACCTGTTATCAAAATATTTTATCAGTGTTGAATCACGCCTTTCGAAGGGAGAGTCTCCCAATTGTTACAACGGAGTGTTTTTAAATTATAAAAATCAAGTGTCAAACGTGAAAATGAAGACGAAAACTGTTTTGTTTTATCTTGCAATTGGTTTTTGTAAGTGCTTTAAAAAGATCAATATTATTTGCCAAGATTATTTAAAAATCGAAGATTAATTTCAATTTGAGAAACAATTTTTAAAAAATACGAATATATTGTATAGTGTGATTTAATTTTAAAAATTGAAATCACGATCTTCATTTTTAAACTTCTATTAAAATATGAAAACATTTTTAAATAATCTTACAATTAGTTTAATAATCAGATGAAAAACTTGGTACCTATTATTAACGTTTTAATTCTAATTAGTTTTAATGTTTTCATTTTTATTATTTGTTTTTATCAAAAATACATATGAAATTTCGTTTCTCAAATCAAAAAAGGAATTTCAAAAGTGCTTTTAGAGACACTTTAGCAAACTTTATTTAAGGAGAAGCACATTTTCTCTGACCTCAATTTTTATGTCAACAATTTTGTTTATGGGTCAAACCATTATATTTCGCACGGTCATTTTTTACTAATTTTTAAAATTAATGAAACTTAGCAAAAGTAATTTTGGAAGTATCTAGAACACGAAATCAATATTATTTTGCAAAACTTTTTATTATTTTTCGTAAAATATGAATTTAAAATGAAGAAAGTATGGAAAATTGTCACTTTTTAAGACATTTGAAAATATTTTTAAAAAACATTTAATTAGTGTTAAAAGAATAAATAAATGATCGGTATTTATTCAAAACAAGTCAATTTATTGTTTTTAACTGATTAAAGCATATAAAAATGTAAAATAATGAACAAAATATGTTTTAAAAGTTGATCTGTCAAACACCGAAATTTCGTGATTTTTAGCAATTACTTATAAACTCGTTAAATTATTAAAATGAATTAAAACTTACCTGAAAGATAGTATTTCATATAAACATTCAGATTTTCTTAGCACTTTTCTTCGTTTTAATTTGTAAACACTGAAATATTTCAATCAAAAGTGTGCACTTTATGAATTATCCCGACTTTCAAACGCGAATAATTCTTTTGGAAAAAAATAAAAAAATTCCAAACTTTGGGACTATTTAAATCATCACTAATTAAACGTATACCAAAAGTTTCGCGTTGGTCTCAAGACTAAATCAATGCGATTAAATCCTTTGAAAATTTTAACCTTTTTTGTGGTTAAAAGATATACTTGTTTATAACTTGAAGTTGGTTTATATACATTTGATTATATAAATAGTAATGTCATTTAATGTTAATATTTCTGTAAGTCAACTTCGAGTTATAAACGCAAGTATATCTTTTAACCCTTTTAACCACAAAAAAGGTTAACATTTTCAAAGGATTTAATCGCATTGATTTAGTCTTGGGACCAACGCGAAACTTTTGGTACACGTTTAATTAGTGATGATTTAAATAGTCCCAAAGTTTGGAATTTTTTTTTTCCAAAAGAATTATTCGCGTTTGAAAGTCGGGATAATTCATAAAGTGCAAACTTTTGATTGAAATATTTCAGTGTTTACAAATTAAAACGAAGAAAAGTGCTAAGAAAATCTGGAAGTTTATATGAAATACTATCTTTCAGGTAAGTTTTAATTCATTTTAATAATTTAACGAGTTTATAATTAATTGCTAAAAATCACGAAATTTCGATGTTTGACAGATCAACTTTAAATAGTATATTGTGCACCAAGAGCAGAAAGGAGGTGTTTTCCGACGAGTGCGAAATTTGCTGCCCGAGCGAAGCGAGCGCAGCAATTTGCACGAAGACGGAAAATCTTCTTTCGCTCGAGGTCCACACGCTATTTTGTGCAACACCTCTTCAGGTAAAGCACTAATTAATAATTGCGCGGGTACCTACCAGATGGAAAAGTGTGCAGAAAAGTGCACTTTTCTGCACAGTATGCAGCAAAGTATACATTGTTGCTATGTGCAGCAATTACCTATTTTGCGTCTATTTTTCAGGCAAGATAAATGGTACTTTTCTTACAGGTGTTGCACAAAACATATTTTGTTCATTATTTTACATCTTTATATGCTTTAATCAGTTAAAAACAATAAATTGACTTGTTTTGAATAAATACCGATCATTTATTTATTCTTTTAACACTAATTAAATGTTTTTTAAAAATATTTTCAAATGTCTTAAAAAGTGACAGTTTTCCATACTTTCTTCATTTCAAATTCATATTTTACGAAAAATAATAAAAAGTTTTGCAAAATAATATTGATTTCGTGTTCTAGATACTTCCAAAATTACTTTTGCTAAGTTTCATTAATTTTAAAAATTAGTAAAAAATGACCGTGCGAAATATAATGGTTTGACCCTTATTCTTTTTTCTTTTTTAGTTTTTATATCCTCAGTTAATTGAAATTTTGTATAATTTTTAAAAAATTATAATAAAGCCAATAATAAATTAAAATAAATTAGTATTTCATTTTTGCAAGCATTTTCGTATTTATGTTTTTTTATATGTTGTATGTTTATGTTATATATATGCTTATGTTTTGTTTGTTATTAAAATGACATAATTATTTTAAATTAATAAATTTTCTAAAGTTGGATTTGCCTTCGAAAAGTAACATTTCATTTAAAGTATTTAATTGATTTCATTTTAATTTCTGATCCTTAATTATTATTTTTTTTTTTGTAATTCCTTGACAAAATTGAATTATAATTAATTCTAATTTCTAATTCTAAATTATATTATAAGTGCATAATTTTTTCCATAGTGATCTTGGGACTTTTTACTCAAGAAGTTGAAGGGCGTAGAAAAATTTTACGTGGACGAAAAACCATAACAAGACGATATTTCAGTAAGCTAATTAAAAATGTTCTTAATTCGAATTTCTCAAAAAATTTACAGTTATTTATTATTACCATTATTACTTTTTCCAGAATTTGTGTTAATTAGTCACGTTAAATTTTCAGAGGGACCTGCGATACCAGCATGGAGCATAGTTCTTCTTTCCGGAATAGGAATGTTAGTTCTTGGAGGTGGTTTATTTTTAATTCTAAAAAAGTTCATAATCGATGACAATCCATTGGAAAGTAACACGTATCATCCAGTGCTGGAAGATGAAGTTTAATTAAGTTCGGTATAAATAAAAAATTCAATTTTCACACGAAATGTCATTATTATTAATACTATTATTATTATTGCTATTTCTACCATTATTATAAATTATGTAAGACAATCGAATTGTACAAAGCCAAAAATACAGACTTGATTTACTTGTTTTCTTATTCATAATCAAATTTGATGTACTTTCTTTCCACAAAAACGTCCATTTTTTTCAAGTCTAACAAAAAAAGTCGGAAAGATTAATATCTTGTAGAGATTAAAACTAAAAACCAAAATAGATAAACGGCGTCAGATACTTCATGTGACATTCTAAAATTTGCATTTAATTAGAAATGCTACATACAATATTTCACTTTTCATTTTTCGATTAACGATTTCATCAATGTTCCTTGATGTTTAAAGTTTCTCAATACGACGTATAAAATCCATCGATTTCTTCGTTTACGTGATTAAATTAAAATTTTCACGTATCGTGGCACGCTCCAAACGAAGCGATAAAATATCCACTCATGTATATTATACATATAGATAATGAATTATAAGTAACAGGAAAAGGGGAAATCCTATAGTTTAAAATTCTCTGCGATGATACTTGTCAGGGTCAAAGTAAGACGTCACCACCACTCGGTTGTTGAATTTTCTTCCCGTTAAAGTTTGTTGTGCTTTTTGACAATCAATCACACTGTTGAATTCAACAAATACCTGTGGATAAAAGTGAAAACATTAATAATTGTCTAATCATTAAGTAACTAAATTAAAAATCAGTTAAATATTCTTAAAACGTAACTACATTTAAAGAGTTTAAATTTATTTAAATATTTGCCAACATAATTAATTAAATTAATCAAAAATACCTTTCCACATCCAGGAACATCGACTCCTTCAATGGGCCTTGGAATTTCAACTGATCGCACAACTCCATATTTGTTACATTCTTCCTTAATGTCCTCAAGAATATCCTCGTATTCTTCTTCCTCCATTAATTCCTCCGGTGTTACCATATTAAGCAAACATAATACCTGAAAAAAAAACAAAAAATTAGTAATATAGAAAAAACAAAAAATGTTAAATAATTATTATTTGACAATAAATTTTGGCTCAATCCAATTTTTTCTGAAAAATGTCCAACGGAATCTTTGAAAATTTTGAAAGAATTCGCTGTACATTTTTCAGAACTGCAGTTTTTTCTTTTAATAATATTTTTATTTTACGTGAAAAACAACTTTCTAGTTTAAGGTTATGTCAATGGAGAGAATCTCCTTAAGTTAGAATAGATTGTATGAAGAAATATAATGGAAAATAAAATTTTTACCTCTGTGGGTGGACCACTGGTTCCAGCCATTGTGAGGCCAGGAACTTGAATTTGCACTGGTGCCTGGGCTCCAATCATTGGATTCTTGGCTCCAACGCTGGCGCGTTGAACGATTAGCTTTTTATCACCAAGCTGCATTCCATTAAGTCCAGCAATTGCTTGGTCAGTCATGGAAACATCAACGTACTCGCAGAAGGCATAACCCTTGGAAAGTCCAGTAGCTGAGTCCTTCACTAAATTGAACGCCCGCAATTGACCAAAACTCATCAGCAGCTCTTTCACCTGTATATTCAGTTTTGATATAAAGAAAATTAACTCGCATCCATCAAATAAATTTAAATAAAATCTAAAAAGTACATCAGACTTTGCTGTTTCAAAAATACACAAGAAAAATATTAAAAAATAGAAAACTACCATTAATTTAATTTTAAAAAACCACTAATAAAAAATATAAGCTAAAAATAATAATGTTACGTTTTTTTAATATACAATCAAAATATAAAAAAGAAATTAATATAAAAACAATCATTATTAAATCATTCCTGAATATTACATCAAGATAAATCTTTGAAACATTGTAAATTAAAATAATAAAAAAATGTTAATAAATGAAAAAAAATTTACAATATCTATATAAACATTAGTTTTTTCAGTTCTAAAATTTATGAAAATCAACAGAGTCAGAAATAAAGGCTATTTGTAGAAAAAGTGTTTTTGTTAATACCACAATTTTCTCAATATTTTTTTTTGTATTCATCGGTCTAAAATAAATCGACAACAGTTCATCACCATTAGAGTTGTTTTCTTAATGATAATCGTCCACCTGCAGATTAATTAATCTATCTTACCGTACTTACGTACCACTTCTACCCACGGATCTGAAAAATCGCCAGAGTACAAATAAGAGCACGTTCCGCGAATTTTCGATAAATAAAAATTACGGTTCGATACTTCGAATAAGTAAAAATTTGATTTTCTCCTTCAGTTTAGGTTGCTACAAACTTTTAGTTTATCTAAGTTTCAATTGATTCGAAATTCAATCCAACCAATTTAACCCACCAAAATGATTAAAAATTAATCTTTTACAATTAATTTAATTTCCAAAGGAAATATGGAAACAAACTTTTAAGTTGGAGAAAATAATCAGAAAATTTAAAGAAAGTAACTTGAATTTGAAAAAATGCAGGATATAAATAAAAATTGAAGAAAGAGGAAAAAAATTGAAAATATAATTTAAATTTAAGGAAAATGATTTAAAATTGAAGAAAATAAATAAGATTTAAAAATGAGAAAGGTATTTTCAAAGCACCATTACAACAAAAGAAGGAATTATTTGAAGAAAGAAGAAAATAATTTTAAAAAGACGTAACTAATTAAATAATAATAATATTAAGATAATAAATAAGAATATAAAGAAGTAAATTGAAAAGTTAAAGAATATATTTCTAATTTGAAGAAAATATTTAAAAATTGAAGAAAATAATTGAAAAATGACGAAATAAATTGAAAAGAAAAGACAATAATTAATAAATCAAAAAATAAATTTAATATTGAAGAAAATAATTGAAGTTAAAAGAATAGAATTGAATTATTTAAGAAATCATTTTAAAAATTGAATAATACAATTTAATATTAATGAAAATAATTAATGATTATAAAAAATTATTTAAAATTGAAAAAAAATAATTCCTCATAGAGGAAGCAATAAATTAATAATATGAAAGTTAATTGAAAAAATAATAATGAAAAAACATGAATTATTTTACTAATTTTTGATCGATTATCAACGTTGTATAGGTCAATCAATTCGTTTTGAGACGAATCCAAATTTTATTGAAATCCGTTGAAGCGTTCTCGAGATATCCTGACGACAAAAAACGCTACACACTCACACATATACATACATCTTAAAAATAAAAATTCACGCTTTTTATATGAAAATGAGTCGATTTAGACTATTTTTGGAAAATCGAAAATCTTGACGATCACAAAGCCTCCTCTACAAGGAAGCAAAATGATCAAAATAATTGAATATAGAAGAGAATAATTGAAAATAAATTTAATAGTTAATTTCAAATTGCATTAATAAATAAAAATTGAAGAAATTAAATGAATTAAGATCAAAATAATGAAAAATGACTTAATTAAAAAATACTAAATAAACTTGAACATTGATTAAACTTAATTAAAATTTTGAAGAATAAACCTAATTGCAATTTGTAGAAAATAAGTGAAAAATTAATAACAGTATTAAATAAAAGTTTTTTCTTTTTGCTTTCACATAGAGGAAGCTTTGAATTCATTCAAATTTACAAATTTTTTAAAATGCTTCACATTAACTTCTCTCTTTCTAGAAATGGGTTACATAAGTTTCTGATCAAATGTCCGGATGTATGAGTTTGTGTATGTGAGTGTGTACAGATATACTTTTTCTTGTAAACAGAATATCTCATAAACGGTTTAATGGACTTAAATAAAATTTGGGATGGTTATTTTTACTACTAAAATGTGGAATCAGACTCAAGGGTTTTTAAAAATAACCATTTAAAACAATGTATTAAATTTTAATTTTCTGAAAAATTTATTTAAAAAAAAAACAAAAAAACATTTTTTAACCTATAAATTCAACTTAATATATAAAAATATCCATATTCATTGCTTCAGAAAAAATCGATTGACCTATATAAAATTTATATTTTGTCAAAATTTTAATAAATGAATCGCAATTTTTAAAAAATTATTTTATTGCTTCCTCCATGAGGAAGCAAATATTTTTGCTGTTATGGAAGCAAAATATTCATGAAATGAACATAATCCTCGGCTTGTTTGTACTTATGTCCGTTTACATGTGAAATTAATAAATGAAAAGAAAATTTAATGTGCAAAAAATCGAACAATACAAATTTTAAGACATTCAAGAAATTAAAAAAAATGTAATCAAGAAATTGAAGCAAAGTAATAGAATATTAAATGCAAACTCGAATCGATTGAAGTTTGTAAAGAATAATTTCAGGCCTCTCACTCAGTTTCGCAATGAAAAATAGTGTCAAAAGTGGCATATTTTTATTAACAAATATATATAAATTAATTTATTTATTTAATCTTATGGTTGTGAAAAGAACAAAAATTAATAATCTTACTGTTTTTATTTTATAAAATAAATTAAAAATACATTAAATTAAACAAATTTGAAATACTTTATTTACAAAAGTTCTTCAACTTAGTAATATTTTTTTTGTGACTTTAACTGGAGTAATGGGAACATAATCAAACTGGCCATTTTTGAATTTAGTGTGGTTTGCAATGTTTTAACAGTCTCCAATTTTTAAAAAGGATTCTTTTTAGTCTTAGAATCTCTAGCCCCATGTATTTTATCTTGAGAGTTACTTGTTTTCAATTTTTTCCCCAAAAATTAGAAAATCTTCCAAACTTGAGGATTTATTTCGTAAAGTTTGGAAAAATCCCATATTTAAATAAAAATTTATATTGAAAAAATTTCTGAACATAGAGGATTTTTTCCAAAAATTCGGAAATAGATCACAGGAATTAGTGAAAAAAATTGTAAAAAAAAAAAAAATAAACGCGATAGATTTTTTTCCAAAAGTTAGGAAATAAATCGTAAATTTAGATGAAAATATTTCCCTAGTTTAGAAAAATGCACTTATTAAAAAAAAAAAATTATTCTTAAAGATTAGAAAATTATCCGAATAATATAATGGATTTTCTCCCAAAGTTCGAAAATAAATTCTACATGCAATAAACCACTCTCTAAACTTGAATTAGTCAAAAATAACTAAAAAATAAAAAAAACCTCAAAAATAAGCAGAAACTCAGTCATTAATTCAAATAGTTGTATTTCTACTAATCATTTAGTAACAAATAACTAATTATTATCAAATTCATTTTCAAGTTATGTGAAAATAACTAATATTTTAGTAAAATTCTGTTTACTAATTAAATTAATCAAATTTCAACTTATTTTTTGTTATTTTTTTTACTAACAATTAGTCTCATATTTTACTAACGATTAGTTATTTTTTACTAATTGCTAGAACAAAAACTCAGCCATGATTTGACTAATAATTAGTTATTCTCAACCAATTCAAATTTAGAGAGCACAATGCGCTTCCCCTTTTTTGGCTACTGCTTCAGTATATTTGGTTCATTTTATCCGTCTCAATGAAAATAATTATTTATGATTTTATAATTCCAACCAATTAAATACATTCTATATATTTGAAGCCTAATATAAAAAAGGACAGCAAGCACATACTTAGAGACTTATTAAACACCTAAGTTGAAAATAGTGTCTTCAGTGGCCTTTTTTTTACAAAAAAGTGTCATTAGTGGCATTTTTTCAAAATAGTAGCTAAATAGCGGCATCAACTGAAAAAAGTGGCCATAGTGACATGAGTGAGAGGCCTGTAATTTTATTATATTAAATAGGGTAAGAAAGTTGAATAAGTGATGCCTATTGTAATCCAAGGATTTTTTTGTTTAAATTCTAGATAATTTCAAGGCTTTCAAGGTGACAAAAAAAATGCAAGAATTATGGTTGCTGGACCCTGTTAATGTTCCTAGATTTAATATTTAACTCTTTTTAAATTTAACTGAAGAAGAAAATCAGAAATAAAAACCTAAACCTTTCACCTTAAGAAGGTAAAAAAATAAACTAAAAGTTTTGAGGGAAATCGCGTAACGTACTTTTATTGCACGAGAGTTTGCAAAATAAAAAAATTTTGGACGCACCTAGAGGACAGAAGATCCGGATAAAGGGCTGCAAAATTCGGATAGTCCCAATCTGAGGAAGTGAAAATGAGATAGGTACTTGCCTCGAGGGAGTTGGGAAGCCTCTCTCCAGGCAATGTGGTATTTTGTCATGTTCAGTAGTAGTAGTAGTAGTACTAGTAGTAGTAGTGGTAGTAGTAGTAGTGGTAGAAGTAGTGGTAAGCGAATGCTTTTGATCGGCGCGACCCTAAGCTAAGAAAAGGGGGAGAAAGGGCACTGATATCAGTCCACAATTTACTTTTCATATCATTCAATTTTTTTTCTTTCATAATTTCATGTTTGTTCTTGCCAAAGACAATGTGTCAGATAGGTAGCTTTTCAGGAAGAAAAAAAACACGTTTTCATTATCCGTCTGCTCCTCGACGTTCAACACAATTGATGATTTTGTTTTTTTCTCTCATTGCTTTTTTTTTTTATGCGAAAGGAGCATCATCGCCAATTCATTGAAAGCTGAAAACGTCGCTATTCATTCGCGTAACCTGTAAACTTTATTAAATCAAGATCGAGGACTCGTAGAGCCTGAAAAGCCTGAAAAAAAGCTGCAAGGGAAAAAAAAGAATATTGCTGAAAAAAGTAAACTGGGTCTGAGAGCAGATGCACAGAAGATTCTCTTGTCTCTGAAAAACCCCACCCGATTCATCCCAAAAAAAACCAACAGTTGCCTCGTGTCTCCTTTGAAGACCTAAAAATCATCTTCCTTTAGAAAGTCTAATCGCTAATTAACAATGCGTTTATTAGCGATCAACTTCATTAGGACTTTGTGTGCCTGAAACAACCCCAATTCACATTGGTTCTGGATTTTGGTTTTCTTGATAGATTGCCTAAATTTTCAGAAAGAAAAAAAGGCTTCGTTCGCCCTCGGCCGGGTCCACGATGAGCCTAAAAAGACTGTAAAAGAAAAACGGTTTTTCGTTGTGACGATGTAACTCACGAATCCTGCAACGTCTCGAATTTTTTCCTCAATCTAACTAAAATTCCCTTTACACGATCTTAAAAAAATCCAAGGGAACCTTTTCCGACGCCTTTTTTTTATAACAATCAGAAAACTTCCAACGTCTCAGAATACAAATCTACCTCAGATTATTATTAATTTTTTGTGTTTTGTTTTTAATCATCGATAAAAGAAGTACGAATTATTCTTCTGCTTAAAAAAAATAATTGTTATTCTAAGATTAAGATAACAGGATATTAACCATCTCGAGTAACTGCAATGAATCCAAGTACCTAAGGGGAAATCGCCCTAAATTGAGACGATCAAAGTTTCAAGAGAGTGAAAAAAGAAGGGAAAAGGCTCCTTTGCTTGATGAATCAGGAGAGAATTTACTGAAAATGAATAGTAACTTGCAAACTCAAACTATGAACCTAATCAACGCTGGAATCCGATGGATACGTACCTCTGAAGACATCGAGAACATCTTGATGGACGAAGTCTCCGCTAAAATGCTAAATTAAGTAAAATTTACCGTTATGTATTTTTCTTTTATTTTCTGCAAAATAATCTCCACAAACGGAAACTACATATATTTTTATTTAAAAAAATATATTTAAATAACTTTATGTAAAAATACGGTAAATTTTACTTGAGTACCTATTTCAAGATTTAATTTACGCGATTAACTGACAATGCCAGAGAACTGCGTCCACGAACGACCTACAGCATTGCAGTTAAAAAAAATTATCGAAGAACACTTTTCTCCAGTCATTGACGCTTTTTCTCTTAGGCTACTTGAGATTAAAACATTAAAATAAATAAAGTGCGTCAATGAACATGAGTTGCGTTCAGGAATGTGCCTTGTAAACAGACGACAAAGCATGTTTTGCTTACATACCTGCTCTTCGTTCAAGTAGTTTGGCAACCCACCAATGAAGATTTTGTGGGGTGAATCTGCAAAAAAACAACAAAAAAGACATTAACTTCTGGAAAATAAATGTCGGTAAAATATTTTTTTGAAATTAAGAGAAGAAAATTAAACTCTTGGATCAAAAAATATACATAAAAATTATTTTTAATTCAAGATATTTAATTTAGCAATTCTTAATGTAAATTGTAAGTAATATAAATGTATACTCTAACACGTATGTATGAAAACATACCAGGAATCGTACCTGGAACATTCATGCTCGGGTTGTCTGTCATTCCAGGCATTGGCTGATAATCGTGGGGCCTTCTGATTTTTAAGCTCTGACCTTTGAAATTAATTCCGTCAAAGGCCATCGCTTGTGTCGTTTCATCTATAGAACGAAACTAAAAAAAAAGTTTTATATTAATTTACATTCATTTTTATTACAGGGTGTTTACTAATTTCGTCCCACAAAATTCCCGGTCATTTCCCGGTTTTTGTTCCTATTTTTTCCGGTTTTTTCTCTTGTTAACTTACAATTTATTTTAAGTATAAATAGACCTACAAAAAGCTACAAAAATTGAAGATAACAGTTGATAATTGAAGCAAATAATTGAAATTCAAAGAAAATAATGGAGAATTGAAGAATTAAATATTAAACTTTACAAAAAATAATAATTAAGAATTAAAAGAAACAATTAATAATGAAAAGAAATAATTAATAATGGAAAGAAATAATTGAACAATGACAAAGATATTTGACAATTAGAAACAAAATTTAAAAAAAAAAGTAAATATTAATCTACAATTGAACAATAATTGAAAAAATTTAACAATGGTTATTAAATTCAAAGAATATAATTGAAAATTGGTCAACTAAATAGAAAATCCAAAAAAATAATTTAAAATTTAAGTTAATAATTCAAAATTAAAGAAATAAATTGGAAATTAAATAATGAAATTGAAATCAGAAAAACACAGAATTGTTAAATATTAAAAAAAAAAACAATTGAAAATTGAGAAATAAAATTGAAATTCGAATACAATAATTGAGAATTAAAGAAAATTGCTGAACAATTGGACTGAAAAAAGAAGAAAATAATTTACAATTAAAAAAAAAAAATGGAAAATGACAGAAATTATTTAATATTGAAGAAAACATTAAAAATTGAAGAATAGAATTGTTATTTGAAGAAATTAATTGAGAATTGAAAAACATAATTGAACAATTGAACAATTAAATTGAAAATTAAAGAAAATAATTGAAAATTGAAGAAAATAATTAAAAATTGAAGTACTTCAAAATTAAATACAATATTTGGAAACAGCAGAAAAATTTAGAAATCGACGGAAATAATTGCGAATTGATGAAAATAATTTAAAAATTCTCAATTTAAATAAAAATTGAAAGAAAAACATAATTTAAAAAAGCTGAGAATTGTTAAATATTGAAGAAAATTGAGAAGAAACTGAAAATTGAAAGAAATTGAGAAACTGAAAGAAATATGAAAAAATAATTGGAAATTGAAGAAAATAATTGAAATTTAAGAAAAAAATTGGAATTTGAAGAAAATAATTAAGAATTTAAAAAAAATCATTGTAAAAAGCCTAGAGTTATTGAATATTAGAAAAAAATTGAAAATTACAGAATGGAATTGAATGTCGAAAATATAATTGAGAATTAAAGAAAATAATTCAAGAATTGAACAATGGAATTGAAAGTAGAAGAAAATAAGTGATAATTGAAGAAAAAAGAAATTTAACAACCCAGGAATTATAGAATTTGAAAAAAACAATAAAAAATTAGGAATGTAATTGTAATTTGAAGAAATTAATTCAAAATTGTAGAATAGAATTTGAAATTGAAGAAAATGTGATTTTATGAAAATTGTTGAATAATAATTGATGAATTGAATTCAAGTTTCAAATACATTATTGATAATTGGAAAAAAATATTGAAAAATGCCGAGAATTATTGATTATAGAAGAAAATAATTGAAAAATGGAGGAGTTATAGAGATGTGAAATAAATAAATGATAATTGAAAAAAATAGTTGAATAAAGTCGATAATTATTGAATATTAAATTAAATAATTAAAAATTGAAGGAAATAGTTGAGACCTGAAGAAAATAATTAAAAATTGATGAAAATAATTAAAAATTGAAGAAAATAATTGAAAATTGAATCAAATAATTGGCAATTCAAAAAAAATAATGTATAGTTGAAGAAAATAATTAAAAATTGATTAAAATAATTAAAAATCGTAAAAAATATTTCAGAATTTAATAAATAATTTAGAAATTGATGAAAATAATTGAAAATTGAAGAAAATAATTGGCAACTGAAGAAAATAGTAGAAAATCGAAGAAAATAATTGAGAAATGAAGAAATAATTTTAAATTAATGAAAATAATTCCAAATGGAAGAAAATAGTGGAGAATTGTAGAAAATAATTGGAAATTGAAGAAAATAATTGAAAATTGAAAAAAATTTATTATCCCAGAAAAAAAATTCCCGGTTTGACGGAAAATTCCCGGTTAATTCCCGGTTTTTCCCGGTCAATTTAAATTCCCGGTTTTCCCGGTTAGTAGACACCCTGTATTAGATTTTTTTTTTAAGATAGAATAAAAATTGCAGTTCTTACTTCTAGAAAAGCGAAATTTTTGTCAAGATTAATCTGGCACGCGAGAACAGGATTTCCAGCAGCCTGGGCTAATCCAGAAAGGTGCATTTGCTGATTAAAGAACTCCATCATTTCTTCTTCCGTAACACCAAAAGGAATGTTTCCAACATAAAGTCGCCTTGCTTGGCGAGTTATTGTGCTTCCAACTACTGGTACAGCAGCTTGTGGCGTATCTGCTACAATATTTGCGGGAATTTGACCTGCAGCCTGCATTGCTTTGTACTGAAAATAGATTAAATAATAGTTATTTTAATATAATAATTATTATTACTTGTATTATTACGGACCATTTTCGTATAATTTATATAATTACAGGTTTTACAGCATAAATTAGGTTCAGAAAAGGAGAATAAGGGATTTTTTTATTAAAAAAAAAAAAGAAAAATAGGGGAAGTTCTAAATGTAGGTTTCCTAGTAAAATGTGAATTTTAATTAGCAAAAAGAACAGTTTTAAATAAGTTGCTTTTCATTACAATTTAATTTAGTTTTAAATATTTGGTTATTATATAAAAAAGTTTCTTTTTCTTGTTTTATTTTCTCACTTTTAAAACACAGTTTCACTACAATATTACACCATAATATTACCGTGATATTCCCGTAATTAAATTCAAAAATTGAAAATAATTTTGCAAAGTAAAGCTAAATAAATGCACGAAACACTTTAGTAATTTATAGTTTAATGGAACTTTTATGAAACGCTTTAGTTATATTATTATAGTTTTTAATTATACATAGTACTGAAGTAGCCCCGACAATATAATTTTTTATGTTTCGGAGCAAGATTCTGAAATAGTGTTCTTGAAAGTTTTTATGTATGTTTTTCTCTCATTATATTATTTTAAATTCTCCAAAAAATTTCAATAATTAAAAAATCAAAACTAAATATCTTGAACAAACCGAGAGCAAAAGAAATTTTATTTATATTTTACAACTTTCTAAATCTGAATTAATAAAAAGTAGGATGCTAATTTCAATTTGTAAATATTTAAATATTTATTACTTGGAATAATTAATTTTTTAAAATTCTAATTGTTGTTTTATTAATATTTAGTTTCTTGTTTAAATTTCTTTTGTTAGTTTTAAATTAATTCTTAAGATTCTTAAACTCATATTTTCTGAATTTTATTTTTTATTAATTTTTTAGTTTCTAGTTTTTATAAGTATAATTTTCCCCTATTAATTACCATCAACTTTTGCATATTTTTAATTATCAAAATATTAACATAAATAAGTATAGTATTTATATTTATTATTACTTCATCAGACTCTATCTTACTTACACTTTTTAAAAGAAATCTTTGTAGAACAACAGTCCCCTTCACTATTTAATTTTTTGTATAAAATAGGGAAAATGAGTTAAAAAAAAGGGGGATTTTTTTTAAATAGAGGAAAAATAGGGGAATAAGGTATGCGCTGTAAAGCCTGTAATTAATGTTTAACAACATCCACAATGTTTAATAACAAAATTCATGATGAAACAGATAAAACGAATAAACATTTCAAAAGCATATTAAATTTTCTGTTGTGAAATAAAATTATTAAAATGTTTTTTTTTTTATATTATTATTTAAATTATACAAAGAACAAAAAGAATAAAGGCAACTGATGAAAAAACAAACTTACGTTTCGAAATTCATTCGCATATTTCAACGCTAACAAAATGAAATAAATTATTTAATAATTATTATTTATATGATTAAAAATTCTACATGTGTGATTCAAAGTATATTAACTTTCATGAAATAATTAACTATGATAATGATAGTTTATGTTTTAAATTTTATTGATATTATCTATTTAACAACAGGGCTGCAAAAAAGGTGATTTTTCTTTTTTTTTTAAAAAAAGGGAATTTTGTTTCACAAAAAAAGGATTTTTAAAATTAGTAAAAAAAATTTTAATATTTCAAGGTTTATTTTAGGAAATTTTATTGTTTCTTTAGAAGTTTAGAGCACAGATCACGGTGAGGCTTTATTAAATTTAAATTAACTCAAAAGTCCTATCACTAAAAGAAGAATTTAAGCCTAAAATGAAATAAATGGGTAAAGAATTTTTTTAAAAAAAACTCGCTTTTTAAAAATTTCTTGTCAGTCAATTGTTCTGGCGTTTTTGAAAAATGTATGCTTTAAGGGGGTTCTCTCTATTTACATAACCTCAAACTAAAAAGTCGTTTTTCACCCCCAAATAAAAATATTATTCAAATTAATTTCACTAAATTTTAAAGATCCAGTTGTACATTTTTTAAAAAAATGTTAAATAATTATTATTTGACAACAAATTTTAGCTCAACCTAATTTTTTCTGGTAAATGTACAACTCGACCTTTCAAATCGGGTGAAATTAATTTTAATAATAGTTTTATTTAATGGTAAAAGTCATTTTTTAGTTTGAAGTTATGGCAATGGAGAGAACTTCCTTAAAGTTTTGTTTTATTAAAGTAAAATGTATCACAAAGTATTTAAAATTACCTCTTTTTACCTTCAAAAGAAAATAATCCTTAAAATTAATTTTTAAAAATTATGACATTTTTAATTAGAAGAAACGGGGGAAAAATTTGTTTTGAAAAGAACAAGTAGATAATACACTTTAATACACTTCAAATCAAGTCTAATATTTTGTTTTATTTAAAAAGTTGGTCAAATTTTAATCAAAATATTTTAGAAATCTGTTATGGAATCAATGAGATTTAAAAATAAAGTTGGAACTCTCTGTACCCGCAAATTGTTAAGTCAATACAATCTAACATTCAAAATCTGTGAAAAAATATGATGTTCAGAAAACTATGAAAAACAATTTCACATCGAATTTTCGTTTTTAATATACATTATATTTGTTATGAATACTGCACAAAATGAGACATAAACAAAGTAATGAAATTTATTTGTGATAGAAATACTCTAAAAATAGTTAAATTTTTAATACATTTTTAATGCTTCTGATAAACTTCTGATAAATTTAAAACAAATGTGAACTATTTTAAATTCTTACGTTTATTTTAAACGTGCTTTCCAAGAGTATTAAAAATTAAATGCACTTTAAGTTTATAATTTTTTTCCTATTTTATCTTCTTTTTTCTTAGTTACCAACTAACAAAGTTGAACAAAAAAAGTTGCTAAATTTAAAAAAATTCATTTTAATTTTATCATTATTGTAGTTTATTATTTTGCTTGTTTTTACCTGTAAAGGGGTAATGTGTTCGAATCCTGGAGGTGGCACATCCCAGTAAAGAGACTGTTTTCTTCTCCTGGAACCGCGATTCTTTTTTGGA
Organism: Ganaspis brasiliensis; assembly: GCA_037103525.1. Taxonomy (NCBI): domain Eukaryota; kingdom Metazoa; phylum Arthropoda; class Insecta; order Hymenoptera; family Figitidae; genus Ganaspis; species Ganaspis brasiliensis. The sequence goes on from JAZKLR010000333.1 coordinate 2,803,365, forward strand.
GAACCACTTCTCTTACGTTCTCTACGCTCTTTGGAACGTGATCGTGAACGATTTTTTCTACGTTCTCTGCTTCGTGACCTGTGTCTCCTATCTCTTTCCCTATCGCGATCTCTGTCTTTATCTCTCTCTCGATCTGAAACAATTAACAATTAGTAACCTGACCTCCCCTAAATAATTGCGCGCTAATCTCAAGAAAAAGTTAATGCTATTTTTAAAGTAATTTTATTTAATAAATTTCGTGTTTTAAAAATCTACGCAATGAATTTAAAAATCTTTTATTTAATTAAAGAAACCATAAGTCATTAAAATTTGTCATTTTTTAAAAATTCACTAGAGCATATCAAAAATGAAATCTTACGAAGTTGGGCATTTAAATTAATCATCAAAATAGAGTTATATTTCTTAAGTGTATAAAACAATTTCAAAGATAGTATTAACTTTTTGTTGGGACTGTAGCAGCGCTAATGTCTTAAAACATCCTCATTGTTATTTAAAATATTTAAGAAAAACTAATAAAAACACGAGTTTAAAAAAACAAAAGAATAGAAAGGTACAAAAAAATGTTAATTACAGAATGAAAAATAAAAACCAACAATGGAAATTTAACATAATAAAGTCAAATTTTATAACAAAACAAATTCCCAATTAACTTTCAATTAATTAAAATGAAAAAATTTATTTTAGTTATACTAAGACCGAGTTATAAAAAGAATCTAAGCATTTTCAGATAAACCGAAAAAATATCACTGTATATGGAGGAATGCAAAGCAGAAAGACCAACTCAGAGAGAAAACATACATAAAAATTTTATTGCGTCTATTTTGTTGAAAATTCTGATTAATATTTAATGATACAAGTTTCTTGAAAAAAATTGCAAGAGAGAAGTAGCTGGATGAAGTTTCATAAAAACTTTGAGGCAATGGACGCGTTTCAAAACACCTTCACCAGGTAGACTTACCTCCGTTATAATCTTCACCCATTTTGTATTAGTCCTAGGTTTTTCTGTTGCTAAAAGAATGAACTACAGGTATTTTACACTTTTATCGCTAAAAAAGGAAGCTGAAAGAATTAATTGATCATATAACACTCGCGAGCATCATTTCGCAAGTTTCTATGAACGAAATGGCGTGAGACAGACAGCCGGAAGTGACAATGAGCCGGAAATTAATTTTTCACGCAAGCGCGTCGTTTGACTTTTTAGCGCGAACTTTAAAAACATATTAATGTAAAAAACTCAATTTATGATTAAATACACTCGAAATTTTATAAAAGAGTATACGGAAGAACAACCACAGTTATAACATTATATTTTTTATTAATTTTTCTTAAAATTGCTTTTGTTTTTCTCGTTCTACTAAATTTAAAATAAAATCTAATATCTATAATTAATTAAATAATAATAATCTCCGTAAACTCCTGAAGTTAGTTCGTATTTATATTTATTCACCTTTTCTGTCCACGTTTTAAAAACTGAAGTGAAGTTAGTCCCTGTTATTTTATTAATTTTGACTCTCTTTATCAGTAAATATTTTGAAATTTGAATTGAAAAAATAAGGTAACCTTTTTCGTAAGTGTCATGTTGTGCTGGTTTTTAATTGTCATTTGTGTAAAAAAAAAGTTTCGAAAAATGCTTCAAAAATTTATTATGGTTTTTGAAGAAGTTTAAAATATATACACACGCTATTAATTTCCAAATTTTTTAATTATTTATTCGATATTGCAATTATTTTCATCAATTTTCGTTATTTCTGCGATTTTTTAATTATTCTCTTTAATTAAAATTTTTTAAGTAATTTTGTAATTATTATTTTTTTTAAACATATATTCTATAATTTTTTCAGTTATTTCTCTCAAATTTTATTGAATATTTTCAATTTTTCATATTTAAATTATTTTCATCATAATTCAATTTTCTTTCTCAATCTTAAATTATTTTCAGCATATTTCAATTATTTTTTTCAATTTTGAATTAATTTTATCATTTTTCCATTATTTTCCTCGATTGTTAATTATTATTCTCATTTTCTAAAATTATTTTCGAAGATTTTTAAGTATTTTTCTAAAAATTCAAATATTTTCTACAATTTTTAATTATTTTCATTTGTTATCAGAATTTCAAAATTTTTTTATTAATTTTCGTAAATTTCAATTATTATTAGTTTTCCTCCAGATCTTTCTACAATTTTTAGTTTTTCTCATTTTATAAAATTAATTTCTAAAATTTTAAAGTATTGTTCTCAAATTTCTATTATTTTCTTAAATTTTTAATTATTTATATTTGTTTTCATAATTTCCAAACACTTTTATTAAATATCGTAAATTTCAATTATTTTTAGCATTCCTCCAGTCTTTCCTTCAATTTTTAATTATTCCCATTTTCTAAAATTATTTTCTAAGATTTTTAAGGATTTCTCTAAATATTCAATTGTTTTCTTCAATTTTTAATTATTTTTCGTTTGTTATCAGAATTTCCAAAAATTTTTATTAATTATCGTAAATTTCAATTATTTTTAGCTTTCTTCCAGACATTTCTCCAATTTTTAGTTTTTCTCATTTTATAAAATTAATTTCTAAATTTTTTAAAGTATTTTTCTGAAAATTCAAATATTTTCTTCAATTATTAATTATTTTTCATTTGTTATCAGAATTTCCAAAATTTTTTATTAATTATCGTAAAATTTTTAATTTTTAATTATTTTCATTTTCTAAAATTATTTTCTAAGATTTTTAAGAATTTCTTTAAATATTCAATTGTCTTCTTCAATTTTTAATTATTTTTCGTTTGTTATCAGAATTTCCAAAAATTTTTATTAATTATCGTAAATTTCAATTATTTTTAGCTTTCTTCCAGACATTTCTCCAATTTTTAGTTTTTCTCATTTTATAAAATTAATTTTTATTTTTTTTAAAGTATTTTTCTGAAAATTCAAATATTCTCTTCAATTATTAATTATTTTTCATTTGTTATCAGAATTTCCAAAATTTTTTATTAATTATCGTAAAATTTTTAATTTTTAATTATTTTCATTTTCTAAAATTATTTTCTAAGATTTTTAAGAATTTCTTTAAATATTCAATTGTTTTCTTCAATTTTTAATTATTTTTCGTTTGTTATCAGAATTTCCAAAAATTTTTATTAATTATCGTAAATTTCAATTGTTTTTAGCATTCCTCCAGTCTTTCCTCCAATTTTTAATTATTCTCATTTTCTAAAATTATTTTCTAAGATTTTTAAGAATTTCTCTAAATATTTAATAGTTTTCTTCAATTTTTAATTATTTTCCTTTAATTTCATAATTTCAAATTTTTTTTATTAATTATCTTAAATTTCAATTACCTATTTTTAGCTTATTTCTTCAATTCTTTTCTCCAATTTTTAGTTATTTTCTTTTTGTTTAATTGATTTCTAAGGTCTTCATGTATTTTTTCAAATTTCAATTATTTGTTCTTTTTTTAAAAAAATTCTGTAATTTTTTCAATTATCACACTTACATGTCATTTATTTTTTAACAACTTATCATTGTTTATATCTTATTTGAATTATTTTCGTCAAGTTTTAAAATTTTAAAACATTTTTCAATTATTTACCAAAATTTATTTCCTTCAATTTTTAATTCTTTACATTTGTTTCATAATTTCAAAAATTTTATCTATTTATCTGACTTATCAATTATTTCATCATTTATATGATTTTTTATATTATTTTCTTCAATTTTCAATTAATTTCGTTCTTTTTTTCGTTCTTTTTCATAATTGCCAAAAATTTTTACTTATTTCTATTAAATTAAACTTGTTCTGTTCAATTTTAAATTATGTTTATCTTTTTCATTTTTTTATTTATTTTCACTGATTTTTCATTATTTTCGTTTATTTCAATGTACTTCTGAAAGATAGAAGTATTTTTCTCAAATTTTGTTTTACTTTCCTTTATTTAAAATATTTTATGTAATTTGTATCATTATTTTCTCAAAATTAAGTCATTTTTTAAAATTTATTTATATCAATTTTTAATCATGTTTTTTCAATTTTCAATTATTTTCTCTAATTTTTTATTATTCAATTTCATTCTAATTTACTTTTAAGATTCTCAAGTATTTTTCTCAGATTTTTAAGAATTTCTTTAAATATTCAATTGTTTTCTTCAATTTTTAATTATTTTTCGTTTGTTATCAGAATTTCCAAACACTTTTATTAAATATCGTAAATTTCAATTATTTTTAGCATTCCTCCAGTCTTTCCTTCAATTTTTAATTATTCCCATTTTCTAAAATTATTTTCTAAGATTTTTAAGGATTTCTCTAAATATTCAATTGTTTTCTTCAATTTTTAATTATTTTTCGTTTGTTATCAGAATTTCCAAAAATTTTTATTAATTATCGTAAATTTCAATTATTTTTAGCTTTCTTCCAGACATTTCTCCAATTTTTAGTTTTTCTCATTTTATAAAATTAATTTCTAAATTTTTTAAAGTATTTTTCTGAAAATTCAAATATTTTCTTCAATTATTAATTATTTTTCATTTGTTATCAGAATTTCCAAAATTTTTTATTAATTATCGTAAAATTTTTAATTTTTAATTATTTTCATTTTCTAAAATTATTTTCTAAGATTTTTAAGAATTTCTTTAAATATTCAATTGTCTTCTTCAATTTTTAATTATTTTTCGTTTGTTATCAGAATTTCCAAAAATTTTTATTAATTATCGTAAATTTCAATTATTTTTAGCTTTCTTCCAGACATTTCTCCAATTTTTAGTTTTTCTCATTTTATAAAATTAATTTTTATTTTTTTTAAAGTATTTTTCTGAAAATTCAAATATTCTCTTCAATTATTAATTATTTTTCATTTGTTATCAGAATTTCCAAAATTTTTTATTAATTATCGTAAAATTTTTAATTTTTAATTATTTTCATTTTCTAAAATTATTTTCTAAGATTTTTAAGAATTTCTTTAAATATTCAATTGTTTTCTTCAATTTTTAATTATTTTCCTTTAATTTCATAATTTCAAATTTTTTTTATTAATTATCTTAAATTTCAATTACCTATTTTTAGCTTATTTCTTCAATTCTTTTCTCCAATTTTTAGTTATTTTCTTTTTGTTTAATTGATTTCTAAGGTCTTCATGTATTTTTTCAAATTTCAATTATTTGTTCTTTTTTAAAAAAATTCTGTAATTTTTTCAATTATCACACTTACATGTCATTTATTTTTTAACAACTTATCATTGTTTATATCTTATTTGAATTATTTTCGTCAAGTTTTAAAATTTTAAAACATTTTTCAATTATTTACCAAAATTTATTTCCTTCAATTTTTAATTCTTTACATTTGTTTCATAATTTCAAAAATTTTATCTATTTATCTGACTTATCAATTATTTCATCATTTATATGATTTTTTATATTATTTTCTTCAATTTTCAATTAATTTCGTTCTTTTTTTCGTTCTTTTTCATAATTGCCAAAAATTTTTACTTATTTCTATTAAATTAAACTTGTTCTGTTCAATTTTAAATTATGTTTATCTTTTTCATTTTTTTATTTATTTTCACTGATTTTTCATTATTTTCGTTTATTTCAATGTACTTCTGAAAGATAGAAGTATTTTTCTCAAATTTTGTTTTACTTTCCTTTATTTAAAATATTTTATGTAATTTGTATCATTATTTTCTCAAAATTAAGTCATTTTTTAAAATTTATTTATATCAATTTTTAATCATGTTTTTTCAATTTTCAATTATTTTCTCTAATTTTTTATTATTCAATTTCATTCTAATTTACTTTTAAGATTCTCAAGTATTTTTCTCAAATTTAAATTACTTGATTGCATTATTTTTTTTCAATTAATTTGCAAAATTTGCAATTGTTTTGTTTAATTTCAATTATTTTTTGCAATTCTTTTTAATTCTAAAAAATTATAAATTTTGTCCTAAATAAATATTTATTTTATTTATATTAATTAATTTTTAAATATTTTATTTAAAATATTAATTTCTTCTTATGAGATAAATATTATCTACCGATTTGCTATATTTATTATTGTATTTTATAATTTCTAAAAGGTATGGAAAACTAATCGCGCGCTAGCGCGCGTTTTATTTTGCTAGTTAAAAATAATATCTTATTTTAAATTTAATATTAAATTAATTAATTAATTTAATATTAAATTAAATTTAAAAATATGTTTTCAAATATTCTACTAAGGTATTTTTTGAAAATGTAAATAAATATGGAAAATCTATGAATAAATGATTCAAATAAAATTATTTTCTTGACAATTAATTTTTATTAACATAAAATAAATTTATAAACAATTAAATAATACATATATATTTTAACAAATAGGGAAAATTAACAAAATAATTATTTATTTACTTTTTTCGTTTTGTTTTCAGAAGTAATTAGCTGTTTTAGAGTTGAATCATGAAATATTAAATTTATATTTAATTTATTAAAATTAGAGAAAAAAATGAAAAATCAAAAACAAATTAAACTTCAATATCTTCTTCGGCAGCTGGAAGATTAATATTAATAATCTGTAGAGGTTTCAGGACATCCGTTTTACACAAAAGAAGTCTAACCCTTCCAGGAATTTTATCCTTAATTAAAGTTGCGTTTGAACTAAACGGAACAGGAATTCCTGGAGCTAAAATTGGAATTCTTGAAACTCGGGGTCGACAGTCTACATTTTCAGTTTTATAAACAAAAAATAATTGGGGTTCTGACGCTTTTTCGGTAACGTTCGTCACAGTCGTGCGAATCCTGTATCTTGGTCCTAATCCAATAACACTCGATTCTATTGAAATGGGTTGATAAACTGATTCTTGATTTTTCGTCAAAGCTTCATAAGCTTTTGTTGCAACTGTCAATCTCAGTCGAATTAATCCTTGCTGAAATATTTTATGAATTTTCGAAGCTTCTGCTCTCTCGCGTAATGTTTGTTCAACAAAAAGCCTCGACTTTTTCGGAATCGAAAAATTACTTTCATTGTTAATTTCCTCAGTTGCGGAAGATCGAACTGAAAAGTTGGCTGTGCGTTTCAAAATTTTTACACAAAGTCCTCCTCCTGTTGTTACCAAGGACATGGCACGTTCTTCTTGTCCCAATCGTCCGTACTGGAATTTTTTTTACAAATTAGATAATTGTTTTACAATTTTCTTTTTAATATACACTGAAGCTTCACTTATTTTCACCCGGTCCACGCAAATTCATGAGAAAAGTCGCACTTATTTTAACTTTCACGTAGTTATAGAGAATTTCTCTGATTGGCTGATCCAATTCGCAGCAACCAATAAAAATGTTATTTAGTTTTGATTGGTCGCCAAGTTAAAATTTTGAATTCTTAAAATAAATGCGACTTCAAATAAGCGAGACTTTAAACAAGTGAAGTTTCAGTGTATTAAAATCTTTTATTTAATGTTAATAATAGTAAAAATTCTTTTTCAAGTGAAAAATTAAAATACTTTAATTGCCGAAACAGAATCCATCATCTTAATCGTGTCCACGTGATGTTTTTCATCATAAATTTTGATTCCGATTTTAGCAACGCTTACAGCTAATAGGGAAACGACACTTTGTTGCACTGGTAGGCTCACTAGATCCAGAGGCATTCCTGGAAGATTAACTCGCCACATTTGCATTCCCTGAAGAATAAAAAATTGTAAATTAAAAAAATTGTCAACTATCTGAATAAATAAAACCCTTTTGACCAAAATCTAATGTATGTACATATTAAAACTATTTTAAAATATCTCTGATTTATCTTAAAACAAATTTATTTTTAACTTATTTTTAAATTACGCTAAAATGTCTAAATTTTTTTTGATTTTTTTGAGATTTTTGCCAAATTTAGCCAATAAATTAAATTATATACTTACGTACAGCTTTTGAAAATCCGTAATAGGTTCCATCCATTAAAACGACAGCTGCACCTTCGCAGGTGAGAGGAGCAATTGAAACAACCGGAGCAGGAAATTTTTCCCACATTCTAAAGGAATTGCCTTTTTTTATCGAGCCCAATTGTCCTTCTCGTCCCACAACAATTATTTGACCATCTCCATTCCATACTCCTGTACAAATTGTAGAAACTGGTTGCCAACCAATTGTCAATCTCTCGTAAACGAAAAAAGCTCTGTAAAAAGATTTATTTTCAATTTTTAAACATTTTTTATTATATAAAGAGTTTTATAATTCAATTAAAATTATAATCACACAGGGCTGCCAGCGGACTTGCAGATTGAAAATAAAACTTCACTTATTTAAAGTCTCGCTTATTTGAAGTCGCATTTATTTTAACAACTCGAAGACTCACTTGTTTTAACTTGGCGACCAATCAAAACTGTAACATTTTCATTGGTTGCTCCGAATTGGACCAGCGAATCAGAGATGACTACGTAAAAGTTAAAATAAGTGCGACTTTACTCATGGATTTGCGTGGATCTGCTGAAAGTAAGTGAAGCTTTAGTGAAGTGAAAAAAGTGACTTTTTATTTTAAAAAAGTGAGTAAATAGTAAATAGTGTAGAGTAAATAGTGAGTTTTTAAGTGAAAAAAGTGAATATGATAAGTTTGATATAACTGATATAAATTTAGGACATTCCAGCAGGGATATTCAAGTTTGAAGAAAGTAATTCGAAAATGGAAAAAACAATTGAAATATGATGAAGAAAATAATTGGAAAATCATAAAAATTATTTAAATTTGAAATAAAAATTCTAATATGACAAAACTATAATGGAAAAATTGATTAATAATTCAAAAAATAAAGACAAGAATTAAAAAATTGAAATGAAATAATTGAAGTTGAAAAAAATAATTGCAAAGTTTAAAAAATAATTGAAATTTCAAGAAAATAATTACAAAATGACAAAAATAATTAAAGTTTGAAAAAAAAAACATTTGAGACTGGTGTAAAAAATAAAAATGTTGTGTACAATAATTGAGATATTAACGAAATAATGAAAATGTGAACAAACAGCTGGTATAAAAAAAATTGAAGAAAATAATTCCAAAATGTCAAAAATATTTGAATATTGACAAAAATAATTGAAATTTGAAAGACATAATTAACAAATGACAAAAATAATTGATAAACAATTGAAAGCTGATGTTAAAATTAAAATCTATAGATAATAATTGAAAAAATGCAAAAATATTCGAAGTTTGAGGGAATAATTGAAAGTTGAAGAAATTAATTGAAGTTAGAAGAAAATAATTGAAATTGAAGGAGAATAATTCGAAAATATCAAAGAAACTTAAATATTTATTTATTTCATAATAAACAATAATAATAAAAATAATAATATAATGAAGAAATTAATTAAATTTTGAAGAAAATAATTAAAAAATGATAAAAATAATTCAAATTTGAAAAAAAATTGTAAAATGACGAAACTTAATGAAAAATTGATTAAAAATCAAAAAAATAAAGATAAAAAATGAAACGAAATAATTGAAACTTGAATAAAATAATTGAAAAGTTTCAAAAATAATTCAAATTATATGAAAATAATTATTGAAGAATGAAAAAGAAATTAAAATTTGAAAAAATTATTTGATACTGGTGTAAAAACATAAAATTTTGAGTATGATAAATGAGATACTGTCGAAATAATTGAAATGTGAAGAAACTAATTAAATAATGGCACAAAAGATGGAGTAAAAATTAAAAATTTAAATACGATAATTGAAAATCTAAAAAAATATTCAAAGTTTGAGCAAAATAATTGAAAGTTGAAGAAATTAATTCAACTTTGAAGAAAATAATTGTAATTTGAATTGAATAATTCAAAAACGGTAAAAAAAATTTTAAATATAAAGAAAGTAATCAAAGTTAGAAGAAAATAATTGAAATTTGTAAAAAATAATTTAAAAAGGTGTAAAAAATTAAAAATTAATACGTAAATTCACGATAATAATGAAAAGAATGAAGAAAATGATTGAAATTTGAAGAAAATAATTGAAAATTGGTGTAAAAAATTTAAAAATTCACGACAAAAAAAAATAGAATAAAGTAATTGGAATTTGTAGAAAATAATTCAAAATGGCAAAAATAATAGAAATATGAAGAAAATAATTGGAAAATGACAAAAATACTTCAGTGATGACAAAAATAATTGAAATTTGAAGAAAATAACTGAAAAAAAACAAAAGTAAATTTAATTTTGTGGAGAAAATTTAAATATTTCTGACAGAAATTAAGAGCTTGAAGAACATAATTGAAATTTTAAGAAAATAATTTAAAAATTACAAAAATGATTGGTTACAAGAAAATAATTGAAGAATGCCAAATATAATTAAAATTTGAAACAAAAAATTTGAGACTGGTGTAAAAAAAACAATGTTGAGTACAATAACTGAGATATTGATGAAATAATTAAAATGTGAAGAAACTAATTGAATAATGACATAAATAATTGAAAGCTGGTATAAAAATTAAACTTTTTAGACAATAGTTGAAAAATTGAAAAAATATTAGAAGTTTGAGGGATATAATTGAAAGTTAAAGAAATTAATTTAAGTTTTGATAATTCAAATTTGAATTGAAAAATTAAAAATGATAAAAAAAATTTTAAATATGAAGAAAGTAATCAAAGTTTGAAGAAAATAATTGAAATTTGTAGAAAATAATAGAAAAAGGTGTAAAAAATTAATACTTAAATTCACGACAATAATGAAAAGAATGAAGAAAATGATTGAAATTTGAAGAAAATAATTGAAAATTGGTGTAAAAAATTTAAAAATTCACGACAAAAAAAAATAGAATAAAGTAATTGAAATTTGTAGAAAATAATTGGAAAATGCCAAAAATACTTGAATAATGACAAAAGTAATTAAAATTTGAAGGAAATAATTAAAAAATAACAAAAGTAAATTAAATTTTATGTAGAAAATTTAAATATTCCTGACAGAAATTTAAAGATTCAAGAACATAATTGAAATTTTAAGAAAATAATTGAAAAATGACAAAAATAAATTAAAACTTGTGTAATAAAGTGAAATATTCATGACAATAATTTAAAGACTGAAGAAAATGGAATTGATATTTGAAAAAATTAAATTCAAAATCGCAAAAATACTTGAAAATTGATAAAAATACTTTAAAGTTGAGAAAAATAATTGAAAAGGGGTGTAAAAATGAAGTCTTTGTAGACTGTAATAAGTAATAAGTTATAAGGTAAATTATTAATCCGCCACCAAATATCATTAAACAAAATTTTAATTTGTACCTGGGATCCAACAGAAAAATTTCTCCAGACTCTGTTCCAACGAGGATAAAACTAGCTGGAAAATCGGCCCAGGAGTCTTTTCGAGCTAATCCAATTGACGTGATAGCGTTCATTTTAATTAAAGGAACGACTCGATATTGTTCGGCGAAACTTGATCGTAAATTTTGATCCATTGCGAGAAATTTTAAAGTACGAGATGACAAACAGCCGGCTCCAATTTCTTTAAGAAGACATTCTAAATCATCTGCCAAAGTCAAAACGTTTATATCATCCTCCAATCCTGCTTTGTGCCAAATCTACAATTTGAATAAAAAAAAAAATGAGAAGTTAAAAAATGTTTCTCCGCTAAATCGAAATTAATTAATAACATAAAAAAATTGATGATAGTTCTAATTGAATTTTTATTAAATTTAATACCTCTCTTTCCTTTGGATGAGCGTCAAGATGTGGCAAACAGTATTTAAAATGTGGCCTCATATTTTTAAACATATAAACACTAGCTCCTGCGCCAACGGCAACAGCAGCAGAACGAGAATTTCCATTTTCAGAATAAAATCCAACAACTCCACAAGGAGCATCCAACATGTTGTGTTCGGTTACTTGGGTCTCTTCTTTAAACACTCGAATCTAAAAATAAACAAAAACTTTGTTAAATTTCGAAATTAAATTAACCGGAAATTTAATTACAAAAATAAATGAGAAGGAAGTATTTTACTATCGTTTTATATTATAAATTTAAACTTAAATAAAATTTTATGCGAAATTTCGAAATTTTGATCAACTAATAATAATAATTTTTAAAATTTTCTTTAAATAAATAAATAAAATTAAACGAACCTTGGGTGTATCTTGAAGAGAATTTCCTAAATCTACTGTAATCAGTCTAGCGTCGCCTTCTCCGGAAATATCGATCATATCAATTCCTCCAGGAAGTGAATAAATTCGAGCTCCTGGTTCCCAAATCGCTTCTAGCCATCGACTTTTATGAAATTCGGGTTTTGATCTTTCCACTGAAAAAAAGAAAATAAAAACATTAATTCGAGTGTAAAATTAAAACACAAAAATTAAAAATCAATTATTATACTCACTCTTGATTAAAAAAACAAAAATCTTCCTTTCATTAAAAATCAATAAAATCTGGTTCTTGACAAAATTTTAGTTATTTCTTTTTTTAATCAAAATAATTATTAGTCTACTATTTACAACAAAATGATCTTGAAAGTACATTCACTTGGGAAATTTTCAATTGTTTGTGTAACAGTATCCATAGCAATGCTTTAACTAAGAAATCCAATAATTCAAAAGAGAAAATAGGTAAAAAGAAATTTTAAGCAAACAAACTGAAATGAATGAACGAATATAAATAAATAATAAAAATAAATAAATAAATTACGCATTAGTATTATCGAATAATAGGCAGTTGTATATTTTTAAGTATTTGCCACAATTTGTTTTCAACATTTACAAAATTTAGCTTATAATAACATTTGTACAATGCACAAGAATACATTTGGACATTTCAAAGTCATTCAACTAGCAAAGACTCTCTCGATTGAAAATTGATTTAATTAAAATAAAATAGAGGAATGTAATACTTGTTCGATTTCACACACATTAGAGTTTTTTTTTATCACACATGACATATTAAAAAGTGACTTTAACATGAGAAACAATATTAATAAAAAACAGTTCTATTATTAACACATTCAATATATATTACTTATCGATATGTTAACACGCTTCAAATATATATTACCAGTTATTAACAAATTTCGTTAGCACCTTCTGACATATTCGTGTTTGTTTTTTTTAACATTATCATCGTACAACATTGTAAAAACGTGTAAAAAATCTTTTTGCAATTCTTTTCTATTGTATTCGATAATTAATTGCAAAATTTCATTACACATTTTTTCATGAATATAAGAATTGTATATAATTAAGTAGACAGTCTATTATGAATGTGCTTTAGAATATTTTTAAAGAGATCCAAAATTAAGTTCGTAACATCAATAAACGTCTTTTCTCAAGAGATCACATTTGAATGCTAATGAATTATTCGATTTTATGAAATTGAACAATTAAATTCGATTGGAAGAATTTAAATTAATTCATCATAATTAAAAAGTTAATAAAAAAATTTTAAAAATCTTAATAATCGAAAACTAATAGTAAAAACATAATTATATAAATTACTGGCTAAAACCAAAAATATTTACAATAATATAAAAATAGAAATACATAAATCTATTAAATCTACTGAGTCTGTTATTGAAAAAAGTCATAAAAATTTAAGTCTAAATTCTCAAGTAAATTAGAACTAATAACATAAATGTTTGAAAAAGTCTTAAATTAACTTTTTGTCAGCACATAAATAATCTTAAAAAGATAGTCATATAATTAATCGATACAAACATTAATCAATTAATTAATAAATTAATTAAAATACACGAGGAATCTATAATGAATAAAATTCCTGAAGTCATTAAAATTCACTTGTGACATTGGAAGACAAATTTTGTCATTTAGTACTTACAATACATACACGAACCTTTAAAAAATACAGGAAGCCCAGTAAAGTTGAATAAAGACAGAGTAAACGATATTCACAAAAATTTGACAAAAACTTACGACTTTAGACATTAAAATCCATTCATTATAAATAGGAAATAATTTAAACACACATCGACGAGTTTCTCTCAAATGCTCACATGGAAAATACTTATTTTATAATATATTATTCGAGATCATTATTTTGCTTTCGACGATTAGTTTTCAAGTTTGTTTGACTGACTTCAAGTTGAAGAAGAGTTGTGGTTGGAGATGGAGGTAAAGATGGCGAAGGAGGTCGAATAGCGAGAGTCTCCAATTCACCACAATGAATCTGACAAACTGTACTCGACGTACTAAGTGTCGACTCCGAGAGCATTCCTCTTCCTCTGCCTCGTCGTCGATTTGTACTTACTTCTCTATCCACTTCTGTCGTGCTCTCTCCTGTACTTTTGTGGATATTAAACAACCTTCTCCACAACCTAGAAAATATACAAAAAATAGTTATAGAATACAAGTTTAAGAATTTACAAGAATTAAAATCTATAATAATAATCCACAAGATTTATTCATTATTTCATTCTGCCCACACCTAAATTTTTGCACTTAGATATTTTTTTGTTACAAATCAGTTACGTTTGAAAAATGTATATTTTTAAATTAATTGTAAATCATATGAGTTTATATTTCATGTATCTAATTATTAATTGCTTTTAGTTATGAAAGTAAAATAATAAGTAATATAATAATAATAAATAAAAAAATATCATCAATTAATGATTAAACATTCTTTTGTTTTAAAACTTCCAACGTTATTTTTATTAAAAAAAACCTAATAAATTAAATTTCTTTAAATAAATGTTGTATCCCAGATCTAAAAATGCTTCTTTTTTATTGCACTAGGAAATTATTATTAAAATTATTTAATTCACAATTAAAAATTATTTTGATGAGAATCAATTAAAATGTTCATGCGAAGAAGTTTAAATTGATTGATATTTAGATTATTGGAAATTAAGATCTTTGAAATTTCGAAATAATTATTTACTAATGGAAATCTAAATTAATAGTTAAGCATCGTTATAATTATTTAGGTTTTAATTTATTGAAGTTTCAACTAAATTTCAACTTCAATCGATAAATAAAAGTTTTAATTTATACTTATTTTAATCAAACTAATCTTTACTTTACACTTATATCAATAAATTACTGCATCTTCTAATCAAAACTTTCTTTGACGCAAATAACAACTCATTCAAATTTTTATTGGTTTACATACAATTTAATCATTTAAAGTTTAATCAATCATTTCTCAATTTTTTTTTATAGGGGAGTGGGCCCCAAGATGGACATTTCGTATAAAATTTTTGTTTAAGGTGACAGCGCCTTATACTTTTTGTCATTTTTGTTGTTTGTCTAGACGTAGATTTTGATGCACATTTGAAGAAAAAGAACCAGTTGCTTTTTCTTCTACACATACCACGTAATTTTGTGTCTAAAAAAGTTTTGTAACAGTTTTTTCTTTAGTTGGTAAAGTTATTTAAATTTATGATTTAGAATGAGTATTTAACGTTATAATATTCTTTATTTATCGTATAATAATATCCTAAAATGATTTTACTAATTTAGTGTTTGTATATATATTTTTACTGGGGATTAAAAAATGGTGTCATGTACCCTAAGATGGACAGGCCCCTCAAATCTCAATGTATTTATTTGCATATTTTGGATTTTACACTTTTTTTAATAATTTTTTGAGCCAATTAATTAAAATTTTTTATTTTCCACCACAAAATGTGATGTTATCGTTAGAGAATTTGATATATCGATATTTTTCGATATTTTATTACTTTTTACAGTTAAGCTATTAGATTGAAGTTTTTAGAAATGTTATTTCTTGATTAATTCCGTAAAATGATTAAAAATTAGTTTAAGAATTGTTACACGATGTTAATTTTTTATTTACTACAATTTTCAGAAACTTTTAAGAAGGTGTCCATCTTGGGGTTGGAGTTTTTGGACCGAAAATTTGAACAATTAGAAAAAATGCTTTAAAAAATGTTTATGTTAAAAATAAAATTTTATCTCTGTGGCCATAAGTTACCTTATAAATTGTACTTTCATCCGGTATAAAACATTTTAATATATTTTATTTGGTTTGGATTCTACAGCAATAAGACGAAAGGGTGTCCAACTTGGGGCCCTCTCCCCTAATATTTAATTATTTTAGTCATTTTGTAATTTTTCTTTCAATAATCAACTATTTTCTTAAAATATAAATATTTAAATTTTTTATTTTTAAAGGATTTTTAAGTTTTTTTTGTAAACTTTTTCTTTTTTCTACTTTTTAAATTTTTTTAGTTTGTTAGATTAAGGAAAAAACATATCTCTACTTTCTTCCTATTTATTTAATTTTTTTGATGTTTCACTATTTTTTTAGTTCTTTCTTGCGTTTTAATTAATTCTTTAATTTTTGTCATTATTTTTGCATTTCTAAGAAACATTTTTCCTTCTTTACAATTGTTTAATTTTTATCGTATAATTTCGAATTTTTGAAAACATTTATTTGGTGCTTTTATCTACATTTTTTAAATTTCCCAATTTTCTATTTTCTTGAAAATCCAATACAATTCTTCAATTTCCAATTGATTTCTTCATTTTTCATTTTTTTTCTACAATTTATTCCATAATTTTAGTTTGATTATGTTAATTAAATTATTTAATTATTTTAATATATTATTTATTGATTATTATTATTTATTATTTAATTATTTTAGTTTAATTTAGTTTTAATTCTAGTTTTCAATTGACAATTTATTATTTTCCTTCAATTTTATGATTATTCGTTAATTTTAAACATAATTTTGTTCAAATGCCGATTATTCCCACTATTTTTCGATTTTTTTTCAATTGTTAATTATTTTCGTCATAATGTAATTATCTATTGAATTATCGATTATTTTCTTGAAATTTCCATTTAATTCTTCAATTTCCCTTTTATTTCTTCATTTCTTAAATATTTTTTTTATTTTCAATTATTTTTAACGATTTTTAATTAATTCCTCAATATTTAACAATTTTCAATTAATTCCTCAATATTCAATAGTTCTCTTATCTTTTCAATTATTTTTTTCACTCATAAAAATTATTTTAAATTTTCAATTTAATTCTGAAACTATTCTCTTCAATTCTCAGTTATTTTCTTCAAATTTAAATTTTCAATTATTTTCTTTAATATTAAAAAATGATTGCCTTTTTATTATTTTTTTTTCGGTTATCATTAAGTTTGTTTAATTTTAAATACAAATCTTCAATTATTTTCTTAAATTTTTGATCCAATTCCTTAAATTTTAATTTCCATTCTTCAGTTTTCAAATGTTTTCTTCTATATTCATTAATTCTCGGCTTTTTTCAATTACTTTTTTACAATTTTTAAGTATATTTTTTAAATTTCTTTAATTTTTCAATTATTCTCGTCATTTTTCAACTATTTCCTTCAATTATTAATTATTTACCGCAATTTCCAATTGTTTCCTACAATTTTTTCAATTTTCAATTATTATCTTTAAGTTTTATAATTACTCTTTGATGTTTTTAATTAATTTGTTCAGTTGTGTATTAATCTAGCCACTTTTAAAATTTTGTTTTCAATTTTTCAATTATTTTCGTTATTTTGTAACTTTTTTTTTCAATTACCAATCATTTTTTTACTTGTTGTGACAAGACAGCTTGGGTAAATTCTTAAATTTTCAATTGATTTCCTCAATTTTTTATTATTTTCTTCAATTTCAATTTTTTTTTTCGATTTTGAATCAAGTTGTTCAATTTGAAATTATTCCCAACAATTATTCTTATAATTTTTCAACTATTTTGTTTAAATTTAATATTTATTGATGCTGCTATAGTTAAAGAGATAAAATAATTAATTCAAAACTTGAAAAAAGATTAAGCAAAAGTGAGAAAATATTTTTAAAAATTTGCAATTAATGAATTTTTCACCTTGTGTGTTGAACCTGAGCAAAAGTTGGGGATGGACCCGCAATAGCAAGTATAGGACACAAAAAGAATGTGGCATAAATCCAACTAACTCCCATAACTAATATTAAAAAGAGGCCTATTTGAATGTAGGCAAGCACGTGAGAAGGCAACATTAATGCACCGGCAGCTCCACTTGTAATTGCTGCCATTAAGGTCGGTCCTCCCATTTGTTTTAGAGATACTGTGGCACGATCTATGCTCTTTTCTAAGCTGCAGGCTCTGTAACTTACTCCATAATGCAGAGAAAAGTCTGTCGCCAATCCTAAAATAATATTTATATGAGAAATTTAAAAAAAAAAACGTAAATAAATTATTATCTTGGGTTTTTTTTAGATTAAAATTTGATTTTCTATTTATTTATAATTGGGTCAAACCATCATATTTCACCTAAAGTCTTTGATGCCAATTTTTAGAAAAATTGGATACTTCGTGGGATTAATTTACGATGTGTGCACAATTCATTTTTGAATATTATTTTATATAAATCCCTATATTTACCTTACAGTTTGAATTTGAATGTTGCAGGGCAAAAAGGTTATTTTGATAACTGGTTAAATTTAATAAAAAAAAAACTGAAACAATTTAGATAATATACATTTTTATTGGTAAATGTCAAAAATAGTATAATTTACTTAAATTAACAAACTATTGCATGAAAAATGGCAAAATATTAAGTGGAAATTAATTTTCAAACTCACCTACAAAATATCAAAATTTTCCATATTTTAATTATATTTTTACAGAAAGTTTTTAAAATATTAAACTTAAATATTCCTGAATACTAAGTACTTTCATATGATAAGAAGCATTTTTCCTTCATTACTATTATTTAGTTTTTATCTTATAACTTCGAATTTTTGAAAACATTTATTTGGTACTTTTATCTACATTTTTTAAATTTTCTATTTTTTTGGAAGCTTTTATTCTTTTATTTTATATTATGCGAATTTAATCTTGTACTAAATATTCTCATTTGAACATTCTTCTACTATTTCATAGAATTCCGTTTCTTTTAAATTTTTTTTAAATTTTACAAAATTTTATTGATTATTTTCTTATTCAATTTGTAAAATAACTCTCTAATTTTTCTAATTTTAAAATTTTGTTCACTTTAGTATTATTTTTGAACGTTTTGTTAATTATCATCTCATTTATTATTTTAATTAAAAAAAATGTCAGTAAATAGTTTAATTTTTTGAAAAGATTTTCTACTTTATTATATATTTAACTATGTCACTGCTTCATTCTTATGTTGTTTTTTTAAAATTTTTTCTTCATTTCTTTAATAAACTACTTACAAATAAACATTTGGAAATTTTAAATACTGATTATATTTTTAAAAAAATCTGTTTTTTAAAAATAAATCAGCCCTGGCTTTAGGTGAAATATGATGGTTTGACCCAATTATAAATAAATAGAAAATCAAGTGGACACACGAACCTATAGCTGTAGAAACTGCAACGCTTTCCAGAACATTTAATCTCCATCCTAGAAGAACTAAAGCCGCAACAGTAACAACTATGGCAGCGCCGATGGCAATTATTGCATAGAGACTGACGAGAAAATTTAGAGTCACAATTGCCAGAACTATCAAAGCCGAAATCATGGAAACAATCATTGCCCATATGGTGCCTTCGTATAAAGATCTTTGCAATTCGTAAAATTCTAAACGACTCACGAACCAGCCGCCTTTCATTCCTGGAGGAGCGGTTAAAAGCTGTCCTTGCATCCAGGTTTCCACCTACGAAAAAATACAAGTTCAATAAATAAAAGTATAAATAAACAAAGTAAAAGAAAATATAATAAGTAAAAAGATAGATCAAAAAATAAATAATTCATTATATTACCTGATTATAAAATTTATTCATTTCAGCGAATGAAAGACTGTAAACAAACGTGCTGTCGTATTCGACAACCAAGGCTCTTATTTTTGGAATAAATGGCAGTTTCTTCGAGTTGTTTAACATAGTGGAAGAGTCGATTTCTTCTTTTAAAAATTTCAAACCCGCTGTAATAGGAGCACCACGAGCCCACAGATGTGAAGGGGTTTTTTGTAATTCATCACTGGCTTTTGCGGCGCATTCTCTCAAAACATCAGGTTTATAAGGAAAAGAATTTCGTTCGCAGCAGGGCATCCTATCAGCGTGAGGATCTGCAGGATCCTCACAGCGTCGTTCCATCCAGTTTCTCAAAGTGTCAATAAAGCAATTCGGCAGCAGAGGACCTAGAGTGCTCCGATAAAAAGGTTGATTTCGAAGATTGCGACAGAATTGTTGCAGCCACTGCTGAGATTTTGGAAGAGTGACGTCGAAGCTTTCATCATGAACAAAAGTCCCTCTTGCTGATGGATCGTTGTAGTTCCCATTGTCAATTGGTTTCACTCCCCAAACGAATCTCAGTGGAAGAACCGCTCCTCCATCACCCTATAAATTTTTTAAGATAAATTTTATTTTCTTATGTACAGAGTGTCTACCGAAACATGATTTTCAAATTCCCGGATTTAAAATCACATTTTTCCCAGATTTCTTTTATGTATGATTATAATATTAAAAAATTATCGGTTAATAACAAATATTAAGCAGATTGGGTATAAAAAGTCAATACACGTCTTTCTTAATTAGAATAATATTATATTTTATGAACTAATTAGTCCACAATTCAAAATCGCGGATCCAATATCAAATGTCAAAGATAATAGAAATTTGAAGAAACAAAATGAATTAAAACAACATTAAACAATAACAAACATTAAAATGAAACAAAACTAATTAAAAAATAAGTAAAAAATTAAAAATTTGAAAAAAAGACTTGGAAAATGACAAAAATAATTGAAAAATGTAAAACCAAAAAAAAAATTTGATGTCAATATATAATTAAATAAAAAATTGGAGAAAAGATTGACGATTAAAGAAAATAATTAAATAATTGAAAAATCATAAAATTGGTAGAAATTTGAAGAAAATACTTAAAAATGATAAAAATAATTAAAATTAAAAAAAAAAATTGACAAATGACAAAAATAATTGAACCAAGAAGAAAAAATATGAAAGATGATAAAACTAATTTAAAATTATGTAAAAAATGTATAATTATGTATAAGAAAGGACGTAAAAAATAACATAAATAATTGAAAAATGGAGAAACAAAATAAAAATTAGAAATCAATATTTGAAAAATTGGAGATAAAATTTGACGCTTAAAGAAAATAATTGAATAATGACAAAATAATTGCAAAATCACAAAAAAAATTAAAATTTCAAGAAAACACAAGAAACGATAAAAATAATTAAATTTAAAAAATAAAAAGCAATTGACAAATGACAAAAATAATTGAAAAATGAACAAATTAAATGTAAATTAAGGTAAAAAATTAAAGACTCCATAACAGTAATTTAAAGATATAAAAAAATTAGTAAAATTTGCAGAAAGTAATGAAAAAAATGTGGAAAATATTGATATTAATTGAAAAATTATTAAAGTAATGAAAATGTTAGAAAACTATTAAAAAATGACCAAAATAATTTAAAATAGGAAAAAATAGTCGAGAAATAACAAAAATAACAGAAATTTGAAGAAAATAATTAAGAAATTACAAAAAAAATAAAATTTGAAGGTAATACGTGAAAAATAACAAAAATAATAAAAATTTGAGACAAATAATTGAAAAGATGAGAAAACTAATTAAAAATTAAGTAAAAAATAAAAAATTTGAAGAAATGACTGGAAAAATAATAAAAATAATTAAAATTTATAAAGAATTTAAGAAATGACCAAAATAAATGAAAATTTAAGTAAGAAATTAACAACTTCATGAAAATAATTTAAAGATATAGGTAAGAAAATAAGTATAAATTTGGTAAAAGTAATAAAACAATGTCGAAAATATTGAGAACAATTGAGAAATTACTAGATTAATTGAAAATTTTAAAAACAATTAAAAAATAACAAAAATAATTTAAAATAGGAAAAATCATCGAGAAATAACAAAAATAACAGAGATTTGAAGAAAATAATTGAGAAATTACGAAAAAATGAAATTTGAAGGTAATACGTGAAAAATAACAAAAATAATAAAAATTTGAGACAAGCAATTAAGAAGATGACAAAACTAATTAAAAATTAAGTAAAAAATAAAAAATTTGAAGAAAAGACTTGAAAAATGATAAAAAAAAATTAAAATTTGTAAAGAATTTGAGAAATGACAAAAATAAATGAAATTTAAGTAAGAAATTAACAAATTTATGAAAATAATTTAAAGATATAGGTAAGAAAGTAAGTATAAAATTAGCAGAAAGTAATAAAGCAATGTCGAAAATATTGACAGCAATTGAGAAATTACTAGATTAATTGAAAATTTTAAGATAAAATTAAAAAATGACAAAAATAATTGAAAATGGGAAAAAATAGTCGAGAAATGACAACAATAATTGAAATTTGAAGAAAATAATTAAGAAATTTCAAAAAAATGAATTTTGAAGGTAATACGAGAAAAATAACAAAAATAATAAAAATTTGAGACAAATAATTGAGAAGATGACAAAATTAATTAAAAATTAAGTACAAAAAAAAAAATTTGAAGAAAAGACTTGAAAAATGATAAAAATAATTAAAATTTGTAAAGAATTTGAGAAATGACAAAAATAAATGAAATTTAAGTAAGAAATAAACAAATTTATGAAAATAATTTAAAGATATAAGAAATTAAGTGTAAAATTAGGAGAAAGTAATAAAGCAATGTCGAAAATATTGACAGCAATTGAGAAATTACTAGATTAATTTTAAGAAAAAATGACAAAAATAATTAAAAATGGGAAAATGTAGTCGAGAAATGACAAAAATAATTGAAATTTGAAGAAAATAATTGAGAAATCACAAGAAATTGAAATTTGGAGGTAATACATGAAAAATAACAAAAGTAATAAAAATTTAAGATAAATAATTGAATAATGACATGAATAATTGATAACTGCTGTAAATAATTAAAAGAATGAAAAAATGAAAAAAAATAATTGAAATTTGAAAAAAATAAATAAAATTTGTAAAAATTAATAGGCAATTGGTGTAAAGTATTTAAAAATTATTGATACATAATAATAAAATTATTGAAGAAAATTGCTGTAATTTGAAGAAAATAATTGAAATTCGTAGAAAAAAATTGATAACTGTAATAAATTGAGAAATTCATGACCATAAAAAAAAGATTGAAAAAAATTATTGAAATTTTATGAAAATAATTTTCAAATGTCAAAATTAATAGAAATATGCAGAAAATAATTGAAAAATGATAAAAATAATTGAATAATAACAAAAATAATTGAAATTTAATGAGAAAATTGAAAGACAACCAAAGTAATTGACAATACTGGTTTAAAATTTTAAAATTTGTAGACATTAATTAAAAAACTTTGAAAGTAATTAATATTAGAGGAAACTAATTAAACAATATGTGACGCCGCGCGAGAAAAGGGACCTATCGCAAAAAATATCAATTTTCATTTTTTTATGCCAAAATGTAGCTTATTAGTCGCTCTTTCATTTAAAAGAATCAAAAATTGTTTCCATTAGTTACTTTTTGAGTTATTAAGCATGAATCGTAAGAATTTATATTGGTCGCCATGCACTGACGCAACTTCCAACGCAAAAAAACCTATCGCGAAAAAAATCAATTTTCATTTTTTTATGCCAAAAGGTAGCTTTTTAGTTGCTCTTTCATTTGAAAAAATCAGAAATTGTTTCCATCAATTACTTTTTGAGTTATTAAGCATGAAGCGTAAGAATTTATATTGGTCGCAATGCATTGCTGCAACTTCTAAGGCTCGCCCTGTAAAATTAACGTTTCAGGCGATAGGTCCCTTTTCTCGTGCGGCGTCACATATAAAAAATAATTGAATTTTAAAGAAAATAATTGTATATTACTAAGAAGTCGATAAAAGTTAGTTTTTTTATAGTGAGTAATAGTGAGTGCTTTTAAAAAAAGTGAATAAAAATGAGAAAAGTGAGTCACAGGCAGCCCTGAAAATGCTCAAATTCGCTTGAAAATTGTTACACTTTTACTATTTTGAAAATCTAACTTCAGATTAGTAATTAGCGACATGGATTACCACTGAGTTATAAGTTTTAAGTGAATTTGAGCAATTTTGAAAAATATGTCTGCCATATTGGATCCGACATTTTGAATTTTGAAAATTTGGTAAATCTGACATCGTATCCACAATCAGAGACTTCAAAAACCCCCAAGTGACAAGTTTCAAGCCAATTTGAAGAATAATGAAAAAAGTATCCGCCATATTAAGTCCGAAACTTCGAATTTTTATTTTTATTTTATAACCTAAGGGTTGAAAAATATCACCTATAATCGCTCAAAAACCTCTAAAAAATATAAAAATTGTGCGAAAAATAAACGAAAAACTAAAAATGATTAGTCTAAATATAACTATGAGATCGAAATAAAATAGTTAATAGCATTAAAAAAAAATACTCAAACCTTACCATGCATTATAATAAGGAACAACCCTTCAAAATCATCCCCTAAACACGAATTTAAAAGAATTGACAAATATTCTTAAACAAGTAGACAAAAAACTTTTTTAGGTGATTCACAAACTTTAAAAGTCACTAAGAATAAATACCTATGACAATTACCCCTAATAGTACCAAAAACCACCCTTCAAAATCATCCACTAATCTTCAATCAAAAAATTGACAGTTTTTATTAAATGAATAAATGAATTTGTGTTTAAGGTATGATACTAAAAAGTTATTTATGATGCTAAAAGCGCTAAGGTAGATAGAAATACATTCTGAGCAATTTTTAAAGCTTAGATATTCTCTCAAATTTTTTTTAGTTTATTTGTTTAATAACAAAATTTCCATTTTTTGGATTAATGAATACGAGATAATTTGAAAGAGTGTTTTTTGATGTTTTGACAAAAATTACGAAATATAAAAAAGTCTTTTATCTTGAAAATTAAAATGCGCAGTGGGTGGGTGTTGACGAATCGAGAAATAATGCCCCTTATGTAAATTAAAAATTTACCATTTCAATTTTCTCGAACCAAAATCGTTTAGCGTAGATCAATTCGTACTGCTCGAAAGGATGTGAGCTATCGAACAATTGGAAATTAGGCGAATCAGGTAATTGTAGGCCAGGATATCGAAAAACTATTGAAACTGATGCAATGGCAATTCCGCCCAGAATCATAAACCACAACCATCTTAGACCAACGCTCAATTGTGCAAGACAGTGACTATATCCATTGGAAACTCTGTCCACAAAAAGTCTCAGGGGCCTGATTATTTTTCGTACAATAAAATGAGCCGGCGTCAGGAAAGAAAGACGACAATGTTCCGCTATAACAACACTGGCTGGTAACCAGGTCACCATCAAAAAGAAGTTTACTATCACCGTCATTCCTGAAAATACACTGCAAAAAACGTTTATTTTAATTTCTATTTTTACTAGATAACAAAATTGAAAAAAAAATTCTCATTTTACCTGAAACAATTAATAGCTGTTACGTCGCTGACAAAAGAAGCAAAAAATGCCACCGCTGTTGTTAAACAAGTTGTGAACATCGAAGGAAGCGCGTGATTCATTGTTTCCTGTACCAATCTCTCCATTCCACCGTTTGTCAATTTTTGTTGCTTATTACACTCCCAAATTTTGCAATAAATAAACGCATCATCGGCTCCAATTCCTGTGAAAAAATATTTAGAAATTTTTAAGATTTTAAAAAAATTTTTTGATTCACGTTATTACAATAAAAATTTGATAATACAGGGTTGCCACAAGAATTTCATTTTCATTTTCCCTGACTTCCAGACAATTTTTTGTGTTTTTCCCTGACAATTCTGTTCCTTGTCTTTTTCTGTCAAATAAGAATTCTACAAAGGAAATTGTGTCGAACGGAAGTTCGAGCAAATAAAATTATGTTAAACAGAAGTTTTACAAAAAAATCTATTACATGGTTATTTTGTTACATTCAGGGTGTCTACTAATTTCGTCCCACAAAATTCCCGGTCATTTCCCGGTTTTTGTTCCTATTTTTCCCGGGTTTTTCTCTTGTTAACTTAAAATTTATTTTAAGTATAAATAGACCTACAAATGGCTACAAAAATTGAATATACAGTTGATAATTGAAGAAAATAATTAAAAATTGAAGAATTAAAAATTAAACTTTACAAAAAATAATAATTAAGAATTAAAAGAAACAATTAATAATGAAAAGAAATAATTAATAATGGAAAGAAATAATTAAACAATGACAAAAATATTTGACAATTAGAAACAAAATTAGAAAAAAAAGTAAATATTATATTATAAAAGTCTTTAACGTCCGAGAATAAATATTAAAAAGGAGCAAGAAAAAACGAAGTCATTCGGACAAAGATGTTTAATGTTTAAAATATGTACTCCATCGTTTCGAAATCTAGATGATTTCCTCTTCAGGGAGTCTGACAATTAAATAAAATAAAAATTATAATTATTTGATCACAGAGAAACAATATAGTAAATAAGTAAATATTAATCTACAATTGAACAATAATTGAAAAAATTGAACAATGGTTATTAAATTCAAAGAATATAATTAAAAATTGGTCAACTAGATAGAAAATCCAAAAAAATAATTTAAAATTTAAGTTAATAATTCAAAATTGAAGATATAAATTGAAAATTAAATAATCAAATTGAAATCAGAAAAATACAGAATTATTGAATATTAAAAAAAAAACAATTGAAAATTGAGAAATAAAATTGAAATTCGAATACAATAATTGAGAATTAAAGAAAATTACTGAACAATTGGATTGAAAAAAGAAGAAAATAATTTATAATTAAAAAAATGGAAAATGACAGGAATTATTTTAATATTGAAGAAAACATTAAAAATTGAAGAATAGAATTGTTATTTGAAGAAATTAATTGAGAATTGATAAAAATTATTAAACAATTAAATTGAAAATAGAAGAAAATTATTGAAAATTGAAGGAGGTTTTGAAACATGAAATAAATAACTGATAATTGAAAAAAAAATAATTGAAAAAATTCGAGATTACTGAATATTAAAACAAACAATTTAAAATTGAACAAAATAATTAAAAATTAAAGAAAATAATTTAAAATTAAAGAAAGTACTTAAAAATTAAAAACAATATTTGGAAACAGCAGAAAAATTTAGAAATCGACGGAAATAATAGCGAATTGATAAAAATAATTTAAAAATTTTCAATTTAAATAAAAATTGAAAGAAAAACATATAATTTAAAAAAGCTGAAAATTGTTAAATATTGAAGAAAATTGAGAAGAAATTGAGAAACTGAAAGAAATATGAAAAAATAATTGGAAATTTAAGAAAAAAATTAGAATTTGAAGAAAATAATTGAGAATTTAAAAAAAATCATTGTAAAAAGCCTAGAGTTATTGAATATTAAAAAAATAATTAAAAATAAAAGAATGGAATTGAATATCAAAAATTATGAGTGAGAATTAAAGAAAATAATTCAAGAATTGAACAATGGTATTGAAAGTAGAAGAAAAAAAGCGATAATTGAAGAAAAAAGAAATTGAACAACCCAGCAATTATAGAATTTGATAAAAACAATAAAAAATGAAAAATGTAATTGTAATTTGAAGAAATTAATTGAAAATTGTAGAAAATAATTTGAAATTGAAGAAAATGTGATTTTATGAAAATTGTTGAATAATAATAATTGTTGAATAAATAAAAATAAAAGATAAAAATAATTGATGAATTTAATTCAAGTTTCAAAAACATAATTGATAATTGAAAAAAAATATTGAAAAAAGCCGAGACTTATTGATTATAGAAGAAAATAATTGAAAAATGGAGGAGTTATTGAGATATGAAATAAATCAATGAAATTGAAAAAAATAGTTGAAAAAAGTCGAGAATTATTTAATATTAAATTAAATAATTAAAAATTGAAGGAAATAGTTAAGATCTGAAGAAAATAATTAAAAATTGAAGAAAATAATAGAAAGTTGAATCAAATAATTGTCAATTAAAAAAAAAATTTATAGTTGAAGAAAATAACTAAAAATTGATTAAAATAATTGAAATCGTAGAAAATATTTCAGAATTAAAGAAATTAATTAGAAATTAATGAAAATAATTGAAAATTGAAGAAAATAATTGGCAATTGAAGAAAATAGTAGAAAATCGAAGAAAATAATTTAGAAATTAAGAAATAATTTGAAATTAATGAAAATAATTCAAAATGGAAGAAAATAATTGGAAATTGAAGAAAATAAGTGAAAATTTAAAGGAATTTATTATCCCAGAAAAAAATTCCCGGTTTGACGGAAAATTCCCGGTTAATTCCCGGTTTTTCCCGGTCAATTTAAATTCCCGGTTTTCCCGGTTAGTAGACACCCTGTACATAAGATTATGTCTCATGAACAAGTTTGAGAAAAATATGTGCAAAATAATTAATTTGAAAAATAATATATTTACTTAAAAATACGTAAACTATCACAAGGTGAAGGTTCTAAGACTCATTAGTTTGTTATTATTTTCATTTTATTAGAAAGAATTTTAAGTAAAACGAATTATTAAATCTGCCAGAATATCAAATTCACCAATTCTTTATTTATTCGAATTGACATTTGATAGAATTCTTAAAACCTCGAATTTTTATTTCTTAAAAATTGCAAACGGTCAAACAAACCTCCGACCATTTGTATTTTTAGACAAATGAAAATTTGGCGTTTTAAAAATGATATTTATTAACAATATGCAAATAAAATGTCGGACAAATAAAGATTCTGTGAAATGGATATTCTAATATTTAAAATTTTCCTATTAGTTAATTAATTAATGATTGTTAAATAATAAAAAATTTGTTAAGTAAAAATTCGGTTAAACTCAATTCTTTCAAATAAAATTAGGTTAAAACAAAATTGAGTGGAATTCTTATTTTGAAATGAATAAAAAACATGATTAAACGTAATAAGTATGAAAATGTAACTTTTTTTTATTTCATAAAAGCTAAAAAAAATTACCAAAAAGAATGAAATTTGGATCGATTGAAATCTAAATTGATTGAAAATTGAATAAATTTAAGTTCGAATTACTAGTAAATTGGAACCAATTAATATTCAAAGAGATAAAATAAAATAAAAATAAAACAATACATTGAAAATGAAGAAAATGTAAAAAAGAAGAAATAGTGGAATATAAACTACAAAATAAAAAACAGTAAGAATAAAATAAGAAAATGTAAAAAGATGAGTAAAAATTGTATTAAAGAAATGACAAATTCCTTTAAAAATGAAAAAGTTTAGGGAATTATTTTCAAAATGAAGAAAATTTAAAAAGAAATTGTAAAGAACTTTACAAAATAAAAAAAAACACAATTTTGTAATATCAGACACATTTTTAAAACAGTTTTAAAATCAAATATAGATTAAAAGTCATAGAATCTAGAAATTTTATCAAAGACTAAATAAATTTAAGAACAAATAGACCAAATGTAAACAAAATTGAATAAATTTACAAATAAAGCTAATAAAACTGACATTAATAAAATCTAATATTTATGCCTTTCTTTTTACTAAAAATTTTTAGATCGTACTATTTTCAATTCAATTTTTCAAATTATTGAAAAAGACAAGATTAAAATTAAATTTTTCTTTATATTTATCTACGAATTTCTTAAAAATTTCCGGATCACTTAAAACATTTTCTAATCTTTTTGCGAATTCCCAGTTTTTATTTTGATGTGCTAAATTGACAGCAATTTCTTCAATAACTAAATACTCTAACTTTAAATATATTTTTGTAAAACGTAGAGGATATTATGGGAAATTTCCAGACATTTCCCTGACTTTACTGGCACGTGGCAACCCTGATAAAATTAATAAAATTAAATTTTTTTCTAGCACTTACCAACAGCAACAACAACCGCTAATAAATTCATGAACGGGAAGAAGTTTATCCTCAAAACAAGAGTATAAATTGCATATGAAATTCCAAGGCTGAATAAAATAGCAAGAATGGTAGTGATGGTGAGAAAAATAGATGTTGTATAAACCCAGACACAGACTGTGATAAATGCAAAACCAGATAGTAATAGAGAAGAATCTGACAATAGCAGGCGATCAAAAAGAGTGCTCTTGAGTCCAAGATCAATTGCAACCACTCGAAACTTGCCGTACGATAATCCGGCAAAGTTTAAATTTTTGTAAAAATCCAGTGTCGCAGAACTAGCAGCAATCGGAAGGAACATCATCGCCGAACGAAGTGTTGTATTTAATTTATTTGCTGAGCCCTGTTTCTGGAACAATTTTATAATCATTAATTTAGAAATATAAAAATAGCGAAAAATATAAAAATGGCTAAAAATGAAATACGAAATAAAAAATAGTGAAAATAAAATGAGAAAATGTAAAAACTGTATAAAATTGATAAACTCCTTTGAAAATGAAAAAATTTAGAAAATTAAATTCAGGAAAATTTAAAAAGAAATATATGTGAATAAATTTGAAAAATAAAAGAAACAAATTTTTAAACAATTTTATTAACAAAACTTTGTTTAAAAAATCTTAGAATCTAAAAATTTTATGAAAGGGTAAATAAATTTGCGAAAAAATAGACAAAATGTGAAGAAAATTGATTTTTTCATAAAAGATGAGTAAAAGTAATCAGATAAATGAAAAAGAATTGTACTTTCTTCCCCCCTAAATTATCAAATTAAATAAGAAAATCAATAATATAATTAATACATTTTTCGATATGTTATAAAACTAAAAGTTATATAAAATAATCTGAAATACTTTGCATAAAAAAATAAGAAAATCTAGGTAAAACCGGTAAAACACAAAAAAAATATTAGAAGCAAATAAAATAAAAACCTTCAAGAAGTGATTAGCATTAAGAAATTGTACAAGAATACAAAAGAAAAAATAATAATAAAATACTGAATTTTTTTTTAGAATAAGAAGTTATAGAAAAAATTTTAATTTTTTGATAAAATGATATATACTTAAAATTTCGAAGAAACTAAAACATGATTATTAAATTATAAAATTCATGATTAATTTGTCAAACAATGATAAAAGAAAATTATCAAGGAAGGAAAGAATTGAAAATAAAGTTTGAAAATTTTTAAAATATCAGAAAGATTTAAATTAAGGAGGTTCTCTCCATTGATATAACCTTAAACTTGAAAGTCGTTTTAACCCAAATAAAAATATATTCAAATTAATTTCACCAAATTTTGAAAGATCGAGCTGTACATTTTCCAAAAAAAATTAGGTTTAGCTAAAATTTGTTAGCAAATAATAATTATTTAACATTTTATATATTTTTTTTAAATTTAATGAAGAACTGCAACTTTCATCCAATTCTAATAAATAATAGCTCATTTTTCACGTTGAAAAATTCTCTTCAATTTTATTTGTTGGGTTTTATTAAATAATATTTTGTTATTACTTAAACAAATAAAATTTGTTTTTTACGTATTTTTTAATGAAAAATTGAACACTTACTCAAGAAGAGGTTATGTTTCAAGTGATTTTCTTGCTTTTTGAAATAGAAAAATCAACTTTTAATATAATTTTATTTAGACAAAATGTGGCAGAATTTATCTTAGACAAAGTCAACCCTTAAATTTCACAATTGGATAAAAATGAAAGATTTTTGACATTAAAAAATGTTTCAGAGAAACTACAAATTTGTTTCTAAATGTCAAAAATCTTCCATTTTTATTCAATTATGATATTTAATGGTTGACTTTGTCTTCAATTAATTCTGCCACATTTTTTTCTAATTAAAATTAGATTAAAAGTTAATGTTTCTAAACTACAAATTTGTTTCTAAATGTCAAAAATCTTCCATTTTTATTCAATTATAATATTTAGTGGTGTGACTTTGTCTTAAATTAATTCTGCCACATTTCTTTCTAATTAAAATTAGATTAAAAGTTAATTTTTCTATTTCTGAAAAATCTACAACTGGATTTTTAAAAATTCGGTGAAATTAATTTGAATAATATTGATATTTGAGGTGAAAAACGACTTTCTAACTTGAGGTCATGTAAATGGAGAGAGCCTCCCTAAGTTAAAATGAATCACAAAATAATTAATTTTTGAATTTTAAGGTTGTTCAACCCATTGACATTACCTCAAACTAAAAAATGGTTTTCAACATAAAATAAAAATATTAATATTTATTCCACCCAATTTTGAAAAACCGAGTTATAAATTTTATAAAAGAAATTAGGTTGATACCAAATTTGTTATAAAAAAATAATTAATTAACATTTTGTGTTTTCCATTTAAAGTTTGTGAATAATTCTAATTTTCATCCAATTTTGACAAATAATAGCTCATTTTAATTATTGAAACATTCTCTACAAGTCCGTTCTTTTGATTTTGTTAAAACCTTTTTATTTCAAAAATATATAATAGTACAATTTCATTTATTTAATAATTTTTTAATAAAATCCAACGAACATACTTCTAGAGAATGTTGGATAAAAATTAGAATTATTCAAAAACTTTAAAGAAAAATCACAAAATTTTGAATAATTATTATTTAGTGACAAATTTTGGATCAACCTAACTTTTTTAAAAAAATGTACAACAGTGTCTTTTAAAATTGGGTGAAATTAATTTTAATAATATTTTTCTTTTATGTGGAAAACTATTTTCTAGTCAGAGGTTATGTCAATGGGTTAAACATCCTTAACTGTTCAATTTTGAAATAATTGTACTTTAAAACTTATTTGAATAAATTAAAGTTTGGGATCAAAAGTTCTTTGGATTTTTTTTTTTTACAAATTCTCAGTTTTTGTGAAAAATAAAGGATATTAGGGACAAATTTTCAAAATAGGATACTTTTAGGGGAAATAGGGCCTGTGAAGCCTAATTAATTCAAAGAGAATTAATTTTACAATTTCTTGACAAATGTATGTAATTTTCTATTGTTTCCAATCAATCCACCTTCTAATACACTAAAGTTTCACTTATTTTCAGCCCATCCACGCAAATCTATGAGAAAAGTCGCACTTAGTTTAACTTCCACGTAGTTATAGAGAACTTCTCTGATTGGCTGGTCCAATTCGTAGCAACCAATGAAAATGTTAGTTAGTTTTGATTGGTCGCCAAATTAAAATAAGTGAGACTTCGAATTGTTAAAATAAATGAGACTTCAAATAAGCGATACTTTAAATAAGTGAAGTTTCAGTCTAAAACTTACGTTAATAGGAATGAAATCCACGTCAAGAAGATAATGTAAAAGGTGATAAACAGCATTGTGAGCATAGCACTCAATAGGAACCCGTTTGTGACAATCTAAATTATCCGCACAGTCCGGAGTCAATTGTAAATTATGATAAAAGTAGGCGCATCTCTGGAGAAGAATTTCCACTCGGATTAAATCGGATTCAGTGACTCCAAGGCAAGAACTTCTGTTAGATAGAAGAGCTACAAAATTGGCAGGTGACCAACTTCGACAACATTTCGATGCACGAGAACCATTTTCCGATTGCGTTTGGCAAAGAGACGGAAATTCTGTATTTGAACGAAGAGCAGCGTCGATGTGACATTGAGCTAAAATACCTTCCATTGACCACAAATTTTTGCTTTCATTCTCGGAACTTAAAACTACTCGGGAATAGGCTGAGCTGGGAAGATTGCAGAAGAATCCATTGTTATCTAGGCGACTTTCGTGTTCCTCTATACTATCGAAATGATCCTTGCTTCCTAATTCTCGCAACTCTTCCCATTTATCTTTACTTTCACTAATTGTTTCATCCCTTGTTTCATTTTTGAGCTTCACATTAGTCTTTCCTTTAAGCTTATTTTTATTTTTCCCTTTTTTTCTTCGAGAACCTTTCACTGGACGATTTTGAGAATCTGTTCCATTCTAGAAAGAAAATAATGAGATTAAATAATATACGGTAAATTTAATATAATTTGGATGAAATTATTTTACTTATTAGTACTTGAAATAAAATATACACGGGTTTTTAACATAAATTAAAATATTAATAAAAAACTTAATTAAAATATTTAAAACAAATATTACTTGTCAGGGCTGTAATTGATTTAAATCATTGTAGCATTGGCATTAAAATCATGATTTAAATCAAAAAAATTTCACAACAGGTAAAAAATCGGAAACAATGAAGTAGACAAATCTCAAAAATTTTAATTTTAATATTTTATTCTTTATATCTACAAATTTTTGGTAGATAGCAAAAAATAGTATTAAATTTTTATATCTTTAAGTCATTATAATTGAAATAAATTCCAAACGTCAATTAACTTAAAATTATTCCAATTTATTCAAACTTTTAAATTTCAATTAATTCAAATTGCATATTAATTAATGCATAATAATTAAATAATATTAATTATTTTCCATATTCACAATGATCCTTTTTTTAAATTCTTACAAGATCTCTAAAAAATTTCACTTTTTTGAAACTGGTAAATTCTTATTTTATAAAATTTTAAGATTTTGTTTTCTTTTACTTATTGATATTCTTTTTTTGTTTTGTCTTTTTATTTTAGGATTTTCTTTAATTTTCTTCTCTTTATGCAAATTATTTAATGTTATTGTACACAATTTTGTTGTTATAACATTCACTAAACTATTTATTTCGTTGATTTTCTTAATTATTTCCATATTTTAAATATAAATATGCGCTCATTTTTTTGTAAAATTTATTCAATTTCTTTTCACATCTTGTCTATTTTTTGCAAACTTACTTATTCTTTCATGAAAAATTTAGATTTTCTTTATTTTTCTAAATTTATTGTTGGACTTATTTTAAGTGTAATATTATAAAAATATTTTTGGTTTAATTTTCCTATACTTTTTTATTTTTTAAGGATTTTTAAATTTCTTTTGTGGGCTTTTAATTTATCTTTATATACATTTTTTTATTTTATTTTTATCAATTCTAATTTTTTAGTAGATTCTTATCAATTTTTGTTATTTTTTGTACTTTTTACATTTTTTTACAGTTTGTTAGATTAAGAAAAAATCATTATTCTCCATTTTCTTTCTATTTATTTAATTTCTTGTTGTTTCACATTTTTCTTTTGTCCTTTCTTGCATTCTATTTATTTAGTTATATTTTAATTAATTCTTTTATTTTTGTTATAATTTTTCTGTTTCTTCTTTCAAATTATAATTGTTGAGTTTTTATCTTCTAATCACGAATTTTTTAAAATATTTATTTATTTATTTCCAAAATTCTATTCATTCTTTTTTTTCAATTTGTAAAATAATTTTCTAATTTATCTAATTTAAAAATTTTTTTCTCTTTAGTAAAATATGTATTTTAACGTTTTTATAATTATTTTCTTATTATTTTTTTAATTTCAAAAAACTTTTTGAAAAGAATTTTCTTATTTTTTTTAATAAACTGTTTTTTTATCTTTAACGGTTTTAAATGTTTTTTTTTAAATACAATTTATTATGTTTTTCGTTGCTTTTACCAAATTTTCTTAATTTTGCGATCAAATGAATTTAAAGATATTTTTTTTTGAAATCTGATTATTTACCCGGCATAAATCGTTTGATTCTTATTAAATGTTTTATTCTTCATTATTTCTTATTAAATGTTCTCAGTTTAAAAAATAAACTACTTACAAATAAACATTTGAAAGTTTTACCTATTTACTGATTTTATATATTTAAAAAAAATCATGATTTTTATCAGCTCTGTTACCTGTTCATTGTTATATTGTAAATAATAATAATAGTCCAAAGGATTGTCAACAAGTTCTCCTCGAGGATGAGTTGCTTTCATCAAATTTCCCCATGCCGTTAATCTTTGAGCAAGTATTGTGCCTCTAGCTTCAAAACCCTGCAGTAAACAAAGATTAAAATAAAAAAAATGTTGCAATTTTCATGCTAATTTTAAAATGAAAAATTTCAAACACTTACTAATTGTGGATCAGAGAAATCCGGGAATTTTTTTGTTGCAAAGGGGACGATTAAACACGTCGAGGAAAATACAAAAACGGCGGTCAAAATTGCATAAGGGTGATGGGTAATTACTCGAGAGAACCACCACACATCCATTTCTGTCAGTAATTTTAATTAACATTTATTTGATCGTTTAAAATATAAATGTCCACAAAATCAACGCAAACTATTCATAAACCAAAAAGCATTTGGAATTTATGGTTCATATTTGAATTACATTAATAATTATATCAGAAAAGTGTTTATAAACCCGGCTTTCTCACTTAATTATAAAATTAATACTGATTTATAATACTGATAGAGTAAATTATCACTATTAGAGGTCAATAATAATATACATTCGTTGTTGAAACACTGAGTAATGTTAAATAATTGTAACATTATTTTTACACTTCATTTTTCGTAAAATTGACATAAAATTAGTGTATTAACAATTTTAATAGTCATAAAAATATAAATAAGATTATAATTTGTAATATGGAAAATTATATATAGGAAATTTTTCCGAAGGGTTCATAAATTATGTAGCTTTCTATAAAAGAGATGTTTCGCTATTTTTAATCTATACTTGAAAATTTAATTCGTAAAATTTAGTAAAAAACACTGTAAAGTAATTTATTATCCACTTTTCTTGAGACACTTGTAAATAATTAAAAAATTTATGATAAAAATTCATTTTTTAGTCCTTAACAACCTCAAAAAATTCTTGAGGGTGGTTTTCTTTTGACATTTGTCAACTGCACATGCGTAAATAGCAGAAAGTATGTCACGTGACCCTTCATTGACTAAATTTCAAAAATAGAAATCGGTCACTGCTTATAGAATTTATTCAGGGCTTTTTATTTATTCCTTTATCGTAAAATATTATTATTAATTTTCAAAATTATACTTTCCTGTAAGTAACTATATTAGTTTTTTCATAATTTCTAGTTCATAGAAATAGCAGACGGAAAGCTGTCAAATTTTTGGCGCGATGCAGTTTGAAAGTCAAAATTGAAGAAAATGGTAAATAATTAAATTATTAAAATAACTTTTCTTACAAGTGATAAAAACTTATGAAAATAATCTAACCTTTTCTAAGGAAAATATTATAATTCGCTTCTGTATATTGCACACTTTTTATTTATATATTTATTATTTTTGTTTATAGCGCACCCTGCGACATCTTGGTAATCAGCTGATGTGTTAAACATATGGAAAATGTTCTAAAGTTCGTGAGTTTTGTATTTTGTGTAAATTTAATTTAATAACATCATGGGAAAAGGTAAACAGGCACAAAGAACAAAAAATAATGCCAGACCATCTAACAGCAGTCGTAGTGCCGAGTTTTTGGGATCGACAGGACAGAATTTAATGGGTTTTTCAACTCTTAAAGATTCTGGTAGGTTATGTTTACTAAATTAACATTTTCTGTTATTTTAACTAAAAATTACTGCATATATCCAAATTATTGGATTTTTGTTTAAAAATGCAATTTCTTTTTTCTAAATTAGTATATACTTTTTTTCTGAATCGTTTATTATTTTCCAATTATTTGCGTGTTGTGTTGATTTTTAACATTTTTAAACTAATTCATCCAAATTATTTAATTGATTTCACGTGGATTTTCATTTTAATTTATGATAATTTTCATCAAACTCCAATTTAATCCATCCTACCTAACTCTAATTTATCCAAATTTCAAACTTTCTTTTTAAATGATTTGTTACTTAAATTTAAATCTTCTTCTTAATAATAATCTTTTTGAATTTAATTTGTTCAAATATCAATTACTTTCTTCAGTCTTTAAATTATTTTCATGAATATTTAAATTTATTATACAAGTTTTCATTTATTTTTGTCAATTTTCAATTATTTTCTTAAAATTTCAATTATGTTCTTCAATCTTTAAATTATTGTCAGGAATATTTAAATTCTCTACCTAAGTGTCAATTTACTTTTGTCATTTTTCAATTATTTTCCTCAAAATTTAATTACTGTTGTCATTATTCAAGTATTTTTGTCATTTTCCAATTAATTTCAATTTTTTTAATCAATTTTTTTTATTGTCATGAATTTTTAAATTTCTTATAGCAGTTGTCAACTATTTTCTTTAAATTTCAATCATTTTCTTCATTCTTTTTATTATTGTCATGAATTTATTAATTTTTTACACCTTATTCAATTATTTTCTGCAAATTTCATTGCAGATAAAATCTGGAATTTTCTTGAAAATGCACTTTCTCTTATTTTATTAAAACTTTAATTACTGTCTTCATATTTAAACTTTTTGACATTTTCGAATTAATCTCTTCAAATTGTCTTCAATTTTTTAATTTTTTACACCAATTTTCAAGGTTTTTGTCATTTTTCAGTTATTTTTTCAAATTACAACTACTTTTGTCATTATTAAAATATTTCTGACATTTTGGAATTATTTTCTTTAAATGTCATTTTCTTCAATCTTTTCATTATTGTCATGAATTTATTAATTTTTTCACCAGCTTTTAATTATTTATGTAAATATTCAATTAGTTTCTTCACATTACAATTATATCGTTAATTTTTCAATTATTTTATACAATTTTTCAGTTAATGTATTAATTTTTTTATTTTTTACTCCATTTCTGAATTATATTTCTCATTTTTCATTGATTGTTTTTCAAATTTTAGTTGTTTTTGATATTTTTCAACTATTTTCTACATATATGCTTTTTTTTGCTTTCTTTAAATTATTTTTTCAAGATTTAATTATTTTCGTGAAACTTCTATTATTTTGTCAATTTTTTAACTATTGTCTAAAAATTTTTATTTTTACACCATCTTTCAATTATTTATGTCATTATTCAATTAGTCTCTTCACATTTTAATTTGTTCGAAAAAATCTATATAATAATTGTACTCAGAATTTAAATGTTTTACACCATTCTCGATTTATTTTTGCCAAATTTTAATTAATTTTGTCATTGTTCAATCATTTTCTAGTAATTCTAATTATTTTTTAATCTTTTCAATGATTTTCTTCAAATTTTAATTATTTCGTTTCAATTTTTTGATTTTTAATCAATTTTTCTATGAGATTTGTCATTTTACAATTATTTTTGTCCTCTTTTAATTATTTTCATCAATTTTAATTATTTCGTTTTAATTTTTCAAATTTTCTTTTCATTTTTTGTTTTTTAATCAATTTTTCAATTATTTATTCAATTATGAATTATTTTTGTTATCTCTTTATTATTCTTAATTATACAATTTTCAATTATTTCGTTTTGATTATTCAAATATTGTTTTCATTTTTTGATTTTTTATCAATTTTTCAATTATTTTTGACATTTTACAACTTCTTACTCAAATTTAAATTATTTTTGTCCTGTTTTAATTATTATCTTTAATTTTTAATTAATTTGTTTTAGTTTTTCAACTTTTGTCCTTAAATTTTTTATTTTCAATCAATTTTTCAATTAATTTTGTCATTTCACAATTTTTTATTCAAATTTAAATTTTTTTCTAATGTTTCAATTATTTTCTATAATTTTCAATTATTTAATTTTAATTCTTCTACTTTTGTCCTCATTTTTTAGATTTTTAATAAATTTTTCAATTACCTAGTTTTGTCATCTTACAATTGTTTTTTTCAAACTTGAATTATCTTTGTCATATTTTAATTATTTTCTTCAATTTTCAATTATTTCGTTTCAATTTTTGATTTTTTATCAATTTTTAAATTATTTTTGTCATTTTACAATTTCTTACTCAAATTTAAATTATTTTTGTCATATTTTAATTATTTTCTTTAATTTTCAATTAATTCGTTTCAATTTTTCAACGTTTTCCTCAATTTTTGTCATTTTACAATTTTTTATTCAAATTTAAATTTTTTTGTCATTTTTTAATTATTTTCTTTAATTTTTAATTATTTTGTTTCAATTTTTCAATTCTTTTCTTTACTTTTTGATTTTTAATCAATTTTTAAAATAGTTATGTCATTTTACAATTTTTTTTAGTTTCGAATTATTTTTGTCATCTTTTAATTATTTTCTTCAATTTTCAATTATTTCGTTTTAATTTTTCAAATTTTGTTTTCATTTTTTGATTCTTTTTCAATTTTGAATTATTTTTGTCATCTCTTAATTATTATCTTTTATTTTTCAAATTTTGTTTTCAATTTTTGATTTTTTATCAATTTTTTAATTATTTTTGTCAGTTTAGAATTTCTTACTCAAATTTAAATTATTTTTGTCATATTTTAATTATTTTCTTTAATTTTCAATTAATTCGTTTTAATTTTTCAACGTTTTCCTCAATTTTTGTCATTTTACAATTTTTTATTCAAATTAAAATTTTTTTGTCATTTTTCAATTGTTTTCTTCAATTTTTAAAATTTGAATTATTTTCATCAATTTTCAATTACTTCGTTTTAATTTTTCAAATTTTGTTTTCATTTTTTGATTTCTTTTCAATTTTGAATTATTTTTGTCATGTCTTAATTATTTTCTTCAATTTTCAATTATTTCGTTTTATTTTTAAAATTTTGTTTTCAATTTTTGATTTTTAATCAGTTTTTCAATTAGTTTTGTCATTTTACAATTTTTTATTCAAATCTAAATTTTTTTTGTCATTTTTCAATTATTTTCTTTAATTTTCAATTATTTCGTTTTAATTTTACAACTTTTGTTCTCATTTTTTTGATTCTTAATAAATCTTTCAATTGTTTGTTTTGTCATTTTACAATTTTTTTCAATTTCGAATTTTTTTTGTCATCTCTTAATTATTTTCTTCTATTTTTAATTGTTTCGTTTTTATTTTTCAAATTATGTTTTATTTTTTTAATTTTTAATTAATTGTTCAATTACCTAGTTTTGTCTTTTTTCAATTTTTCATTCAAATTTAAATTATTTTTGTCCTGTTTTAATTATTTTCTTTAATTTTCAATTATGTCGTTTTAATTTTTCAATTCTTGTCTTAACTTTTTTTTTAATCAATTTTTTAATTAGTTTTGTCATTTTACAATTCTTTTTCAAACTGGAATTGTTTTTCAATTATTTCGTTTTAATTTTTCAATTATATTCTTCACTTTTTGATTTTTAATCAATGTTTCAATTAGTTTTGTCATTTTACAATTGGTTTTTCAAACATGAATTATTTTTGTCATTTTTTATTTATTTTCTTCAATTTTTCAATTCTTTTCTTCACTTTTTGATTTTTAATCAATTTTTCAATTATTTTTGTCATCTTACAATTTTTTTTCAAATTTGAATTATTTTTATCATTTTTTATAATTTACTCGTTTTCTTCGTTTAAAAACTCACTATTCACACACTTTTTTAAATTAAAAAGTCACTTTTTTACTATTTTCAATCTGCAAGTTCGTTGGCAGCCCTGTAATAAATAAAGTATCTTTTTAGGTTTTGTGCCCTCCAATATCATAAAAGATGGAGCAGGATATCAATCATCACTTCCCAGTCTCAGCATCAGCACAATAAGTGACGTAGACATGAAAAACATCGATCCGAAATTCTATCTGGTGCTGAAGAAAATGAACAAGAAGGATTCTACCACAAAGTGTAAAGCTCTACAAGAATTCATGGAACTTTGCCGAGATTCTGAGCAGTCCTCTTTCGAGGGATTTCTTCCATTTTGGTCTAGACTCTACGGACAATTAGCCACCGACATAGAACACAAAGTAAGAGAAACAGCTCAATTAGCCCACGCAGCGGTAGTGAAACGAGCCGGTAAAAATATAGCAATTTATTTAAAACAACTCTCAGGACCTTGGTTTATATCACAATATGATACTTATCCTCCAGCAGCTTCAGCCGCCCTCAATTCATTCAATGCAACTTTCCCGTCTAATAAAATAGTCAGTGCAATAATTCATTGTCAAGAAGAAATTTTAAAGTATATTTTAGAAAACATATCAAATCAGTCGCAACTACAACCCAAAAAACTCTCTTTATCTGCAGAGGAACTCGAAGCCAAATATCAGAGATTACTAGTTTCCAGTTTACAGGCCTACTGTTTTTATTTGAAGACCGTTCCGTCTTCTGAAATTGAAAAACATCTAGAAATTCACAGCACGATTTTTGGGAAAAATAGCAAAATCTGGAAGTTTGGAATCCACGAAAATATTGCAATCAAGACCTCGTTCTTTAACGTATTATCCTCTGTTACTGAAAATGCAGTAGGATTGATAGAATCCGAAAAGAAAAAAGTTCTGACGTGTATTATTAACGGTCTCGATGAAACAGATCCTGGACTTGTTTCCGCAATTTGGGAATCGATGTTGATAGCAGTGACAAAACTAGAAAATTGGTTCCAAGTCATCAGCATCGAGAAATTTCTCTTACCAAAACTTTGGCGTGTTTTGAAAAATGGAAGTCAGTACTGTCCAACAATATTGTATCCACATTTATTGCCATTGCTTGGCCAATTTTCTAAATTTAATCTTGACTCGAAGGATCTATTCTTCCAGTTTTTCAGTAATTTACGTGAGGGATTTACAACAAAAACAGGAAAACTGACTTATTCCGAAACTTCTGCAGTTTTAACGTCTTTTACGGAATGTTTGCGTTATGCTGTTCTGATAAATTCCAGTGATCAGGAACTTTGCCTGAGTCTTTTAAAAGAACAACTGATGCCAATGATAGAATTTTCATTACAAGAAAATATTCCGTTCAGTAAAATCCTATTTTTCGAGATTGCACAATTAATTCGATACTGGACCAAACAATCTGTCGAATATCCAACTTACTCTCATCTTGTCGATAATTTTTGGACACAACTTAATCAAACTTTTGAAAAACTCTTGGCATATGAAACTTTCGAAGAAGAGAAGATTTCTTGCATTTTCAATTCCCAGATTGATTTTCTTCTAGGAATGAAAAATTGTTCGGCTCCAAAATCTAGCAGAAAAGTGAAATTCTCAGATGATAATGTTGAGAATGAAACGGAAACGAAAACCGTAATTTCCGAGGATGATAAACAATTTATAGTTATGCTCGAGAAGTTTATTCACGCTCTTTCAATAACTCACTTTAATAGAGTCAATTCAGAATCGCCAAAGAGTCTCCATCGATTTGTAAAATTCGTCACAAATTTCCAGAGTAAAGAACTATTCACATCACTTTCAAAATCAGTCAGTGATGGTGATTTGATGTCATTTTACGAAATTATAAAAAAATGGCTCAGTGGCAACACAAAAGACAGTCAAGATTCAGTTCAATTGGTGTTCATTCTTCTGAAATACTTGGACGAATCAAATCAAGAAAAAGTTTTGAATTCTCTAGTAGAACTGAATAATAGTCAAGTCCTGAAAAATGCCGTTTTAAGCGCTCTGTCCAAACAAAATAGGAACAACAAAGCGATAAAAACTTGGTGTTTGAACTTTGATATTGGCCTAATCTTAAAAGACGTCGCGGAGTCAATTCTTAATTTGAAATCAAACGAAATTGAAACAAACAAGAAGATGATTCTATTGGCTTTTGAGACAACCGACGATGGAGTTCCATTAATTTCCAGTAATTCAGTCAACACTCTTGTTTCAACTTTAGTCTCTTCTCTGGACAATTCAGAAACAAATTTAAAATCCCTAGCCAATTTAATTTCCCAAATTCTCGAACTTACCTGCTCCTATAAAAATCTATCTGATTCTTCATTAATTTCCGCAATTTGTTTAATGCTGGAAAAACTTTTTCAACTCATTATCAACACCGATATGAAGGAAGAATCAATCCAGTTTATTTGGAAGAGAAATATTTCTCGTGTAAGTCATCTAATTCCACATTCAAATTTCCTCGATCTTGTAAAAAAATTGGCCCATATTCTGTGGAAAAAAATATTTTCCGATTACGAGAGTAATTATGAAAACAATTGTCAAGTAGCGACAGATTTCCTTGAATCAATAATAGAAAGTAGCGGATATTGCGAGACGGAGAAAAACAAAGAGATTATCAAACTTTTCTTGACCGAGTTGGATTTGAAAAAATGGATCATTAACTTTTCTCGAATCGCTCTTTATGCTGAGATTGTAACGGGAAATTTGTACAAACCTTGCTTGAAAATCGATGAAAGTGGAGATTTGCAAAATAAAGATTTAGGAAGTAAAGATTTAGAAAATAAAGATGTAATAAATAATGATCTATTAAATAAAGAGCAGATACGAATATGTGAAGATTTAATAACTTTCGAACTAAAACCAACTCTAGTGGATTATTCCGAAAATTCATTGCAGTGGGCTCTCTTTTCTACAAAATTACTAAATAA
Organism: Ganaspis brasiliensis; assembly: GCA_037103525.1. NCBI lineage: Eukaryota > Metazoa > Arthropoda > Insecta > Hymenoptera > Figitidae > Ganaspis > Ganaspis brasiliensis. Next base: position 2,847,387 of record JAZKLR010000333.1, read on the forward strand.
TTTACTGTCTCGTATGAACAAAGAAGAAGAGGATCCAGACTCAAGATCTTTAGAAAGCATTACACTTTCCAATGTTCTAGAAATCTTTTTCAACATTCTTTATGTTTTCACACTAGGAACCATTTATCGGAAATATTACAAATCAACAAAGCATTATATGAAAGTTAATCATCTTTTGGACGCGATCTCCAGTGAATTTGTCACCCTAAAGGAACATTTCACAATTGACATTCGAGAAGAAATTGGAGAATTTTTCCATAACAAAGTACATGAGAAAATTCTTCCCCACTTGCTGCACGTTTATCACACCGAATTCGAACCAGACGTGACTCCATCTATGTATTTCAAAAACTACGAGAGCATTCTCTCATCCAAAGATTGTACTCGAGTTTCCTGCATTCAAGCCGTTCAAGTTTTTCCACATTACTTCGACGACGAGAAAGTGTTGGGATGTCTAAACTCCGAAAATTGTTCGCCAGAAGAAGCTCTAATTATTGCAAGAAGCAAGATCTCAAGTCGAGTGCAAGATTTGAAACTAATCGAGATTTTAGAACTGGTGATAAAGTCTAAACCAAATCCATGCTCGTGTTTATTTGACAAAGTAATTTTGGAATTTACTCCAAATGTGTCGCTAACTCTGGAGATTGTAAACAGTCTCACAAAATTGATATCAACTCACGCGACAAAATTGACAACTGATCTCTGGGATTTCATCATGACTTCGATGGTTGAATTGGAAGTTTCTATTCTTCAGACAATAGAGTGGTACGAATCTCAAGAATTTGAATTTTATCCGATTCACATTTCGGCTCTTATTATAGCCATCAGCAGACTCTATACTGCAGTTCAGATTTTAATGAACAAGCATGAAAAAGATCCAATTGCAGAGCTGCCGCCAGAGTTGCTCGACGAGTGGAAAAACGTATTTTTAATTCACGCTCAAGCTGGAATCGCTCGGATCTGGATCAGTTGCAATAAAACTCTAGAAGGGATGAAAAATAAATGTGCGAAAAGACGACAACAGAAATCTTCAATTTGTCAAAAAGAACCCGGGGATAATTTTCGAGAAGGAACTATAGATTCCGAAACAGAAGAAGAAATTGAACACAGTTCTCCATCGCATCTTGTTGTTTTAGATTATTTAGGAAACGCTATCAAGCTTCTGGACGGGAAGATAATCTGCGAAAAGCAGGACGACGAGTCGAGAATTAAGTCCTTGACATCTGAGGAGGTGATAATATCGTCTCTGAAATTGCTGACATCTCCAAATCCGAATCTACAACTTGGGGGATATTACATGTTGAATCACGTGATTCCGGAGTTGATTGAGAGCGACAAGGCTGCGATTCTTGATGACAATTTTGACCCAAAATTGCTTAATCTGTCAAAATTCAAAGATCTTCTGTCGCATGTTCAGAATATCGTCAAGACAATGCTGATGGAATTCAAGCTCTGTGACGTGACAAGTTGTACGATTCAGCCTTATACTGATTCATATACCTACACTTTAGGATATTTACTAACTTGGAGTGTTGTATTGAAAATTTGTGCTGAAGCTCATGGAGATTTACGATACCAATATGCGGAAATCCTTAAGGATAATTACTTTTCTTGCTTGATGGAGAGCATTTTTAAGCTGATGCCAGTTGAGCTTCTGCAGGACTCGAAAGCAAAGTCTGCTAAGTTGTTTGAAATTTTTACAACTAAACCTTCTCTGGAGTTTTCGGAAAGTTGGACTGAATGGAGATTGGATCATATAGCATGTTGGTTGTATTCAAATTGTCTGAGATGTCTTCCAGTTTTGGTGAGACAGTGGTGGAGTACAACTGATAGTAGAGTGAGTGCTGCGATTGATAAAATAACTTCGATTTACGTGAGTCCAATGCTGTGCCAGGAGGAATTACAGAGTAATAAATTTGTCAATATCGAGAATATGCAGGTGTGTAACTATTTTCTTTAATTTAAAATATATAAATTACTAAAAATTGTATCATAATGTAAATTAATACAAAATTAATTAATTCATAATATCAAGTGTGATTAGATATTCGAAAAATACTGGACAGACTTAAGAAGATACAGACAAAAACAGTTTCAGAAAGAATTTTTAAACCAGAAAATTGAAATTTCGTTCATAATTCTTTAATTTTAATAATATAGAGATATTTAATAATAGGAGAATTCTAATGGCTCAAAATTATGACATAGTTGATGAATAAATACATTTTCTTCCATTTTCAGTTATTTTACTCATAGTTAAATTGTTTTCTTCAAATTTCAATTACAATTGTTGGAAAATTAATTTTTTTAAATTTCGTCTATTTCTCATCTTTCAACAGGGTTGCTGCGTTTTCGAAATTTTTAAATTTCATGACTTCCAGGTTTTCCAGACCATTTTTTTTTCTCAGCAGAGGGCCCAAGAAACTTTGCATTGTTGCTGGTCATTTAAAACTATAAATTTTTGCAAATGCAATAAATAATAAAAATTATGAGAATAATTACAAAATTGAAAAAAATATCTGAAAATTGACAAAAATAATGTACAATTGAAAACTAAATTCAAAAAATTGCTAGATTAATACATAACCAAATAAAGAAATTGAAAAATCAAAGAATAATTATAAAATTTTAAGTTACTGAAAATTTAAAAAATTGGAGGAAATAATTGAAAATTGACAAAAAAAATCGAAAACTGTCGAGAATAATCGACAACAGAACAAAATAATTTTAAAAATTTAAGAAAAATAATTTTAAATTGGAAAATTTGTAGAAAATAATTGAAAATTGCGGGAAGAAATTAATAGTTGAAAGAGAAAATTGAAAGATGACGAGAATAAATTAAAAATTTAAGAAAATATCTGTAAAATGACGAAAATAATAGACAATTGAAAACAAAATTCAAAAAATGACTAGATTAATATACATAAAACAAAAAAATTGTAAAAATTAAAGAATAATTATAAATTTAAGAGAATAATTGAAAAAATTGTAGGAAATAATTGTAAATTGTGGACAATAATTAATAATTGGAAGAAATAATTGATAAATAACGAGAATTATAATAATTGGAGAAAATATTGAAAATTGAAGAAATAAATTAAAGATTAGAGAATTAAAAAGAAATTGTAAGAAAATAATTGATAATTAAAATAAAAATTACTAAATGACTAAAATAATTAAAGATTAAGAAAAATACTCGACAATTGAAAAAAAAAGTAAAAAAAAAGTTCGAAAAATGTCGAGAATAATCGATAATAGAACAAAATTATTGAAAAAATTAAAGAATAAATATAAATTTGAAGGAGAATATTAAGTTGTCAATTAAAAACTGAAGAAAATTCATTTTTAGAAAATAAATGGAAATTGAGGAAGATAATTAAAGAATTGTATTGAAATTTCAAAAAATAATTTATAATGAAAAAGACGAGAATTACTGAACATTGAATAAAATAATTGAAAATTGAAGAAAATAATTGAGAACTGAAGAAAATAAGTAAAAATGGAGAAAATTATTTGAAAATTAAAGAATTACATTGGAGTGTGAAGAAAATAATTGATAATTGAAAGAAAATTTACAAAATGACGAAAATAATTAAATATTAAAAAAAATAACTGAGAAATGAGGAAAATAATTGACAATTGACAAAAAAAAATTCGAAAGCTGTCGAGAATAATCGACAACAGAACAAAATAACTAAAAAAATTAAAAAATAATTCTAAAATTTAAGGAGGATAATTTTATATTGAAAAACTCTCTATTCATGATTGCAATGAATGAAATTTGACAAGAAATCACTTTAAAATTACTAAATTGTCAGTAAGTTTTCATTGATTGATATAGATGAAAATAATTTTCCATTTCAATAACAGCATTGAAAATTTCAATTATTTTCTATTGATCAATCTGGTAAAAGTCACCGAAAATTCAGCAGTTTTCTACTTATTTCAAATAAAATATAACTGATTGAAATCATAAAAAGAGAAATTAATTTTTTAAAACAATATTTTAGAAAATTCCTTGACTTTTCCAGGTTTCCCGGGTTTTCCAGAATCGTAGCAACCCTGTTCAATTATTTTCTTATATTTTAGCTTATAGTCTTTAATTTTTGATTACTTTTTAAAGAAATTTCTGAAATTTTTAATTTTAATCCTTTAAATTCAATTATTCTTGTCATTTTTTATTAACTTTTTTCAAATTTCAATTTTTGTCTTAATTTTTTAAAAAAATAATGCAATTTCCTCGTTTTTCAATTATTATCTTCGTTTCTCATTTCTTTCTTTGAAACTATTTTTTCTGCAATTCAAACTACTTTTAATATTTTTTAATATTCTTCTTTTTCAATTATTTTCTAGAAATTTAACTTGTAGATTATAATTTTGAAATATTTTGATTATTTTATAACGAATTTCTTCAATTAAAAATTTACTTTTTCAATTCTAAATTATTGTCTTTAATTTCAGTTATTTTTCTCATTTTTAAATGTTTCTTCTCAATTTTTTATTTTTTTCTTACTTCAATTATTATTAGTATTTTTATTGAATGCCTATCTTCAATTTTCAATTATTTTTCTCAAATTTATAAATTTTGTCTTCAATTAAAATTTTTTCGTAATTTTCAAATTAATCGCAATGTTTTTCATTTACTTTGTTCAATTTAAGAGAATTGCCTTCATTTTCAATTACATTTGTAATTTTTAAATGAAATATAAATTTTGCAATTATGTTTGTTAATAATTAATTATAGTCTTCAATTCGAATTGTTTTTCCCAGATTGAAATAATTTTCTTATATTTTCAGTTATTTAATTCAATTTCGATCTTGTAGCCTATAATTTTCAATTATTTTTTATATTTTTTGTCAAATATATTATTTTTCAATTTTATAATATTGTCTTTAATTTCAATTATTTTTGTGTTATTAAATGAATTTCTTGAATCTAAATTATTCTCGTCATTTTAAAATGAATTTTTGTCTTATTTCAACATTATTTTCTTAAATTTTCACTTTTTCTTTCTTCAATTTAAAACTGTTGTCTTAAATTTTAATTACTTTTGTCATTTTTTCATGTATTTCTTCTTTATTCAATTATTTTCTTCACTTTTAACTTGAAGCTAACAATTTTCTATTATTTTCGCTATTTTTTAATGAATTTCTTTAACTTTCAATTCTGTCTTCAATTTTTAATTATTGTCTTAAATATTCAATTATTTTATTCAATTTCAGATTATTTTTCTTTTTTTTTTTATTTTTAATTTTGAAAGATGTATTTTTATCGATTTTAAAGAATTATTTTTTAATTTAAATTGTTTTCTAGCCAATTCTAAAATTTTAATTACATTCTATTTAAAAATATTTTTCTTTAATATTCTCAATCATTTTTTTTTAAAGATTTTCTAAATTTTTCAATATCTTTTAATATTTGAAATTTTAATTCTTTTTGTTCTTAATCTTATATTCGTATTATTTTATATTTTCTAACAATTAAAAATTTCTTTTAATTTTTTATCAATTTCATCAATATGATTCTTAATTTTTCAAAAATATCTTTAATCTCCACAGGTAGCCTAAAATCTTAATTTATTTTTGGCACTTTTTAGTTAATGACTTCAATTTATACAATCTTTTTTTTTTATTTTAAATTATTATTTATATTATATTGTTCTCATTTTTAAATTAAAAAAAATTTTTTTAAAGATTTTCTTTCCTTTTTTTGTTATTTTCTTAAATTTAACTTGTAATCAATAACCTTTAATTATATTTGTGATTTTCTAATGAATTAAATTCTCTATTTTTTTCTTCCATTTTTAAATGTTTGTTTTCAATATCATTTTTCGTCATTACTTAATTATTAACTTCTTCTTTAAATTATTTTCTTCAATTTTCAGTTATTTTAGTCATAGTTAAATAGTTTTCTTCAAATTTCAATTACAATCTTAAATTTTTGTTGTCTTCAATTTCTTCAGCAATTTTGGTTTTCTCTTTAAATTTAAATTATTGTCTTCAATTTCAATTATTTTTCTCATTTTTAAATTAATTTTTCCAAATTTTGTCTACCTCTCATTTTTCAATAATTATTTTCTTATATTATAACTTATAATTTTTAGTTTTCAAATATTTTTGATGGATTTTTTTCAATTTTTAATTTAAATTCAATAATTTTTCATCAACTTTTTTCAAATTTATGTTTATTATAATATGTTTAAAATAATTTCTTCGTTTCTCATTTCTTTCTTTAATTTAAAACTATTTTGACTGCAATTTATATTACTTGTTATATTTAAATAAGTTTCTTCTTTTTCAATTACACTAGAATCTTTATTGAGATGACTCCCTCTGTTTACTAAGTTCACGGCAATTCAGATTCGAGCATATTTTCTACAAACTTGTAACTTATAATGTGTAATTATTTATATATTTTTGTCCAACGAATTTCTTCAATTTTACAATATATTATTGTTTTTATTTGTAATTATTTTTATGTTTTTCAATGAATTTCTTAAATTTAAATTTTTCTCGTTATTTTAAAATAGGTTTTTTCGTTCAATTATTTTCTTAAATTTTTACTTTTTTCTTCTTCAATTTACAAGTGTTGTCATCAAAGTGAATTTCAATTCATATTAATTAAAAATAAAAAAAAATAACAGATTGCGAGTAGAATCGCTTAAAATTTCATTTGAAATTTTCTAAGAAATATTCGAAGATGAAGTTAAACAATTTTAAAAAAAGAATATTTTACATTACTATGTACCCTTTCAGGTGAAAGTTCTCTCGTCAGCTAGAGAAGTGATTGCTCTTTATCAAATGGACGACACTAAATTGGAATTGAGTATTGTTTTGCCAACGAATCATCCTCTGGGTTCGGTGACGATTACTCCTTGTCAATATGTGGGTGGAACGGCAAATTGGAGAAATTGTCACATGCAGCTTTCGATTTTATTGACTCATCAAAATGGATCTCTCTGGGATGGACTGATGCTCTGGAAAACAAATCTTGATAAAAGATTCGCTGGGATTGAAGAGTGTTGCATTTGCTTCAGTGTTTTCCATATCAGCACGTATCAAATTCCAAAATCCTCTTGTCACACGTGCAGGAAGAAGTTTCACACTTCTTGTTTGTATAAATGGTTCAACACGAGTCAGAAATCGTCGTGTCCTATTTGCAGAAATGTCTTTTAATTTTTGCAGGTGTAAAATAACTTTTTTAGCTGTGTAGTTAAAAAAAAAAAAACTCAAGTCACTTTTTTCGAGTAAGTTTAGAATTTGATACAAATGTTTTTTTCTTTTAAACGGAAAACAGTATTTATCAACAACTTGAATTTTGTACAGAAGCTTAGTATGTTTTTAAGTTAAAAAGCTATAAGAGTAAGTGTTGATTTTTGTACTAGAATTAGTAAGTGAAATAAATTCTGCTAGAGATTCAGAAATGTTCTCGTTATTTATTGTTTCTGAATTCCCAATCATTTCATCATTTTCCTAATGAATAAACTTACTATATAATCGGATAATAAAAATTTCCACGACTGAATAAAAAAATCCCTGACTATTCTAGATTTTCTATGACTGCAGTAGTCCTATTTTTATTATATAATAAAATATGTTACACGTTTTCTGTTCACAAAATACTTCAACTGTTCATATTAAACAATGACTATAAAATTTATTTATTTTCTTTTTACGATTCTTAATACAATACCAAAGACTTAAGCCGTATTTGTGAGCGAATTAAATAATGCACTGACTTCTTTAAACATACTACTTATAAACATCAAGTTTGTTCTTTAACGGTTTCTTCGCGGCAATAAACTTAACATTATCAAATAAAAGCTGACAATAAGTTCATATTAATATTTAAAATACTATCTTAAATCTATGATGTGCTTTGAAAGTGACGGTAAAAATTCTCTAAAGAAACGCGAAATTGTAGTTGAAGAATTATAATGCAGTTTTCCAAATTGAATAAATAAATGCTGCAGATGAGAGTTAATGAACATTAATATCACACGTGGTTTTCAATATCGGAGATATATGACGCGGAAATTATTAGATATTAAAATTTAATAGTTTAAAACTATCGCATTCCTTTTCGCTTCTTTGGAATCTTCATCTTGTTGGGGAATTTCGTCTTGTCCTCGAATCTTAATATTATGTTTCTCCTTGTATTCATTAATTTCCACTCCCTTTTTCGTCAATTGTTCGTTTAAAGATTCTATAACTTTTGTTAACTGTAACATAATTTTTTTTTTAATTATACAACTTTATTTTTATAAATAACATATGTTTAAAGATTTATTATAGATTTTAAATTTAATTTATTTAATTTCAAACTTTCTTTTTTTATGTCATACCTGTTCTTTATTTGTAACTAACGCGGGCATCACTTCTTGAACTGTGCGTTCACACAAAATGCCACCAATCATTCTGTAACACTTTTTTTTTGGATCCACAGTTTTTAAAGTATCTATAACAATTCTGTAAAAAAATAAAATTTTAATAACTCCATGCGTTATATTACGTATTTTGGTTTTTAGAGATTAATTTATATTTTATTTGCATGACAGTTATATTTTTTTAAATAAAAAAAAAAATTGTGCCACCGACCCTTTTTCATAAGTGTGAAAAATCTTTTAATTTCGAAATTAAAAAAAAAATGTTTTAAACTCAAAGTTACAAGAATGCGTGACTTGTTTCTAAAGCGAACTGTTTTTTAAAACTTTAATGCAATTTTAAGCTAATTTCTGTTGAAAATAATCATGTTGTTTTTTAAATCTCTGCTCATTAAAATTTTTTGTTTTTCATTTAGAATTGACTCAAAATGTTAAGAATGTTTATTTTAGAAACAATTTAACTTTAAAAACAAAATTGCAAATTCAACAATTTTGATGAAATTTTATTTAAAAATTAACTCAATCTTTTTTCTTATGGTCCAATTTTTACACACTTTTAACAGCTAATAGTGTCTTAAAAAGAAAAAAATGTTAATTACTATATATATACTTTAGAAAATAAACCATTTTTGGGAGTAATAGAAAAAGGAACGTTAGCACAATTTTCAATAGTAGTGTGAAAATTAAATTTTCCTGGAATTAAAAATAAAACACATATAGAACTCTGATTTCAGTGTATGAAGAGGATAAAGAGATTATATTGCTTTCTATTTTTAAACTGTTTACGAAATGTACACATGTGAAACATCGGAAACATCAAACAATTAGATCTTAAACATTAATAATTTTAAGTATAAATCTCGCGTAAAAGAGCCAAATAATTGTCAAGCTAAATAAAAACAAACATTATATAGTTTTTAAGTGAAAAAGTTAATGAAAATAATAATTTATCGTGTTAAATTGTGTTCAAATGATTTAGAGGTTAGAAAGACACGATAATTGAATATTCTTACTTGTGCTCATTGAGCTCCATTTCCATTTCGGAAAGTTTATTTGCCATCATCCTTTGCTCATTTCGAAGAGTTTGAAATCCGGAAAAAATTTCTTCAGTGGATTTTCCACCTTTTGTCGCAGATTTTGTCTTTTTTTCACTTGCCATATTTGTCGAAAAGCTTGTATCTACTAACACAGACAAAAAATGACAGAACATATGTGTATGAACATATATGGATGCGTGCGCAAATTTGTCCACTTTTTGAAAGATAATTGGCAACTTAATGGACAAATTTACAAACGTAAATCATTTTTATTCAAAATGTTAATTTAAAAATTATTTATTTTTTGAAATTTTTAAAAAGTATCTTTGTAATTAACATTTGTAAAATGTTTATTTGAAGAAAATAGAATTTGGAAGTATCTAAGCTTGAATACTTATTTTTAAAAGAAATTTAATTTTCGCAATTGAAAAAATTGAAATCTATTATTATTTATTCACTTTTTATGTATAGGAGATCAAATATTAGATTATAATTTCTTGCCTTAAGTGTTAAAATTTAAAAATATATATTACATATTAAAAATATACAAAATCGAACGCAGTCAAATTTTGAAAAATATAAATGAATTTAATAGACTGGGTGACCAAGATTTTAATTTTAAAAATTCTCTGATTTATTGTAATTTTCCCTGATCAACAAATTTTTGAATTATTTAAATTATGATTCTTAAATGTTATATTATATTTAATGTGCGAAAAGAATAAATAAATAGCAATTAATAAAACAATTTCCACGTGCAGAGAAATGTTTAAGGAATAAAGTATTTTTTTAAAGTTACAAATAATAAAACCTAATTTTCAATATTTCAAAATTAATATAAATAAATCGATTTCATATTGTACGTAATTTTTATTCCAAAGAATTCTTAGGTATTTCGCCATATTCTCATTTAACAGAATTTCGATTTAACAAAATTTTCATATAACTAGTAAATTCTCCAATTTATCGAATTTTCATCCAACAAAATTTAAATGTATTAAAATTGCCAGAAAAGAGAAATTTATAGAATTTAAAAATAAAATAAGGATCGTTCAAAAAAACACAAAAAATAAACATCGGTAGAATTTATACTTCGACGGATTCTTTCTTTATTGTATTCAGAATTTTATCAACTTTTTGAAAATAAGGTAAAACAAAATGTAACTTACATCCTTCTTTACGTTCAAAAAATTTTATAATTCCCGAAGAAGGGTAGTTTAGCAATGATTTACTTGAATCTTTTTCTAATTATATTATAACAACATTAAAAATTTATTATTTGCAAACTTCAGAATATTTAATTGCAAAGCTTATTAGTGAAAATTGGTGAAAATAGTGTAAAGGTTTAAATATCTCGATTGAATGAATGTTTGTTCATTTGTCTGAAGATTCAAATGAAATTTTCGTGAAATTTTCGTCGCGAAAGTTAATTGAACATTTAAATTAAATTTTAAAAATTAAAATATTAAATTAAATTATTATTAATTTAATTAAAATTAGAAATAAATATATCGTGAAATATTTGTCACGAAATTTGACTGAACATTTAAATTAAATTTTCGTGAAATTTTGTTGTAAAAGTTGATTGAACATTTAAACATTTAATTAAACATTTAATTTAAACATTTAAATTAAATATTTGTTAAATGTTTGTCGCGAAGGTTAATTAAACATTTAAGTAAATATTTGCTAAATGTTGAGGGGAAAGTCGACTGAAATTTTTTTCTTTTAAAAAAAGTAAATTAAATAGTAATTAAATGAATATAAACACATTTATTAAACATTACATTAATGATTTGTAAAACGCTACAGAATCTCTCAACTGTGTGTAATGAATGTGTTTATATTAATTTAATTACTGTTTAATTTACTTGTTTCACTTCTATTTAATATAATTTTTTTTTTCAGTCAACTTTGCGCTCAACATTTAACAAATATTTACTTAAATGTTTAATTGACATTCGCACCAAAAATTTATCAAAATTTAATTTAAACGTTCAGTCAAATTTCGCGACAAAAATTTATTCAATCGACTTTGCAATTAAATATTACGAAGTTTTCAAATAAATCTTTAATAAATTTTCAGGAATTTACAAAAAATTAAATTAAAGTTTCGTGAAATTTTCGTCGCAAAAGTTGATGGAACATTAAAATTAAATTATCGTGAAATTTGTCACGAAATTTGACATTTAAATTAAATTTTCGTAAAAATTTGTTTCGAAAGTTGATGGAACATTTAAATAAAATATTCGTTAAATTTTTTGCGCTAAGGTTAATTAAACATTTAAGTATATATTTGCTAAATGGTGAGCGGAAAATTGACTGAATACAAAAAATTATATTAAATAGAAGTGTGAAACAAAGTATTAATTTTATTTATTGTGTAAGTTTAAGTCTCGTTATCATTTTTCAAATATTTTCCATTCATTATTTTTAACATCAAGAAAGGTTGTATTACATTAAGAATTTGTAAAACATTAAAGAATCTCAAAATTCTTTTTAATAAATGTGTATTCTTTTAATTACTGTTTAATTTACTTGTTCCACTTATATTTAATATAATTTTTTTTATTCAGTCAACTTTACACCCAACATTTAGCCAATATTAAATATTTAATTAACTTCAGCGCCAAAAATTTAACAAATATTTAATGTAAATATCCAGTCAACTTTTGCGACAAAAATTTCACGAAAATTATATATAAATCTTCAGTCAAGTTTTGCGCCAAACATTTATTAAATCGAGACATTTAAATCTTTACTCAATTTTCACTAAACTTAGCAATTAAATATTCCAAACTTTGCAAATATAAATCTTTAATAAATTTTCCGTCCTGCGGCGTATCAGTAATCATAAAGATTTCAAAATCCCTAAAAAAATTGCAATTTTCTCAACAACAAAACAGAACCCCCACAGTAGTACCGAAAATTTCCTGAAAATTTATTAAAGATTTATTTGCAAACTTCGGAATATTTAGGTGCAAAGCTTAGTGAAAATTGTGTAAAAATTTAAATGTCCCGATGAAATAAATGTTTAGCGTTAAAGTTGACTGTAGATTTAAATTAAATTTTCGTGAAATTTTCGTCGCGAAAGTTTCCTGAACATTTAAATTATATTTTCGTGAAATTTTCGTCGCGAAAGTTTCCTGAACATTTAAATTCCATTTTCGTGAAATGTTCGTCGTGAAAGTTGACTGAAGATTTAAATTAAATTTTCGTGAAATGTTTGTCGCAAAAGTTGATTCAACATTTAAATTACATTTTCGTGAAATGTTTGTCCCAAAAGTTGACTAAACATTTAAACTGAATTTTTGTGAAATGTTTTTCGCAAAAGTGGATTGAACATTTAAGTGAATATTTGCTAAATGTTGAGCGGAAAGTTGACCGAATTAAAAAAATTATATTAAATAGAAGGGGAACAAGTCAGTTAAACAGTAGTTAAATTAATATAAACACATTTATTGAATATTATTATTTAACATTTATTTTAGTTTTAATTTTCAGTAACAAAACAAAAGAAATGCAACACACAGGAAATTGTAAGTTGAAAGATTGTAAGTATTAGATTAAGGATTTGTAAAACGTTACAGAATCTTCAAAATTTTATTCAATAAATGTGTTTATATTAATTTAATTAGTGTTTAACTTACTTGTTCCCCTTCTACTTAATATAATTTTTTTTATTCGGTCAACTTTCCGCTCAACATTTAGCAAATATTCACTTAAATGTTCAATCCACTTTTGCGACAAACATTTCACAAAAATTCAGTTTAAATGTTTAGTCAACTTTTGGGACAAACATTTCACGAAAATGTAATTTAAATGTTGAATCAACTTTTGCGACAAACATTTCACGAAAATTTAATTTAAATCTTCAGTCAACTTTCACGACGAACATTTCACGAAAATGTAATTTAAATGTTCAGGAAACTTTCGCGACGAAAATTTCAGAAAAATGTAATTTAAATGTTCAGGAAACTTTCGCGACGAAAATTTCACGAAAATTTAATTTAAATCTACAGTCAACTTTTACGCTAAACATTTATTTAATCTGGACATTTAAATTTTTACACAATTTTCATTAAGCTTTGCACCTAAATATTCCGAAGTTTGCAAATAAATCTTTAATAAATTTTCAGGAAATTTTCGGTGCTGTGGGGGAAAGCAGTTACGTTTCAATTTCCGAGCCTGCTGCGATATTTCAAATTCTTAATTAACATCATCGGTGAAAGTATGAAATTCCCAAACTCCTTTTTTCCATTCAGAGAATCTCTTTCATATCTTTATACATATAATGAAAAAGCTCTTTTCTTGAATTTACATTGAGATTTTTAGATTTTATTAGAAAATATATAGCATAGTTTATATAGATAAGAGTAATACCGGAAATTGAGAGCGGTAGTTATATAGGAATGGGCCTCATGAAAAAAATAGCTTTGGGTACATTAGTCGCATTGTCTGTGGGGCCCGAGGGTCAGAAGTGGAATGAGTGTGGATGGTATTGGGCCGGCAAAGGCCTGAGGCCCTAAGTCCCATCGTTGGTGAAATGGAGGGGATATGTGTGCGATGTTGCGGTCGCTTACACAGAGAAAGGCCTCTCGAGCACCCCACTCTGGGGCCCAAGGGGGGACCTGGGGTCACATTCCAAGATGGCTGTGCCTCAGGAATGCAGTGGGTGCCCCCCTAAGACGCCTGCCTCCCTCCTTTTTTATTAATCAATCCAATTTATCCGACCTTTTGAAAACAAACTCGCTGTTTTCGCGAAAATCATTGTCCAGAGGTGTTTCACACCGCTGGTTTTCTCTTTAAATGCTAGTCAAGAATCACAGGTGTGTGGCTTTACGTGAAAAAAAAACAAGTGTCCGGAGAAAAACGGTCAAGTGTGTGCTAGAAGATCAGAGGAAGAATCCTGCTGATCCAAGTCCGGATCTTATCTAATGGAACACCTCTTTCAAGTCTTGGATGATGCCCAGTGAAAAGCATGCTACTTTCTCGTTTTAAACAATGTCTCATAGGGATATCTCTGAGGTAATTGTCACCGGTCCTTGCATTAAATCCAATCGTCTACATGTAATTTTTCTTTTAAAAAAAACCGTTACGGATATCCGTATACTCAAGTACCTGAAACAAATTATTATTATTATTATTATTTAAAAATGAAGCTTCAATTATAAACAAATTGCATTCTTGTTTTTAAAATAATTGGAAATTTTAAACGGTTTCTAAATTTTATTTCACTGACGCGATAAGAATTGAGAAAATCTTCCTTAATTGATGTAGACAGTTATGTGATTTTTTATTTTTTCACATTCTTGACCTTAGTGAAAATACGCTCCAGTAATTTCAGTCGATTTCTCAGTTTCTGTGTCTAATTCAATGTCTACCAACATTTATTTCTATATCTAAATCTCGAGAAAGTTATGATAATTACTAGTTTGTAGTATTTAAAGTTTTTGATATTATCAAAATTCAATTTTAGTTATTGGAAATTGAAATTAAATTGTTTCAGATGAGAAGAGTTATAATTTTTTGGGATTAAAAAAACTCATTCTTGATAGATTTTGGAACAAAAGAAATTAGATTACTGTCTTGTTATTTTTGAAAATATTTTTTCTAAAGTTTAAAATTCAAAGTCTTGAGGATTTTGAAAATAAATTCTATTTTTATTGTAAAATTACTCAAATATTTTTTTCATTATTGTTACCTCTTCAGATATAAAGAGAAATCAGAGTAAAATTTATTAAACTGAAAACTTTCTCCTGAAACTATAATTGGACATGTCAGAAACGTCTCATACGAAAAATTCATATCTCAATTCTTTATAATTAATATTTGAAACTTTTATTTTAATTGCCCTCAATTAATAAGATTTATACCGTAATTGGTCCACTTCAAATTCGACTAAATTTCAACGCTTCAAAGTTTAATTGCATTCAATTTTTAATTTTCTCGAATTTAATTGCGTTCAATTTTCAATTTTTTCAAATTTAAGTACCTTCCATTTTTAATTCTCTCAAATTTAATTACGTTTAATTTTTCACATTCTTAAATATTATTTTAATAGTGATTAATTCGCAACAGTTTTTCATCAACAAAACATTTTTTGTATTTTTAAAATTATAAATATTTATCTTGAAACTTGAAATTATAAGGATTTTATTTAAATATGCAGTAAATTAGAAAAATTACTGTTAAATACTTTTCATTTGTCGAAAAACGTTACTCATTTTTAATATTTCAAAACCTAAATTTCAAAGTAGTAAAATTTTTACAATTCGTAAATTTACTTACATTTATTTTTTACGATTTCAAAATTGTAATGTATTTAACTTTGCAAATCTTTCGTTCATTTACAATTTTGAGTTTATCATATTTTTTAGCAACAGTTGCTAAGTTTATTTTTCCAAAATTTGAAAATCTCTAACTTTAGACATTCTTAATTTCGGAACATTCAAACTTGGACATTTCGAAAATAAGCATTTATCAAATTTCAAAACTTCTATTTAATTAAATTAATTATTTAAGCAATTAAATTTACGATTGAAATCTGTCAAAATGTAAATTGTAGTTTTTTGTTACATTAGGGAAAAATCTAGAGTAAGAACAAAAGTGTTGAATCTTAAATAATGAAAGTTAAATAAATAAGGAATTTAAAAGATCTTTTATAAAAATTAATTAACTCAATATTATCAATATTATTATTATTATATTATTATATTATAATATTATTATTATATTATGTTTTTAAAAAAAAAATTTTTAGTTTAAAAGTGTGTAACTGAGCTTTTGTTTTAAGGATGTTCAACCTACTGACATAACCTCAAACTAGAAAATGGTTTTCCACATAAAATAAAAATATTACTACAATTTATTTTACCCAATTTTGAAAAACCGAGTTATACATTTTTTAAAAAAAATTAGATGGAGACCAAATTTGTTATCAAATAATAATTATTTAACATTTTGTTTTGTTTTTTTTAAATTTGTGAATAATTCTAATTGTCATCCAATTTTGACAAATAATAGCTCATTTTAATCTTTGAAACATTCTTTACAAGTCTGATTGTTGAACTTTGATAAAAGATTTTTGTTTAAAAAATATATAATAGTAAAATTTTATTCATTTAATATTTTTTTAACAAAATTTAAAATATTTTGTAAACCCGTGTATTGATTAAATAAATAAATAAATAAAAATATTATTAACAAAATCCAACGAACAGACTTATAAAGAATGTTTCAAAGATTAAAATGAGCTATTATTCGCCAAAATTGGATGAAAATTGGATTTATTTACAAAATTTAAAGAAAGAATACAAAATGTTAAATAATTATTATTTGTTAACAAATTTGGTCTCCACCTAACTTTTTTTTAAAAATGTATAACTCGATCTTTCAAAATTGAGTGAAATAAATTAATTAATATTTTTATTTTATGTGGAAAACCATTTTTTAGTTTGAGGTTATGTCAGTGGGTTGAACATCCTTAAACTTAGATTTGACACTTTACCTCTAAAGCTTTTGACAATGATTCACTCAAAACATTTTAAATTATTAATAGTATGACAACAAATTCTATTCACACAGTTTTTGATTTTTCTAAATTTTGCCCCACTTAATCAACTTTTTACTATTTTCCGAAAATATTCCCTAATGAAAGAAAAAACTGTGCAACAATAAATTGTTTTTAAAAATTTCCACTCTTATATTTAAATACAATAATAGATATACGAATACAGGGAAAATATTTACAAATATATGATTTTTTACACAAAATATCTGTGATGCGTTGTAAAGGAAGGGACCTAAGAAGCAAACAATTTTAAGTTATTTTTGTGATTTTTGGAATGAAAATACACAAAGGAGGATCATTAATCAATGCAAACTATTGTCTTTATTCTATTCAAAATATTCAATAGAAACTGATTTTGATTACACAACATTAAAAACGAACAAGGTAAGAACAATGGTCAAGGTAAGATTGTCACTGAACATAACCTAAAATTTGTTGCTTCTTAGGTCCCTTCCATCATATCGCGTCACATTTAAAGTCGTGAGCTTAATTATGAAGATGTAAGCTCTTAAATAATGTTACCTTTTCATAATTTTAATCAAAATATCAACGATCTGTGCTGCTAAATATCAATTTCATTATTTAAATATCTAAATTTCGTCAAGGTCGAGCCCGAAGGTACGTCGGCCTTGGCCGCTGGATCTCGGGTATTATTCCTGGAGACGGTGAGGCGAAGTAATGCAGCTTGTCAAAATGGAGATTACGCTCTGGCCGCGACTCTTTACACGGAAGCTCTTGCCTTGGATCCTCTCAGTCATGTTCTTTATTCAAACAGATCGGCGGCACGTCTTAAAATGGGAATGTTTGCCTTGGCGCTTCAAGATGCAGTCAGAGCGACAGAATTGAGTCCCGAGTGGCCCAAGGTACAAAACCTTTCTTATCTCTAATTCCAGAAAAATGTCAGTTTTCACTGCAGGTAAAATTTACAAATTCCATTCTCGAATTGCTCTTGTTTCTTATCCCATGTTGTATTTATCCTTGCAGGATCCTTAAAAAGTTTACCTGTGGAAAAAAAACTTGAAATAACATTCTCTGTGCTAGACAATAAGGATAAAGAACTAAAGTAAGTTTTGGATTGTATTTCAGGCCTATTATCGTCAAGGTGTTGCTCTTCAGTGTCTAGGAAGACATGGGGAAGCGCTGGTTGCCTTTAGTGTCGGGTTAGCAAGAGATCCATCCAATTGTCAGCTGCTTTCTGGCCTCGTGGAAGCTTCCTTAAAGTCTCCACTTCGAGTTACTTTGGAGCCAACGTTCCAGCAGCTTCGAGCAATGAAGTTGGACGAGTCTCCCTTCGTCGTTATTTCCGTTGTTGGACAAGAACTCCTGGGAGCTGGACAATATCGAGCGGCAGCTGGAGTCCTTGAGGCTGCCTTAACTATTGGATCATGTAGTTTGAAACTTCGAGGTTCAGTCTTCTCGGCACTCTCCAGTGCTTACTGGGCTCTAAATTCTTTGGATAAGGCTATAAGTTACATGCAACAGGATTTAGGTGAGATTTATCAGATTCTGTATGTTGAAGTCAGGGATTCATTTCTCATTGAAATATGTTATTTTTCAGACAACATGTATTTTCCCGTTTTGGTAAAGAAATTTTTTTAACGAAGTTATGCGGATTTGAATTTTTTAAGTTGGACAGTGAGATTACCAGAAAATAACGTACATTTTTTTTAAAATTATTATATCTTTTTTGCTATTCTATATATTAAAATGATCCTTTCTGTGTCTAATTAGGGCTTTTGTGTTCTTTTAAATTTCAAATATTTTCAAATTTAACAAAATGACAGCGTTTTTTCGAAAAAAATAAAAATCAAATTCCCTCAAAAAACCCAGCGAATTTTTCTCTGGATTTTTTTACTACTTTCTGGAGGTATAATGATTATTTTCTATAAGAATTTATTGGAGTCCCTCTTCCTGGAAAAGAATACAAAATTTTTTTCTTCTTAAAACTAGAAAATTCAAAGTTTTTTCAAACCCTCTACTAGATACAACAAAAGTCTAAATAGAAAAAATGTTCCTCTTAAATTTCCTCTTTAAATTTTATGATTATATAATTTGTAGGAACAAATTTTGCATTTTAGCAAGTATAAATTATACTTTCAAAAATGCAAAATTCATGGATTTAATTCGTGTTATAATTAATAATTCGAAAAATTCGCAAGTTCGAGATAAAAGCCATTAGATTTTGTTACTCTACTTTTTAAGAGAAACATTTTTTCTATTTGGACTTTTGTTGTATCTAATAAAGGATTTGAAGAAGCTTTGAATTTTCTATTCTTAAAAAGAAAAAAATTTTGTATTCTTTCCCAAGAAGCAGGACTCCAATACATTTTTATAGAAAATAATTGTTAGACCTCCAGAAAGTAGTAAAAAAAATCTAGAAAAAGAAAACGCTGCCATTTTTTTAAATTTGAAAATATTTGAAATTCACTTATGAAATTTAAAAGAACATGAAGACCCTAATTAGACACAGAAAGGATTATTTTAATATATACAATAGCAAAAAAGATATAATAATTTAAAAAATTAACTAGAACTTAATTTTAAAACCAAAATAAGAAAAACCGTATTATGTAATAGTCTATGAAAAAATGATAAAAAAAAGAGTATAAAAAACAAGAGAATCTTGACAAAATTTAAAAAGATTTACTAAAAAATTATTTAGAAATTATGAAAAATGTTACAAAATTAAGCAAAAATATGTGGAAATTAGATTAAATATTACAAACATAAAAATACATTTAAAAAAGTAATATAATTTGAGTAAATGGAAAAAATTTAAAAACTTTAGAGACAATTTAAATTTTTTAAAAGAATTATGAAATTTAATAAGAAAATTAACGGAAAAAAGTAAAAATGTACTATATTATAAAAAAAAGCATAAAATTAACTAGAATACTTAATTTCCGTAAATAGGAAAATTTAAAAACTCTGGAGATAATTTAAAATTTCGTTAAAGAATTATAAGAATTAAACTTAACAGGGTCCAGTACAATTAAAATAAAAAATTCCTTGACTTTTTCTTGACTTTTTCATTCATAGTTTTAATATCTAATTTGAATAATATCCTTCTTATTTTTCTAACTAAACAACAAAAATTGTTCACTTCTCCCGATTTTTCCCTGATCAAAAAAATTCCCTGACTTTTCCCTGATCGCTTGACACCTTGTTTGAGCTAAATAAATGTTTGGTAAAATTTTGCCAGAAAAAATGAGATGCATGAATATATTCTAAAACTCATTAGTACGAACTTTCAATTGGCAGAATTTTATTGAACAGAACAGTCGTGGAGTCAAATGTTTATTTGATAGAACTTGTTTTTAATCGAATGGGAATTAATCCAAATTTTTAATAAGTAGAATTTTTAATTCACCGAACTCATATTTAACATAAATTTAATTTTACAGAATTTCTGATTAACCGACTCCTTATTTAAAATAAACTGTAATTTAATGGAATGTTAATTTTGCAGAATTATTTTGCAGCAAAATTTTGGCGCGAATTTGAAAATTAACCAATCAGAAAGATTTAGGATATTATGGTTTTAAGAATTCTATCAAATGTGAATTCGTGTAAATTAAAATTTGGCCAAGTAGACATTTTGTCACTTAAAAAGTCGGCTAAGTTAATCCACTGTTAATTGATAATTCTGCTAAATGAACATTCGATTAAATTAAAGCTCTTTGAAAAAAGGAGTCGGTCAAACAGAAATTTATGTTAAATATGAGTTCAGTGATTTCAAAATTTCACTAAGTAAAAATTAGGATTAATTCACATTCGATTGACAAGTTCTATAAAATAAACATTCGAATTCATGAAAGTTCAGTTAAATGAAATTCTGCCAATTGGAAGTTCGAAGTAGAATTAGAATTCATGCGTCTCTTAAAAATTAGTAAACACCCTGTGAAATAACTCTCAAACAAATTAAAATTCTAAAAGTTTAACTTTAAAAATAATAAAAAATTTGTTTTACAGGAGTTGCAAGATCACTAGGCGACACACAAGGAGAGTGTCGAGCTCATGGAAATCTAGGATCGGCTTACTTCAGTAAAGGGAGTTATAAAGAAGCGCTGACAGCGCACAGATACCAACTGGTGTTGGCAATGAAGTGTAAAGACACACAGGCAGCTGCATCTGCTCTAACCAGTCTTGGGCATGTTTATACAGCGATTGGAGATCTGCCGAATGCTCTGGCTTCCCACAAGCAGTGCGTTCAGCTCGTCAAGCAAATGGGAGATCGTCTCCAGGAGGCTAGAGAAATTGGAAATGTAGGTGCTGTTTACCTAGCAATGGGAGAGTTCGAGAGTGCTGTAGATTGTCACACCCAGCATTTGAGAATAGCTAGAAGATTGGGAGATCGTGTTGAAGAAGCCAGAGCCTTCAGTAATCTGGGATCCTCTCATCATTACCGAAGAAACTTCGGCCAGGCGATGGCCTATCATGAAAACGTTCTCAGGATCGCTCAAGAACTTGGAGACAGGGCGATAGAAACAAGAGCTTATGCTGGTTTGGGCCACGCTGCTAGATGTGCTGGTTAGTGGTAGTATTTATTTGGACTTTAGATAATTAAACCTTCCTCGCTTTATAAGAGTATTTAACACTCAGTAGAATAATTGAACTTAGCAATCTACATTGTCGAGTGTTAACTCCACCCATACCCATAAACCCCTAAGCCCAACATCATTCCAATGCCTGCAAACGAAGATAATGCTCCACGTTATCCACTAGGGCATCGCAATAGGAACACAAGTCCTTTTTCTATAACTTAAAACGTTCCAAGTACTCGTTAAAACAACCATAATCTGTTAGCGCAGATTCCTCTTCCCTTAACTTAAAACGTTTCAAATACTCGTTAAAACAACCATAATCTGTTAGCGCAGATTCCTCTTCCCTTAACTTAAAACGTATCAAATACTCTTTAAAACAACCATTATCTGTTAGCGCAGATTCCTCTTCTCTTAACTTAAAACGTATCAAATACTCTTTAAAACAACCATTATCTGTTAGCGCAGATTCCTCTTCTCTTAACTTAAAACGTTTCAAATACTCGTTAAAACAACCATGATCTGTTAGCACCTGTGTTAAACAGTAACTAACTTCACCAAACCAGTTTTGCAGCCATTTAGCGAGATAGGAAATAAAGCGATAAGTCCAACTTACGGTAGATTCCCCATTCCATCTCAACTGACACTTTTCGACTAATCTACCCCTTGCGATTCATTATTTGTGTGAGTAATGAAGGATTCAATGTGCTGTCACGAATTCACATCTCTTAACATAAGGTCAATCATGTTTTTGGAGGTGACTTTAGTGCCCACCATCCGAAACATATCTCTCGTTCCAATGTGTGCAAACGAAGAGGGTGTGTTCCTCGTTATCCACTGGGGAGTCGCAATAGGAGCACGATTCCTCTTCCCTTAACTTAAAATGTTTGAAATACTCGTTAAAACAACCATTATCTGTTAGCGCAGATTCCTCTTCCCTTAATTTAAAACGTTTCAAGTACTCGTTAAAACAACCATGATCTGTTAGCGCCTGTGTTAGATAGTAGCTAACCTCACCATGCCCTCTTTGTAGTCATTTAGCTAGATAGGAAATAAGGCGGTAAGTCCAACTTCCGGTAGATTCCCCATTCCATCTCAACTGCTACTTTTCGACTAATCTACCCCTTGCAATTCTCCGAATCGGACCCTTTAAACGCTGCCTGTCGTCCTATGGGAGCAAGGTATCAGTATATTATCTAGTTCTGTTCATTATGAACTGGTTGATCACTGAAACAATTAATTCCAACGATTAAATAATTATTATTTTAATGTAGATTTTGTTATTAATTTTGATATAGACAATAATAAATATAATAATAATATTCATATATTACCTCGATTTTTCCAGGTGACCTTGCTCAAGCAAAACTTTGGCACCAGAGACAATTAGACGTGGCATTGACTACAAAAGACAAAGTAGCGGAAGGAAGAGCTTGCAGTAATCTTGGAATTGTTTATCAGCTTTTAGGAGAACACGACGCGGCTCTTAAACTGCATCAGGCTCATCTGGGAATTGCTCGAAGTCTTGGAGACAAAGCAGGAATGGGCCGATCTTATGGAAACATTGGGAATGCTTATAATGCTCTGGGTTATTATGAACAAGCTATCAAGTACCACAAGCAAGAACTAACAATCAGCAAAGAGGTAAGATCAGAGGTAAAAGTACAATCTTTTTTCTCCCTTAAAATGATTGAGAAGAACAAAAAAATCTCAAAATATTAGAAATTAATCAAGAATCCCGGTAAATTACCGGACTGTTAGACATTCTAGAATTGATTAAAATGTCAGTAGATAAAATTCGAAGAAAGATATTATTTTTGAGGAAAATATTCTTTTAATAGGTCAACGATCGGAGTTCGGAAGCGAGTACTCACGGCAACTTGGCAGTAGCTTATCAGGCCGTTCAAGGTCACGAGGCAGCTTTGAGGCACTACAGGGTACATTTGGCAATAGCTAGAGAATTAAAAGATGCTGCTGGTGAAGCTTGTGCTCTTCTAAATCTTGCCAACTGTCTGTCATCTCGAGGAAGATTTGAAGAAGCTGTTCCTTATTACGAAAATTATTTAATGTTGTCTCAGGAACTTCACGACGTCGAGGGTGAAGCAAAAGCTTGTCATTTTCTCGGATATGCTCATTATTGTTTAGGAAACCACAGAGAGGCAGTCAGGTATTACGATCAAGATTTGGCTTTGGCAAAAGATTTGCAGGACAAATCTGGGATGGGAAGAGCTTACTGCAATCTTGGACTTGCTCATCTGGCTCTTGGAAATTTAGACACAGCTTTAGAGTGCCAAAAATATTACCTAGGTAAAGAAATAATTCTATATTAATTTTGTCATTCTATCAATTAAAGATAATTTTTTATTAGAGTAAAAGAAAAGAAAATAAATGACAATTCAATGTAAATAATGATAATTATGAATTTTACAGCAATAGCTCACATGACAAAACACCTGGCTGGAAAATTCCGTGCTCTGGGAAACATTGGAGACTGCCTTTTGAAGCTTGGAGAGACCGAAGAAGCTATAAAAATGCATCAGAGACAGTTGAACTTGGCTCGGCAATCGACCGACAGAAGTATGGAAGCTGCTGCTTATGGAGCCTTGGGAATCGCACATCGAACAACGAGAAACTTGGACAAGTCTTTGGGATTTCACACTCAAGAGTTGACACTGAGACAGGAAGCTGGAGATTTGCGAGGTGAGTGCAGAGCTCATGGAAATTTAGGAGCCGTTCATATGGCTCTGGGACAGTACACCCACGCCGTAAAGTGCTACCAGGAGCAGCTGGAAAGAGCACGAGAGTTGGCAGATTCTGGAGTTGAGGCTCAAGCTTTAGGAAATTTAGGAATCGCGAGACTGAACATGGCGCACTACGAGGAGGCGATTGGATATTTCGAGCAGCAGTTGGCGACCCTGGAACCTCTGACTACTGGAACAGCTTTACTGGACAAAGCCAGAGCTCTGGGAAATCTCGGGGATTGTTACGAGGCTTTGGGTGATCCTGAGGAAGCCATCAAGTGTCACGAGCAGCAGTTAACCGCAGCTCTAAGATTGCGTAGTATTCGAGATCAGGAGAGAGCGTATCGAGGTCTTGGTAGAGCTAGAGAGGCGTCGGGAAATTTGCAGGAGGCTTTGGTGTGTTTTGAGAAAAGATTGGTCACTGCTCACGAAGTAGATAACTTGGAATTGCGAGGAGCGGCTTATGGAGATCTGGGAAGAGTTCACGCAGCTCTTGGAAATCATGAGCAAGCCGTGAGCTGTCTCTCGCATCAGTTGGCTCTGGCGAGAGGTCTTGGAGATCGAGCAGGAGAGGCTGAAGCAGCGAGTGGATTGGGAGCTGTTCATCTTTTGATGGATGATCTAAATTCGGCCCTGCGTCATCATCAGTTGGAACTATCGATCGCGGAAAGTTTAGACGCGGCTGGATTGCAGGCGAGAGCTTGTGCTAACTTGGGAGCGACTCATGAGGCCCTGGCTCAATTTGAGGAAGCGATTAGACTTCAGGAGCAGTCGTTGAGTCTGGCTGCAGCGGCTGGAGATCAAGTGGCTAGAGCTGCGGCTTTCTCGAGTCTTGGTCGACTTCATCATCTGTGTGGGGATCTGTGTAGAGCGCTTAGCTATCTACAGTCCGGGTTGTCGTTGTCTGAGGGACTAGGGAGACGAGAGGAGGCTGCGAGGCTCAGGCATCGATTGGGGTTGGTCCACTGGGAAGCTGGAGAGGCAACGATTTCTGTGGAACAGCTAGAGAAAGCTGCCAGTTTGCTGGAGTCATTAGACAATTCTTCGGCTAATTTGGTTTATATCTGTGGACAACCCAGCAGAGCTGATCTTCTGTCTCAGACATATAGAATGTTGCAGAAGGTGCTTGTGAACTTGAGCAGGCCTGAGGAGGCTCTTAATTGGGCCGAGCGTTCCAGGAGATCTAGGAATAATAGCATAGAAGATGCGACGCATTATTCTGAAATTGTGGATAGGCAACGGGGTATTATTCTGTATTATAGTGAAGTGGAGAATGAACTTCACGCTTGGTGTTTAGCTCCAGGCCGAGGGCTTCTTAGGTTCCACTCGACTATTTTGGAGAACGGGATTAACTTGGAGAAGAGAGTTCTTTATGCTCGAGAGGCTCTTTTGGGAGAAACGAGTGATCTGAATGAGGAATGTGCGACGATTCCGTCAAGAGGTCATCATCTGAATGCGAGTTCTTACAGTTTAAGTAGTTTATTTAGCGTTGGTTCAGTGAGTTCACGAGCTGGTAGCGCACGTTGGGGAAGAGCCAAGGGACCATCGTGGCAAGCTCCTCAGGCGATACAGCACCTGTATGAACTTCTTTTGTCTCCGTTCGAGGATCTTTTGCCACCGACGAGAAAGGAATTAATTATGGTTGTTGAAAAGTCTCTTTACTTGGCACCCCTGCCAGCGCTTCAATCAGCTTCTGGAGAGGATTATCTGTGCGAGAGATTCTCTCTCTTGGTTGTGCCTTCCCTCGCCGCTCTTAGAAGAAGATCGAGAACCCCAATGCCAGAAGGTGGTGCAACGGTGGCTGCGTTGGTAGCCGGAAATCCTACTTTACCAGACAAAGTCCGAGAGGAGTTTGGTTGGCCTGAGAGTGTTTCGTCAGCTGAAACAGAAACTGGAATCGTAGCCGAGCTTCTAGAAACGAGACCTTTGATTGGCTCGGAAGCGACAAGATCCGCAGTACTAAGATCCTTGCCTGACGCAGAATGTGTGCATCTCACGACTCCAATTCTCTGGAATTCTCCAAATCTGGCTCTGTGTGCTGATCAGAGCGAGGAACCTCCGGAAAAACCAGAGTACCTGCTTGGCTGTCCCGACATTTCGAGATTGAGATTAACTGCCCGTTTGGTAGTTCTGTCCAGTGGGCATTGTTGGAGTGGAGGCGAAAATACAACAGTTACTTCACAAGGAGTTCAAAAATTGACCAAAACTCTGCTGAATGCCGGTGCTCAATGTGTTTTAATAGGAATGTGGCCTGTGCCACCAACAGCTGGCAGTATTTTACTCCGAGCTTTCTATAGCGCCATGTTGCAAGGTGCAAGAGCATCAAGAGCTTTGGCAGAAGCTATGCAAACTGTCCAACACACCAGGCACTTTGCTCATCCTATTAATTGGGCCGGATGGCTTCTTCTTGGAGGTGATGCAAGACTTTCAAATAAAGTAAGTAAAATAACATTCTTGGGTTGAGTAGATTTCCATAAAAAGTGTTCCACGTCAATGATGATTAACAAAAAATTTTTTTTTTTAGGTTGCTTTAATGGGACAAGCATTAGCCGAGTTGTTGCGAAGTGGTCCAGAGCAAAGTCGCGATGCTCTGCGAGTCACTTTGCATCTTGTGGAAAAATCCTTACAGAGAATTCACTGCGGTCAAAAGAACGCGATGTATACAACCCAGAGGAGTATAGAAAACAAAGTTGGTTCAGCGACAGGCTGGAGAGAATTACTCATGTCGGTCGGATTCAGATTTGAACCCGCTGGAAATGGAATTCGTCCTTCGGTATTTTTCCCTCAGAGTGATCCGGAAGAGAGATTGACAAGGTGCAGCGCAAGTTTGCAGGCTCTTCTTGGATTAGGACCTGCATCTCTGCACGCTTTAGTTAGACTTTTACAGGTATGCAAATCTCTTTAAAAATAACTCTATTATATAAATAAAATATAGCTGATAAAAATCAAGATTTTTTAAAAAAAAAATTCGATTTCTTTGTAAATATATGGGGTATTCTTCAATTATTTATTAGATTATTTACATTCAAAAATTAGATTTGTCTGGAATAATTTGTATTTGCAATAAAAGTACCCCAAAACTTTGAAAACCAGGAAACTTTTTTCCATTTATGCAAATACGGCGTTTTTTTTCTTTTATTTAATATTTGCAATTTTTTAGTTAAGTGCACAGAGTTTAAAGCGGTTTTATACAAAAATAAACCTTAGTCTGATTTATTTGTAATAAAAATTAAAACAAATGATTTTCAACACATATAAAACAAAACAAAGGTATATTCTTATATAATATAGCTCTAAACTCTGTACACTGAACTACAAAATTGCAAATATCAATTAAAAGAAAAAAAACGCCATATTCGCATAAATTGGAAAAAATTGCTTATTTTTCAAAGTTTTTGTTGACATGAAAAATTTAAAAAAACTTTAACATCTTTCTTTGAGAAAAAACATTTTTTAACTTAATTTTAATTTTTGGGGTATTTACATTGCAAATAAATGAGTTTTTATTGCATATTTGGAAAATTCATGAAATTTGCTGCAAATTTCACATTATATTCATTCTCTTATTATTAACGCAGAAAACGCGTTCAAAAAAATACCCTTTTGTACAAAACCCAAAATTTCAATAATTTATAACTTCGGTAATTTGCATCAAATCACGAAATACAAAAAATACGTATGTATTATTTTACACTAAAGATTGAAACAAAAAATTATTTCAGGCAAATCTAATTTTTGAATGTAAATAATCCGAAGAATGTCTCATATAAAATCAGTATATAAAATTTTCAAATATTTCTTGATAAGTAATTTATTTTTTAAATTAAGACCATTTAATACAAAAATAATGAAGAATAAAATATTTAATAAAAATCAAACAAATTATGTCAAATAAGTGAGAAATTTTCAAAAAAATATCTTCAGATTCATATGATCGCAAAAAAAAAAAAAATTACTATAAAAGCAACGAAAAAATAATACATTGTAAAAAAAAACATAATAACGTAAAAGGATAAGAAGTCAGCCTATGAAAAAAAATGAGGAAATTCTTTTAAATAAAAAAGTCATGGACATGATTAAAGAAATGAAGAAAATTTTTTAAAAAAACAAGACAAAAATGAAACAGTGACATAAAAATTTATAAAAGATTAGAAACTTTTTTCAAAAAATTAAACTATTTACGGACAGTTTTTTTAAATTAAAAAAATAAATAAAAATATGATTAAAAGCGTCCAACAATTGCCTGTGATTAAAAAAACGTTAAAATATATTATACTAAAGATAAAAAAATTTAAAAATTAAAAAATTTAGAGAATTATTATGGAAATTGAAGAAAAAAGAATGAATAAAATTTTGGATATTTTTTTAAAAAATTCTATGAAATTGAAGAACGATGTTAAGATGAGAATATTTAGTACAATATTAAATTTACATAATACAAAATAAAAGAATAAACGTTTTCAAAAAAGCAGAAAATTGAGGAATTTAAAAAATGTAGATAAAAGCATTTAATAAATGTTTTCAAAAATTCGTAATTATAAGATAAAAACTAAACAGTTTAAAAGAAGAAAAAATGTTTCTAAGAAATAGAAAAGTGATGAGAAAAATTAAAGAATTAATTAAAATGCAAGGCAGGGCTAAAAAATTTTAAAACAACAAAAAAATTAAATAAATAAGAAGACAAAATGTAATAAGTACAACAAATAAAAAAAAAGTTGGTAAGAATTTACTATAAAATTAGAATTTATAAAAGTATAATTAAAAAATGTATATAGAGATAAATAAAAAAAAAACACAAAAAAAAAATGTTAAATCCTTTAAAAATAAAAAAATTTAAAACAATTAAACTAAAAATATTTTTATAAAAAATACACTTCAAACAAGTCGAACAATAAATTTAGAAAAATAACAAAAATCTAAAAATTTTATGAAAGAATAAGTAAGTTTGCAAAAAATAAACAAGATGTGAAAACAAACTGAATAAATTTACGAAGAAACGAGAGTATTTATTTCTTAAAAATATGGAATTAATTAAGAAAATCAACGAAATAAAAAGTTTAATGAATGTTATAATAACAAAATTGGGTAAATTAATATTAAATAATTTGCATAAAAAGAAGAAAATTAAGAAGATCCTAAAATAAAAAGACAAATACAAAAAAAATATCAAAAGTAAAAAAAAAAAAGATCTTAAAATTTTGAAAAAATAATAAATTATAAGATAAAAATTAAACGCAGTTTCGAAAACGTGAAATCTCTTAGAAATTTTGTGATAATTAAAAAAAGCATCATTATGAAGATGGAAAATAATGAATATTATTGAATTATTATGCATTTCAATTTGAATTAATTGGAATTTAAAAGTTTGAATAAATTGGGTTATGAGTTAATTGGTGCGGTTAAAATTTTACACATTTAAATTATACAATGATAAATTCTACACGTTAAATTCTACATAGTTAAATTCTGCAATTTAAATACTACAATTTAAAACTCTACACATTTAAACTCTACAATAGTAAATTCTACACGTCAAATTATACTCCATTAAAATCTACACATAATTTATACTATAAAATGTAATATTTTATTAATTATAACAATAGTTTTAAGATTTAAAGGTCTTGTTATGACACACTAGCAATTTATATAATTAATTTGTTGTCAACGGTTCTGCTAGTCAATGATTAATTATAACAATATTTATATTTTTGATATTATCTTTATTAAACTTTGCACAGTTAAATTTCACAGTGTAAGATTCTACACAGGTTTATTTGTTTATTTTCGAATAATGAAAGAGGTTATAAATGTGTATAGAATTTAACTATGTAGACTTTAATATTAATGTTTTATAAAAAATCTTATCGTAGAATTTTAATGTATAGAATTTAACGTGTAGAATTTATCGTTGAAGAGTTTAAATTTGTTAAATTATGTATTGTTGAATTTAACTATGTAAGATTTAATATTATTGTTCTATAGAAAATCCTATTGCAGAGCTTTTTTGCAGGGACTGACACGAAAACCGAATTCTGTTTCTGTTTTGAATTGTTGTGACGAAACAAAAATGTACAATCAATATTGTTTTGTATTGAGCCTGAAACGAAAAGGCTCTGAATTACGTTTTCGTCTCAAGCCCGAAACGAAAATCAACTCCGAATTTCGTTTCAGTCTCATGCCCGAAACGAAAAGACTCTAAATTTCGTTTTCGTCTCCTGCAAGAAAAGAATTGTGTTTAAAATTGTTTTTGTGAAATTTAGAGCCTTTTTTATGAGAAACGAAAACGGAATTCGGAGCGGATTTTCGTTTCGGGCATGAAACGAAAACAAAATTCGAAGCCTTTTCGTTTCGGGCATGAGACGAAAACGTAATTCAGAGCCTTTTTGTTTCAGGTTCAACACAAAACAAAATTAAATTGATATTTTGTTTCAGTTTTTCAAAACCGAAACGAAACAAAAATAAAATACATTTTGTTTCGGTTTTCGTGTCAGTCCCTGCTTTTTTGTGTAGAATTTAACGTCTATATTTATCATTGTAGAGTTTAAATATCTATCGAATTTTATCCGCGCCGAATTAATTGACGTTTGGAATTTACTTAAATTATAATGACTTAAAAATATAAAAATTGAATACTATCTTCATACCAAAAATTTGTAGATCGTAGGTATTTTGATCAGTATTAGAACAATTTTTAACATTTTTTAATGAATAAAATATTAAAATTGAAATTTACAAAATTTATCCACAAATCTCAGGGTTTTCTTTAAATGGTTTGCGATTTTTTACATGCAGTATTAGACATCCTGAGAATTGTGAAGTTTTTTAAATTTAAATCATGATTATAAAGTAAATTCCCCAACGATTTAAATCAAAGTAATTTAAATCAATTTCAGCCCTAAAATAAATTTTAATAAACTATTTAAATCCCTATTTTAAAAAATATTTATAAAAATTAATTCTCCTAAATACATACTTTTGAAAATACTTTAAAAAATACTTTTTAATTTAGGCTCCAGAAGTTGCGGAAGATGTAATTTCAACAATGAGAAGAGCGAGCAGTGCAACTGAAGGTCAAGAAATTTCGTTACCAGTTCGTATTTGGAGAGCTTCTGGTTCTCACGAATTATTCGCAAGTTTAGGATTTGATTTGATGGAAGTTGGTCAGTCGGAGGTTATTCTCAGAACCGGAAAGCAGGCTTCTCGCCGAGCAGTACAATTTGCTCTGCAAGCACTTTTAGCTCTTTTCGGTAAGCATCTTGAATCAGACATAAATTTTAAAATAGATAAAATTTAAATATTAATAACAAAATGTATAAAATAAGGAAACACAAGCTAGGAATAAAAATTAAATATTTAAAATTCAGATACCCAAGAAGCGCCAAAGAGTCTCAGTTTGGATTCCGGAAGTTCTATGGAGAGCTTGGTCTCAGTCGCTCCTACCGACAAGAGTTTATCAGACAGACCAAGATTAGGCGGAGCTTTTGCTAGTTACGTCCGACATCGTGGAGAACCTGACGGAAAAACTACAGAACCTTCAAACATCTCTGTATCTAGACAATCAATTCAAAACGGAGGCGGTAATTATTTACTAAAATATCTATAGAATACGCTTTAAATAGAAATCATTATCAATTGAAAATTAATTTTGGATTTTATTCTTTTAGGAGAGTCCGATGTAGCCTTCACACCAAGTCCTCCAATGGCAATGAGTCTGAAACATCAAAACCGAATTAGAAGTCTTTATCCTGACCAAACTGCAAGACCTGGATCGAGTTCGAGCAGCTCAGTGACAGATTGGGAGAATGGCCACGCGACAGTTTTGAGAAGACAACCTCTGCCTCCTCTTCCAATAACCGTTTTGGAACGATTGAGTGTGAGAACAGAAATTGGAAACGGCTCTTCAAGAAAGGTTCGACACTCGTCGAATGAAGATTTAAATCCTCCGACGGAATCGTCTCAAAGTAATGAAGCGATTCCTCATAGTATAAGAAATGTAGCAACGTCCTTGACGAGTTTGACTCGTGAATTGACACCAACAATTTCGGAAGTTTATCACGAGCGAAATCTCGGCTTGGGTCTGGCTCCGTCTCTTTCAAAGCTGCTCGAAGATGTGAATTCTGTTCCCGAGAATGAGCAGAGTCAGATGAGAAGAACGACCCAGCCTCAAAATTGGTTGCACAGCGAGACTGAATTATGTCGGCGGGACGAAGCTGATGGAAGATCCATTGCAGAATCCCAGTGTAGCGCGACAAGTTCTAATAAAATACATAGAAAAGCGCCTCCACCTCCAGTATAAATTATTATTTATGACATATTTATAAGAGGACAAAATATTGTTATATTTTAACAATATTAGTTAAGATATATGTAAGATATTGTTTTATATAGCAGTGAAAATAAAGCGATTAATCAGTTGGCTGCAGATTTGTTGCCACATTAAATAGTTGTTTTATTTTTAACCTTGACATTATTTTGTCAACCCTGCAAACGAATAAATATTAAAAAATATTTTTTACTAAATTCTTATGAAAGTCTTTTCCAGGGTTGCCACAAAAACATGATTTGAAAATTCCATAACTTTTCCAGGTTTTCCAGACCATTTTCACAAAAATTCCAGGTCCAAATATAAAATTATTTTAATAACTTTTTTTTTGGTAGTTACAACGAAAAAAATATTCAAATAAAATGAATAATAAAATATCAGTCAGGGTATAGAGTGACTTTTGGAGAAAATTGAAGGCATTTTAAAAAGGTTTCAAGGTCAAAAAAATAAAAAAGTAAATTAAAAAAGCTGAGATTTATGGAATATAGAAGAAAATAATTGAAAACTGAAGAATGGAATTGAAATTTGAAGAAAATAATAAAAAAATGAAGAAAGAAATTAAAAATTTAAGAATTAAATTCTAATTTGAAAAATTGATAATTAAAAAAAGGTGAGAATTATTGAATATTGAATAAAATAATTGAAAATTGAAGACTACAATTTCAAATTGAAAATAATAATTGAGAAGTGAAGAATATAATAAAAACTTGAAGAATTGAATTAAAGATTAAAGGCATGTGGTTTCAAGTTCAAAAAAATAAAAAAGTAAATTAAAAAAGCTGAGATTTATGAAATATAGAAGAAAATAATTAAAAACTGAAGAATGGAATTGAAATTTGAAGAAAATAATAAAAAAAATGAAGAAAGAAATTGAAAATTTAAGAATTAAATTCTAATTTGAAAAAGTAATTGATAATTAAAAAAAGGTGAGAATTATTGAATATTGAATAAAATAATTGAAAATTGAAGACTACAATTTCAAATTGAAAATAATAATTGAGAAGTGAAGAATATAATAAAAACTTGAAGAATTGAATTAAAGATTAAAGGCATGTGATAGATTATGACGTCACTGGTATAGGCAAAATTTGGAAAAAAATTTTAAAAATTAATTTTGAGCTAAAATTGAAACAAACTCGGGTCAGAGACACTTTTTTAATGATATTTTAAGTAACAGTGAAAAAAATTAAAGAATAATAATTATAAAATTGAAGGAGAATATTAAGTTGTCAATTAAAAACTGTAGAAAATTATAGGAAAAATTTTAGAGAATAAATGACAATTGAAAAAGATGATTAAAGAATTGCATTGAAATTTTAAAAAAATGATTGATAATTCGGAAAAGACGAGAATTATTAAATATATTGAATAAAATAATTGAGAATTAAAGAAAATAATTAATAATGGAGGAAATAAACTGAAAATTAAAGAAATAAATTGAAAGGTGAAGAAAATAATTGATAATTGAAAACAAATTTCAAAATGACGAAAATAATTAAGAAATGAGGAAAATAATTGACAATTGCCAAAAAAATTCGAAAGCTGTCGAGAATAATTGACAACAGAACAAAATAATTAAAAAAATTAATGAATAAATAGAAAATTTAAGGAGAATAATTTTATATTGAAAACCACTTTCTATTCATGATTTCAATCAATGAAGTTTCACAGAAAATCAGTTGAAAATGACTAAATTGTCATTTTCAATTTATTTTAAATAAAATATCACTGATTGAAATCATAAAAGTAAAATAAATTAAATGAATTTTTTAAAACAACATTTTATAAAATTCCATGACAATTCCAGGTTTCCCAGGTTTTCCAGAACCGTGGCCTGGAATTCCTGGATTTTGAATAAATAACATAAATACTGATTTTTAATCATTATTCCATGTAATTTCTAATTTGTTTAAACAAATTATTATTGTTTTTTACAACTTTTTTCAAATTGAGCTAGAGAGTTGCAACTTTCTGAAGGTTTTTAAAGACAAGTATTTGCAATAAAATGTAAAAATGAATTTTAACAATTGTTTAAACAATTTCATAATGTTTATTTCTAAATTTTCACTGAATAAAGCTAGAGAATTGAAACTTCTTATAAATTTATTTATTTCTACCTTCAGAAGAGTTCCTTTTGAACTTTGGTCAAATAACAAACATGTATTTATCATATTTTAAAAAAAATTCTGAAGTTTCGTACTTAATTATTATGTCTTACAGTCATTCCTACCTCTCAACAAAAGAAAACTTGCAAAACTGAGAAAAAGTTGAGACTCTCTAGCTCTATTTAATAAAACGTTGAAAATAAACATTATTAATATATTTAAAAAATTGTAAAAAATATTATTTTAGGCTGTTGTTAGTATCTTGCTTCACAGTCCTTGGAAAGTTGCACAACTGAGAAAAGCTGCATCTCTGTAGCTCTATTTAATAAAAAGTTGATAATAAATCATTTATAATTTGTTTAAACACTTGTCAAAATTATTATTTTTAGTTTGTTGTTAGTACATGGCTTCACTGACTTCGAAAAGTTGCAAACTTAAGAAAAAGTTGCATCTTTGTAGATCTATTTAATAAAAACTTGATAATGAACAATATAATTTGTTTAAACAATTGTAAAAATTATTATTTTAACATTTTTGTTCGTATGTGGCTCCAATGGCGTCGATAAGTTGAAAAATTAAGAAAAAATTGCAACTCTGCACCTCAATTTGATAAAAGTTGTAAATTAACAATAATAATTTGTTTAAACAAATTAGCAATTACATGGAATAATGATTAAACATCAATATTAATGTTATTTATTCAAAATCTTGGAAAAACTTTCATAAAAATAATAAAAAATATTTTTTAACGATTTTTTTGCTATTTTGTAATTTATGGGTTTTTTTGGGGAGCCCTATATTTCAAGAAGGGTTCTAACAAAAAAAACAGGGGTATTTCTTTTGATAAAGAACAATCCTATGGGGGTGAGAGCGTTAAAGAAAATCGTTCTGGGCCACCCTATTATACATTTAAATAGAGGGATAATCGTTTCTATTTCGTTAAAATAGAAGAAAAGGTGATTTTTTTTAAAATTAGGTTACAAAAAGGTTTAAAAATAAATTAACATGTATAGTCTGCTTAATCGATAAAATTAATTATAATTTTAGCAGACTCATTTGAATTTCAAGATATTTCTAATCATAAAATCTGATGATTGATATTTTTTGTTTTTGTTTATTGAAAAATATTTTCATGGACAGTGAAAAATATGTATTAAAAAAAATTTAATATAATTTTAAATGACCAGTTACTTTATCTACTTTATCAAAAGGTCCTGGTCCAACTGCGCAGACAGTTTTACTTCCTCTTGCAATTTGAGTGCGTCCTGCGTCTTGAATCACGTTTGTTATAAGTCCTAGAGACTTTGCGTGTTTATAAACTTCTATCAAAGCAGCTTCATCGTCCACCTGATCATATCAAACGTGGAATTATTTATTTATATCATTTATTTTTAAAAAATATATATTATAATTTTAAATAATTTTGATTTAAATTTAAATTAATACTTCTGAAGAGTTTGAATTTTTGTAAAAAAATGTCACAAATCGATCAAGATTCGAATGAATCAAAATGTGAAATAATTTTTTATTTTTGGCATATAAACATTATTACTTGATTAACAGTCTGCAATTCGTTATAGCTAAACGTTAAAGATTATATTTGAAAATAGATTAAATTTATTACTTGAACTGTTATTTTCATTTGGCCGCATTCTTCCCAAGATTTTAAAATTTTTGGATATTTTAAACCCATTTTGTATGAAGCAACTGCAGCGTGTGCACATTGAGCAGCAGCTTTTCCTTTTCCCATTTTCAAATCTTTTCTAATTACTAAAACCATTTTAAAATCATCACTCGTAGTTGAAACTGCTGAGATTTTCTGTTATGGAAAAAATAGACAAATTAATAGGTATTTCTTTTGTATAAAAAAAATGAAATAATGATTACAAAAATTAAGTTTTACAAAGAGGCCAAAATAATTGAATTTGTATTTAATAAAGAAGATGTTAATCTTACCGGTAACGAAGCGTCATTATCAATTGATTTACTGCTATTTTTTTTAATAAAAACAGAATATATACTGTAAAAGAATATAATCGCATAGGGAATTCCGATTTTTGGATCCATTAAATTCTCGATAATTGAACGTAACCAATCCATTTTCTTAAAGTTACTGTACAAGATAATAATATGATGTCGTCTTATTTATCGATGAACTTTGCAAAAAGGCTTTTTGTCAATAAAATTCGTAAAACTTTAGAAGAATCGGAAGAATCTCACAATCAGAATATCAAACAACACATGTTATTGGAAACATAACCTTATTTTGAATGACAAGCGCAACTCGTTCCGTATTTTTATTTATACTGTACTATATAATAATTTAAATAAATTATAAAAGCTTGTAAAATAATGGTAAAAAATGAGTCAAAGGGTTAGAATCAATTTAGTAGTAACAAATAAATTATAACCGTGTATTTATTTATTAAATGCTCTGTACCATATTCAAATTTTACCGCCACTTGCCGCCAATTTTTTGCATGGACTGCGCATGTGCAAACACAGATAAATGATTTTATTTATTTAAACACTCATATTTCATTAAAAAATCATAAATTTTGAAATTTTAATCAATTATCTGTCTAAATTTGTTAATTTAATGGTAAAAATATGCAAGGAAAGTCAATAATTTGAGACTTAATTTTAGAATTTCCAGGAAGTTACAATTCAATAAACAGCCAATCAGAGAGCTCAGTTTGACGAATTCCAATTCTTCCGGTTGTTATGAAAAAATTTCAGTTTCAATTGAATTTGTCGACAATACGCCGGGTGGGTTCTAATAAAATCGTAATTATAAATTTAATTAATGATTAATTGGTTATTCCGGCTATTCCAAAGTCAGTGGGAGGTGAATATTGAGTGAGTGTAAAGAAAATAAAACACTGTTATTCTAATTTAGAGAAAAAAATTGGATTTCTTAGTGTAGCGTTTTGCCACTTCGACCGTTGGCAGTTCGAAATCCTGTGTCTCAAAATAAATCAATTTCTAAATATTTCATTGTCAGTGATAAATAATCAAAAAGTAATTAATTTTATGTCAAATTTTATTCAAAAAAGCTTTTAATATTTAATTTAAATTAAAGAATTACTCCTGATTATTTTGAGAATTCAGCGATGTTGAAATGTAAAATAGAATTTAAGTAAATTGTGGGACAAAAATGTTTTTTTTATCTAACATAAATAATTAAAATAATTTTGTTCATTAAATTAAAAACTTCAAATTCAACTTCTAACAAAAGTTTATAAAATTATGGAAATCTAATTTATCTGTATTAGTTTTAAAAAAAAATTTTGAATAAGAGTGGAAAAAGTAATATTTTGATCAGGAATTTAAAAAGCATATAAGATCATAATTTTCAGGAATAAAATATTTTAGGTAATTTTAAAATTCGATCATTACAGTTTATGGCTGATTTTATGAATCTTTCATTAAAATGGCAAAATATAAAAAAACATTATTTTGTTTAAAATTATTTTACGTTAGGAAAATGACTAATAAATATATAAAAATGTTTCCATAATGAAAAGGTTTAAATAAAATTACAGGATTTAATGTTTAAATCTAATATTTATTTTTATTCTCCAAATGGCTACAGTTTAAAATACAAATATTTTATATTTTGACAATTAAAGTGTTTTAATTTTCAAATTTGCTGTTCGAAAATAACTAGTCGTTAAAATATGAAAAGGAAAACATCAGAAAAATATGTGAACAATGACCAGTTTCAATTTAACACTAAAAATGTGAATATAAAAATATTGTATTCCAAAAGCAAGGTCTTCTCCTCTCATTAAAATGTAACGGAAAACTGATTATTTTCATATTCGATATGTATAAAGTATTTTAAACTCTTAAAGTTAACAATCATTATTACAACACACATTTAATTTTCTTCATAATTTTGAATTTAAAATTGGTTTTTTTCGAGGTGGTCTTGACTGAATTATCGTTAAAAAAAAGTCTAACAAATTTTCCAAATTGAGGCCTATTTTAATACTATTAGTGCCTATTTTATAATACAGATTTGTAATTATTTTTAAACTTTATCTACCATCGACCTTTATTTCTTTTTACATACATTTTTCTTTACAATCTTAACAAATTTCCTTCCTTTTCTTTTATAATTGCACAGAATCATTTTTAGTTTTACATTTGATTTGGTCTTTTGAATAAACTTCGTCGGGTGTTCTTAATAACTTTCAAAACATGTTTCAATAAAATTACTCAGATATTAATTTAAACTGCAGCCAAAACAATTAACAAATTGTCTAAATATTTGTTGTTTTTCTTTTTTACTTGAAGTTATACGTTAATGAAAGGTATGACTAGTCAATTCTTTTCAGTCAATTTACTCAAAATTACAACAATTTACTCCAAATTCGAACAATTTTTATATTTTTCTACTAAAGAAACGTCTTCATATTAATTAAATTTTACAATATTTTGAATGAAAAAAGTTCACTTGTCTCAACCGATCACATTCTGCTTTTAAAAACAACTTTCTGGGTGTTTTTTTAATCGTTCCAAATTCGGTTATTTTTAAACCAAATATAAATTAAAAATGATGCACGTAGTACATTTGTAAATATTTATTAAATATATTTGCCAATAATCCGAATATGGAGCGAATTGTTTAAAATTGAAATTTTTTTTTTTTTTACCTGAAGCTATATAGCATTATAGTAGCAAACAAGTTTTTCTTAAAATGAAAAATCATTTTATGTATATTTTACAATACTTACATATAATGCAAAAACGATTTTTGTTGCTAGTTAATACAAAACTACTGGTGTTAAAATATATAACAGATTTATTAAAAACTATCAATTATTTCCTGGATTCAATTACAGCTAGTAACAGTGCTTTTCCTTTTTTTTTCAATAAGACGTTCTAACTAAGAATCTTTCAAACGTTTCAGTACGTTAAATATAATCTAAAAAAATTATACTGAATCCGTAGCAAAGCGACTGACTTTCAACGAGCGACTAATTTACAAGCTTCTTAATATTCAAACACTCTACCAAAAAGACATCAGTTTTTTTTTAATTAATTAATTTTATTAAATTATTCTCATTACTTACTGTTATTTATCAACTTTTTTTTTTTAATAGTCATATAATAATAATTTATTTATCTAATTACTCTGTATTTATATGTGTACAGCGATGTCATAATATTATCATCTTCTTATAATATTATCATTTTTTTTTTAATAATATTATCGTTTTTGTATAATATTATCATCTTCTTATAATATTATCAGCCATTTAAATTATAATACAGCCTGGGACTTAACAATCAATGTAAAGTTTCGATGCAAATTAGTTGTTCGGCCCATTAATTAATTAATTAAACCTAACGTGTGCATACATTTGAAACTGACTCCTTATGAAAGTCTACTTGACGCAGACTATTGTTGAGCGGCACAAACTCATAATTAATAGATACAATCAGATTCGTTTTGCAATAATAATATTAATGTATGTATTATGTATAATATATATATGTATATATAATATATTAGCAAATGTATATTATGGACAGGAAAAGTTTTATAATATTTTTATACAAAGCTCGGAGTCTTCCCTAAATAATTAGACTGGAAGCTCTTGCGCTTTGGGCGAGATGACGAGAATTTGAGTTAAACTCAAAATTCTGTCTATTTCTCTCTATTTCTCTCTCTTTATCTCTCTCAAAAATTATTTATATACAAGTCATCTAGTTTAAAAGCCTAATTATTTCCTCGCTTTTTCATTATTAAGAATTTTTAATCACACGGACGAACAAATAGCACAATTGAGATTCAATCTCAGAGTGACTTGCATGGAAGTTTTCTTTAATAAAATTAAAGTACACTAGAAATGCTAATGATCAACTCTTTCGTAAAACTATACAGTAGTAAAAAAGAACCGCCACAGTTTTGCGAGAAGTGAATCTTGGAAAGTAAACATTCAGTTTGTGCCTTGAGTCTTCGATACCGTGAAAATATAAACA
Organism: Ganaspis brasiliensis; assembly: GCA_037103525.1. NCBI lineage: Eukaryota > Metazoa > Arthropoda > Insecta > Hymenoptera > Figitidae > Ganaspis > Ganaspis brasiliensis. The sequence continues at coordinate 2,888,088 of JAZKLR010000333.1, forward strand.
ATTTCTTTTTACCGATTTACAAAACGATTGACAAACAAACAAGCAGAACAAAAAAAAATTATGTTTATCGATAAAAAAAACCGAATCTTTCATTACTGAAGTCAAAAATTTGCCGAATTGTGTGTTTAATTAAGCAGTGAGGAGTTAACTTAAAATATATTTGGACATCGTGACCAGTCTTGCTTATTTTTACACTCCCAGTATTCTCCAGTGTACACGTGGCAAAGGCTGTCTGTAAAAGGATCTTCTTGCTTTTTGAACCAGAGAGGTTCATAACCTTCATAAGGCATGCCTGAAAAATTTTGAAAATTATTTTCTAATATTCTTTCTTACTTAGCTGAGAGTTCCGAATTAATCAGCGAGTTTATGAATACCCTAAAGATTTGCTTCTTAATAATAATTCTTAATTTTAAATAATCAATAGTTTCTGTTCTTCAGTAAATAATTAACATATGCTTTTTTCTTACCTTGATCTGCGGCTTTTTCAGCTTCATTTTCGCGCGCTCGTCGCACAGCTCGTTGTTTTTCTTCCAATCGAAGTTTTTCAGTGTTGGCATCTTCCCAAAAACCTTCCTCCATCAGTCGTTGATCAGGCCTCAAACGAGAGTCAGTGGGAGCAATACCTTCTTCAGGTTCGTTCAGTTGACAAGCTAGTTCGGTGAAGTTGTAAAACTTTTCGCAGTCAGGCCTGAAAATTCAAAAAAATAAATCCTTCTATTACACCTGTTCTTAATGAATCGATTATTTGGGTGTCTATAAAGTCGATATATGCACAGGGTTGCTACGTTTTCAAAATTTCAAAACTCAGGTTTTTCAGACCATTTTTCATCATATTCCATGACCAAATATAAAATAAGTAGCAACATTAAAACGCTAAATATGTTGTTGGTTATTTAAAACTATAAATTGTTGCAAATTCAATAAATAATGAAAATTACGAGAATAATTACAAAATTGAAGTAAATATCCGGAAAATGACGAAAATAATGTACAATTGAAAACCAAATTCAAAAACTGGCTAGTTAATACAGAACAGTCAGGGTGTCTACTAATTTCGTCCCACAAAATTCCCGGTCATTTCCCGGTTTTTGTTCCTATTTTTCCCGGTTTTTTCTCTTGTTAACTTAAAATTTATTTTAAGTATAAATCAGGGTGTCTTCTAATTTCGTCCCACAAAATTCCCGGTTTTTGTTCCTATTTTTCCCGGTTTTGTCTCTTGTTAACTTAAAATATATTTTAACTATAAATAGACCTACAAATGGCTACAAAAATTGCAGATAACAGTTGATAATTGAAGAAAATAATTGAAATTTAAAGAAAATAATTAAGATTTAAAGAATTAAATATTAAACTTTACAAAAAATAATAATTAAGAATTAAAAGAAACAATTAATAATGAAAAGAAATAATTAATAATGGAAAGAAATAATTGAACAATGGCAAAGATATTTGACAATTAGAAACAAAATTAAAAAAAAAAAGGAAATATTAAACGACAATTGAACAATAATTGAAAAAATTGAACAATGGTTATTAAATTCAAAGAATATAATTGAAAATTGGTCAACTAGATAGAAAATCAAAAAAAATAATTTAAAATTTAAGTTAATAATTCAAAATTGAAGAAATAAATTGAAAATTAAATAATCAAATTGAAATCATAAAAACACAGAATTATTGAATATTAAAAAAAACAATTGAAAATTGAGAAATAAAATTGAAATTCGAATACAATAATTGAGAATTAAAGAAAATTACTGAATAATTGGATTGAAAAAAGAAGAAAATAATTTATAATTAAAAAAATGGAAAATGACAGAAATTATTTAATATCGAAGAAAACATTAAAAATTGAAGAATAGAATTGTTATTTAAAGAAATTAATTGAGAATAAAAAAAAATAATTAAACAATTGATCAATTAAATTGAAAATAGAAGAAAATTATTGAAAATTGAAGGTTTTAAAACTTGAAGTAAATAACTGATAATTGAAAAAATAGTAACTGAAGAAAGTCGAGATTACTGAATGCTGAAATAAACAATTTAAAATTGAACAAAATAATTAAAAATTTAAGAAAATAATTGAAAATTGAATAAAATAATTAAAAATGGAAGAAAGTACTTAAAAATTAAATACAATATTTGGAAACAGCAGAAAAATTTAGAAATCGACGGAAATAATTGCGAATTTATGAAACATGAAATAAATAACTGATAATTGAAAAAAGTCGAGATTACTGAATACTGAAACAAACAATTGAAAACTGAACAAAATAATTAAAAATTAAAGAAAATAATTGAAAATTGAAAAAAATACTTAAAAATGGAAGAAAGTACTTAAAAATTAAATACAATATTTGGAAACAGCAGAAAAATTTAGAAATCGACGGAAATAATTGCGAATTTATGAAAATAATTTAAAAATTCTCAATTTAAATAAAAATTAAAAGAAAAACATAATTTAAAAAAGCTGAGAACTGTTAAATATTGAAGAAAATTGAGAAGAAATTGAAAATTGAAAGAAATTGAGAAACTGAAAGAAATATGAAAAAATAATTGGAAATTGAAGAAAATAATTGAAATTTAAGAAAAAAATTAGAATTTAAAGAAAATAATTGAGAATTAAAAAAAAAGCATTGTAAAAAGCCTAGAGTTATTGAATATTAAAAAAAAATTGAAAATTAAAGAATGGAATTGAATGTCGAAAATTATAATTGAGAATTAAAGAAAATAATTCAAGAATTGAACAATGGGATTGAAAGTAGAAGAAAATAAGTGATAATTGAAGAAAAAAGAAACTGAACAACCCAGGAATAATAGAATTTGAAAAAAACAATAAACAACGAAGAATTTAATTGTAATTTGAAGAAATATTTATTTTTATTTAGAAATCATATAAGGGCGATTAATTAAAAATTGTAGAAAATAATTTGGAATTGAAGAAAATGTGATTTTATGAAAATCGTGGAATAATAATTGATGAATTGAATTCAAGTTTCAAAAACTTAATTGATAATTGAAAAAAATATTGAAAAAAGCCGAGAATTATTGATTATAGAAGAAAATAATTAAAAAATGGAGGAGTTATTGAGATGTGAAATAAATAAATGATAATTGAAAAAAATAGTTGAAAAAAGTCGAGAATTATTGAATATTAAATTAAATAATTAAAAATTGAAGGAAATAGTTGAGATCTGAAGAAAATAATTAGAAATTGATGAAAATAATTGAAAATTGAATCAAATAATTGTCAATTCAAAAAAAATAATTTATAGTTGAAGAAAATAATTAAAAATTGGTTAAAATAATTGAAAATCGTAGAAAATATTTCAGAATTGAATAAATTAATTAGAAATTGATGAAAATAATTGAAAATTGAAGAAAATAGTAGAAAATCGAAGAAAATAATTGAGAAATGAAGAAATAATTTTAAATTAATGAAAATAATTCCAAATGGAAGAAAATAATTGAGAATTGTAGAAAATAATTGGAAATTGAAGAAAATAATTAAAAATTGAAAAGAATTTATTATCCCAGAAACAAATTCCCGGTTAATTCCCGGTTTTTCCCGGTCAATTTAAATTCCCGGTTATTTCCCGGTTTTCCCGGTTAGTAGGGGAATGTCTTAATGCGCGGGCCACTTTTAGATAGAAATTAAAATGTGTTTGCAACTGAGTTAAAAGAATTAATGTACTCCGTTAGATAGCTAAAGGTGTTAGCTAACTAACGGAGTAAATTACTTTTTTTATCTTAGTTGCGAACACATTTTTATTTCTATCTAAAAGTGGCCCGCGCATTAAGACATTCCCCTAGACACCCTGGAGAATAATTACAAAAATTGAAGAAAATATCTGCAAAATGAAAAAAAATTATGCATAATTGAAAACCAAATTCAAAAAATGGCCAGTTAATACAGAACAGAACAAAAAAATTGAAAAAATCAAAGAATAACTATACAATTTTGAAAGAATAACTGAAAATTGAAAAAATTATAAAAAATAATTGAAAAATTGAAGAAAATATCTGAAAAATGACAATTAAAATCAAAATTCGAAATATGATTAGATTAATAGACAACTTAAAAAAATAATTTAAAAAATTAAACAAGAAATATTAAATTAAGAAACAAGAAAAATTAAGAAAATTATAGATTCAGGGTGTCTAGCGATCCGGGAAATCCGGGAATTTTTCGAAAATGTCGAGAAAATATAATATATTGTACTTTAAAAATTTTAAAAGGTGGCACAATCGAGAGCTTTTTAGCTCGAATAGACTTCGGGTGGATTATGCAAAGAAAATATTTTAAGATTAAACTAAATAATTTAAAAAATAAGAAAATAAACGAAACTAAAGAAAATGATTAACAAATTGAAGAATGTAACTGAAATTTGGAGAAAACAATTTTAAATTTAAGAAAATAATTGAATTGACTAAAATAATTGATATTTTGAAGGAAATTATTGAAAACGGACTAATATAATTATGAATAATCAAAAATAGAAGAGTATGAATGAAATTTGAAGGGAATATTTGGAAATTCAAAAAAATAAATTATGGATAATAATTGAAAAAGCTATTAAACAATGATAAAAATAATGTAAATTAAAAAAAAACAAGTGCAAATAAAGTTTAATTGGAATCGCAGAAACTAAATAAAAATAGATAAGAGGGCTTGTAAATATAAATTACAAAGATTGAATAAAATAACTGTAAATTCAACCAAATATTTAAAGTTAAAAAAATCAAGCAATTAGGAAAATAATAGAAAATTGTAAAGAAATTACTAAAAATCTGGAAAATTTGATTGAAATAGGAAAAAAATAATTGAGATTTTAACAAAACAATTGATAATGACGAAAATAATTGAAATTTAAAGAAAACATTATTTTAACTTGAAGAAAATAACACGAAAGTAAAAAAGAGTAGAGAATAAAATAATTAAAAAAGGTAGGTAGTATAATTAAAATTGCAGAATATATCACTTAAGAATACCACTTAAAGAATCTATCAAAACTTTTTAAAAAATAATAAGAAATAAGGGAAATTTTTTTTAAAATAAAGTTAGTATTTTAAAACTGAAAATAAAAAAATTGTAAAATCCAGAAAATAATTACAAACTCAAGCAAATAATTAAGAATTGAAGAAATAATTGAAAACTGAAGAAATCATTTTAAAAATTGTAAAATGTAAATGAAACTTGAAAATAATAATTTAGAATTAAAGAAATAGAAAATTTTTAAATTCAGAAACATAATTGAAATCTGGAAAATTTGAATAATATAACTTAAGTTCGGGGAAAATAATTTTAAATTGAGAAAATAATGGAAAAATGAAGGAACATAAATAAAAAATAGAAAAATACAATTAAAGTTTGAAGAAAATAATTCAGAAGTGAAAAAAATAATTGAAAATACAAGAAACGACTTTAAAATTGATTAATAAATAATTCTTAATATTTGAAGCCAATTTCTTATGTAACAATATAAAACCTAACAAAAACATTAAAAACGCTACTCAAGTACTTTATAATACATTATTTCAAAATTGTAATCTATAATTTTCATTTTTAAAAATCCGGGAAAATTGTGTTTTAAGATCCGGGAAATTCGGGAATTTAGGGGGAATTTAAAATTGCCAATTTGCTAGACATCCTGATTATAGGAATAACTGTTGGAAGTAATTACAAATTGAACAACTGGATAGAAAATCGAAAAAAAATTGAAAATTAAAGAATGAAATTTAAATTTAAAGAATATAATTAAAAATTGAAAAAAGTAATTAAAAAAGCTGAGAATTATGGAATATAGAAGAAAATAATTAAAAATTGATAAATGGTATTGAAATCTGAAGAAAATAAAAAAAAATAAAGGAATAAATTGAAAACTTAAGAATTAAATTCAAATTTGAAAAAATAATTGATAATTAAGAAAAGGTGAGGATTATTGAATATTAAATAAAATAATTGAAAATTGAAGATTGCAATTTCAAATTGAAAATAATAATTGAGAAATGAAGAAAATAATTAAAAATTGAAGAATTAAATTAAAAATTAAGAATTTGAATTAAAATTTTGAGAAAATAATTGACAATTGAAAAAAAATCAGAAAACTGTCGAGAATAATCGGCAACAGAATAAAATAATTTTAAAAATTAAATAATAATTATAAAATTTAAAGAAAATAATTGTACATTGAAAAATTTGTAGAAAATAATTGAAAATTGCGGAAAAAAATTAAAAGTTGAAAGAAATAATTGAAAAATGACGAGAATGACTCTAAACATAAAAGGAACTATCTGAAAAATTTAAAAATTAAAGAATAATTATAAAATTTTAAGAGAATAATTAAGGTATTAGTCGCGTAAAATGATTTTCGTCAGATTTTTTTAAAACTTTGTATCTGTATTCATGAGGTATTTATCTATGAAATGAGATCTATCCTATCAATTTTGACCACTTCTGAGCTTGAAAATATAAATTCAAAGTTCATACCTTTTACATGCAATAGCACTAAATGCATATAAAAAATGTCTCTTATATTCATTTATATAAAAACAAGTCGTCAGATTTTCAAATAAAACTACTAAGTTACACATTCAGATAAAATAAATCCTTTAAAAAAAATTAACTTTATTGACCACACCGTAAAAAAATACAACAATTTAAAAATTCACAATTTTTAATTCTCACGTGGTTTCATTGAAAAATGTCGTAAACGTGTCAGCAATACATCATGACAACTTATAGTACATGACTCAAAATCGTGAAAATTACATATATTACATTAGAAGAGGTCACAAGAAAGCAAGTGAGTTGATATAAAAGTTTATTTAATGTTCTTTATATTTTGCGGGAGTTTTGCGGGAGCATTTACGCGACTAATACCTTAAAAAAAACTGTAGGAAATAATTGTAAATTAAGGAAAATAATTATTAATTGAAAGAAATAGTTGAAAAATGACGAGAATAATAATTGGAGAAAATAATAAAAATTGAAGAATTAAATTGAAATTGTAAGAAAATAATTGATAATTAATAAAAAAATTACTAAAAGACTAAAATAATTAAATATTAAGAAAAATAGTTGACAATTGAAAAAAAAAGTAAAAAAAAGTTCGAAAAATGGCGAGAATAATCGATAATAGAACAAAATTATTGAAAAAATTAAAGAATAATTATAAAATTGAATGAGAATATTAAGTTGTCAATTAAGAACTGAAGAATTTTATAGAAAAAATTTTAGAAAAGAAATGAAAATTAAAGAAGATAATTAAAGAACTGTAATGAAATTTCAAAAAAATAATTGATAACTGAAAAAAGAGAAAATTATTGAACATTTAATAAAATAATTAAAGAATGAAGCAAATAATTAAAAACGGAGAAAATTATTTGAAAATTAAATAATTAAATTGAAATATGAAGCAAATAATTGACAATTGAAAGAAAAATTACAAAATGCCGAAAAATAATTAAATATTAAAAAAAATAATTGAGAAATGAGAAAAATAATTGACAATTGACAAAAAAATTCGAAAGTTGCCGAGAATAATCGCCAACAGAACAAAATAATTAAAAAAATTTAAGAATAATTATAAAATTTAAGGAGAATAATTTTATATTGAAAATCACCCTCTATTCATGACTTCAATGAATGAAATTTTACAGAAAATCAGTTTAAAATTACTAAATTGTCAGTAATTTTTCACTGATTGATATAGATGAAAAGAATTTTCAATTTCAGTAACAGCATTGAAAATTTCAATTATTTTTTATTGATCAATCATGTATAAGTCACCAATAATTCAGCAGTTTTCAACTTAATTCAAATAAAATATAAGTGATTGAAATCATAAAAATGTGATATTAATTAAATTAATTTTGTAAAACATTTTATAAAATTCCCTGACTTTTCCAGTTTTTCCCTGACTACAAAAATATGTCACGACAATTCTGAGTTTTCCAGGTTTTCCAGAACCGTAGCAACCCTGATAAAGTTGTGCAATTATTTTTTATATGTTCAAGAAAATTCAACATTTTTCGTCCCACCATTTTAGATCAAAAATTTTAAAACAGTTTTGTCTTGACATGTTTTCTTAATATTTCTTTTAAACCTCTTATGTAATTCGAAATTTTGAAAAAATAATTCGATATACATCTTGTATTAATAATGAGAGACTATTTAGAATTTTCTTAAACATTTCATGATACTTTTAATACCATTTTTTACTTTAGAAATTGAGCTCGAGGCCTGCAGGCATATAAAATTTTGAGCGTTGAGTAAAATTTAAGTGAAAGGATAAAAATAAGGGAGAAGGGACCCTTAGTTTCTTTTTCCCTTTTGTCTCCCTACTTTAATTTTTTAAAACCTAAAGTAGTTACTACATTTTTACTCCTGACTTTCTAATGTGGAAGATGTTGGCAACGCTATGTTGTTTTATCAAAAACACAAAAATTGTGCTAATTTTGTGTCATTTTGTGCCGCAAAACATTTTTTGAAAAATATCCAAATGAAGGGTCAAAATTTGAAAAAAAAATTTAAGACTCTAAAGTGGCATTCTAAAATTCCTGTAAAACAAAAATTGTGCTAATAGATTCCAAAAACATCAACTTTTGCGCCCCATAAGGAGGATTTTTGTAGGAATTACAAAATGGCATTTTTGGGTCTTAAAAGTTTCTCCATGTAACCCTTAATTTTGAGTTTTTTAAAAAATGTTTGACGGCACATTTTTTTTTTTTAACAACATGGCGTTGCCAAATTTTTCCACATCTTTGTACCGACAGTGTAAATAAGCTCTTTTATTCTTTAAAAAAATATACTCACGGGGGCATGTGACGTTTCCAGGCGAGCACATAGGGACCAGTTTTATAAACAGGATTGTCTGGTGTTCCGGAAGTGCTAGTTACTTGAGCTATCTCAATTTTTGTGTCCCAGGTTCCTTGGACAACCCATTTAACTTCCTTGGTATTTGAATTCATCACGACTCCTTTGACTTTCCGCTGACTGTCTCTCGAGAAATATGAGTAGGGTGTATACTTAAGATGACACTTGACACCATCCGTGTGATTAATGATGTCCATATCACCACTTTGATCCACCCACAATTTTCCTACTATAATATTGTGAACGGTAGTCGTAACTTTTCGCCAAGTATAATGTCGCGAACTTAAATTAAACTCCAGATGTGCCGTGCCAAGTGGTATTACCTAAAAAGTATATTTTCATCCAATTAAAATAATTTTCTTTCGTTTTTTATCAATTGTAGGCTTCATAGTGACAATGAAAAATATTTTAGGGGAAATATGGGACTTTTAGAGTACTTTTTAGTTACTTTTTAGTTACTTTTTACTTTATAAATAAAGATAAATAAATTATATACCATAATTGATTTTTGGGACCAAACATTTTGTAGTCCAAATTTTAAAAAAATTCTTCTGTTATTATTAAATTACTAACTTGTACGATAAAAAGTATTTTATTTATAAATACGTACCTGTAACAATATTACATAGCCAGAATTGTGAAACTGTGTTTTGTTTAAATGAATAAAAAACATCTTTAAACGTAATAAGTATGAAAACTTTTTTTTTTTCTTATTTTATAAAAGCTAAAAAAATTCTCAAAAAGAATGGAAATTTGGATCGATTAAAACTTGAATACATTGGAAATTTGATAAATTGAGGTTCGGATTATAAATTGAAACCAATTAATATTTAAAGAGATAAAATAAAAATAAAGCAATACATTGAAAAATGGAGAAAATCTGCAAAAAAAAGTTTCACAAACGTTAAAAATATTATAATGTTAAAAAAAATATAAAAATAGTGGAAAATAAACTACAAAATAAAAACTAGTAAGAATACAATAAAAAAATGTAAAATGATAAATAAAAATTGTATAAAAGAAATGACAAATTCCTTTAAAAATGAAAAAAATTAGGAAATTATTCACGAAATGAAGAAAATTTTAAATGAATGTGTAAATAACTTAACAATATGAAAGACAAAAATTTGCCACCTTTAGATTAATTTTTAAAACAATTTTAAAAACAAATATTGTTAAAAAGTCAGAGAATCTAGAAATTATATCAAAGAGTAAATAAATTTGAAAAAAATAGACAAGATGTAAAAAGATTTGAATTTTACAAAATAAAAACGAGAAAACAATTAAATAAATGAAGAAAAAGTTGTACTCTCCCTGACCCCTTAAATTATCAAAATAGATAAGAAAATCAATTAGAAAATAAATACATTTTTCGGAAGGTGATAAAAACAAAATTATATAAAATAAACAAAAATAATTTGTGTAAAAAGAAAACAATCTATAGCACAAAAAAAATAAGAAGTAAAAGAAATATGAATTTTCAACGAGCGATAAAAATGAAGAAATTGGGTCAAAATACGGGAAAAAAGAAATAAAATATGTACTGAAAAACTGTTTTGAAGAATAAAAAAATGATAAGAAAAAAATGCAATTGTTCAAAAAAATGATAGTTCTTAAAAAGTTCAAAGAAATGAAAATAATAATTATTACTTTAGAAAATTTATTAAAAAGTCCAAGAATGATAAAATAAAATTGTCAATGAAGGAAAAAGTGACAAAGTTAGAAAATATAAAAGATCTCGTAAATATTTATATTAAGGCAAAATGTAACATAAAATAATTAATTTTTAACTGTTGAATTTTGAAGTAATTGTAATTTAAATTTTTTATTAAATTAAAGTTTGATTCAACTGAAGTTTGAGATTTATTTAAATTATAAAAATACCCAAAATTTTTAGATCGTACTCTCAACCATTTTAAATTAAAATTTTCAAGTTATTAAAGAATACGAGATTGAATTACATTTTTCTGTATTATTCTACCAATTCCTGGAATAGATACCCTTTTAAATTTTTTTTTGTGAAAAATAAAGGATATTAGAAGAAAATGTTACAAATAGAGGACTTTTGGGGAAAATAGGGGAAGCCTGCAATTGACAAAGTGTTTAATTTAATCCTATTAAGGATTGAAGATTAGGAAAAATGAAATTTAATTTGAATTTTAAACAAAAGAAAAAAAATACCTGAAGGTATTTCCCGCGGAATTTGGAAGCCATTGTGAATTCTTGCCAGCAACGCCACTTTTGTCCTTCACAATATTGCGCTACCATTGGAGGATGATGGGACACTTGCTCCGAAATTGATCGCCAACCAAGATCATCGGTTCTATCGCATTCATACGTTTCTCCTAGCAAAGGGTTAAAAGGTTTACCCGTTCTATTTGCAGTCGTCGAATAACTCGAGACAGTGAAAGCGGCAATATACGCCATTTGTTCATATTTATCTGTACACTCTGCCGCCCTAAAAAATTAAATTTTTTTTTTAATTTTACTCGAAATTCTACAATTTTAAAACTAAATTTTGTAAAATTATTACCAAATTTGCAATATTTTTCATCAACGAGAACTAAAGTCGCGCGTAAAAAAGGAATCTAACTCATATTATGTCAAATTTTAACTAAATGGAAAAATAGATTCTTTTCAATGTCCTCTTTTTATTTCTGTGGCAAAAATTGCATTTCGCGAAGAATTTAATAGTAAAAATTAAAAAGAAAAAGAAATACTGCCATGTTTTCAACTGCAGATTATTGGGAACTAGTTTTTAAAAATTTGTAAAATATCAGAAAAAGGGAAAAATTACCCTTCAATATGAAAGATCATTAAAAAAAAAAAAAAAAACTATAGAATTTAGAAAATAAATATAGAGAATATGAAAATGAATAGAAAATTGAAAAGTTTTAGTTTTTGTCAAAATACATTTTGATTAAAGCTTGAAATCGATTTATTAAAAGTAAGGAAAATAATAACTCTAGGTACGTTGTTAAAATTAATTTTTAATTTTCTGTTATTTCGTTTCGATGCGCATTTATTTTATTTTGGATCGAATTGCAGATTAAGCGAAATAAAAAAAAATTGAACATTAATTTTAACATTACTTAACTATTATTTCCCTTACATTTAATGAATTTATTTGAATCTTTTTAAGCAAAATCCATTGAAATGTGCTAGATATTTTGAAAAAAGAGACTCAATATCTTGTTGGCCCTTAGCAAAATATTAAACAAGTTTAAACACTCTTAATAAATTATATAGTATTTCAAAAGATATTAGATAAAAAACTTCATTAAAACGATATTTTACAAACTAAAAATTTCTATATTGCGGAAGAGAAATTTGAGTAAAATGTCTATTAAATCCCTCTTCAACTATAAGAAATGTTTTCGCTATTTACCATAAACTAAAAAGTATTCTAGAAATCAATGTATTTAATACTTTTTATCTAATTTTAAAACGTCCTAAATTACCGTTTGTTAACAGAAAAACGTTATTTTACTATTTTCTCTTTTTCTCAAAATTGACATTTTCCTGGTTAGATGCCTCTTTCATGCGCGGCTTTAAATTTGTTTGAAGCCTTTTCAATTCAAGCTGTTTCAGCTTTTTCAAACTTTTGTTTCAATTGAACATTTATTGACAAATCACACCAATTAAAACTGACTCAGATCAAACAATTTTGACCCGATTCTCCAAAATTGTTTGTGTTGCATTTGTTTCTACGTGCAACAGAAAAATTTCTTTTTAAATTTTCGAAATTAGATAAAATAGAGAGCAAAAAAAATTAGATTATTAATTATTAAAATTCGTATTAAAAATATACGAACCTATCAAGAATATGGGCATATTCGTAATCTTCTGTTAACCTTTGAAGCATGCTGAGGGGTTCCGAGAAATTGACTGGCATTGGTATTTTTGATAATTCTTTTCCAATGGAATTTTTCATAATGCTCCATAGATTGAGGGGATAATTTGGTTTATCCGGGACCCTGGTTCTGCGTTTTCGTTTCGGCATTGTGGTTATCCCGGTGCTGCTACTTCCATTATTTGCCTGCCAAGCCGTCTGCAATAATGATAAGTCAATGAAATGCAAAATTCAGATCGTGGCAATAAATTTGCTTAAGTCTAACATTGAAATGTAAGACCCATTTAACCTTCGATATAAGGCTTCAATATAACTTACTTTTTTCGAAAAACTCGTTAACCTCTAGATCTCTTATTGGCGATAATTGTATTAGCCGAACGATTACATAAATCCTCTCACCTGACAAATACGGAAAGCGTTGTGTTATTTTATTTATAAACAATTTCAAGTGCTCAAATCTGTATCTTGCTTTTAAAAGTGCTCCAATTAAAAAGGACGATTACTTGAACATCTGTTGAGAGCTTTTAATTTAATTTACTTTCGTTTCAAACAAAGAAAGATATTTTCTACTATAAATTAGAAATTTTGATTTTAGATGCTAAAATAAATTCGAGAAATTTTAAATTAGGAAAGATACTTATTCTTAATTTTATTTTAAATCGTTATTTTTGAATTACAACACTATTTTTTGTCTAATTTATATTCAATTTTAAAAATTCCAAGTTGAACATATTTACTTGAATACAAATTGTATATTCTTTTCTCAATTAAATTAAAAGCAGTATAAAACTAATTTTAAAAAAAGAACACCAATAATATTTAACTTTTAAATAGGACAACAATTTCACAACATATTTTGTCGGGTGCGGTGGTATATATGTGTTCGTGCAGTAAACAATTTTCGACCAAGTTTTTCACAAATTATTTCGAAACACGTACAAACATTTTGACGAATGGAAAATGCAATATTGATTTACAAAATACTTACAAATACTGTAAAAAAAAAAAGATTACAAAAATCTACAATGAAAATTAATCACAGTTAATAACTGATAAATCTTGAATCATTATATAAAAACGTAAGCGTTTAAAAATACAAATGTCGCCTACAATTACAATTCTAATCGTCTTATTTATAATCTAACAGAAGACAAAGAAAATAAAATAGCAGACATTTAAAGCCCCTTATTATTAGAAAATATAATTTTTCTGATTTTTCTAAGTCTTCTTTTGTTTGAAATAACATTCTTTATGACGAGATAAAGAAATTCACGTATAGACATTAGAAATACAGTTATTTGCATTCTTTTATTTTGTATATTTATGATTTTTATGTATTTGTTCTTTGTTTTTTTTTTTATTCAATTATATTTATTCTATTATTTCCTTTCTTTAATCTTGATAATTTGTCTTATTTTATTTCTTATTCCTTAAATTTTAAAAATTTAACTCTTCAATATTTAATTTTTTTTACTCTTTTATTACAAGAAAGGTAATTTAAGAGAAAAAAAATAATTAAAAAGAAATTGGACCTACAATAATTGAAGAAAATTGGGTCTTTGGACCTATTTTTTATTCTTAAAAAAGGAAAATTAATTTATTAATTAGTTAAGTAAATAGGACTAATTTACATTAATAATTATCTAGCATTAGATTAGATTGACCAAATTGTTTTGTATGTAAACATTTTTGTTTTTATAACCAAATCTAATTGTAATAGCTTATTTTGTTAAAAATTATATTCACATTAAAAAACGTTACATCTAAGTGTTTATTTGTTATTTTAAGAATAGAGAAATATACACCCGATTAAAGAGTAAAAATAACAAAATCAACCGAATTTCTTAAATTCCTTTCCAAGTATTTTCCTTTTTGGAAAGAATAATTTATTATTATTTAAAACCTATTAGCGGGTGAAAGTGAAATTTTGAAAATAAAATTTAAGATTGAAAGAATTCTAATTGGGTCAAACCATTATATTTCACCTAAAGTCGTTGCGGATTAATTTTATAAAAATCTGATAATTCGTGGTAGGTATTTATTTTTAATGTCTGTACAATACATTTATGACACATAATTTGCATAACATAAATTTCTTTACTGTTAAAAACAGTCTATATAATTTACTTATATTAATTTATATTAATTTAAATTAATTAATTAATTTAATTAATTTTACCTTAATTATTGAAATTTTGAGAAAAATCAGTGTTTTCGAATTCTAATAACTCCGCCCCCGAAAAATAAAAAAATCCAATTTTGGTATTAAAATTTTGCGTTGGAGAACTATCTACTTTTTTAGTTTTTTCAGTTTGAAATTTTTTTTTCCAAATACCGCCTTGAAGGTTAAAATTCAAATAGTTTTGTAAAACGGAAATTAACAGCTGTCAAACTGTTAAATTTATATTTAACTTTTGTTAAAATATTACTTGTACTTTAACCTTCAAATTCGTATTTCAAAGCACATTTTTCAAATTGTGAAAACTAAAAAAGTAGCTAATTCTTCAATGAAAAATTTTGATACTGAGGAAAGGACGGTCAAACTTAAAATTTGAAATCAAAATTAGATTTCTTTATTTTTCGGGGGCAGATTTATTAGAATTAAAAAACACATCTTTTTCTCAAAATTTCAATAATTAAGTTAAAAGTTTTTATATTTCTCCATTTTAAAATTAAGAAGTTAGTATGTCATATGATAATTATAACAATTATAAAACTACATACTAAAAATTAAAATATTGGAATACATTATAGAAAACTTTAATTAAAACTTTGAAAATTTTGACATTTTGCAAGTGAATTTTAAAAGTAATTTTCACCCAATATTTTGGCCTTATTAATTCAATAATTAATTAATATAAGTAAATTAGACTATTTTTAACAATTACCAGTAAGGAAATCTATGTTATCTAAATTATTAATGTGCTTTTTTATTTAATCTTACCAGTTATCAAAATAACCTTTTTCTCCTGCAGCTCAAGTTTCAAACTCAAATTACAAAGCAATGATAGAATATTTTTAAAAATAATTGTTAAAAACGTATTATACAGACATAAAAAATAAATACCGCAAAATTGCATATTTTTGTAAAATTAGTCCGCAACGAGTTTGAATGAAATATAATAGTTTGACCCATTTATTAAATTTGTTTAATAAAAAAAAGCATTATTAAAAAATTGCAATCAACAAACGATGTTTTAAAACCGATAATGGCCAACTTAAAAAATTTTCATAACACTTTTAAAATTATAAAATAGAAGAAAATTTTTTTAGAAAAAAAATCGACATTTCTCTTCAAGTTTTGATTTTCCAATTTTGTTGAAGTCTTTATTTCTCTTGAATTTTTCAATGAGGGTATAAATATTAAAAAGGAACGAAATTAATTTTTTACTCATTGTTGATTCACAAACGTGTTATGAACATTATTATCATAAAAAATGTATCTAATTTTACGTTAAGGTATAAAAATGCATCTAATGCCATTTAATGTTTGCCTTGCAAATTTTTTGCTTGCTAGGAAATAAAAGTTTTTATTCTTTCAATCGCAGTAATAAAAAAATTGAAAATTTCTTAAACTTTGATGATTAATTTCCTGTTTAAGTTAATGATTTTTTGATACAATAAAATATTCGTCTTTTGTAACAATATTAATAATATTAACTATATTAATAATAATAATGATAATATATAATTAATAATATTTTTTTCTTAAGTGAATAAAATATTAGTTAAATTTACCTTCTCCAGTTCGGTTCCTTTGACACGAGAATTTGGCAGTGATTCGTAGTCGGTCACGATGAGAAAAGAGTCAGTTCTTGTCGGGTCAGCGGTAACTGTTGGATCACATTCTGAACTAGAACCATCGTCACTTCCTTGGGAATCGTTTCTATCTCTTTCTCGAGAGACGGAATTTCCACTAGAATCAGGAATCGTTAACGTAAAACCGTCAGCTTCTTGTGCATCATAAAAAACAGCGTTGTCCTCTTCGTCTTCTGATGGTGACGTGTTCACAGAAGGATCTACAAAAGTAAATTACAAGTTGAACGCTTACGTCTTATCTATTCTAGATAAGAGGCTGAAATTATTTTAATTTAACCTACGGCTAGTACACACTATTTTTTAAAAAAAAGTGCAACGGTAATAAATGAATATTTTTGTTCTTGGACACTTTTGCATTCAAAAATTAAATTAAATACAAGATAAAATTTAATTTTGAAAATCTAGTGAATTATATTTCTACAATTACAATTAAATTCAAATTTTTTAAATTAAAATTCTTTTAATTACTTTGAATTAGAATTAGTTATATTAATCTCGATATTAATTTAAAAATATTGTAGTTTGAAATTTTGTTAAAAATTTGGATAGACTGGAATTAAAATCTGGATTAGTATGAAATTTAAATTGATAGAAATATAATAAATAGATTGAAAATTGAGTAGATTGAAATTTGAATAAATTGAAGTTTAGACAGATTAAATTCTCAGGTTGATTGAAATCAGAATGAATTGAAATTGAACTCAATGAAAACCGCAGTGAATTGAATTTAAGGTTTATTAAAATAAAGATAAATTAAAAAATAGATCGTCTAAAATATAAATTTGATCTAAGTTCAAACTTAAGTTAAAACAAATTTCAAAATTGACTCTAATTTGTTTTGACTAATTATGACTAAGATTAATGGAATTTGAATTGATATCCTTTAAAATTGGATAAAAATTGTGGAAATTTTGATATTCTGTGATCCCTGAATTTTCGTTAATTAATTAAAATGCATTAAACAAATTAAAATCTTTAAATTAAATTAAATCGAGAATTAAATTTCTTAAAGTTAAAATTCTTTAATTTAAATCGAACATAAGGTTAAAAAGGTTAAGAGTAAAAAAGTGGTTCAAACAATTTAAAAAAAACTTTTTAATAACTTTTTTAAAATTTATATTAATTAAAAAGAACTTTTTATTTGTTTTACTGAATTTTATTCCGAATTATGAGTCCACTTTACCTGTGACTGAATAGAGTTTCAAAGTTCAAAAACTTATAATCAATATTTAAAGGTGATAAACTACTCTAAAATTCTTGTGAAAAGTGATAAAATCTATTTGTAATCTACAAACTTGTGTAAATGATAGTGCCGAATATCTTCCAAAAAATGTAGTAAATTGATCCGAAGAAATCCACTAAAATTTTGATTGGCACGTCCATAAATTAAAGTAGGTTAGAGTTCTTTGTCAAAGAGATTTATCTCCAACGGCAAAAAAATTACTAAATAAAACGTTGCCCTCTAAATTTAAATGTTCTCCGAAGTATTTTTAATTCAGATAGAAAATGATTCATAGTGTTGCTAATATAATATAGCAAAACCTCAATTAAAAATTGTTATCAATTAGACTCCTAACCCTCCTAACCAACTTCATAAAACACATCAACTGTTAACAATAAACTTAACCTTTTCTCAAAGAATTTCGCATTTATTTTTGCATAAAATTTCATAACCTTTTTACATAAAACTTCGTACCTAACCTTTTACACAAAAATCTTCGTATTTTATTATACCTAGAATCTTTTCATTTCAAATTTGGCATTTCAATTTTTTAAATAACAAAAAGGGCAAAGTTTCGTGGGATATTTGCGAATCTTTTGAAAGGCTGAAGCACGAGATAGTAAGCGAACCTGCGAACATGAACTTGTGATAGTGACACATCCTGTTTGTCAATTATATCATCATATGATGCTGACGTTTGAGAATTTTTATTGAACAAGAAAAGAGTAGAGGCAAATTTAATAAAAGTCAAGGGGCAGAAACCTTAAGGATAAAATTATTAAACCTTGTTAAGATGCTGATTTTCTCGTTGTATCATTGGTCAATCGATCCGAATTTTTATGACAGTTTGCTCTGTTTTTTGACCTTGTTGATTCTTGGCCTGGCGACTGTGCGCGATCACTTGTAAATTTGGAAATAACTACTCAAAAAGACGTTGCCGAGCGCATTAAAGAAAAGGCATTTGTGTGACGATTGGCAAGGCCACCTGTACATGTAACGAGAAATCGTGACAAAGCTCGCAACACACAACACACACAAAGAATTCTCTGCCACTGATTTCTGATTATATTCCACTGAATCGAACAGCAGAGCACCAGTTTGCACTAAAACTGGCTGAGAAAAGCATTCCCCTGCCATCTGGTATCTTGTGATTCAACAAATGTCGCTGACACAGGTTCCCGCGAGAGATAATCAATATTTTCTACTATATTCCCGTCAAGGACTTCCCAATTTTTAACCCTTTCACACAGAAAATTCATAGGGCTTCTTTAATTCGTAATTATTAACTTTTTAACCGACCCTATTTACAATTTGTTTTTTAGAGCAATTTTTATGCAAATGTAACAACGTGCATTTTAAATAAATTCAGGGTGTCTACTCACCGGGAATTCCGGGAAAACCAGGAATTTGCCGGGATTTTAGTTCGACCGGGAAAAAAAATTATATCCGGGAATTTCTAAAAATTTCAGCTAATTCGTTTTCATAATCAGGGTGTCTACTAATTTCGTCCCACAAAATTCCCGGTCATTTCCCGGTTTTTCCCGGTTTTTGTTCCTATTTTTCCCGGTTTTTTCTCTTGTTAACTTAAAATTTATTTTAAGTATAAATACACCTACAAATGGCTACAAAAATTGAATATAACAGTTGATAATTGAAGAAAATAATTGAGCATTGAAGAATTAAATATTAAACTTTACAAAAAATAATACAGTGGCGTATCAATAGGGGATGCAGGAGAACCGAAACATCAGGGCCCCCAAAAATGAAACAGATTAAGTTATTTTTTTTTTTTTTAGTATTCAATATCGCTTTAGATTCCGAGAGGCCCCAAATTTTTTTTTCCCATCAGGGCCCCGAGTTTTCTAGTTATACGCCACCGAAATAATAATTAAGAATTAAAAGAAATAATTAATAATGGAAAGAAATAATTGAACAATGACAAAGATATTTGACAATTAGAAACAAAATTAAAAAAAAAAGTAAATATTAATCTACAATTGAACAATAATTGAAAAAATTAAACAATGGTTAATTAATTCAAAGAATATAATTGAAAATTGGTCAACTAGATAGAAAATACAAAAAAATAATTTAAAATTTAAGTTAATAATTCAAAACTGAAGAAATAAATTGAAAATTAAATAATCAAATTGAAATCAGAAAAACACAGAATTATTAAATATTAAAAAAAAAAACAATTGAAAATTGAGAAATAAAATTGAAATTCGAATACAATAATTGAGAATTGAAGAAAATTACTGAACAATTGGATTGAAAAAAGAAGAAAATAATTTATAATTAAAAAAATGGAAAATGACAGAAATTATTTAATATTGAAGAAAACATTAAAAATTAAAGAATAGAATTGTTATTTAAAGAAATTAAATTAGAATTGAAAAAAATAATTGAACGGTTGAACAATTAAATTGAAAATAGAAGAAAATTATTGAAAATTGAAGTAGGTTTTGAAACATAAAATAAATAACTGATAAGTGAAAAAAAAATAATTGAAAAAAGTCGAGATTACTGAATATTGAAACAAACAATTGAAAATTGTACAAAATAATTAAAAATTAAAGAAAATAATTGAAAATTGAAAATAATTAAAATTGAAAAAAATACTTGAAAATTACATACAATACCTAATTGCGAATTGATGAAAATAATTTAAAAATTTTTAATTTAAATAAAAATTGAAGGAAAAACATAATTTAAAAAAGCTGAGAGTTGTTAAATATTGAAGAAAATTGAGAAGAAGTTGAAAATTAAAAGAAATTGAGAAACTGAAAGAAATGTGAAAAAATAATTGAAAATTGAAGAAAATGATTGAAATTTAAGAAAAAAATTGGAATTTGAAGAAAATAATTGAGAATTTAAAAAAAATCATTGTAAAAAGCCTAGAGTTATTGAATATTAAAAAAAAATTGAAAATTAAAGAATGGAATTGAATATGGAAAATTATAATTGAGAATTAAAGAAAATAATTCAAGAATTGAACAATGGAATTGAAAGTAGAAGAAAATAAGTTATAGTTGAAGAAAAAAGAAATTGAACAATCCAGGAATTATAGAATTTGAAAAAAACAATAAAAAATGAACAATGTAATTGTAATTTGAAGAAAGTAATTAAAAAATGTAGAAAATAATTTGAAATTGAAGGAAATGTGATTTTATGAAAATTGTTGAATAATAATTGATGAATTGAATTCAAGTTTCAAAAACATAATTAATAATTGAAAAAAATATTGAAAAAAGCCGAGAATTATTGATTATAGAAGAAAATAATTGAAAAATAGAGGAGTTATTGAGATGTGAAATAAATAATTGATAATTGAAAAAAATAGTTGAAAAAAGTCGAGAATTATTGAATATTAAATTAAAAAATTAAAAATTGAAGGAAATAGTTGAGATCTGAAGAAAATAATTAAAAATTGATGAAAATAATTAAAAATTGAAAAAAATAATTGAAAATTAAATCAAATAATTGTTAATTCAAAAAAAATAATTTATAGTTGAAGAAAAAAAGTAAAAATTAATTAAAATAATTGAAAATCGTAGAAAATATTTCAGAATTAAATAAATGAATTAGAAATTGATGAAAATAATTGAAAAATGAAGAAAGTAATTGGCAATTGAAGAAAATAGTAGAAAATCGAAAAAAATAATTGAGAAATGAAGAAATAATTTTAAATTAATGAAAATAATTCAAAATGAAAGAAAATAATTGTGAATTGCAGCAAATAATTAGAAATTGATGAAAATAATTGAAAATTGAAAAGAATTTATTATCCCAGAAAAAAATTCCCGCTTTGACGTAAAATTCCTGGTTTTTTTAAAAATGTTCACTTAATTTAGTAATTTCTAAATTATTGTCAATATTTTCGACGTAGTTTTATTACTTTCTCCAAATTTTGTATTTATTTTCTTATATCTTCAAATTTTTTATTTTTTACTTAATTTTTAGGGTTCCGTACACAAAGTGTCCAAACGGAACCCTTATGTTTTCACTCGTTTGTCCGTCGCCCAAAACCATTACCCCCCCCCCCCCTAGCGGCCAAACTATTTGAGATAGAGAGTTGAAATTTGGTACACTTATGTATTTTCACGTGTAGATTACAGGAAAAATATAGCGAACATGATTGAACGTGATGTTCATAGCGTTGTCAAGGAAATAACAAGATTTTTTTCAAAAAATGCATTAAAATGCCTATTTACCCCCCCCCCCCTTATCTCCTAAACTATTTGACCTAGAGTATTGAAATTTGGTACACATATGTATTTTCGCGAGTAGAGTTCAGGAAAAATATAGAGAACATGATTGGAGGTGATGGTCATAGCGTTGTCAAGGAAAAACTTTTTTTTTTAAAAAAAAACGTGCCCCCCCCCCCCCTTATCTTCCAAACCATTTGACCTAGAGGTTTGAAATTTAGTATATCTAGGTATTTTTACGTGTAGATTACAGGAAAAATATAGCGAACGTTGCTGGACTTAATTTTCAAAAGTTATTAATGAAAAGTTGAAAAATGACAAAAAACCCCTATGCTAGAGCTCAACGTATTTATCCTGAAAGGTTGGGAATTGGTTAAAAATGTGTAATTTTATGCAGAATTTTTTATAAAACCATAAAAATTGTGGTTTAAATTTATTATCAAAAATTTTTTCCAAAAAACTGAAATTTTACCAAAAAAAAATGTTGTTCTTCTAAACAGCTACAATATTTTATAGTTTCAGATTATTTTTTTGTACAAAATGTTTATGTTTATGTTTAAATTACTTTAAAAGTTAAAAAATAAAAAAAAATTAAAATTTTTTGGCTTTAAAATTTAAAATTATATAAAAAAGCTTAGTCTATTTAATTGGAAATTTTTAATCTTATAAAAATCATTAAGTTTATACTTAAATTTCTTTAAAAATAAAAAAAATTATTTTAATTCATCATTATTTAAATTATTATTCAAATAATCTCTGACTCATATAATTGAAAAAAATTAGAGCGGTACCGACTTGGTACGAGTGTAACTCGTACTTGCCCGATATTTTAATTAGTTTTGTCACTTTTCAATTATTTGTCTCAAATTTTTATTATGTTTGTTATTTTTCACATATTACCTTCAAATTTAAATTTTTTGTGATAATTTAGTCATGTCTCAAGTATTATCAATATTTCCTACATTTTTTATTACTTTCTCCAAATTTAACTTATTTTCTTATATCTTTAAATTATTGTCATGGGTTCTTTAATTTCTTACTTTAATTTACATTTAATTTTTTTATTTTTCAATTATTTTTCTCAATTGCTTTTTATTTTTAATTTTAATTATTTTTTTCATTTTTCAAGTACTTTCTTCAAATTTTTTGGGATTTTGCAATTATTTTGTCATTATTTAATTATTTTGTTTAAACGTCAATTTTTATCTTCAATTTTTCAATTATTGAAAATTAATTTAATTTAATTTATTTAATTTTCTAATAATTTGTGTATAAATTAACTTTTTCTAAAAAATAACTTATCGTCCAGCGCCGGCCAATTTAATATTTCTATATAATCTTCATTTGTTTTTCATTTATTTTGAAATATAAACAGTTAATCTAACCAAATTTGACGTTATTTAATTTTCGGATTTTCACGATATGGGTAAGTTTCTTTTCTTTTATTGCAAATATGAAAATATTTATATTATTATTATAGAGTACCTAATACAATTTTGTGTACTAAATAATTAGGTTTCAATTGGTTTTTAATTGTGGCCGGAGGTACCCGATACTTTTTTTGAATAGCCAATATTACACTATATTTTAATTTTCTTATATTTCAAATATTAAGAAGTTTTTTCATAAATAATTAAATTCTAAGTGTAGATTAAGGATTGAAAATTATATTTACAATTCAAAACATACATTTTTGTGTTCATTTTAGAAATAATAACTGAAATTCCTTAAGGGGCCGGGGCTGCCCGACTTTCCCCTATGTATTGACATCAAATTTTTATTTTGTTTGCCATTTTTCATTTATTTTTGTCATTTTCCAAGTCTTTTCTTCAAATTTTTAATTATTTACTCAATTTTTAATTAGTTTTGTCATCTTTCATTTTGTGTCTTGAAATTTCTATTATTTTTGCCATTTTGGAATTATTTTCTTCAAAGATCAATTTTACTTTAAAAACTTATATGTTACGCACTTAATTTTTTTCACTATTTTAATATTATAGCTATTAATCATACATAAAAAAAATCCGGGAAAAATGTGATTTTAGATCCGGGAAAACCGGGAATTTGCCGGGAATTTGAAAATCATGTTTCGCTAGACACCCTGTAAATTTTGTAGTAATCTGCAGATAATTAAGTTGACTGCAGAATTGAAACTATTGTCAAATGTTGATTTAGTTATAAATTTGTGTCAAAATTAAATTCATACCCACCATTATGTATTTCTAATTGTTATTTTATTTTTTTCTAACACTTTTTGATCAATTTAATCCAAAAATTTTAGATATTTCTAATAAATTTGCATTTAAAATAAATAGAAAACAAATAGAAAATTTTGTAGATTATATAAAGAAGAAAAAAATGAAAATTTAGTATTATCACTTTGATTAGAGACGGAAATTTTTTCAGACATAATTAAGGATCTAAAATTATCTTATAATGTAAAAATAAAAATTAGTTTTGACCAGTTCAGAATTTTTATTATTGAGAAAATAAAATTGGTGAAAATTAAAAATTCACTATTTTCTATCAGCAATTTTTTACTATTATAAAAATAATTTTCCACGATTTATCGCATGAATTTTGAAATATTTTCATTTTTCAATAACAGAGTTCTAAAACGGTTGAAATGTTATTCAAATTTTTTTTTAAATTATTAATGATTTTTTAAATTAAATATTTAAAGATTTAAAAATTTTAAGGGATAAACTTTAAAAATTTAAATTTATAAAAGTATAATTTAGAATTTTATTTTTTAGGAAAAATGTAATTATTTATAAAAAATTTAATTACATACCTAGTTTTAAGTTTATTATTATGAAAATTTATAAATTAATTTTAATTTAAAAAAAATAATTATTAAATTAGTAAATATAAATAATTAACATATTTTTAATATATTAAATAGATATAAAAATTTTAAATAATGAATTAAGCAAAATTAATTATTAAACAGAAATTATAAATAATGTTAATAGATATAATAATAAAACAATTGTTAATAAATTAAATATTAGCTAAATAGTTTAATTAAAAACATAAATTTTGTAAATTAAAAGTAAAATTTCTTTTTTTTAGCTTCAAAAGAACACTGTTAAAAATGTTTGACAGCATAGCATAATTCTAGACCCAATATTATAGCAAAAAGAAAAAAAGAATTAACACCCCGCAGAGTAACGGTTTAAATTTTGTACTTTTCTTTCCTTAAATATTGAATTTATCAAAAATTTTTACTACTTTTCATTGACAATTCTTTTTCTTTTCTTCTTTTTTTTTCTGTAAAAAAAACAATATTTTTTACAAAATTATGGTCGGGATTTTAAATATTCAATTTTTTTACCAGTTTTAAAGAAGGGAAATTTTATTTTTGACAGCTTTATATTTTCGAATCGAATAATTTTCCTGAACTTTATATTTTTTATTTATCGAAAAAATTCAAATTTTTAACAATTTTATTAGCTTTATTGTGGAAAATAATTAGAAGAGCATGTAAAAAAATTTGTCAATATGAAATAGTCAATATTTTGAAAGAAGTTGAATATATGTTGGGAAAGCCACTAATGAAATTTCAACTCATTGATCAAGTATCACATTTTAAACTTCACCAATGAAGTTAGATTAACCAGAATTCTAGTTGATCTAACGAAGGTTTAAGTAAAGTTGATCAGAATTCTAGATAATTTAAACAGAAATATAACGAAACTAGAGTTTTTTTTCCAGTGATGTTAAAAAATGTTTACTTTTACAAACACTAAAATTTCCGAATTTAGTAGAATTCGATTTTTAAGAATATAAACATTTTTGAATTGTGATTCCTTTAAAATTAAAGCTCATTCGAATTTTCTGTTTCTTAAAATTTAATATTCATAAGTTCTAGCAATTTTCAAAGTGGTTTTACGGTTTTTAAAATTGAATGCGTCCAGGTTTTCATGTTTTCAATTATTATAGATATTTTAGAATATTGATTATGCCAAAATTAACACATTAAAAAAATTTGGTAATTATTTAGAGTTTATTATAAATAAATAAATAATGTATTCTAAACAGTTACCAAAATTCTTCAAATTCTGAACGTAAATTTGTAGAAGACAATTTTTGCTTTAATTATGAATAAATCTTTTAAAACTTGAAGCATACGGGACATTCTACGTAAAGCAGACATCCAAAAATTTGTAAAGTAAAAAACATGATTTTAAAAATGCTATTTTTTCTATTCAAATATATGAAATGGAAAAAATTATGGCTCTTTTTTGTAGTAAATTAAAAGGCCTTTAATGTGGTGGGTTTCATTCTTAAAATTAAATTAGTTTTCATCGAGAAAAGTGAAAATGAAAGATTTAAGATCATTTTTCATGACTTCCGACCATTTAACATTTTTTTATAATGGCTTAAAAAATAGATAAAGGATTGGAGAGTTCATATACAAAATGACAGAATGGCAGCTTTTTTAGTTTAAAAGTTATTTAATTCATAATATCATGGTATTTTACACAAATATTTTTGTTTCGGGGTTAGAAATTTTTGATATATATCTACTCAACAGTGTTCACGGTTAATGTTAAAAAAGACTTAAGATATGTAATATTTTGAAGTTATTTAAATTCATATCTATATAAGATTAATATTACATATTATTAATCTTTGAAGAATAAATAAATTAAAAAATGTAATCCATAAAAATAAAAATACTTATCTTTTAAGGATATAAATTTAAATAAGTTCAAAATATTACGTATCTTGAGTCATTTTTTAAGCATTACCATTACTAGGAACACAGTTGCGTATACACCGAAAAAGTTTAACCAAAAATCAAAAATATTTATAAAATACCAAGATATTATAAATTAAAAAACTATTAATCTACAAAAGCTGCCATTCTGTCATTTTTTATACCAAATCTCAAATCCTTAAACTATTTTTTAAGCCATTGTAAAAAAAAAATGTTAAGGAGGAATTGGACACCTAACTCCCGAAGAGGTTATGTTTTAAGTAATTATTTTTCTTTTCGAAATAGAAAAATATAAAATTATAAAAAAATTATAAAATATAATTGGATAAAAATTGAAAAGTTTTGACATTCAGAAAAAAATTTATACTTTCTTCCATTTCTCTAAAACGTTTCTGAATGTCAACATTTTTAAATTTTTATCCAACTGCGAATTCTAATGGTTTATTTTATTTTAAATCAAATTTGCCACATTTTCTCTAAATAAAATTAGATTAAAAGTTAGTTTATCTATTTCAAAAAGCAAAATAATTACTTCAAATATAACCTCTTCTTGAGTAGGTGTCGAATTCCTCCTTAAATGGTCGGAGATCAAGAAAAATAAACATTAATCTTTTACAAGATTATATAAGAGTCATTTTTTTCCAATTCATTCATTATGTGAAAAAAATAAAATTTTAAAAATTATGCTTTTTACGTTAAAAATTTAGTGATGTCTCATTTAAGTATAATGCTCCATATTAAATTGCAAATTAAAAATAAACATTAATATTCAAGCCTCTGACTCATGCTTCTATTGATACCTTTTTTTACTTCTACTGAAAAAAACTAATGATCAGGTATATTTTACGCCTAACTAAAATTCTGATTATTACAACCAGAATGTTTTCTTAGTGAATATCTACATTTTTTAAAAATATTTTCAATTTACTATTTTGTGAAAACAAACTGTATTTAAAAATTTACTGTCAAGTGTTTTAAACATAATTTATTTTCCTTTTTTTTAATTCTTTCTCAAATATTTTTAATTTTTGAGTGAAGCATTTAATAATTTTAAAAACATTGCCTTTTTTAGTTCTTTTTTACAGATTTTTAATTTTTGTGTTAAGCATTCAATAATTTTAAAAACATTTACATTTTCAACATCCACTTTTGAATCTCTGAACTGAGTCCGAGGTTTGATATTAAAGTATCGATAAAACTAGATCTTGAAATTAGATTATGATAACATTACTGATAGGTCTGATTCCGGAGGGAGTGGCTGATGGCAGGGCGTGTTGTGCTGCTTCTTCCAAATGAGAATGTTGTCTAGCTAATTGTTCTACCATTTTTTCTATTCTCTCCTTTTGATCCCGCTCATGTTGAAGCGTCTTTTTCCACTTAGGTTCCTGTTGTTGCGCCAATTGCAAATATTCATTGCTCGCCTAAAACATTCCCAAACCATGAAATAACCTTTATCCATGTCTTCTAAAAGTATTGATTAATATCTCTGCTTCTCAATAATCCTTTTTAATCTTAATAAAGCACAAAATTTTGTTTTTTAATATAATTTTATTTATCCCTCAGTTTTAGTTAAAATAAAAATATTCATCAGTTTCTAAAATTTCCAATTCTCCAAAAATGCTAATTGTTAAACGAGTTTAATTGTTTACTAAACCTCAAGTTGATCAAGTTTTTATAAATAATTAAAAATCAAACTCACCTTAATCATTGCAGAGGCAGCAACACAAAAAAGTGTGGCTCGTTCTTTAATAGTTTTTACTTTTGTGGAAAGTTCATGGGAAATCGGTTCCTGATTCTCCAAGTCTGTAATGCTCTTTTGAAGATTTGTTCCTCTCTTCATTAACAAATCATTGCACGATTGCAAATGTTCCAATTTCTCACTTAAATCTTTTAAACTCGATACTTGATCCACCTTCTGACTGGCATTGCCCTGATATTCTTCTTCCTCTTCTTCTAAAATAATAATTTTTAATTAGAATTTTAATTTTGTAAAATGTGACTAAAACTATTCTATTATATAATTATTGAATTTGTCATTTTCAGGGGGCGGATCTACCTTGAAGCACATGAAACACGTGCTTCAGGGCCCGAAACCCGAAAGGGCCCGGTGCCAGAATTTAATGTATCGTGAAAAAAACTTTCAAATTGACGAGAATTTTTAAAATAATCCGTCAATTTTGAAAACGATCCGCAAATTTTTAAGAAACTCTGGGAAGATAGATAAATCCTAAAAACTTGAATTTCAATCTTGTATTCTTTAATAATAATATGAGAAATTAATTTTAAAATAATCAGAATTTAATCTAAAAAAATTTTGATAGAAAGAAAGTCGAAAACTGTATTAAACTTAATTAATTCCAAGCCATTATTATTTATATATATCCCAAACGTCAATTAACTCAAACTTTAATTTTTTCAAACTTATAAGTTTCAATTAATCAATGTTGCAGTTATTACATGTATATAGTAAAATATTAATTAATAGCAACATTAATGAGAAACTTTACATTGCTGTTTGTCATTTCAAACTATAAATTTTTGGAAATGCGAGTAATGAAAATTACGAGAATAATTACAAAATGGACAAGTATACATATATGAAAAATGACGAAAATAATTGACAATTAAAAACAAAATTCGAAGAATGGCTAGGTAAATACACAATTGTTAAAAATAATCTAAAAAATTAAACAATATACATTCAATATAAATTAAAAAATTGAAAAATTAAGAAAATTATAGGAATAATTGCTGAAACCAATGGCAAATTGAACAACTGGATTGAAAATCAAAACAAACAAAATTGAAATTGAAGAAAATAATTGAAAACTTTAGAAAATAATAAAAACTTGAAGAAATAAATTCGTAATTTAAAAATTAAACTGAAATTAAAAAAAAATTGATAATAAAGGAGAAAAATTACAAAACGTGAAAATAATTCACATTTGAAAACAAAATTCGAAAAACGGCAAGATTAATACAAAAAAAAAAAAAAAATAATAATAATTGAAAAACTCAAAGAATCATTATAAAACTTTAAGAGACTAATTGCAAATTGAAAAAAATAATTAAATTAAAGAATTGAAGAAAATATCTACAAAATGACTAGATTAATAGACTACTGAAAAAAAATTGATAAAATATAACAAAAACTTTAAATTTAAAGAAAATAATTTAAAAATTGAAAAATGAAAAAAATTATAGGAATAATTGTTGGAAATAATTGCGCATTGAACAAATGGATTAAAAATCGACAGAAATAATTGAAATTGAATAAAATAATTGAAAATTTAAATTCAAATTTAAAGAATATAATTAAACATTGAAAAAAGTATTTGAAAAAAGCCGAAAGTTATTGAATATAGAAGAAAACAATTAAAAACTAAAAAATGGAATTGAAATTTGAAGAAAAAATTGAGAATTGAAGAAAATAAAAATTTGAAATTAACGAATCTTATTTATAATCGAGAAAAATAATTGTCGGCAGGCGAGGATTTTAAAATATTAAAGAAAATAATTGTCAATTGAAAAAAAAAAAAAAATGACTAAAATAATGCACAACTGAAAAAAATATTTGAAAACGTTGAAAAATAATTCTAAAATTTTAAGAAAATAACAATATGGACATTTTGCTTCCAAGTAAGCAAAATAATTTGCTTCCTCATAGAGGAAGCAAGAAATTAATAATATATAAGTTAATTGGGGAAGTTGTTAAAAAAAAAATTTTAATTAAAAAAAATGTAAAAATATGCATTATTTTACGAATTCTTGATCAATTATAAAAGTTATATAAGTCAATCGATTCGTTTTGAGATAAGGAATATGATTTTTGTATTCTTTAAGTTGTATTTTTAGCATGAAAAAAAATTTTCGCAAAAAACTATTTTTTTCGATGAAAAAAGGTGCTCAAAAAAATTTGGTTGGGTATTTTCAAAAATCCTTGTGTCCAAATTTAGATATTCGTGAGCTTAATAAGTCATCCAAATTTTATTGGAATCCGTTTAAGCGTTCTCAAGATATCTTGCACACAAAAAACGCTATACATACACAAACACACACACACATACATCTGGACATTTGCTTAGGAATGAAAATTTTCGCTTTTTAGATGAAAATGAGTCGATTTAGACTATTTTTGGAAAATCGAAAATTTTAACGATCACAAAGCTTCCTCTATGAGGAAGCAAAATTAAAGAAACTAATTAATAAATGAAAAAATTTTTGAAAAATAACAAGAATAATAGCAAAATTGAAGATAATTTCTGAAAAATGACGAAAATAATTGACAATTGAAAACAAAATTCGAAAAATGGCTAGATTAATACACAACTGGAAAAAATAATTTAAAAAATCAAACTTTAAATATTTAATTTAAAAAACAATTGAAAATTAAAAAATAAAGAAAGTTATAGAAATAATTGCTAATTGAACAATTGGATTGAAAAAAATTAAATAGAACAAAATAATTGAAATTAAGAAAAAAATTTAAAATTGAAGAATGGAAATTAAATTTTTTAAACATAATTAAGGACTGAAGAGAATAATTGAACAATTGTATTTAAAATTAAAGAAGCATATTGATATTCGAAAAAATAATTGAAAATTGAAAAATGTGATTGAAATTTGAAGAAAATAATCAAAAGTTGAAGAAATAAATTGTAATTTGAAATAATGGTCTATAATTGAAAATTATATAGAATTATATTTATATAGAATTATATAGAATTATATAGAATTTCACTTTCTTGAAATATGTAATTATTCTTTCTTGCAATTTTTTCTTTTTCAAACAATTTTTTTGGTAGGTTATGTTTTTTTTTGCTTTTCTGTATTTTTAGAAAATCACTTAGGTAACTTTCATTTCTTTTTAAAAATTTTTCTTTTTTTATGCATTTAATAATACTTTTTTATTTTTTAGATTTTTTTTAATTTCTTTCTTTTTACAAAAATTACTTCAGTTAATTTTATACAGTTTTATTTTAACAATATTAAAAAAAAATTATTTACTTTTCCAGTAATTAATTTTATTTATTATTATAATTTGGAAGTTAAAAAATATAATTTTTTTTAATTTTATGATTTTTAAAATATTTATTTGGTTTATTTGTTATTATAATTTGGAAGTTGAAAAATATAATTTTTTTCAATTTTATGATTTTTAAAATATTTATTTGGTTTTTGTCATTTGTCATAAGTTATTAATTTTTATAATTTTTAAAGACTTTTCTTCTTTTATTTAATTTTTCGTAAATTTGATCTTATAATAAATTTCCTCATTCGATCAGAATTTCTTAGAAATATTGGTTTTTTTCTTAAAATTGTTTAATTGTTTTCACTTAATTCTTCATTAAAAAACAATTATTGCTTTTTGCTTGATTTTGAAAACAAGTTTTTAAAGTATTTTTTTTATCTTTAGTAACATTTTTCCGTTTTTTTTACTGTTTATCTTATTTATTTTCTTAATTTAAAAACACATGTCCGCAAATATTTTAACTTTTTGAAAATCATTTTTTCCTGACTTTTGTAATTTCAATTTTTTGTTTTAAAAACTTTTACTGTTTATTGCGTAGTATTTTAATTTTAAAAAAGCAATTTAATCAATCTTCCTTAATCTATTTAATATTTCATAACGCATTATTACCATATTTCTTAATTTTCTTTCTTTTACTTTCATTGATTTTTTAAACTTTTTTATTTTTGAAGAATTTTTTTATTTTTTGCAGGTTTTTCAATTAGTACATTTTTTACATCTTTTTGCTTTAATTTTACCATTTCAATGTAAATTATCCTTAACTTTATTATCTGTTCATTCATAATACTGGTTTTAATAAAATTTCGTAATTTTTGTAATTTATGTAAAATTTCATTTTTTTACATTTTGCAGAGATCACAGTGGTTACTTCGTTCAATTTTGGGTGAAAAAGGGGATTTCGATTTTCAAAAAAGGGGATTTTCTTTAATAAAAAGGGGATTTTAAAAATTAAGAAAAAAGGGTTATATTAATAATTCAAGTTTTCTTTGACAAAATTTCAATGTTTCTTTTTTTCAAAACAGTTTTATTAATTAATTTAGTCTTTTTTTGTTCAATTTGTTTATGAAAATTTCAAAAGAAAGAGCACTTTCGGAAATACAAAAATTTATCTTTTACTAGGTTGTCTGTTCAATGACGAGAAGATGGTTGTTGCAATTAAATATTTTTAAAAATAATTTTTATCTTCAAATGGTTTTTTAAATTATCTATTTAATAATTAGATTTTAAACAGGAAACATAAAAATCTGTGATGAAAAATGTTCTGATATAATATTAAAGAAATTAAATTAAAAATCTTTCAGCTGAATATGACAAAATCAATTTAAATTATTTTTATTAATTTCTTTAATTATTGTGCTTTTATATTTTCTAATTGAAAACAATTAATTTTTGTTTAAAATAAGTAAATATATTTCATAAACAATTTTTTTTTTCATCCAATAAAATAAATTTGATGTATTTCAGCAAGAATACATGATTTTATTTAATGATGCAAAAGTAGTAATATTTGTTTAAAACAAGTAAAAAATATTTAATACAAAATTTTTTTATCCAATAAATTAATTTGCTTTAATTAATTAAGAATACATGGTAATAAAAAAATTATATAACTTTTTAAAGTAATTTTATTTTAATTATGTTTTTTTTCATGTTTCCTGTTTAAAATCTAAATAAATTCAATAAATAATAATAAACAACCATTATTTTTAAACATTTAAATTCAATAACTAATTTCTCATCATTGTATAGACACCCTAAAAAAGGATAAATTTTTGCATTTCCGAAAGTGGAAAATAGAAACTTTTTGAAAAGACGAATGTCAAAGAAGAGAAAAATGTTGATTTTAGGTGTTTTAGGTGCTAAAATGTTGATTTTAGGTGTTTTAAGTGATTTTTCTAAAAAAAGGGGAAAATAAGAGGAAAAGGGGAAAAAAAGGGGATTAGGTGAAAAGGGGGAGAAACTGTGATCCCTGATTTTGTTAAGATTATTTAAAAATTGTCTCCATTGTTTAAATGATTATTCGCTAGGCACTCTGATAAGATAAAATTGCAGAAACTTTTATTTTTTTTTTAGGGGGGGGGGGGCTCTGAAATTTTTTTGTGCTTCAGGCCCGTGACAGCCTTGATCCAGCCCTGGTCATTTTTTAATTTACCACTCAGTTAATTTATTAATTAGTCAATTTATATTGAAAATACCTGATTCTTCTTGAATGGTTTTTGCCTTTGCCAATTCTAGAGCATTGACCCACTGTTGTCGTTCTACTTCGGTGGCTGCTTTGATGTGAAAAGTTTGTGTAGCTCCATTGCTTACGACAAATGTGCAAGCGTCCACTGTGTGAATTAAGGCCCCTTTTAAGGAAATTGCCCCTCGACACATGTGAGACATTTCAGCTTGATTTCTAAACAGAGAAAAAATTCAAATTCTTTTATGGTGTTATCACACGACACCAAAAAAATCTTTTTTAATAGTAAGGCTCAGATATTGATCGATAAAGTTAAGTGTGTAAGGCTGAAAAAGCATAAATACCTCGCCCAGCAATTCGAATTATTAAACATTATGTATGTGTTAAAATCAGGAGAACTTTATTAATTATCACGGAACAAATAAAATAATGTGAATTAGTATTTGTGCAACGAACTTTCCTACAATACCTCCAACTATTTTTTTTTCGACAATTTATTATACAAATGTTTAAAAAGCACAAAATAATACTGGTTTTGTGGAATAATTCATTAACATGCAGAATATCATGCAATTTGAGAAATTTACGACTAAATAAAAAAAAATGTATTATGAAATTAACATATTTGGAGATTTTTTTAGTAAGATAAAAATAACGGTTAAACATTTTTTTTTAATTTAGAGAACAATCGCATTTTTTATTTTTATTTTAACAAAATTCCAACGAATAATACGTGGAGATTTCCGTAATTTAAAAACTTTTTTTAAAACATAATCTACATTATTTATTTTATGTTAGAAACTGTTTTTCGTTTGAGGTTATAATCAGGGGTCGAACCTCCTTAAATCTTAAAATTCAACACTTGGTTCAGTTTTTTGAAATTTATTTTTTTCAAAGATTCAAAAAATTCGAATTTAAATTTGAGTTTCTAAGTGAATGAGTAAAGTTTTCGTTAATTAAACACCTAATTAAATAATCAAAGTTTCCTCATTTCAAAATGATGCTATTTTTCTATTCCTTTTTCTATTTTGACCTATTTTCTATCTTCTATTTTTTTTTCTATATTTTCTATTCTTGAAAATCTATTTTTCTTGAAATTATTGATTTATACATGCAAAGGAAATTTTTATTTTAACTAAGTCTAGTAATTTTTGTAATATTCGAAATTTTGTGAAAATGATCATATTCTGCGACTACATCAATCATTTATTTTAAAAATGTTCATATACCTTAAGAATTAAAAGTTTTTTAATAATTTAAAAATCTAGAAAGTCAGCTTTTCAGATGTGAAATTCAAAACAAAACATAAAATTCCTTATTCTCATTACTATTAATAAAGAAGAAAAAACTTTTAATCCGGAAATAATCAAACTCGAAATCATTAAAAAAGTGAAAGTGAATTTCAAAATAAAAACTTTCTCTAAAATATAAACTAAATTTTATAAAAATAATAATTTTCTTTGACTGCATTCATTGTTTAGAATAAATTAAAATAAAGAAAAAATAGTTCTGTCACTTGATAATTTAGAACTTGAAGGGAATTTAAAAGATATTGAAGTTTTTTATGCCAAAAAAAATTTTTAAACAAATTTTCAAATTTACCATTTTAGTCGTGAAGAAATAATAGTGTCAATAAATATACTTATTAAAACAATCAAAAAAGAAAAATTACGAATTCGAACTTTTATACTTATGGTGGGAAAAAAAAATTCTAGGATGATTTACTTGTTGTACATCGGGATTATAAAAATAGTGAAAGTGTTAAAATTCGCAAGCTGAAGAATTTAAGGCGGAGTTTTGATGCAAGCATTTATCAACAACGACAAAAATTCGAAACCTTGATCCCCAATGCAATTGTCAACAATATTTCAAATATTGCATTATATAACTACATGACTGTAATAAAAATGCAGGTGCAAAGTGACGAATTACATAACAGATTTGAAAGTAATTACCGTTCCGCATTACATGACGAATGAAGTTGAAAAATGATATATAGAAAGGAAATAAAAAAGAACAAGTTAAGAAGATTGATATTATTGTCTTGGACAGAAACACAACAAAAGGATTGAACAAAAATTTTGAAGGCAGACAAATGTAATACACAAAAACAAAAAAGGATAAATAACGAGAAAGACCAAATCGCCGGAGAAATTAATTGACGCATATTAAAACAGTGAAAGGATTAAATATATCTTTATATAGACAAAACAAATATCTAGACTTTTTTTTACTCTGTTAGAAATTTTTTTTTGATTTTGAAGGAGGGTCAGGATTTCGGCGATTGAATTTTTTTTTTTTTACTTACTCGGAGGCTCTGCCAGCCCTCCGCTTGCGTCGCGTCGATATCTTTGGCCCCCCTGTTGGTTCAGCCCTAAACAGTCCATAAAACAAATAGGCCCTTGTTCACAATTTTTTATTATAGAAATTATTTTTTTTCTGCTTTTTCGAATTATCTAAATTAAATCAGGCAAAATGGATGTGTTTCTTTCCGGTAAAATGTTCATTTAAATATTCATTGATGACATTGGGTCTGGCAGTAAAAAAAAAATAATAAAAATATCTATATAGACAAGATTAAATTATAAACACTTTAAAGGAGAAAAGTGTAGTTAAAGAGCAAAAAGAAATCAAGGGAGAAAGTAAAAATAGCAAAAAAAGAAAGTACACTGGAACCTCGATAAATGGCACAATTCGAGGGGCTAGCGCACTATTTCGAAGTGCAGTATATCGAGGTTTTAGTGTAATGCATAAATTGAAAGAAATATAAAATAAAAAAAGTGTTGTAAAAAGTTTAGTGTAATTTTCCTCAGTGCACGAAGTAAAAATACTATCTCGGTTAGATTAAACTACGTTAAATCAAGTATTTAAATTGAGTAAAACAAACTAAATGAAAATTGAAGGAAATTGATTTAAGATTAAAAGAAATTGTTGTAAAATTCAAGTGATTAGAAATTGAAGAAAATTAAATAAATATTAAATCAAAGTGAATGAAAATGAGTTAAAATTAAAATTTAAATTAAAAAAACAATTTTTTAATACAATTTGTGATATGTAATCAGTTTTTGGAACACTGGCCTTCAAGAATCTGAAAATAGTACATTTATTAGACGTACACATTAATGAGAAAATATCCTATTAAAAAATAAGAAATGCTTTTGAGAATGATTTAAGAGTGAATTTATGTTTAGTTGTGCTAATTGAAGTGATGGGAAAAATGATTGTGAATTGATATATTATTCAGTAAAGTACATTTTTATCTTTTCCTCTTAATTATTATAACAAAGAGATAACAGTTTATTTGCCAATTTTTTAACAATCAAATATACTTTTTACATTTTTAAATAGTAATAAATAATGTAAGTTTAGTTATTAATTATCTTAATTGGACATTTGTCAGTATAGTGTTTTTTTTAACAAAAACTAAATTTAGAAATGAAATAAGAGCTTTGACTGTGAACAATATTTAAAATTAATTTGTATTTAAATAATAACTATGCCTTATTCAAATTTGATAATAAAATATCAAAAATTAAAAGAGAAACAAAATTAATACGAGAGAATTATTAATATTATTAATTCAAATTATTATTGCTATTAAAAAAATTATAAAAACCTTTTTTTAAATAAAAATTAATAATTTAAAATTGTTTACAAATGTCTAATTTTAATTCAAATATTTAATTAATAGATTTTCAAGTCTTTTCAAATCAAGTTAAAGAAAAATTAAAACATGTTTAGTGAACATCTTACTTAAACTAGAGAAATGAATTTGCAACTTTTATAACTATAACTCATTATCTGGCAAAGTAATGTCATCAGTGTAATTGCAGACAATTCAGAATTTGCATAAGACTATTTAAATTTAGAAAAATTCTATAACAAACAACATTTTTCTAAAATATTTACATTAAAGTTGTTTAGTAGTTTAAAGAAAAAATTATAAAATTAAACAAGTCCTAATATTTGAATAAAACAATTTAAAACCGAATTTCATAACCACAGAAACGTATGATAATACTAAAAATACTTTTTCTGTGAGAAAGCAATACATATGTTTAAAAACTAATTACCAACACAGTGTTTCAAAATAAAAACGATTTTAAAAATTCTCTAATAAATTAAGTGTTGTGAAACTTTGCTGACACTGTAAATTTTCGAATTTCATACCTTTTGAGTATAAAATTTAATTTTAACAAAAGAATAATTGAAATTGATGTTTATTATTAAATATGACAATTATTAATTTATAATTACAATGTTTTAAAGTGTAACTTTGTTTTGAAAGGATGATTGCACCGACACAACAGTCTTTGACCTAATTCTACAAACCGACGACGTTTCCTTATGATTTCCGGTAGTTAAAACAATGATCGATAATAATTAGCAAGGGCCTTGATTATGTAAAATAAAAAGTTTGCATTATTGGTAATTGTTTTGAAAAACTGTCAGTATCCAATTTCTTGATATCAAGAGCAGTCGAGATCTAAATGTTAAAGTCAATGAGTCACACTGCGATTATATTTGAATGAAAGAGACAAGGAAACTACAAAAAGAATCTATTTTGATAAATGAAATCGTTAAGTTTAAATGCAAATTTTACGCAATTTGTGCGAATCCATCGCCTCCAAACGTGGAGCGGGATTTATTATTTTTTTTAATTAATTGTCACAAGGATCTAAATAAAGGGGGAGGACTTTAGAAAGGCAGGATTGCAGAAAAACCTTTCAAAAAAGTGGATTTGCTAAGAAAATTGCCGAAACAATTTCGAAAAATAGGGCTGCAATCAAAAGTGTTAGTTTAATTGACGATATATCACGTCCGAAAATACCTGTAATATGACAGAGAGCCATTTGACAGGACAAACCATCTGCGCTGATAACCTTTCAAATAATTAGTCCATTTGAATAGCCAACCCTTCTTCTCTCCCGTACCGAATTGAATTTTTGGATCACCCATTTCACGTCTGACGACAAAGCACTATTTATTTAAGGAAACTTAAAACACCCTGAAATCCACGTTCACATCATAAGTATTGAACAGACACCATTTTGAAATAATGTCATCTTCATCCACGAAACAAGTACGTGGCAAAGACCGGCAAACAAACGATATATGCAATAAACACAAATTTGCCGCTAGGTGGCCAGCAAGTTTCCGCGAAAATTTGAAAATGTTTTTGAAAATTGAAAATGAGATTATAGAATTTAAATAAGTAAATAATAATAATAAAGAAAGGATGAAAAAAATTAATAATTAATAATCGTGTATA
The DNA here is from genome assembly GCA_037103525.1 of Ganaspis brasiliensis. Lineage (NCBI taxonomy): Eukaryota > Metazoa > Arthropoda > Insecta > Hymenoptera > Figitidae > Ganaspis > Ganaspis brasiliensis. The sequence goes on from JAZKLR010000333.1 coordinate 2,927,280, forward strand.
AAATGCAATGAATATTTGTTGTAAAGAAGTATTTTTAATTTATTTCGACTGTTATATTTTTTTATTATATTATAAATTATTAAATAATAATAATCTCCGTAAACTCCTGAAATTAGATAGTATTAATATTTATTCATCTTTTCTGTCCACGTTTTAAAAACTGAAGTGAAGTTAGTCCCTGTTATTTTATTTTGTGCTGGTTTTTAAATGTCATTTGAATAAAAAAAAAGTTTCGAAAAATGATTTAAAAATTTATTATGGTTTTTGAAGAAGTTGAAAATATGTACACATGCAATTAATTTCCTAAATTTCAGTTATTATCTCAAATTTAAATTATTGTATTCAATTTTTCATTATATAACGATTTTTTAATTATTTTCTTTTACTTCAAAATAAAATCTGCAATTTTTCTTAATTTTCATCAATTTATAATTAAATTCATTATTTTGTCATTACTTTTAAAACTTTCAATTATTTATCCGATATTGCAATTATTTTCATAAATTTTCGTTTTTTCTGCGATTTTTTAATTATTCTCTTTAATTAAAATTGTTTAAGTAATTTTATAATTATTTTTTTTTAAACATATATTTTATGATTTTTTCAGTTATTTCTCTCAAATTTTATTGAATTTTTTCAATTTTTCATATTTAAATTATTTTTATCATAATTCAATTTTCTTTCGAAATCTTAAATTATTTCCAGCATATTTCAATTATTTTTTTCAATTTTTAATTAATTTTATCTTTTTCAATTATTTTTCTCGATTGTTAATTATTCTCATTTTCTAAAATTATTTTCTAAGATTTTTAAGTATTTTTCTGAAAATTCAAATATTTTCTTCAATTTTTAATTATTTTCATTTTTTATCAGAATTTCAGATTTTTTATTTTATTTTATTCTTTTTAATTAATTATCGTAAATTTCAATTATTTTTAGCTTTCTTCCAGACTTTCCTCTAATTTTTAGTTTTTCTCATATTATAAAATTAATTTCTAAAATTTTTCAAGTAATTTTCTTAAATTTCTATTATTTTCTTCAATTTTTATTTATTTTTATTTGTTTTCATAATTTCCAAAAAATTTTATTAATTATCGTAAATTTCAATTATTTTTAGCATTCTTCCAGTCTTTTCTCTAATTTTTAGTTATTCACATTTTCTAAAATTATTTTCTAAGATTTTTAAGAATTTTTCTACAATTTCAATTATTTTCTTCAATTTTTATTTATTTTCTTTTTTTTAATTGATTTCTAAGATCTTCATGTATTTTTTTCAAATTTCAATTATTTTTTCTTTATTTAAAAAAAATTCTGTAGTTTTTTCAATTATCACACTTAAATATTATTTATTTGTTACAACTTATCATTGTTTGTATCATATTTTAATTATTTTCGTCAAGTTTTAAAATTTAAAAACATTTTTCAATTATTTTTCAAAATCTATTTCCTTTAATTTTCAATTCTTTAAATTTGTTTCATAATTTCAAAAATTAATTATTATTTATCTGACTTTTCAATTATTTATATTATTTTTTATATTTTTTTTTCTCGTTCTTTTTTTATAATTGCCGAAAATTTTTACTTATTTCTCTTTAATTAAAACTTGTTCTGTTCAATTTTTAAATTATTTTGATCTCTTTTTCATTTATTTTCTTTAATTTTTAATTATTTTTTATATTTCAATAAACTTCTGAAAGTTTAAGTATTTTAGTCAAATTTTATTTAACTTTCCTTTATTTAAAATATTTTATGTAATTTGTTTAATTATTTCCTCAAATTTTAATTATTTTTTTAACTTTAATTTTTTTATCTCAATTTCTAACAATGTTTTTTCAATTTTCAATTATTTTCTCTAATTTTTCATTATTCAATTTTTTTTAAATTTACTTTAAAGATTCTCAAGTATTTTTCTCAAATTTAAATATGTTTAAAACATTTTTATGATTGTTTAAATTACTTTCCCCAATTTTTAATTGATTTAATATTTTTTTCAATTAATTTTCAAAATTTGCAATTATTTGTTTAATTTCAATTATTTTTGCAATTCTTTTTAATTCTAAAATATTATAAATTTTGTCCTAAATAAATATTTATTTTATTTATATTAACTGATTTTTAAATATTATATTTAAAATATTTATTTTTTTTATTAGATAAATAGTATTTACCGATTTTTTATATTTATTATTGTATTTTATAATTTGAAAATGTATGAGAAACTAATCGCGCGCTTGCGCGCGTTTTATTTTGCTAGTAACAATTATTCTTGGACCAAAAACATTATTCTTAGATAGACCAAAATAATAATTATTCTTTGATCAAGAATAATTATCTTTAATCCAAGTACACATTCTTGATCCAAAAATACTTAGGTACTTGGGCTAATAATAAGTTATTATTGATCCACAAAATAATTATACATATACTAGTATAGGTCCGATCCTATATATAAGGAAAATTTGCATTTGATCCAATGCAAACAAAAATTTTAAAAATAAAATACGTTGTCTTAATATTAATTAATATTAATGAGATTATTAAAATATTAATACTTATTTATACAAAAAAGGAGAGAAAAATAATTAAAAATAAAAGTTTTTGTAAAAACTATTTATTAGCTCCTGACGATAGGCAACCGACCTTGCTTTAACGAAAGTAAGTTAAACATTCTTACTGGGTTTGGTTAAAACTTTTAAAATATCGCTTTTTAAAATGAAGAAAAAATTTCATAAAAGAAAAATGAACTATTTATGTATTTAATTTACCAGTGAATATTTTATCAAATTCGTAAATCAGTATACAGGTTTCGTCCATAAATTACGTTACACAAATTTTGATGAATTTAAAACAATTTTTCTTCCAAAAGAAAAATAAATGAAAATAGAAAAGAAATTTAATGTAATTGTTATGAAAATAGAGATAACTAATGTTTTAAAAAATGTTGATAATATAAAAATTAGTATTTTTTAATTGAATTTATACATGTATTGTATACGTGTATAAAGTTAAGTTTATTTTTACTTTTTTTGTTCTAATATAAAAATTGTTTTAAAAAATTCATATAGAGATAGATACACAATACGAAATTTTTATGGATATTTTTAGGGTTAACCTAATTTTCATTTTACTTTTTTTTTCAGCTCGAATTTTCTTTTAGCAGAAAATGTATTTTACAGAATTTTTTGTTGCACAAAAAACACATAAATTTATTTTTATTTATCTAATTTGTTAGATAAAAGCTAATTTCCCTTTTACCAAATTTACAACTATTCTAGTTCCTATTTCCACAAATTAATAATTAATAGAATTTTTAGCTAACCAAATTTTTAACAAAATTTAATTTTACAGTATTTTTTTATCTAACTTTTTATTGAAAAGAAATCAAATTTAGCAGAATTTTCATTAAGCAGAAATCTTATTTACAGGATCTTAAAAATTTTAATAGAGTTCTAGGAGTTCTGATCTGATATTGCATAAGTTAGGACCCGATTTTTGCCAGTTTGATTTATTTTTTCTTTAATCGACTATAATGGCCAAAACTATTTAAAATATTATTAGAGAACTATAGAACTTAGATTTCAATTAACAATAATTTTACTTTAAAATAAAAATATTCACGAAATTAATTTCTGAAGTAACTTTCAATAAATCAATAAATAAATAATTTTATTCCGAAAATTTTAAAAATTGCGAGATATTACGCCGGTAAAAGTTAGTATTTTTTACCGTATAATAAAAGAATTTAAAAGAGAATTATTTATTGAACTTTAAAATGGTTTAAATTTAGAATTTTTTCAAATAATACATCCCCCCCTTCTTTTAAAATTGCGACATCATTTTCGGAAGTAGCCAACTAAATGGCTATTTTTTTTTATTTTATTTATGACTGTTATTATTTTTTTTTATATAAAGATGCATTGTAATAAAATTTCAAAAACAAAGGAACAATTTTTAATGTTATTCAGCATTGAAATAACCTTAACATAATTTTCCTCATATGTTCAGAGCATATGAGTAGGATATGGACATAATATATTATATATACAATTATAAATAAATCCTTACTGTTAGATGTAATACAATTTAAGGAAATAATAAAAAAAAAAAAAATTTTGTCCTTAATAATATACCTTTAATAATAGTTTATTTATTTTACTTCTTATTACTTACCTGTTTCTTTTTTATTTATTCGTTTCGTCTTGTTTATTTATCAGCATAGTATTTGTAATAGCGATAAAGAAGTTTTAAATTAATTTCCAGGTTTTCAATCTTAATCTGCTTAACGTGCGCTAATGATTATAATTTTAAATCAGGCATCAAAATAATAGTAAAATTATTTCCCAGTTAGAAGGAAAATTTTAATTATTGAGGGAATTCCATTCAACTTCTTTAGATTTTTTTCTGACTAATGGTCATTTGAATGTACATAAATAATTGCGACATTGGCAATGAAAAACAAAGTTTGCAAATTTTTCCTAACTCAAAATCATACTTTGTTATTGTTCAAACTTTACTATACTTTTAAGATTTTTAGCCAAAAATAATGATACAAACGTATATGTATTTTATTATAATTTCTTCTTTTTTTCTTTTCTTCTTCTTCTTCTTCTTCTTATTATTATTATTTTGAAAGGTACAAAATAAAAATGACATAATCTGAAAGAAATTTTTCAAAAGACAATATTGTGGGCTAAATTCAGACTAATAATAATTAACTATTTATATTCTTTAGAAATAAATTCAAACTAGAGGTGATTAAAAAGAAATTCAATTTTACAGGAAAAGCCATTAATTTATTCTTGAATAAATGACAAAAATATTGCACAATATGTTATTCCGCAGTAATTACTGCAAGCACTCTACCATAAATAATTTTATTATAATTGTCACATAATTTTTTTGCACTTAAAAGAGTCGGAAATAATGTAAATTTTAAAAACAATAATCACAAAACTTGAAACAAAAGAAATGCATACGTTATACTTAAAAAAAAAACTTCTTATTGCATTTTTCATTGAAAGAAACATGAATTTGAATATTTAGGTATACATATTTAAAATTGTATTATGGAATTGTATATTATTGTAATAAATTTACTTTAAGATGAAAAAAAGAAATAAAAAAGTTTAAAAACTGAAAAAAATTGATTATGTGATATATAATATTAAGTAACTGTAATTTTTAATATTAAAATAAAAAAACTTGTTCTTGAGAGAATTTACGATTATCAATATCTAAAATAAATTTTTAAAAAAACTGGTTTTTAAAACTAACCATTTTATAACCTAGTCAATAATAGTTAATCAATATAATTACATTACTAAAAATAAAAAAGAAACTATTAAAACGAGTGACTAGTATTTTTAATTAACGGACATGTTTGATATTTATAATATTTAATAACATTGTTATTATAATTTAATTTTCAATAATTAATCAACAATTTCAATAGCAATTTGAATTTGATAAAAAGAATCTTCTTAGCTTAATGAGAATTTATTTCTCGAAAAGTTTAAAAGACACATTAATAATATGAAAGTTATCATGAGATTTTAAATTTGCAAAGTTAACGGCGTGAATTTATTAAACTGCTATTGTGAAACAGTTATGTTAATTAGTATCACATAATTGTAGTGTTAAGTCATTGGGTTTTTTCAATATTTAGTTTAGCATTTTTCACATTTGAAATTTGAAAGTTAAATATTATTTTAAATCATTGTAAAATTTGAAAAAAAAAATTTGTCGTAATTGAAAAAGTACACTTTTTTAGAAACGTAACAGAATTAATATATGTAATAATTTAATAAAAATTGCTTAAATCAAATCCTCAATTTCTTAACATTATTCGTAAAAAATAACAAAAAATGAAGAATAAAGTATAAATTTTATTTTATTAAATTTGAGTTTCGAATATTTAGATTTTTATTCATTAAATTGAATTAGCCTATTCATTAAGCTCTTTAATTAATCGAAAATTAAGTTTAATAAAACATTTTTTAAATTACACTTAATACTTTCAAATTTCTCACATAAAATTTTATAATGGTGCAAGCAACAAAATTGTCTCTTATCTAATCTCTGACCAGATTTATTCACTTTGCAAATAAAGAAGATAAATTAACTTCTTATTAAATCCAATGTAGGAATCTTGAATTTTTTATACCTAGTAACACTTTGTAGCTGATAATAAGTCATTATAACTATATTTCAGTATTAGATTAAGCCAGCATCAGGGCAATGATAGACAAATACCTGTATAATAATTCTCTAGGACATTTTTATCCGACTGCATAATATGCACATAAAATACATACACATTTATTAACTTGTGTAGAAATAGCCAGTTATTATGTGTCCGATATGACTTGAAGGCAATTAGTACTATTGTTATGATTCAAATATGTATGGATACACTTTGCAGTAACGTCTCAGTTACTTTCAAGAGTTCACAGTCACAAGTTGACTTTCCAAACTTTTCTTCAATGTCCTGCAAATTATTTCAAAAAAATTTGAATTCAATTTTTAAGTCAGTTTTTAATAATTTTTCCAAATAACTTTTATGTAAGTTACTAAATCAGTGTTGAATAAAAAATTTTAAACAGTTTTCTACAAATTACTAAATCTACTTTCAGCATTTTTGTAAAATAAGTTTTAAAAAAAGTGTTCATATAAATACAAGAATTATTTTATTTGATGTTTGCAACAAGTTTTTGAAATCAGTTTTCAATTCGACTAAATTTTGGTTGTATCCCAATGTTGTGTGTTTTATACTCGAAAAAACAGTGTGAAAAATTTTAATGTTTAAAAATTACAAAAAGAAAATCAGAGAAAACCGAAATGTGTTTTGAAGAGAAAACGTGAGATTTGAAAAGGTAAAAGAAAAAAGTGAAACGTTGGGTAATGGAAATAAAAATCTTTTGAAGAAGTTCTGAAAGAAATTTTAATGAATTGTTTGTGTACGACAAAAATGTAAAGGTCCTGAAATCTAAGAAAATTTTTTCATTGAAAAATCAGTTGCATCACGTTTCAACATCCTCGGAGGAGTCATTAGCAAACGGAAGAAGAGCATTAGTCTTAAAATGCCGAGACAGCGGGTCTATATTGTATAAAATCTTGGAAAAGAGATTTAATGAAAAGCCTGCTTAATATAGGTGAAGATAAAAATGAAAATCTTCCATAAAGTAAGAATATTTCATTCAACCGAGATGAAGTTGATAATCTGATTTTTAGACAATAAATGTGATTTTCGAAAAAAGGTCTTGAAAATCTTAGAAGACAGTGATTATGAAGTCAAAGACTGGAATTTTATTTTAATGCCATAATCATTGTTCGATTAAAGACACGCTTTTTAAATTTTCCAAACACAACTTCCTTTCAGTTAAATATTCTTTTGCAAAGACAAATTTTTCTTTAAAGGACAGTATTTAAAGAATATACAAATAAAATATATTTACCAACAAAAACTTTTTGCCAAAGATAAAATCTGTTTTAAATTTAAAAACAGGAACTTTATGAAAAGCGGTGATAAAAATCAGAGGAAGAAAAATGATGATTAATAACAATCTGGATCTGGGAAAAACAAGCTTGTTTTTTCCCAAAGAAGAAAAAGCTGCGATTGAGAAGATAGAGACGAGGACGAATTTAAGTTTAGGAGAATGTGAGGATGTACCTGGTAAATCGAGTAAGTCGACTCAAATAGATATTTCTCAATCGACTTGGAGGACGTCTTATGCCCAGAGATCAAGACCATTGTCAATGGGTCATTTATCAAGACAGAGTCATTATTTAGAATCAAATTATTCGGGTATTTCATCGGCTCAAAGTGAAGTGATTCTCTCGACGAGAAATCGGCATCAAAATAGGTATATAGCAGTTGATATGATGAAACTGATGCCACAACCTGGAAATCATTTACCAATTAATAATTCAGCTTGCACTTGTTGCTGTATGTGCAATGGTGCACAGAAGCCTAATGGATTAAATTCTGATGTTTTGGAAGATCAAAATGGACCGGAAGGACTTTCTTGGAGAAGACTGCACATGAGTAGAGCAAAACTTAAAGCCACTGCAACCACATCTGAACTTTTGAGTGGTTTTGCAATGGTGAGATTTTAACATGGAAATAATAGTAATTAAAGTGTCGTTTAATTAGGTTGTTTGAATAATAAAATGATAATTATCTTAACGTTCATCGTGAAAAATTTTGTTCCTTGTGAGTTTGTGTGATTATTTTAAAGCACTACCGGCCAAAATTGTGGGACCACTTACAAAAATGGGATTAAGAAAATGAGTTTTAAAATGTTGATAACTCTGTCAGATATTAGCAAAATGGAATTTGTCATAGGTCATTGGAAAGCTTATAAAATTTGACGTTAAATGATCCTATTTTAATGCTTTTTCGATTAATAGAAACGGAGATTGAATGTGATAAAGACAGGTGAATTTTTCGTTTTTTGTGAATTTTCAATGTTCAGGTTTGGTGAGCTGCATTTTCTGGAAAAGTGATTGGAAATTTTTGAAATTAAGCTAAATTAAACCTTGAACTATTAGCTGTAAAATAAGCCAAAGAAAATTAAAATATCTTGACTGGTTTAAAAGTTATATGTAAATGTGTATAAAGGACAAAACGCAACAATTGCCAAAAGTGAAGCGAGCCCTATAAAATCGTTGCGTTTCTTTGTGAATTTTCATTGTTCAAATTTGGTGAGCTGTATTTTCTAGAAAAGTGATTGGAAAATTGTGAAATTAATCTAAATTAAACTTTGAACTATTAGCTTTAAAATAAGCCAAAGAAAATTAAAATATCTTGACTGATTCAAAAGTTATAAGTAAATGTGAATAAAGAACAAAACGCAACAATTGCCCAAAAGTAGAACGAGCACTGGAATCGTTGCGTTTTTTCGTATCATACATTTACTTATAACTTTTGAACCAGTCAAGATATTTAAGTTTTCTTTGGCTTATTTTAAAGTTAAAAGTTTAAGGTTTTCGTCAGCTTAATTTCATAATTTTCTAATTACTTTTCTAGAAAATGCAGCCCACTAAATTTCAACAATGAAAATTCCCAAAAAAAACCTATCGATTCTAGTGCTTACTCCACTTTGGACAATTGTTGCGTTTTGTTCTTTATACACAATTTACTTATAACTTTTGAACCAGTTGAGATATTTTAATTTTCTTTGGCTTATTTTAAAGCTAATAGTTCAAGGTTTGATTTAGCTTAATTTCACAACTTTCCAATTACTTTTCTGGAAATTGCAGCCCACCAAACTTGAACAATGAAAATTCACAAAAATCAAAAAATTACCCTGTCTTTATCCCATTGAATCTCCGTTTCTATTAATCAAAAAAGCTTCAAACTAGGACTATTTAACGGTAAATTTTATAAGCTTTCCAATAGTCCATGAAAAATTCCAATTCGCTAATATTTGACAGAGTTATCAACATTTTAAAACTCTCATGTTTTTAATACCATTTTTGTAAGTAGACCCACAATTTTGTCCGGTTATATAATGTCGATTTTTGTTTATACCGAAAACTTAGATACCTTTTTTTTCGGTACCAAAACTTAGATAATTTATTTAAATTATTAAAATAACCTAAATTTATCAAATTCATTGGAGGAAATATACTTTTATCGATTCTATTAAAAAATAATGGTGGAAAAGACCTTTTATGACACTGATTTTAAAAGGGTTAAAAATTAAGCACAGAAAGCCTTTCCTAGTTTGAAAAATCTATGATTCTTGTTGCCTCTTGTTGAAAATATTTTCTTTGGGTCAAAAAGTTAGAAACAAGTCGCTGGGTTGTTGTTCAAGTGTGATATCTGTTTTTTTATCAATGATAAAGCAATTAATGTGAAATTAAATCGAAAGGTGAAAGGAATATATTCAAGGTTTCCATGGCCTGGTATAAATTGTAATAACTTTGTAAATTGACATTAATTGTGACAATCAAATCACTTTTTTATTTCAAAAATTATTAATCTCTTCTTTATTTAACGGTCTCTGAGTAAATTTAAAATTAATTTATCCGCTTGCTACTCAAACATATTTTTAATCATTTTTATGACAACAAGCGCATCATCATTAAGTCAAGTTTTTATGACTTCACAATACTGACCATTCTTATGTCTCGGTAGTGATAAACAGAGAATAAATAAAAAAGAACTAAATAATAAACAACAGTACATTTGAAATAAAAGTAATATAAAATGAAAATAATTTAATAGAAGAAATCAAAATAATAATTTAAGTTACTTTATTAAAATATCACTTAAAAATAAAAAATCAGCTTTGTTATTTTTATTTTTTTAATTATAAAATAAAAATGACATGAACTTGATACACTTTTTTTTTTTACATGAAAATAATATTAACTCTAAGTAAACTATTTTAAAGACAATATGAAAACTTTTTTTGTTTCTATAATTTTTATTAATCATATTGTTTGTTTTTTAAGTAATATACTACTTTCAAGAATTTTCTCGGGTGCTTAAAAATTTATCTTGAAAGACATTAATCAATGTGTAGTGAAGTCAACAAAAGGCAATTAAAAATTACTACAATTTTGAGAAACAGATTTATGATTTAGTGAGCATAAAAGATAAAAAAAAAATAATGTGGAAAAATTTCATAATATTCCACGAAGTGAGCCTTCACACATTATTTGTGCCAATCAAAAATATTTTCTTCCTAAAAATACAATTTTTTCAGAAATTCTTAATACTGTCTCCAAATGATTTTATATCTACAAAAGATTTTTTAATTGACATTAAAAAATTATTCCTTCAGCAATGAATCTTTAACTCACTCTCTAAATCTCAAATATAGACAAAATTAATCACTTTTTACTAATTCAGATTTAGAGAATATTAACACCTAAAAATAACCCACTTCTTAAACAATTTTTAGTAGTTTTGCTATTTAATAACTAAATTCTAAAATCTCTTTAATATAGAAATAATTAAAAAAAAAAAAAAAAAAAAAAAGAGGCAAATATCTTGTTAAAAACGGAAATAAATGTCAATGATTTAGTTCTAAAATTAATTGTATAAATTTTCATTTTATAGAATTTAGTTAAATTAAATTTCCTATTTACCGAATTTTAATTTTTCCAATTTGCTTTCAATCGAATTTAAATAAATCCGAATTTTGATTTAAGGGGAGGCACAGATGAAATTTTAACCCATTCAAATTTATGGCGCATAGGTGCCAATTTTTTTCTAGCTTAATTTGGTCAAATAAAAATATCTTATAATGTAAAAAATAAAAAAATGAAATGTGGACATGTTGAAAATTTTTATTTTCGAAAAAATGAAAATTCTTAAAAATCTATCTCCTTTCACGATTTTTACTATTTTCTACCCCAGATTTTTTTACAGGCTTTTTTACAATTCTAAACAAAATTAAGATTTAAAATTCTTATTTATTTATTTATTTTTTTTTTTTGACAAAAAACTTTATTTTTCAATTTTTGATAATAAAAACGTTCATCAACAAGTCGAAATTTTGTTTTCTCTCATCTAAAAAAATATCTATATTCTTCTGCAATTTTTAATTTTTTCAACACCAATGTTTCTACTGCCTTTTTTTTACAAATTCGAACAAAATTACGCATGGATTAACAAAACTTTTGATTAAAAAACAAATTGAAAATTTTAAAACCCATCAAAAATTTTTTATTTTTAATATTTTATCACTATAGGGTAATTTTAAATCCAAAATGTTGATAGAAAAAAAATTGTACCCCTGAATAACACGATTTATGAAATGTTGAAATTTGACCGTTGCCTCCCCTTAAAAGAAGTTTTAGGTCACCAAATTCATATTTATCAGAATATTATTTCCGACAAAAACATAATGGTACAAATTTTAAAATTAACCATTTCCATTTTTTTTTAATAATTTCTCATTATGGTATTTTGTCACTTAAAAATTCTGTTAAGGATGTTCAACCCATTGACATAACCTCAAACTAGAAAATAGTTTTTCACATATAAAAGAAGAATATTATTAAAATTGATTTTACCCAATTTTGAAAATCACAGTTGCACGTTTTTAAAAAAAAATTAGGTTGATCAAAAATTTGTTACTAAATAATAATTATTTAACAATTTGTGTTTTTTCTTTAAAAATTCTGAGCACATGTAATTTTTATCCAATTTTGACAAATAATAGCTCATTTTAATTTTTAAATCATTCTCTACAAGTTTGTTAGTTGGATTTTGTTAATAATATTTTGTTAAAAAATGATTTAAAAAATAAAATTTTTCTGTTCTATATTTTTTAAACAAAAAAGGTTTCAACAAAATTCAACAAACAAACTTGTAAAGAATGTTTCAAAGATTAAAATGAGCTATTATTTGTCAAAATTGAATGAAAATTAGAATTATTCACAAATTTTAAAGAAAATTAAGACCTTCTCATTTCTCTCTAAATCTGAATTAGTAGTTTTCTACTATGAATTAGTCAAATTCATGGCTCATTTTTCTCTAATTCATATAGTAGAAAACTACTAATTCCTAGTAAAAAACTACTAATTCTTAGTAGAAAATTACTAATTGAAATAGTCAAATTTTACTTTTAAAAAAAGTAGATTTTTTTACTAATTTAATTAGTAGTTTTCTACTACAAAATTAGTAGTTTTCTACTAAGAATTAGTAGTTTTCTACTAAGAATTAGTCAAATTCTTACTATTTTATTAGTAGCTCACTTTTGACTAATTCATTAGTAGAAAACCACTACCTAATTCAGATTTAGTGAGTTAGGATGAGAATGTAACAAAATGTTAAAAAAGTATTATTTTGATGATAAATTTGGTCTCAACTTAATTTTTGTAAAAAAATTTATGTGGAAAACCATTTTCTAGTTTGAGGTTATGTCAATGGGTTGAACGCATCCTTAAATGAGAATTCTGCTAACCGAAAATTCGAATTCTTTTAAATAAAAAGTCGGTTAAAAATAAATTTTGTAAAATGAAAATTCCGTCAATTATTAATTCGGTGACTTAAAAATTCCGTTAAGTAAAAATCCTGATTTATTGAAAGGAAATTCGCAAAATCAAAATTCGGCAAGTAGGAAATTAGATCTAATGAAAATCCATAGAATACAAATTTTAAATAATAATGAATTTTAGAATTTTAACATGCACCCCAATAATAAAAAAGAAAATAGTTTTTTTTCTTAATTTATACGAAAAGAGGTATTTTGAATATAACAGATGATCATTAAATTTTATTATTAAAATCGATATAATTATATTTGCGGATATACAACAAATAAAACTAAAAAAACATTTTTTTTTCTACATTTTTTAAATTTAAATAATAATTAAAAATTCTTTATTCAAATTTCCAAAATAAGGAATAGTTTTTTTCTTTAATATTATTTCAATTTTTTTTTTTTCTTTAAACAAAAGAAAAAAAATCTTGACTTTGACTTTGTTAATTTTTAGGTGGCTATGGTAGAGTTACAAATAAACGAGCCGACAGAAGTTCCTGAATGGCTATTCGTGATGTTTGCTGTTTGTACAACTGTCCTAGTTTCTGTTCACATATTCGCTTTAATGATAAGCACATATCTTCTGCCAAATGTGGAGGCTATTAGTAAACTTCAAGTCGCCAAACTCGTTACGGAATCACCACACGAACGAATGCGAGGCTTTATAGAGCTGGCTTGGGCATTTTCCACAGTTTTGGGCCTTTTTCTTTTTTTAGTGGAGGTCGGTATTCTGTGCTGGGTGAAATTTTGGGATTATTCTTTTACTGCTGCCACAGCCAGTACAGTGATAGTGATTCCAGTGCTCATTGTTTTTGTTGCATTTGCCGTACATTTTTATCATTCTTTAGTTGTTTACAAGTGCGAGACTTCAGTAACGGACATGAATGAATTAGAAAATATAAAAAGGAAGTTGGACAACGTGACTATCAATCAAAGTAGCGTATAAATAAATTCAATGACTTTCTTAATACGATTTTAATTTTCAGTGTACAAAAGAATATATAATGTTGCAATTTAATCATAAACTTTTCAAACTTTAATTATAAACAATTATAAACAATAATCAGTGTGATTAATTTTTTTTTTATTAAAGTGCAATTGATTATAAAGACTAAGATTTAGCGAATCAATCTATACCAGCGAACAAACTAGGAATTTAATATATAATTAAGAATTATGCGATACATCTCAATTGAATAAAAACAAACAGAATAAAATATTTTATCGGAAATAAATTGTTAAGCATTTAAAGAATTGAAAGTATTTCTTGATAAAAAAAATGAAGGTCGCCCTAAGTCACTTTATAAACTGTGATAAATTTATTTTTCTTTATTTGTATTTTTAATTAAGGTTTAATAACACGTACTCGCTCATACCTCAAGCAAGGTAAAAATATTCAAAAGTCTTCAAATATTCCACCAAAACCATAAGATAACAAATAGAAAAATAAAAAGAGAAATAATTTTTAAAAAGTAATTGTAAAAAAAAATTCTTCAATCAATTATTTCGAATACAAATTGTTTTGAAAAATAAATACTTAGAGCTCAATTATTTACTTATTATTTAAGGATGAAGAAAGTACTTTTTTTTAGATTTAATCTAAATTAAATTAAATTATGATAAAAAATAATGCAGACTTTGTATAAAGAGAGTTGAAATAAAAAATAAAATTTGTCATCGTGAGGAATCACCGTTTATTGTACAATGTTTTTCAGTTCTACTATTTCAATCTGCAATCTAGATATAGATTTGTATTACAGAAATCTAGTTTATTTCGGTAAGTGTAACGAAATGCCTGCTTTTGTTTGTAAGATACAAACTTCTTGTACAAAAGTTAAACTTCACCTCTAACTGTGAATGTACAAAAATGTTATTTGTATCGAACAGTCTTTTCCAAATAAATCTACGAAACAATAATCGAAAGAATATTCTTCAACTAATGTAGTAAAGTTATTTAATATGTAATAATAAATTAATAGTATAATTTTAATTATTATTTTAATATTAATAAAATTTTCGCCATTACAAAGTTTTATCATTTTCAAAATAAGAAAATGATAAAAAAAAATCTTTTACAAGTTGAGATAAGTAAATACAGTGTCAATAAAGTTGATTCTTAAGTTTTAGAGCAAATAAAATATAATTTCTCGTTGAAACACTTTATTTTTGTTCAAAAAAGTACTTTTTATATTGAAAAGGTACTCTCTTTTTAAAAACGTACTTTCTTTAAAAATGTACTTTCTTAGAAAATTATTATTTTCTTTTCAAGTATGTTTTAAAAAAAAGTACTCCCTTTTCTTAAATATACTTTATAAAGGAAGTCTTTTAAAAAGTACTTTTTTTTTTTGGAAAAAAAGTATAAAAATCAATAATCTTAGATTCTAATAAGATCTGGAGAAATCGCTTGTGCTATGGACGGGTAAACAGGCAGCAGGAAGGAGCTTATTGAAATAAGAGTACAATTAAGACTTAAAATCTAATCTTAATTTTTAGCTTGAAATATCTTCTAAACAGAATATTGTTCGATTTAAATGAAATCAATTTACTTCCACTTTATATTCGTTGCTTAAAAAAAGTCCTGTGCAGACAATGGATACTCGTGAATAAGTTTATAACTCTATTGTATTATAATAGCTCATTTATTACATTAATATATAAAATATCGATCAAGTTACCATCTATCGAACATCTATACATCAATATTTATCAATACAAATCGGCACTTCTATTTCCTTTTTAAAAAATAAAAAGAAAAGAGAATAAAAAATTGATCTAGATGGCAATAATAACAACATAAACATTTTTTGTTTGAAACCTCATTTTCTTAATTGGCGTTATTTAATATTAATTTCAGTCTTAAAATCTAGTAAAATAAAATCTCAAAAATTGTCCCATCCATAGCAAGAGCTCCTTTAACAAGCTTAATTTTTTTTTTTAAAGTATTCAAGAAGCTTGAATTTTACATTTTTAAAAAAAGCTTCAAATTTTGCACAGTACTAAAATAAATAATAATAACCCATTTTTGTGAATCAGAAACTTGACTTTTATCGGTAAAAAGAAAAGCTTTAGTAACTCTGCCTGCAGAAAACTGCAAATCCAAACCCAAAATTATCCTTTCTTAGAGAAATGATAATGAATATATTTACACAAATATTACTTGGTATCAAACTAAAGAAACTTTAAAATACGATCACAACCTAAATTTTTTCTTACGGGATTTATCGTAATCCTTCGAGTAACATTAGACAATGTTTTTTTTTTTTTTTACCGCGAAGCAGGTCTACATTTTACGTACAATTAGGGTGACAATTTTTTGTGTTAATAATAAATTAAGAAAAAAAATCTCCTGTATTCGTATCAATATATACTAATAACAACATTAGAGTGGAGCATAGAAAACAGGAGGATTAAAAGGAAACACGATCATTCATTTGCGGAAACATATCTTTCAAAAATTGGTAACATATCCACAGATTTTCCATTAAAGTTCGCAATCGTGCTGTGCCGATAATACTCTTAAGGTGATACTTTTGTACATAGTTTTTGCTCTAAATTCGCATAAAACTGTAAAGATCCAACAAGGTTTTTAAATCCGAAAAGTTCTTTTATTTTTTACTACAACTAGAATAAAAGGAATTAACAAGCATAAAAAATGTTCCAATTTAATAATTGTATCATAAAAGTCGTATTAACGATATGACTATCATATCATTTTGAAATAATTCCTTACATCTGATTGCAATCCCTGACCTATTTTTTTTTCTCCGATTCTGTGCTCGTTTTCTTTAAATGCCGGCGCATCTTTCGCTACTCCACTCTCATTAACAAGCTATGTTAAATTAAATAAATCACTGAATATAATATATATATATTTATACATATACATACATATATATTTATATAATATATACATATACATATTATGTATATTTATATACATAAACACATATATGTATACATATACTTATATATATTTATATTAATATACCTATAGTTTACATACAGTCCTTGTTCATTTTGCTCATTGATGCGAATTACGTTAACATCTTAATGACGAGAATAAAAAAAAGTCTCATCTAGGATGAAACGACAGAATTACTTACGGTAGAAATGATACTGATGTGAAAAATGAATGAGATGCTTATAAGAACATGTCCATTAGAAATTGCGATAATGCAGATCATAGAGAGCTGTCAAACCTCCATGTGTTTTGTTGGTACTTGAGATATGAAAGGTTCACTCCACATTCGACGTAAGTCTCCCTAAAAATAAGAATTTTATTTTAAATCATTATTTCTGCAGTTAAGTGGTCTTTACTACCCTAGGGCGAAAAAGTGTACTTTATTTTTCTGTGATAATAATGGGCACTTTTTAAGCTAGGGCAATAAAGCGTGTTTTTTTCACTAGGGCAATAAACTATGCTTTATTGTCCTAGAACTTCTTTATGTCCCTAGAAGAATAATATATTCTCTATTTCCCTAAGGCAACAAAATAAAATTTCTTATCTGCCTTAGAATAGTAATAAATTCTTTCCTCATAAACTTAAATCAGGGCTGTAATTGATTTAAATCATATCATTCAGACATTTGCATTAAAGTCATGATTTAAATTAAAAAAATCCACAATTCTCCGGATGTCTAATACTGCATGTAAAAAATCGCAAACATAAAAAATCAACAAATTTGTGGATAATTTTAGTCCTTCCTTGCATTTTAATTAATTCTTTAATTTTAGTCATCATTTTTCCATTTCTTAGAAACATTTTTGATTCTTTTAAGGTATATCTCTCGGTTAAATACAGGCTATCAGAAAAAAAATTCCAGTGTCCTTCAAAGGATTTAAAACTTTTTGGAATCTATATTTTTGGGAAGGGAAAATGACCTTTTTTAGAAAAAAAAAAAAAATTTGTAATATTAAAAATTGTTTATTTACACACATTTTTATGCAATCAAACTTTTCTCTTACATCGCTTCTTTACAAATTTTTTTAATTAATGCGATTTTGATTTATAATAGCTCAATTTTTCTTCAGAAATCGATTATCTACAAATTAACGGAGGTGAATTTTTAAAAACTGCACAGTTTTTCAAATATGATTATTTGTTTTAAAAAAAATTGCACTTCATTTGTTAAACAAATAATTACATTTGAAAAACGATGCAGTTTTTTAAAAATTCACTTCCGTTAATTTTTAGTCGATTTCTGAAGAAAATGAATTATAAATCAAAATCGCATTAATTTAAAAAATTTCTAAAGAAGCAATGTAAGAGAAAAATTTGATTGCATAAAAATGTGTGTAAATAAACAATTTTTAATATTACAATTTTTTTTTTTAAAAGGACATTTTCCCTTCCCAAAAATATAGATTCCAAAATGTTTTAAATCCTTTGAAGGACACTGGAATTTTGTTTCTGATAGCTTGTATTTAACCGAGAGATATACCTTAAATTGTTTTTTTTATCTTGTAATGCCGAATTTTTGAAAACTTTTATTCGATTTTTAAATTTTGGAATTTTCTACTTTTTTGAAGACTTTTATTCTTTTATTTTATATTAAGGAATTTAATCTTGTACTAAATATTCTCATGTTAACATCGTTCTTCTATTTCCTAGAATTTTTTTTTCTTTTAAAATTTTATTCATTTTTTATGCTTTAATTTGTAAAATAACTCTTCAGTTTTTCTAATTTTAAAAATTTGTTGTCTGTAGCAATATATTTTAACGTTTTTTTAATTATCTTCTTATGTCACTGTTTCATTCTTGTGTTATTAACTTTTTTTTTTATTTCTTTAATAATTTTCATGACTTTTTTTATTTAAAAGATTTTTCTCATTATTTTAATAGACTGTTTTCTTATCTTTTCACGGTTTTATTTATTTTTTCTTAAATTCATTATTTTTTCGTCGGTTTTACCTAATTTTCTTAATTGTGCGATCATATGAATTTAAAGATATTTTTTTGAAATCATCTCATTTATTCGACATAATTTGTTTAATTTTGATTAAATGTTTTAGTCTTCATTATTTCTTATTAAAAGTTATTATTATTCTTTTTAAAATCATAATTTTTATCAGCCCTGACTTAAATTCATCCAAATTTTAATTTTTAATCTTTATCTGTCAAAACATTCAATTAATATTAAAATTTTAATCAACTCCAAATTTAATTCCACCAAATTCTAAACAGTAGAAATTAATTGCACTCAAATGAATGTGTTAAAAGAAGCTAGTGTGGACACAAAAGTGCCAAAGTGACTGATAAAACATTATAATTGAAATGTTGAAATTGATATATTAATTAATATATTTGTGAATATAATTACAGTTTTATTATTGTAGATTTATAAGGCTATCAGAGGTGTAAAACTTAAAATGTAGCACTAAGGGAAATAAATTCTAATTAATTGCACTCAAATTTTAAAGGAATTTAATTTTAGTTTATTTAAATTTCAGTTTA
Source organism: Ganaspis brasiliensis (assembly GCA_037103525.1). Lineage (NCBI taxonomy): Eukaryota > Metazoa > Arthropoda > Insecta > Hymenoptera > Figitidae > Ganaspis > Ganaspis brasiliensis. The sequence continues at coordinate 2,946,735 of JAZKLR010000333.1, forward strand.
GTATATATTTTCAATAAACCTAACATTCAACAGATTCGAATTTTTAAATTATTACGATCAAAATTTAAGTAAATTCTATTTTCATTAGTAAAAATTTTTATGGGTTCTAAATATAATTCCTTCAAATTTTAATCAGCTGATGTTATTTTTAATTCATTGTAAATTTAATCAGCGCCCAAATTTCAGTTTATTTAATTTTCAATTGTTTCTTCATGAAATTCTAAAAAGCTCTTAACAAATTTTGAACGAAATAAATTTTAATTCATTACACAGAGCCACAAAAAAAAAAAATTTTGTCGAGACTCTAATTTAGTATATTTTTCTTTGCTGAATCAAATCCGAAGTCAAAATTGCTAGATTGGTTTTACTTTTTGAGATATTCCCAAAAAAAATTTCAAAAACACAAATTTAAAACAAAAAAATTTTTTTAGCAGGACTGTATTTTACTTGTATTTTTACGTATTTTTCTCCGCTGAATTCGAATCCGGAGTTAGAATAACCAGATTGGCTAAAATTCTTGAGATAATTTCAACAAAGCGATTTTTTCGAGCTTTTGTTCAGTTTTTTGAAATTATTTCAAAAAGTTGAACCAATCTGGCAATTATATTTTCGGATTCGGATTCTGCGGAAAAAAATACGTAGATATAAAATAGGATATTGTTCCGGAAAATTTTTTTATTTTTTTTTATTTTTTGGGGTTTTCAGCAGTTTTTTGAGCTTATCTAAAACATTTTAGCCAATTTGATTACTCTGACTTTAGATTCGGATTCAATGGAGAGAAATATGTAGCCAAGACACTAGCGTAGTATCTTGACAAAAAAATGTGTTTTTGGTTTTAATTTGTATTTTAAAATTTTTTTTTAGGGTTACTTCAAAAAGTAGAACTAATCTAACAATTTCGACTTCAGATTCGGATTCAGCGAAGAAAAATACGTAAGAAAACTCTAGTGTAGGGTTTAGGACAAGAAAAAATTTTTTTTGTGGGGCTGTGTTATTTTTTTGTTAATGAACCTTAAATATGATTGACTCGAATTTCTATTTATTCACATTTCACTCCAAATTCATATTAAACAAGTTTTAAACGATCTATAAATTTTAGTTTATTTTATTTTTCATCAATTTCAAGTCTGATTCAAATTTCAAATTTAAATTTAAGTAAATTCTAACTTTTACTGGTGAATGTTTTAATTAGACTTTTTTTTCAAATCATTATAAAATTTAGTTCGCCTCAAATTTTAGTTTATCCAAATTTTAATCGTCTTTATCTTTAGTTTATTTATATTTAAAACATTATAAATTTTTAACTATTTTAAATTTCTTAGTGCTAAAAGCTTTCAAGGATGTAAATTCCAATTTAATTCACGCAAATTTCATTTAAATTTTAATGTAAATTCATTATAACTTAAGTCATTCCAAAACTTAATCCACCTAAACCTCAATTTACAAATTTATGAATTGTTAAAAATTCTTGTAACTGCTGGTATCAGGGACCGTTACGAAAGTAATTTGGTTTTTGGATTTTTTTTTTCAAAATATCTCGTAAAAGTCAATAGATTTTACTTAAGGATGTTTATCCAAAAAACCATTTTCTACAGATTCTTAAAAAATTTTAATGACATATTAAATACATTACTTTACATGTACTGTTACAATTTTATTGAATTTTACCGTTCTGTTTTTAAGATATAAATTTATAAAGTTGGGACTTTTACATGGAAAAAGTAACAAAACGCTCAAAATGACTATATTTTAATTAATTAAGAAAACACGGTTCTACAGATTTTTTTAAAAAACTAATATATTTTAAACTGTAATGGAATACAACTTTTACAATAATATTTAATTAATTTACCGTTCCGTTGTTAAGAAAATGTTATTTAAGGATAGTAATCCTTCACTTTTTTGAAATAATCAGAAAGAAAAAATTTTAAAAAGTTGGAATTTTCAACAGAAATTTTTTTTTTCAATAAAATTTGTTTGTGTAATGATTTTAACTACAAAATACTATTTAGAAACCAAATTATAAGACGAAATGAAATTAAAAAAATATTGACTAACATGGTCCGATAGAATGAGAACCGCTTGAGGGTATAAGCGTCCTTAAGGATTGAAAATAATTCATCAAATGTAAGAGAAAAAATTATTGAAATTAATATCATACAGCTCTTATTTGTCTTACATTTGATGAATTAATTTCAATCTTTAAGTAAAATGTATTGACTTTTACGAGATATTTAAGGATGGTAACTTTATGCAAGCCGCATAATCGCATAATTTCTTAAATTTGTCTAACATGAGAAACTATCGTGTTTCTACATATCCCACATCTTTAAAAAGTTGTTTTTCAAGCGCATAATTTTGCATAATTGACGCATATTCGCAACATAATGCTCATATTGCATAATTAACGCATAATTAGACCAAAACGGTCCTGAATTTAGTTTTCGACTATTTTTTTTTTCGATTTCCAGCATTTAACGTTCGTGTTAGCAGAGTTGGGAAGTCACTCGTAACTCTGTCGTAATTCAAATGTATTTTTACCAGCAAATACGGTCTCTTAAGGAACTCTCAAAGTACAGTCTGCTTGCGCATGCGCAGGAGTTATGTGTTGCGTCGTTCTGTTTCAGTTTTACGTTTCTATAATTTCATAAATTTTAAATTAGAATTAAATACACATTCAAATCACCCATGATTGTAATAAACAATTATGAATTGTACGTTTTTATAAAAAGACTGAATTTCTATCTACAGTTTTTTCATAACAATTTAATATTTTTTTTATACTTTATGTCGTTTATTGTTTTTTCGGTATTTTTAGAATTGAAAGAGAAACATAGTACACAAATATCTGAATTTTATGAGAATATATTGTATTACTTTTAAATTTATAATAAATAATTATATTTTTTAATTGCATAATTGCCGCATAATTATCATATAATTGTCGCATAATTACCCGGAATTTATGCGCATAATCAGAGTGGTTCAAAACGCATAAAGTTACCATCTCTAAAGATATTTTGATAAAACTCCAAAACCCTAATTACTTTCGTGACGTTCCCTGACTGGTATCAAGTTATTTTGGGTAATAAATTTTTGGAAAATTATTGCTCTTTTCACCTATTTCACGATAAAAAGGTACTGCGATCCCTGAAAAAATGTAAACTATTTCTTACTTTTCAATTCAGAGTAATAATTCTCAATCAGATACGAACACAATTTAAATCGCGTTTAATCCGTTTCTTCAGATCACTTTATTATCCTAGGGCAATAATGAGTACTTTATTTTTCTATGACAATAACATACTCTTTATATCCCTAGGACAACAAAGTGCATTTTTTACACGCTTTAGAAAATGTTAGCTTTTTTATCTCTCAATTCAACACAATTCTCAATCAGTTACGAACTCAATTTGAATCACGTTTCATCTGTTTCTCGAAATATACACAGATGTTGATATTACTTTTAATCAATCCCAATTTTATAACCACTGATCATCAAAATTTTCCCCTATCTACGTTTCTATTGATTTTAGATTGCAATTATCAGAATCACAAGTCTATAACTAATGGATAATTTTCAAACATAAATTGTGGTCTCGTGTAACATTCCTAGTTTATGTTTTGCTTTATAAGGATTGGCAGTTCTAGATATTGTTATGTAAATTCTAGATGATAATTACCTTTAAATATGCCATTGTAAGCAGTGGCAATAGCGTAAAGGGCACGAGGTACAATAAGGCAGGCTGTGCAGCTTTGAACACCTCGGAGCTGACTGTGGCAGTAAGTAGACCGAGAAAATAACCGATGAGGGAGCAATGGAAGTAGCTAATGCGACTAAGATGTCGTGGTGGTGGCACACCCGCCTCACAACCACCCGGCAATAGTTGAGTCTTTTTATACGCGTCGTATCGCAATACAAAGCAAAGTAAGAGTCCCGGCATTACGACATCGCCGAGGCCCAACATGGAAAAGTGTCCCGACTGATGCATCGAAGGAAACACTAATTTTCCCGGTAAAGAGAGCTTCGGCGCCTCTCTTGCAACACTTCCCAAGTGAAATCTCCTAGCGACCAGGCCCACTGGATTATCCGCGGGACGTGTTGCTACCTGTTGAACAAAATTCTCATTTAATACATTTGGAATCAGACATAAACAAGTCGTTAATGTTAACATGATTTTCAAATTCCCGGTTTTCCCGGATTTCTTTTATGTATGATTAATAGCTATAATATTAAAATATTAAAATTCCAAAATGGTAAAAATAATAGAAATTTGAAGAAAATAATTAGAAAATGACAAAAATAATTGAAATTTGAAGAAACAAAATGAAAGATGACAAAACTAATTAAACATTTAAGTAAATAATTAAAAATTTGAAGAAAAAACTTGGAAAATGACAAAAATAATTGAAAAATGGAAAACAAAATAAAAATTTGATGTCAATACATAATTAAAAAATTGGCGAAAAAAATTGACCATGAAAGAAAATAATTAAATAATTGAAAAATCATAAAATTGATAGAAATTTGAAAAAAATACTTGAAAAATGATAAAAATAATTAAAATTAAAAAAAAATAATAATTTAGAAATGACAAAAATAATTGAACCTTGAAAAAAAATGAAAGATGATAAAACTAATTTAAAATTATGTAAAAAATTTAAGAATTGAAAAAAAAAAGATGTAAAAAGGACATAAATAATTGAAAAATCGAGAAACAAAATAAAAATTAGAAATCAATAATTGAAAAATTGGAGATAAAAATTGACGTTTAAAGAAAATAATTAAATAATGACAAAATAATTGCAAAATCCCAAAAAATTTGAAATTTGAAGAAAATACTTGAAAAATGATAAAAATAATTAAAATTAAAAATAAAAAGCAATTGACAAATGACAAAAATAATTGAAAAATTAAAAATTTAATGTAAATTAAAGTAAGAAATTAAAGAATTTATGACAATAATTTAAAGATATGAGAAAATAAGTTAAATTTGGAGAAAGTAGGTAATAAAAAAATGTCGAAAATATTGATAATACTTGAGAAATGACTAAATCATTTGAAAATTTTAAAACCAATTAAATAATGAGAAAAAGAATTATAATAGGAAAAAATAGTCGAGAAATGACAAAAATAATTGAAATTTAAAGAAAATAATTGAGAAATGACAAAAAATTTAAATTTTAAGGTAACATGTGAAAAATAACAAACATAATAAAAATTTGAGACAAATAATTGGAAAGTGACAAAACTAATTACAAATTAAGTAAAAAATAAAAAATTTGAAGAAAAGACTTGAAAAATGATCAAAATCATTAAAATTTGAAAAGAATTTGAGAAATGACAAAAATAAATGAAAATTGAAGTAAGAAATTAAAGAATCCATGACAATAATTTAATGATATAAGAAAATAAGTTAAATTTGGAGAAAGTAATAAAAAAATGTCGAAAATATTGATAATACTTGAGAAATGACTAAATTATTTAAAAATTTTAAAAGCAATTAAATAATGAGAAAAATAATTATAACAGGAAAAAATAATCGAGAAATAACAAAAAGAACAGAAGTTTGAAGAAAATCATTGAGAAATCACAAAAAATTTAAATTTTAACGTAATATGTGAAAAATAACAAACGTTATAAAAATTTGAGACAAATAATTGAAAAGTTACAAAACTAATTAAAAATTAAGTAAAAGATAAAAAAATTGAAGAAAAGACTTGAAAAATGATAAAAATAATTAAAATTTGAATAGAAATTGAGAATTGAGAAAAATAAATGAAAATTGAAGTAAGAAATTAAAAAATTCATGACAATAATTTAAAGATATAAGAAAATAAATACAAAATTTAGAGAAAGTAATAAAACAACGTCGAAAATATTAATAATACTTGAGAAATAACTAAATTATTTAAAAATTTTAAAAGCAATTAGGGGAGAGGGCCCCAAGTTGGACACCCTTTGGTCTTATTGCTGTAAAATTCAACCCAAATAAAATATATTAAAATGTTTTATACCCGATGAAAGTACAATTTATAAGGTAACTTATGGCCACAGAGATAAAATTTTATTTTGAACATAAACATTTTTTAAAGCGTTTTTTCTAATTGTTAAAATTGTCGGTCTAAAAAAAAGTGGCCCAAGATGGACACCTTCTTAAAAGTCTCTGAAAATTGTAGTAAATAAAAAATTAACATCGTGTAACAATTCTTAAACTAATTTTTAATCATTTTACGGAACTTATCAAGAAATAACATTTCTAAAAACTTCAATTTAATAGCTTAACAGTAAAAAGTAATAAAATATCGAAAAATATCGATATATCATTTTCTCTAACGATAACATCACATTTTATGGTGGAAAATAAAAAATTTTAATTAATTGGCTTAAAAAATTATTGAAAAAAGTGTAAAATCGAAAATAAGCAAATAAATACATTGAGATTTGAGGCCTGTCCATCTTAGTGTACATGACACAATTTTTTAATCCCCAGTAAAAAAATATATACGAACACTGAATTAGTAAAATCATTTTAGGATATTATTATACGATAAATAAAGAATATTATAACGTTAAGTACTCATTCTAAATCATAAATTTAAATAACTTTACCAACTTGAGAAAAGACTGTCACAAAACTTTTTTTAGACACAAAATTACGTGGTATGTGTAGAAGAAAAAACAACTGGTTTTTTTTCTTCAAATGTGCATCAAAATCTTCGTCTATACAAACAACAAAAATGACAAAAAGCATAAGGCGCTGTCACCTTAAACAAAAATTTTATACGAAATGTCCATCTTGGGGCCCTGTCCATCTTGGGGCCACTCCCCTAAATAATAAGAAAAATAATTATAACAGGAAAAAATAATCGAGAAATAACAAAAACAACAGAAGTTTGAAGAAAATAATTGAGAAATCACAAAAAATTAAAATTTGAATAGAAATTGAGAATTGAGAAAAACAAATGAAAATTGAAGTAAGAAATTAAAAAATTCATGACAATAATTTAAAGATATAAGAAAATAAATACAAAATTTAGAGAAAGTAATAAAACAACGTCGAAAATATTGATAATAATTGAAAAATTACTAAGTTAATTGAAAATTTTAAAAAAAACAATTAAAAATGACAAAAATAATTTAAAATAGGAAAAAATAGTCGAGAAATGACAAAAATAATTGAAATTTAAATTTGAAGATATAATACATGAAAAATAACAAAAATGATAAAAATTTGAGATAAATAATTGAATAATGACATGAATGATTGATAACTGGTGTAAATAATTAAAAGAATGTAAAATTAAAAGAAAAATAATTGCTAATTGGTGTAAAGTATTTAAAAATTATTGATACATAATAATAAAATTATTGAAGAAAGTTGCTGAAGTTTGAAGAAAAAAATTGAAAACTGTGTAATAAATTGAGAAATTGATTACCATAAAAAAAAAAATGATTGAAAATAATTATTGAAAAAAGATAAAAATAATTAAAATTTGATGGAAAAATTGAAAGACGACGAAAGTAATTGACAATACTGGTTTAAAAATTAAAAATTTGTAGATATTAATTAAAAAATTGAAAAAGTAATTAAAATTAGAGAAAACTAATTAAACAATGTCAAAATTTATTGAAATTTGAAGAACATAATTGTATATAATAATAATAGATAATTATTATTTTACTAAGAAAGTGAGAAAAGTGATTTTTTTAAAGTGAGTAATAGTAAGTGATTTTAAAAAAAATGAATAAAAATGAGAAAAGTGAGTCACTGGTAGCCCTGAAAATGCTCAAATTTGCTTGAAACTTGTTACACTTTTACTATTTTGAAAATCTAACTTCAGTTTAGTAACCAGGAACATGGATTACCACCGAGTAACAAGTTTGAAGTGAATTTGAGCAATTTTGTAAAATATGTCTGCTATACTGGATTCGCTATTTTGAATTTTGAAAAATTGGTAAATCTGATATCGTTTTCACAATCAGAGACTTCGAAAACGAGTAATAAGTTCCAAGCAAATTTGAAGAATTATGAAAACGAATTAGCTGCAATTTTTAGAAATTCCCGGATATAATTTTTTTTCCCGGCAATTTCCCGGGTTTTTCCCGGTCGAACTAAAATCCCGGCAAATTCCCGGATTTCCCGGTGAGTAGACACCCTGTGTTAATGAGATAACAGCGATTTTAGCCAAAGGCGATGCCAATGATTGAATTGGAAAAGGTAGCCGAAACTTTAATCAAAGATTATGAGAAAGATGATTAATTACCTTAACCATTACGTTTGTGCTGAATATATAGGATGAAAAGAAGACCCAAAAGACATCGTAGATTAAAAGTCCCGTAAGAAGCAATGTGGAAACCTTGAGACTAGGGAGACGGACGAAAGCTATAAATGCAACGCAGAGACCCATTCCCATGGCATCCATGAGTAACCAATGACCAGTCAGTACCCATATGCAAACTATGCTGACGCTCAATGAAAATGATAAAAGCTCTGCTCCTGTAAACCTCCCGCAGACGCCGAATGAGATTTTATTACCGTCTGAACAGGGACGAATTATGTACTGACACATTGGTAACAGAAGAAATGCCAGTGCAACTGTTGCTATAACTGAAAAATAAGAAATTGCAATTAATTACATAGGAGAAGATAATATAAAGTATTAACAGAATAATTCAATAGGCTATTATATTTTGCAGTTACAGGCTTCACAATGCCAATTAAGAATATTTTAGGGGAAATAGGGGACTGAATATACAAAAATAGGGAACTTTATAAATAAAGATAAATGAATTATATACAGTAGAACCTCGTTTTTATTTAGGTAGAACAAAATTACAAAGTTGTAGGATAAAAAAAATATAATTACAGAATTTTCAAATTAATAAAAAAAAAAAATTACAAATTGTAGAAAGTAATTTAAAACTGATAAATAATAATTTAAAATTATAGAAAATGAATTCAGAACTTGAGAAGTAATTGAAAATTCAAGATAATAATTGAAATATAAATGATGAGAATAATTAAAAATTGAAGAAAATAATTGAAAAATAATAAAACAATTGAAGAACATAATTAATAAATAAGAAAAATAGTGAAAAAAGAAGCAGAAATTACTGAGTTAATTAAGATTATAAATAAGTTGTCAGAGGACAATAAACGGACGTTGGAAAATGTAAGAAAGGATACGAAGGAAACGTTAGAAAGGTTAAATAAAGAAATGGAGGAAAGTAGAAAAAGAGAAGAGGTTAGGGATAAGAAAAGGGAGGAATTCTGGGAGAAGGTAGGGGAGGTAAAAGAAATGTGGAAAGGGTGGGAAGAGAAGTGGGCAAAGGAAAAGGAGGAGTTAAGACAGGAGTGGAAGGACGCAGAGAGGGAGAGGGTAGAGAGGGCGACGATAGATGAGGGCAGATTAAGGGAATTGGAGGAGCAAATGAAACGGGTTAATGAGGCGGTAGGAAGAATAGAAATAGAAGGAGATGAAGAAATAATAGGAAAGGTGCGAGTCGAAGGAAATAAAGTAGAAGAGGGGACAGTGAAAAAAAGGGTGGAGGAAATGGAGAGGAAAATGGAAGAGTTGGAGAGAGAAAAGAGAAAGGCAAATATCGTGATAAAAGGGCTGGAAGTAGAAAGAAAAAGAGGTGCGGAAGGAGTGGGTAATTTGTTGAAGGATTTGGGAGTAAGTGTTAATGTAAAGGGAATAAGAGGAATAGGAGGAGTAGATAGGGAAAAGCCAAGAGTGTGGATAGTGGAGTTAGGAAGTGAGGAAGAGAGGTGGGAGGTAATGAGAGCAAAAAGTAAATTAAAGGGTAGGGTGGAAAGAATAGAGGAAGATAGGACGCAGAGGGAAAGAAGGATTGTGTGGCTCCTGGAGAGAAAAGCAAGGGAGGAAAGATTTAAAGGTCGAATAGTAAGGTGGGGAAGAAATTGCATATGGATAAACGGCGAAAAATGGATAGTGGAGGAGGTATCGGGTGAAGTAGTGGAGGTAGGCAGAAAGGAGGGGTTTCACATGCAGCAGGAGCTGGAAAAGAAAAGGAGGAATAAAAGTAGCATTTTAGAATGTTTCGGGGTTAGGAAACAAGGATGATGGTTTTTGGAAAACGATTGAAAAGTGGGATGTAGTATTTTTAAGCGAGACATGGATAGAAAGTAAAGACTGGGAGAGAATGAGGAGGAAAATGCCAAAAGACTTTGAATGGCGAATGCAAGGAGCAAAGAGGGAACGGAGTAAAGGTAGAAGCGCAGGAGGAATGGTATCAGGGGTGAAAAAGGGGATAGAAGAGGTTAGTCTGAGGGAGGGAAGTGTGGAGCATGAGGGTTGTATGGCAAGAAGATTAAAAATGGGAAAAGATAACATATCGATAGTAGGTATATATAGAAGAAGAGGTGAGGAGGTAGGATGGAGAATCATAGAGGAATGGATGGAAATGGGAAGTCACGAGAAAGTGCTGATAGGAGGGGATTTTAATGCATGGACAGGTGAGCTTGGAGGGGGTGAATGGTGCGAGGAGGAGGAGAGATTCTTGAGAAGATCAAAACACAAGGAAATAGATAGCGAAGGTAGGAAGATGTTAGGCATTTTGGTAGAGAGGGGGTGGATGATCTTTAACGGAGGAATAAAAGGGGACGAGGAGGGAGAGTTTACTTTTGAGGGAAAAGGAGTGACGGTTATCGATTATGTGTTGGGAGACGACAAGGTTAGAGGAGTGGTGAAGTGCGTGGAGATAGCAAGGGAAATTGGATCGGGGCATTTTCCAGTAGTAGTAGGACTAGAAGGAATAGGGATGGAGTGGAAAAGGGGTAGGTACTGTGGGGAGAGAAGGAAAAAGAAGATGAAGATGGGAGAATGGGGAGAAGAGAAATTAAGGGAGTTCGAGAAAAGGATACAGAAGGAGAGAATAAGATCGGAGGATAGAGAAGGGATAGGCTGAGGAGATTGAGGGACATTATAAATAAAGGTAAGAAAGAAATAGGCGGTGAAAAGGAAGTGGAGCGGAGTAAGAGAGGGTGGTGGGACGAAGAGTGTGAGAAAAGTAAGGATGAGATGCGCGAATATATCAAGGCGTGGAGAAAGGGATGGGTGGAGGGAAAGGAGTATAATAGGGTACGAAGAAGGCACGAAAAGCTGTTAGGTGAAAAAAAAGAGAAGGAGAAAATAAGGTACATGGAAGAAGTAGAAAGGGCAATATCAGAAGGGAGAGAATGGGAGGTAATAAATAGAGAGAGGAAAAATAGGGAAGGTATAAACAGAGAGATAAAGATGGAAGAGTGGACAGATTATTTTAAAAATCTGAGTGGAGGGTCGAGTAGTAGGATCAGAGGAGAGGGTAGAAGTAAGGTAGAGGAAGTGGATGTGGAGGACATTAGTATGGAGGAAGTAGATGAAGCAATAGAAAGAATTAAGAGAGGCAAAGCGGCAGGTTGGGATGAATTAGAGGGAGAAAGTTTTAAGTTTGGGGGAAGGAAAGTAAGAGAAGAGGTTTATAAAATAGTAAGCACGGTATGGCAAGGAATGGGATGGCCGAAAGAATGGAAAACAGGATTGATAGTACCGATAAGAAAGAAAGGGGAAGGGAAAAAGGTGGAGGAATATAGAGGAATTACGCTAATGCCGGTGGGATACAAAATATACGCAGACATAATAAGGAATAGGTTGGAACGAAAAGTAGAGGAATTGGGATGTATCCCGGATAATCAAACGGGCTTCAGGAGAGAGATGGGGACAGTAGACAATATTTATACGCTAAATTTTTTGGTTAATAGAAATCTGAAGAACAAAAACGGAAAGTTGGTGGCGGTGTTTGTGGATTTCAAAGCGGCGTTTCCATCAGTAAACAGGGGAATCTTATGGAGGGTTTTAAGGGAGAGAGGGATAGAGGAAGGAATGATTGAGAGGATTAAGGAACTATACATGGATACGAGGGAAAGAGTTAGGATAGGAGAGAGGATAGGGGAAATTTTTTGGTTAGCAAGGGGATTGAGGCAAGGATGCCCTCTGAGCCCGATTTTGTTTAATTTGTTGATAGCGGATCTAGAGGAGAGGCTAGCCAAAAGAGGAAAAGGAGGAGTGATATTGGGTAAAAGACGGGTGTTCTCGTTGGCGTACGCAGACGATATAGTGTTAATGGCGGATGACGAAAAGGGCATGAAATTACTATTAAGGGAATTTGAAAAATTCGTGGGAGAGAAAGGACTGTGTGTGAGCGTGGAGAAAACGAAAGTGGTGAGGTTTAGGAAGTGTAAGAGGATTGAGAGGGAGGAATGGAAACTAAATGGAAGAGAGGTGGAAGAAGTGAATGAGTTCTGTTATCTGGGATACTGGTTTCAGTACAGTGGAAAGCAGGGCTTGAACGTGGAGAAAAGATTGGAGAGGGCAGGAAAAGTTATGGGGCAAGTGTGGGGTATAGGGGTAAGAAGATTTAAGAACGATTGGAGAAAGAGAGTATGGTTGTTTGATGTTTTAGTATGGTCGGTGTTAAGCTATGGAGTGGAGTTGTGGGGATGGAAGGAAACGAATAGAATAGAGAGATTGCATGAGAGGTACTTAAGATGGACGATGGGGGTGAGTAGGTTCTGTCCGGGATATATGTTGAGAGAGGAATTGGAAAGAGACAAAATGGTCATAAGACAGAGGAAGAGAGCGATGGGATTAGATGAGAAGCTGGAGAGTGGAAAGGGGAGTAAATTGGCAAGAATATGCTGGGATTTGATAAAAAAAGAGGAAGGAAGGGAGGTTAAAAGCTTGTCCAAGTGGGAAAGAGAGAGGAAGACCGCATTAATGGAGGCAGGGGAGGCGGGAAAAGTGACTGGAAAAAGGTTAGTGGAATGGATAAGGAAAGATAAGGAAGAGAGATGGGAAAGAATTGTGCAGTCAAAATATAATAGATGGTATAGAGGGATAAGGGGGGAAGGATTACCGAGGTACCTTTTGTCGATAAGGAAAGAGAACAAGAGAAATAGAATATTGAGGTTCAGGATGGGGGAGGGAATGAAAGAAGGCAAGTATTGGATGGATGAAGAGCAAAGAATCTGTAGAGTATGTTGATTTGAAGAGGAAGACTGGAGTCATGTCCTACAAAGATGTAGTAGGGAGATAGAAGGGGATGAAAGGAGTTTGGGCGAAAGAATAGGTTGGATTTTGGATGAGAATGGACAGGGAGAACGATGGATGAAAGGGTTAGAAGTAAGAAGGGAGGAAGCCTTAAGGCATTAAATATGCAGTAAAGTTAAATAGAGATAATTATGACGAAGCCAAAATGGGCAAAAGAGAACTGGAAACGGAAGCCCGGGCACTTGGCGGATCTAGATATAGAAATTGGTTTTTAGGTTATACGCAATTTAGAAAGTAAGATAAGGTATAGGTTAAGGTCAAGATGTAATAGGATTAAGTATAGTGATTAAGGAATTTTTGTAATTTTTGTAAGATGATGGTTCCTCGAACCCTGCGGCATGTGCGGGGAGAGTGTAATAATAAAGAATAAAGAATAAATAAGAAAAATAATTTGAAAGGGTACATATATGAACTAAGACAAAATAATTGAAAAAAGATAAAAATAATGGTAAATTAAAAAAAAATGAAATTGAAGTTATTAATTAAAAAATAATTAACATAATTAAAAATTGGAAAAAAAAACAATTAAAAAAGATTATAAAACTAATCAAAATTAAAAGAATGAGTTCAAATTTGACATTAATAATTGAAGATTTAATAAATCAATTTAAAAATAATTTAAAGAATTAAAAACTGTTTCTATAATTGCAAAATTGTAGAAACAACTGAAAATTGATGACAATAATTGACAATTGAGAAAATGATTAAAAATTGAAAAAATTCATTTAAAAATGATGAGAATTATATGAAAAAAAATTCAAAATTGATGAAAACAATCGAGAATTGAGAAAAATAATTAAAAATTTAGGAAACTAATTAAAAAATAATTAAGGTAATTTAAAATCCAACAAATCAATGAAAAAGTTATCAAACAAATTAAACATTGAAAACAAAGAATTGAAATTTAAGATTAATAAATGAAGATTAAGTAAATCAAACTGAAAATAATTTTAAAAATTGAAGAAAAAAATTGCAAAATTACAGAAATAATTGAAAATTGAACACAGTAATTTAAAATTTAGAGAATATTTGAGAATTTAAGAAAACAATCGAGAATTAAGAAGAATAATTGAAAAATGGCAAAAATAATGATAAACTTTTTACAATAATTGGAATTAGAGATAAATAATTGAAAATTTAGGAAATTAATTACAAAATACCGAAAGTAATTGTAAATTTGAAAAAAATAATAGAAAAATTGTTAAATTTACTAACAATTATTTAATTAATTACAATTTTAAACAAATAATTAAAGGTATAGTAAATCAGTTAAAAAATAATTGAAAAATTTATAATTTGAAGAGAAAAATTGAAAAATTAAAGAAATCAATTTAATAATGATTAAAATATTTGAAAAATATTACAAATTACTGAAATTTGAGATAATTAAATTAAAAATGTAGAAAGTGTATAAAAGTACTTTTCAAAACTAAAAATTGGAGAACATTTTTCAAAGTTATAAATAATTGAAAGTTTAAGAAAATAAATAAAATTTATGAAAAATAAGTGATAAAATTACAAAATATTTTTGAAATTTATTAAAATAACTGAAAAATGTTATCATTTAATAATTAAAAAAATTAGAATGTAAACAAATAATTGCAAGTTTTAAAAATTAATTAAAAAATAAAGAAAGTATTTAATAAGTAAAAAAAAAATAATTTTGGGAGAAAAATAGAAAAAATAGGAAAAAATTAACAAATAATGATAAACATAATTGAAAATTGAAGAAAAGAATTGGAATCTGAGATGAAGGATTGAAAATACAGGAAATCTATTGAAATATAATTTAATAAATGAAAAATTGAGAAAATAATTTTAAAATGATAGAAATAATAAAAATTTAAAGAAGGTTGAAAATAATTGAAAATCTCTGGATACCTTGACTTTAAATACACTTTCGTGAAAAATAGGGGATTTTAGGGTAAAATTGTCTAAATAGGGGACTTTTAGGGGCCAATCGCAAAATAGGGGACATTTAGGGAAAATAGGGGACAGCCTGTGAAGCCTGCAGTTATATGTTGATTATTTCAAGGTATCTAGTGAATTATCATTATCAAATATCTAGATTTGTTTATTTAATGATCAATAACTCACTATACCATCTCCCAAATCTATCATTTGTATCTAATTACGAGTTTCAATAAGACTGGTTACACCGTCTACCTTAAGATACGCAACTTTCGAAAAAGTACCTGATAAGCTAGCTTATGTTACTGCGTCTGCGCAGAAATTCGTCGCCATAGCAACTAACTTCTGCGCAGACGCCAGCATAAGGAAAAAGCTTATCATAAGGTAGACGTAATCAGCCTCAACGATTCATTTTGTTTTAAATTAAATTTGTCACCTTTTGTCTAAACAAAATTACAACAAAAGTTAATTTTTCTGTTTTAATAGTGATAGCAGAAGTGAAGTAATTACGAAAATTTCTGAAAAATCGAAAAATGGTTAAAGTTAATAAGTTAACTGAGCCAATATTCGATCAGGCATCAATAGTATATCAGTTTGAAAGGTTTTAAATAATTGGCTAAATTTAACCTTTCCAAGCGCGGATCCAGAGGGACGCGATTGCCCCTCTCAAAAGCCTTAGACTCATATGAGAGAGAAAGAGATAACATTATATTGTTATCCCTTTCTATCTCATATATAGCCCCCTCCAAAACCCTTTGAACCTTTCAGGAATTAAAAATTTATATAATAAAATAGCTTATAATATTTCAAATATATTTACGAAGTAAATTTCATTGAATAACTAGATGATTCTGATAAATAATCAAACTAAAAACTATTTCCTTCGACTTCTGTTACACCTGTCAAACTGTGTGTCAATTTATCACCGCTAGGAGGCAGCACAGTCTCTTGGATCTTAACCAATAAGCAATAACCATCTGTCAGTTGAGTCCTGTCAGTTGAGTCAGTTCACTTCCCTCGTTTTAGAGGTCTGTTTATTTAAAATTCTGAAATATGTTTATTAATAAAATGTGTAATTAAGGAGCAGAAAGTTTAATAATTCAATGAATGAGTAAATAAATATCCCAATATGACAGTTTATTACTTGATTTAATGATTTTATCTTTGATCGACTATTGGGTCCATATTGATCGAGTATTGGGTACTTATTTTTGGCTGATCGACTATTGGGTCCATAACCTCAAAAAGTAAGTATTTTACGTCTTTTAAATTATATTTTTTTTATAAATCATTTCAATAAATGAACTCACAAAGTTATACGTATCAAAATTATTTTATGAAAAGTAGCGCAAAATTCAAAAATAAGAAATTAAAGATAAATTTGTAGATTATAATTATAGATTATTATTATTTTCTTTTGTAAACTTTTTTAATTTAAATTGGAAAAAACTTTTAATATCTCAAAATAAAAAACTATTAGGTATTTAAAAATGATTTTATTCACTAGCAAAATATAACGCGCGATTAGTTTTCCATATATTTTAGAAATTAAACTTTAATAATAAATAAAACAAATTGAAAAATAATAGTTATCTAATAAGGATTATTGTCATGAGTTAATTAAATTTGTACATTGTTCTTCAATTAATTTCAACAAATTTCAATTATTTTCTTCAAACTTCAATTATATTCTATAAATTTTTTATTTATACACCAGCTTTCAATTATTTATGTCATTATTCAATCACTTTCTAAAGATTTCAATTGTTTGGTCAATTCTTCAAGTATTGTCTTTAAAATTTTAATTCTATGCACCAGTTGTTAATTATTTTTTCTCAAATTACAATTATATTTGTTATTGTTCAATTATCATCTTGTAAATTCAATTATTTTTTAAACTTTTCAATTATTTTTTTTTAATTTCAGTTGTGTTTTTCAATTTTCAAATTATTGTCAGGAAAATATGTAATTTTTCTACACAAGTTCAATTCAATTTCGTTATTTTTCAATTATTTTCTTCAAATTTCAATTCCTTTTGTCATTAATCAATTATTTTTGTTATTTTACAATTATTTTGTTCAAACTTCAATTATATTCTATACATTTTTTATTTTTACACCAGTTTTGAATTATTTATTTCAATATTTCAATTGTTTTGTTAAGTTTTCAAGTATTTTCTTCAAATTTTTAATTTTTTTTAAATTATCAATTACATACTTTTGTCATTTCTCAATTATTTTTTCAAGTTTCAACTATTTTTGCCAATATTCAAATATTTTTGACATTTTAGAATTATTTTCTTTTAATGTCATTTTCTTCAATCTTTTTATTATTGTCTTGAATTTATTAACTTTTGAAGATCAGTTTTTAATTATTTATGTCATTATTCAATTAGATTCTTCACATTTTAATTATATCGTTCATTTCTCAAATATTTTATACAATTTGTCAAATAATTTATTAAATTTTTTAATTGTTTACTTCATTTTTTAATATATTTCTCATATTTCATTAATTTTTTTTCTAAATTTCAGTTATTTTTTTTATTAAATAAATATTATTCATCGATTTGTTTTATTTATTATTAAAGTTTAATTTCTAAAATATATGGAAAACTAATCGCGTTTTATATTTTGCTAGTGAATAAAATAATTTTTAAATACCTAATAATTTTTTATTTTGAGATATTAAAAGTTTTTCCCAATTTAAATTAAAAAAGTTTACTAAAGAAAATAATAATAATAATCTATAATTATAATCTACAAATTTATCTTTAAATTTTTATTTTTGAATTTTGCGCTACTTTTCATAAAATAATTTTGATTGTCTGACGTTTGATAGTGGATTTAAGGTTAAGTTTGGACTTGAATATTTGACATTATCAATTTAATTTTTCCAATTTTAATGAATATAACATTGCATTTTTTTAAACATTCATCTACGAATTCCCTAAAGTTTTTGCAAATTTACGATTTTTTTTTTTTTTTTTTTAGAAATTTCCGATTTTTTTCAGTTTGTACTGAATTTTCGGCAATTTTCCGAATCGCTAGTCACCCTCACACCTCTTCTGAATAAATTTAAGTTTCATGAAAATGGTGAATCAAAATAATTGTTACATCTTTTAAGGAGGGTCGACCGCTTGACATAACCTCAAACTAAAAAGTGGTTTTTAACAGAAAATGAAACCATAATTAAAATGATTTCACCAAATTTTGAAAGATTTAGTTGTACAATTATCAGAAAAAAATAGGTTGGACTAAAATTTGTTGTAAAATAATAATTATTAAACATTTTGTGTTTCTTCTTTAAGGGTCGGTAACCCAATTGAAATTTTAAACCAATTTTGACAAATAATACCTTTTTTGCTCTTTTAAACATTTTCTACAATTCCACTCGTTGAATTTTGTTTAAAATGTTTTAAAAAAAAATGTTGAAAGCAAATTTTATTTCTTCAATAATTTTTAAACAAAATATTTTAAACAAAATTCAACGAGTGGAATTGTAGAAAATGTTTAAAAGAGCAAAATTATTATTAACCATTTTTCAGAGGGACGCAAAAAACCCCATAAATTGTATAATTATGGAAAAATTGATAAAAACTATTTGTTACTATTTCTTTGTGAGTGTTTTGCAAAATTTGATTTTGATGACTGAATATATATATGGATTTTAGTCATTTTTTTATATAATAATTTAATTATTTTGCTAAATTGTGTTGATAATTTGTTTAAACAAATTATTGTTATTTGTCAACTCTTTAAACAATACAGATAAAGACTTGCGGTTTTCTTTTACATTTTGCAAGTCTTCGTGTATAATGTAACCAAATCTCAACATCAAACGGACAAATTTTTTTCAATAATAGTTTAAACAAATTACTGTTATTTACCAAAATTTTTTAAAAGACAGCTAACTCGCAAATTTGTGGTTTTTTCTAGGAAAATAACGCTTTTGTCGATATCTCGAAAAAAGCAGTAGCTAGAATTTTTGGCCAAATTGCATTTGCGTATTTTTAGCATTCTTTAAAAGATGCAACAGAAATAATGCAGAATAATGCATAGAAAATTTTATCAATTCAAATTTGCCGCTTCTTTTTCTAACCTCAAAAATCACTTTTAATTTCTAAACAGAATATTAAACAAAAGTTATTTTTATGCTGTGAAACAGTAAAATTCTGAAATTGAATGTAAAATTATTTAAGATTGTACAATTTTTTCATATAATTATTATTTTAATATCATATTTTATATAATAGTCTATTTGTTGTCTTTTTGCTTTTATTTCAGCAAATTTCCTGATATAGAGCTTTTAAAAAGGCATATATTTTGCTTAAAATATCTTAAACAGTTGTAATTGAAAAATATAAATTGTTCAGTAATTAAATATAGGGGAATTTAAAAAGGGCCAGTCTTACCCTACCAGATAGACCAAGAATGAACTTTTTTTTAAACACCAAAATTAATTGTCTTTCAAACAATTATAAAGGTTTTCAATTTATCAATTATTTCGAGAAAATGTTAAAAATAAATACAAGTGCATTATCGTTTTATTTTTAATTCACTAACTAAACAATTTTTTGCATAATATGGATAGGGGCCCGTCTTAGGCGACTTTCCCCTATTTTGAGTCACCATTTTCATGAAACTTCAATTTATTTAGCACAGGTTGTGTCCTGTGTTTGCTAAAGAGACTAACTAATCAAACTTACTTGCTGTGCAAATCGCAAACAGCATCTGCATACTGTCAAAAAAGAAAAACATGACAAGCAGCGATATGGAAGCACCAAGAGGTAGACAAAGAGCGTGCATTGTGTCCAACGTTTGTACACTTCCTCCACTATTTTCACCATTTCCAGTGTTTGGAATTCCAGATAAAAGATTGTTTCTTTCCTTCTCCTTTTCCCGTTCTCGTGCTTCTTGTTCCATGTTCAGAGATCGGAAACTGCCATAAACAATCAGCAGTATCGATATCAAAAACGTGGATACCCTGGACGAGTCCATTATAGAATAAGCCCTAAAAAAGAAATTTTATCTAGAGAAAGTGTCACTTTTATCTATAAAAAAATAAAAATTTAAAAACTTGTTTCTTTTAAATTCTTTTAATCATTTCTATTTTAAAATTCATTTTGTTATCTCTTGATTTTTAAGATACAGGGACAGGGGATGACTCTTTCGAATCTTTTGATATCTTGCACTTACCACTGGTAATCCACTTGATTGGTGGCCATGATTAGATAACTCCTGGCCGTTGCAGGTGATGCTATACTAGAATTCGGAGCGACATTTAAATGCCTTTTATTGTGCTCCTTATAAGCAACATTTGAGATCACCTGCAATCACAGCTGAAAATAAAAATATCAATTAGCTTGATAATATTTTAATTCTATCTTAAACGTTTTAAAAATTATCAACTTTCTTCTCTTTGTGGCAAATCTATTAAAATTTAACCGTTAAGAATACTCTTTGAAAAAAAAACAGACAAATTATCTGAATTTTATTACTTTTCGTTTTATTCGTTATTTGTTTTTCGTTTAAATTCAATATTAGCGTTCTACAAATTCACTAAATTCAGTCAAAATCATCATTAGGACACTTGTTTGCTCACAGCAGAAAGTACACTTTTTAACAGGAGAAACGACAAAATAAAAGAATCACATCTTGCAATACTGGATATGTTACGTAAATCTATTTTCATATTGTGAGAAAATAACTTCTAACACGCCTTAATATAAAAAACGATGAGAGTCATTTGCATTTTACATGTCTCGTAATTTATTGAAAGTAATATAATTTTAAATTCAAAAGTGTAAATAGATGTTTTTCTAATTATTATTATGTAAACAAAAAAATCTGTAAACTGCAATCAGTTTCCGTTAAAAGTTTTTCTGTTAATCTTATAAATAAATAAAAGAAATGTAAAAATAATAAAACAAAAAAGGGGTATAAAAAATCATAAAGCAGTAAAATTACCAAAAGTAATAAAATAAAGTTTTTTTTTTTAAATAAAAACAAAATCTTGACGGAACAAATTAAATAACTAGGTGACAATTATATCCATTTCATGGACATTTCACTTCCGAGTAAACAAAATAATTTGCTACCTCATAGAGGAAGCAATAAATTAATAATAGAAAAAGTTAACTGGAGAAGTTGTTAAAAAAAAATAATTTTAAATGCAAAAAAAAATGAATTATTTTACGAGTTTTGGATCCATTATAAACGCTATATAGGTCAATCGATTCGTTTTGAGATAAGAAATATGATTTTTGTATTAATTAAGTTGTATTTTTAGCGTGGAAAATTTTTTTGTCACAAAACAATTTTTTTCGATGAAAAAAGGTACTCACAAATTTTGATTCGGTATTTTCAAAAATCCCTGTGTCCAAATTTAGATATTCTCGAAATTTTTTTGACAAAAACCCATGTAACCGAAAATGAAGCTCATGAATAACTAAATATCATAATTATTTTTCATTCCTCCAATTGGTCAATTTTCTGTTTCATGTGCACTACTTAAGAAGTTTTTAATTACCAAAAATTTTTGTCGTACTAATTACCTCGTCTAAATGTCTTTAATCATAATGTTCTTTTAATCTAATTTTAATTTAAAATAATTTTTGTTTTATCTACAAAATAATTAGTTTGGAAAATTTTCATGTTCATTGTTATCAACATTTACATGTTGTCTAGAGAACTATAATAATAATTATTATTATTGTTAATCTATTGTCATTATTATTTTTTTAAAATTATTATTATTATTATTATCATAATTGTAGAGTCATTAATTTCATTGTTGATAAAATGTTATCATACAGATATTAATCATTAAATAAAAAAAGCATTGACATTTAAAAATCTGCTTAGTGTACAGAAAAAAAACAAATTCTTTTGTACAATTTTAACTGAAACTCTTTTTGTTTCTATCTAACAGTTACAGATTTTTTTCTCAGAGTACAAAGCTGTTAGAAGAAACAGTTAAAAGAAGCTGTTAAGAGGAAAGTATTAAGAAACTTCTGCTGCAAGAATAATAAAAAAATAAGTACCAATTAGTCTAAATAGTAGAGATAAAATACCTTTCTGTAGTTAACATATCACTAGAATACACTGGGCCATTTGCAACTTCGGTCACCACCTATTAAAAAAATAAATTGTTTTTAATTATTAATAAAGTTTAATTTACCAAAAGCATATTTAATTCATTTTCTACGACATATCTAATTAAACTAATCTATTTTTATTTTCCCTTATTATGTTCCCCGTTATTATTCATAAAAAATTTTGATTAAAAGTATGTTTATTTCGAGTACATTTACATCTCAAGTCATTGTTTTTGTCAAGGATCCTGCTTTATTCATAATTATATGCAACTTTAAGTCTCTTTAAATACTACATTTAACAATGCCTTGAGAAGTAAGAGTTTCTCTGAAACCTTTACACTGATTTTCTACACAACAAATACTATTTTTTAAATAACAAGAGCAACTAGTCAAAACTCAACCCGCACACTTTACACGTAATATTCACTTATTTTATTCACTAAAGAGAGAAAAAAACAATTAGAAAGTGAACTAGACCACTTTCATTCAATACACAATTAAGAAAATTATTTTTTAGAAAATTAAATCTCCTATTTATAGATTTATAACACTGCGTCTATATTTAAAATCCACACTTTCAAAAATCTAAACCAAGAAATATACCTGTCAATATTTTTTAGTCCATAATTTTTTTTCTAGTCATGACTCAGATTATTTTTATTCCAAGCACGTAAATTGATTTTGAGTTTCACGTCGATAAAATTTGATCACAAACAAAATAGAATCGACGAACATAACTGAATTTTTATTGTTTTCTTATTGTTACTTTCGGGGGTATAAACAAATTAGGAAACAGATAGAAATCAAAGCGAAACAATGCAGATTACATTCTCGCTCTAAGGAGAAATTCCAGAGTGCATTCATGCGTAACTAGGAGTCCTTTCAGATTTTACAAACTCCTTGAAAAGATTCCTGAACACTTTTTTCCACCTGAGATAAATTATTCAACGATCAGGAAGTTCCGAGACAATGTAAAATAACTCGAAAATCGTTTAAAAATGAGTAAGGATCACCATTTTGGTAAACAGACAGGTCACGTGACTTGTCTCTAGCTCGGAGAGGCTGATTCTACTACCGTATTCCCAAATGAATTACCACAAATTTCACTGATTTTCAATAACTCACCTGGGTTCTCCGAAGTTTCGCTTCTTGCCAGGCTTTCTCATTATCTCATCGATTCGTCCACTGCCTTTGTACAGTTGACAAGAGACAGGAAAAACAGAAAAAGATAGATTATTTCTTAACGTCAGATCGGTCAACTAACTGCTTAGGTCGTGGTGAACCTGCAACTCCGTCAACTCAGAAGTCTTCCCAGACAAAATGAATGTACTCGGTGTTCTATAAAAAATAGCACGACTTAAAATCACTTGAAAATAATCACAACAAGTCCAAAATCAACTGTATTTCATTCAATTTCAATAACTTTTTCCAAATTTAGACGAAAAAGTCGGATTATTTTGTTTTTTGAGAGATTGTATCAAACAATAAGGCTCAGGAGCGTAGTAAGCACGTTCTCTAATCTTGCGCAAATATTTTTTTATCCCACAGGCACAAACATGGCGCTTTTAGATGCCTGTAGGCAGGGTCTAAACGCATTCATTTGTTCGACCGGGTAAAAATGGCTTCCATTTTTTCCCTAGGGAAAAAATGAACAGCTGATCCATGCATTTTTTCCACCACAGGGCAAAAATGGCCGCCATTTTTATACGGTCAAACAAGTGAATGCATTTAGACCCTAACCTACAAACATTTAAAAGCACCAAGCTTGTGCCTTTGGAATAAAAAGTATCGTAAGCAACACGGGTTTAAAGTCAGTCCAATTTGTTTACAATGATGTTTGTGTACTCGTTCACGTCTCGGGCTTCGCCCTTGACTGCCACTCGTACACAAACATCAGCGTAAACAAATGGCTGCCCTTAACCCCTTGTTGCTTAATATACTATTATAGTATTATAGTATTTTTTATCCAATTTTTAGTTTCTTTTTTCTGAAATGTTTAAAACGAAAAAAACACGTAATGTGAAGAATATTTTGAAAAATTTAAAGAGTGTGGGAAAATTCAGAAATTTTGAAAACGTGAATAGAGATTTTTATGAGTAGTAGAAATCTTGAAAGAGAGGTTAATTTTTAATAATGTATTGATTTTAAAGAAATTGGATTGTTTTGAAAAAAAGTTAATATTTTACACAGAAAATTAAATTCTTGTATTTCCTCTAGTATCAAAATTGCAATATCTCAAATTTGAGAGGAATTCTACTTTTTAAAAGACGAATATACTTATGTGAAATTCTTCTTCATTTGAGAGGTATATTCTTAATTTGATCTAAATATTCTTCATTTAAGAGAAATATTCTTATAATGTAAGAGAATTTACTCTTGATATAACATTTTTAAAAGGTTCCTCTTCAATTAAGAATATTCCTCTCAAAGGAAGAATAATTCCTTTAAAATTAAGTATACACCTCTTAAAAGAAATAGAATTATTCCTCTTAATTTAAGATGATGAAATAAAAGAAATACGCTCAAAAAAAAAAATTTTTTTTTATGTAGAAAGAAATGCAATGATTTTGAAAGAAAATCAAAGATTTTAAAAGTTATGTAAAGATTAGAAAATGATTTTAAAGCAATGGATTGTTTTAGACGGGGATCTGAGACTAATAGCTACGGCACTGCTTGGATCTGATTTTATTCTCTTGGAGCTTCTACGGGGTGAACTAAAATTAATGTTAAACGTTGTTGAAGAATTCCGGGGGTTTTTTTGCTGTCATAAGATTGATTAAGTTATAAAAATAAATTGTTAATGACTTTTTAAAACGAAATATTGCTAAAATAGAGATTATGGATGCTTGTAAAACGGCATCGAGTTGATGTCCCGGATCCTATAAGCCCGGCTAGCTCAGTCGGTAGAGCATGAGACTCTTAATCTCAGGGTCGTGGGTTCGAGCCCCACGTTGGGCGAATTTTTTTTTTTCTTTTAACTTGTATATTATTAAAACGTGATAAATTTTTATCCCCACTCTTGGACTTTTTTTTTAGCCCTAGCCTTAAGGGTACAAGAGTGGGGGTGGATGTCCCCTTATTTTTGGTAAGGGGCCATCCATAAATTGCGTAACACGTTTTTTTAAAATTTCAGACCCCCCCACCCCCATGTAACACGTCGTTACATACATAAGCGCCATTTTTTCTGCTGGTCGTAACAAACTGCTTGACCCCCCCCCCCCCCCTAAGGAACGTTACGTAATTTATGGATGGCCCCTAATTTTCTGGTTAATTATCATTACCAAATTTCCGGGATTTTCCAGATCGTAATCTACAATTTTTCTGGATTCGATCTTCAACAATTAACAAATGGATTGCTTCAAAAAGTACGTTTAAATTTGTTTAACCTTCATTTTGACAGTTGCATAATTAAAATATTTGAAAAGCGTCGTTGATAGGGTTCATTTTATTAAAAGATATTTGTCTCGACTGCTTTGTTTAGTACAACAGAACTAAACGCTGATTCGTAACTTTTTCCGAATATTTATTTATTACTAATAAATTTTTCTTACTGTAGTAAAGTATAGTATAACTCCTCAATGTTAATATTGCATAAGGACTTTTCCGAATTTTTGATATTTTTTAACGGGACAATTTTTTTCCACTTACCTATTTTAGTACCAAACTAAAAAATCCGGTGGAGAAGTTCGAAAAAGTTATAAGTAGTTTTTTTTATTTTTAGGAAAAACTGCAATTTTTTTAACACATTTTTGACAATTTCAGTTTTCTTTTGCAATATTTTGCGATTTTTGATATTTTCTTACATGCCAAATTTTTTTCCACTTATTTTAGTCCGTGTATTTTGTTAACAGAAAAGGTAAAAAATTATAAGTAAGTATAAAATTTGATAATATTGTTAGAAGATATTACTAATTTTTTGAGCAGGGATATTTATTTTTTGAAATGAAAGTTTTTGTATGTCATTATATATCTTTTAATATGTAAAAAAATATTTCATTTTATAAAAATATTAATTTTTAAATCTTCTGCTGCACACTGTCTATAAATAATAAGTAAATAATAATAATAATAATAATGTAATATTAATTGGAATATTTTGCGTATAATAGGCTATAAGTTATTAGTAATTACTTAAACAAACCTTAATGGAATTTTAATCTATTACCGACTACAAGAGTCTCCAAAATGAGAATGAGAAAAATGAAGAAAAGCAGTAGTTTGGCGGGAGAGACTTATAGTCCTAAACGCTCGCTATTGGTTGTTGTACCGAGGGGTGGGGGGTCATATGGGATGATCGACCCCTCCCCTTGAATTTCACAAACCTGTCGAATAAGTGTGTAATATTTTTAAAGGTTGGAGAGGGGGAAAAATAATTAGAACCTTCTTCAAAAAACCTTGTCTGAATCGCATACTGAACTAAATAAAAATTATTTCTTTATAAAAAAAAAAGAATATCCACTCACAAAAAAAGTAAAGTTAATTCGAAATTGATCTCTGAAATGAAAATTTTTATCTTTATATATTTTTCATTTTAAACAGAACTTGTACGATACAGCACATTCTTCTTTAAATTTTTTTCATTTATATTATCCTAATTTGAAATTTAAAATACTATTATTCTTTTTTTTTGATTAATTATCAATATTACATAATTAAAATAATTAATATATTTTTAACACTATTAATTATTATTTTCTATTTCTATAATATTTTTATTACAACATTTCCACAGTATAAAATATAAATTATCTTGACTATAAACTTCAATTCAAATTTTTCTTCACATTAAAAAAATTCCCAACCTGTCTAATTTAGTAATTTTCACATAATTTTACTCATTACTTGAAAAAAAAGTGTATTGTTTATGATTATACGAATTAGTAATTAAATACAACATAATTTCGCACTCTAAAATTATAATCAAATTAAAAAAGTTCACACTTAACTGCGTACAGAAAATAAATTCGACAAATTTCATTTAAAAAAAAAAGTGTCCTGTGTATGAAGAATGTAACGAAATGTAATGATTTTATAGAATTTTTAAATCGCACGCGCCAAAGATGACGTCACGCGTAGTAATACAATTGATAATGCGCACGCGCAAGGACTGCTTTCGGCGGGCGCCGCCATCTTTGGCAGTTTGCTAGCGGCTATCTGACGAGGTGTCTGTGGTTCGGATATTCGCGTTAACTGGTGTGAATTCTTATATCTCATCCGTTTTTACCCGTTAAAAATCCGTGTGCATCCAGAATGTCGGAACGGGAGGACAATGTTTACAAAGCTAAGCTTGCTGAACAGGCCGAGCGCTACGACGGTGAGTTGATATTTTTTGGAAAAATTGGTTCCTATTGCTCGTTGAAAAATCCGAAATCGGTGTACCCACTTGCCTGTAAAAATGTCCCGTTCAACGCTTTATTGCAATTCAACGTGACAATTCTCGCCTGTCTCAATTATTTCGAGCCCTTTATACAATCAGGATTGTGTTATCTGTCAAAATTTACAACGAAACGTCAAATTTGACTGATGAGATGCCGGTCAGAGTTTCGTCTTCCCAAAGCGACCCTCCCTTTTTCCAAGCTTGCCCGGAGATTTTCCATTCATCCGGATTTTTCTGACTTTTATCTCGGTTCCTCACCAAATGGCTAGTGTGTTAATGAGATTTTCGTGTCTTTGAGAAAGTTATAAAGACGAGCGCATCTTAAAATTAGTGTTGCTAAGCGTTTTGAACCGGATCCCATGAACCTTTCAAGTCAGTCTTCGTATTGAAATGACGCATAGACACGACACCCACCGATCGCCAGCATACTACGTACCTACCTACGTAGTAACGTGCTCTCTTGCAGCCCCTGGCCTTGAATGGGTTAAAGAAATCGGTTTGCCGAAAAAAAACTCATCTTTGAGCAAATTTTTGCTTCTCACTTTGGTCAAAAGGACGCGCTTCACTCCTACTTTTTTTTTTTACTGAAATTCATTTTCACCTCAATTTCTCGACCATAATTTCTTATTTCATTTGCATTCCTAATAGCATCGCCGATTTCCAGTGTATTTTACTGCGTCACGTGACTGACACATAATTTTTAAACGACTGTCATATTATCTACGCTGTCTTGGTAAAAAAATATTCACGCTCACATTCCTCCTTATTTTACGCTCCTTTCCTCTTCTGCGTCATCCGAATTGTTCCGTGCTTCTTTTTTTTTCTTTTTTTTTTAAATTAGGAATCTGTTAATCAAAATACGTGGAGAATATTCTCGAAACTTTGTGAAGCTGTTAAAGAAATTTCTATACTGGATTTTTAAAATATAGAAAATAAGTAAAAAGAAAAAAATCAAGTCATTTGTAAAATTACAGTTTTAATATTAATATACAGAACAAGTATATTGAGTTGATCGATATATATTAAATTATTTATAATAAAATGAATGTATATATTTTTAAAATTCTTTATTAATATATATATTAAAAACCCAACTTATATTTATTAAATGGTTGATACATTCATGTATTGAACAAGTTATTAATATAAATTAAACTGTAAATTATTTTTGTATATCGTGTGTATAATTTATTCATATTTTAAACATTTTTTTTAATTAATGATGATATTTTAAACAGTTACTGATTTGTATAAAATAGCTGAACAAAATTAGATATGAAAAATTGATATTGATGAATTTGCGTTGGTTTAAAAGGTAAAAGATTAAATAGAAATGTCAATCGAGCGGTCGCTCGACAATGATAATTACAATGGTTTTTTTTTATCAAGGTATTTATTAATGAGAAACAGGTGTATTTAGGCAGACAATTGTTACTATTTGTATAATCGTAGTAGTGGTAGGTGTTAAAAGTAGGGGTTTAAATTTGAGGGTTGCAAAAGCAGGCGAAGGGTGAGCTTGGTTAGAGGGTGAGAGAAGAAAGGGAGGTCATAGCTGAAGGAAAGTATTGATCTGCGTCCGCTATCCTCTGTTCCTGTACGTGTACACTTAAGCTTCTATACTCAATTTACACTAATTTTCACTGAAATTATTCAAATTTCATAAATTACTTTTCATTAATTATTTTATTTTCTCGACAAAAATACAATCTATACATTATTTTTTGTTATAATTGTAACAATTCGAACTGAATTGAAAAACGATTTGCTTGTTTTTCTATTTCTTTACAAATAAACACAATTTTTTTTTTCTATATAATTTTATGCGAAATATGGAACTACACACGTTTAAGTATTTTTTAATTATTAAAATTATCAATTACATTTTATTTTGACAAATATGTCTTTTTCAGTAATAAAATTTACGAGGCAGTATCATTTTGACACAAAATTTATTTTGAAGATTGTTATATTGCAGAAACATAGATAAATGTTATTTTGTATAATTTGACAATCTTCAAAATAAGTTTTGTGTGAAAATAATATTAATTTATTTTTAAATTTATTTAAAATTATCATAGTTTAGTTTTTCAAGAATTTGAAACAATGAATCTATAAAAATAACTTCTTTGTGATTTTAAAAATTTAAAAGGTAATTACATTTTCATTTCAAATATTTTTATAATTACCAAGATAATTAAAAATTGTAATATTTCGTCTCTGTGTTTATTGTATTTTAATTATGTAATTTTAAATAAAAATGTTGAGTGATTTTCAAATCACGACACGAATTTCTTTTTATTTATCTTACTACAATTTTTACTGACAGTTATTTCGCCTGAAAATCTTGAGAAATATTTAGAATTTGAAGATGAAATTTCAATTTTGTTTAAATATTGAATGATTTTGTTTTTTAATTATAAAAAAACTAGCTACATTTTTCTCGTATATTTACTGTTAATTCTTTATTCACAATTTTGTAATTATTTCTTGAATTTTATAACTATTTCTTTATTCGCAATTGTACGATCTTTTTTTTATTTCCAATTTCATAATCATTTCTTTATTTCCAATTTTATAATTATTTCTTTTATAAAGTAGCGCCTTTCCTTCATCAAGTGTTACCAAATAATGATTTTATAGAAATCTTGAAATAATAATTTTATAGACAATGTACATTGAACATAACATTTTTATGGCTATTTTTAATCTCCGATCAGAGGAAGGGTAGCAATATATTGCCACCTCTCTTTACCCTTTGCACTTTCTAGCTTGTAAATAATTTTTATGTTCAGGTAATGAAATATAGGTGAGTAATTTCATATCAGAAATCAATAAAATTACCAAAACTTGTTAAGTACTTCAACTTTTATGATTTTCAAGGTATTGTTTAAAAAAAATCCCTGGAAAGGGCTAAAAAAATTCCATATGAAATTAATATTAATACAACGGTGTGAAAATATATAAAATTTATATTTTATTTTATTTTTACCTTATTAGTAATTATATCTTCCTATTAATTAAATTAATATTTTATTCACATCTTGGTTATTTATCCAGAATAAAGTTTTCTATTTTTGATATCCTGTAATTAAAAAATATCTAATTGTAATATTCATTAAGAGAATAGTTTTGTTAATAAAAATGAGAATGTAAAAAGTAGCATAAATTGGTTAATAAATTATTTTAAACATCTTTTAATCAATGAGGACAAGTAAATGATTTTAATGTTTCTGATGTGACGATATTGTATGTGAAATGATTTATTTGCTTATTTAATTTTTTTTTTCTTTCCTTTTTTTGATATAATGTTAAATCTGTTGAACTCTAGTTAATGAAAATCTTTTCTTTTTTTAGAAATGGTGGAGGCGATGAAGAAAGTAGCCTCATTAAATGTCGAGCTCACCGTTGAGGAGAGGAATTTATTATCAGTCGCGTACAAAAATGTAATTGGTGCGAGAAGAGCATCATGGCGAATAATTTCAAGTATTGAACAGAAAGAAGAGAATAAAGGGGCTGAAGAAAAATTGGAAATGATTCGGCAGTACCGATCTCAAGTAGAGAAAGAACTTAGAGATATCTGCGCTGATATTCTTGGAGTTTTGGAGAAGCACTTGATCCCTTGTGCGACAACGGGCGAATCCAAAGTTTTCTATTATAAAATGTGGGTAATTTATGATAATCTATTATGTTTTACAAAGAGAGAAAAATTGTCAATTTGTTTATGTAATTTAAAATTATCAATTTATGGAACTGTATAGTATTGTATTGTAATCTAGACAATACAAATGCTTAAGGTACTTAATAAATTTAATAAAAATGTATTTTTATTTTTAACAGGAAAGGAGACTATCATCGTTATCTGGCTGAATTTGCGATTGGCAATGATAGGAAAGACGCGGCGGAGAATTCTCTTGTAGCTTACAAAGCAGCAAGTGATATCGCAATGACGGATTTGCCACCGACTCATCCAATTCGTCTAGGATTAGCGCTCAACTTCTCTGTGTTCTACTACGAAATTTTGAACAGTCCCGATAGAGCGTGTCGCTTAGCGAAGGCTGCTTTTGACGACGCAATCGCGGAACTAGACACCCTTTCCGAAGAAAGTTATAAAGATTCTACCCTTATTATGCAATTGCTCAGGGACAATCTCACATTATGGACCTCGGATATGCAAGCAGATGGTTAGTTTCATTGAAACTTTGTTTCTTAAAAAAAGTTTTCCTTTTTTTTTGCCTAGAATCTCTTTTTCTTGAATAACAGTTTATAGGTACATACCGACAAGTCAATAATAAACACTCAATTATACTAATCAACGAAACTAATATCCTAACAGACAAAGCAATATCCCAATACACAAATCACTTTTCTAATAGGCAAACACTTAAATATATTAGTAAACAAACTGTGATACCAATAAAGAAATTAACAGACTAATAGATTTAAAGAGATGTAGGGAAAAGTATAAATAGAAATAGATATTAATTTGATAAATTGACCAATTTTGCATACAAGAAAGTTTTGCCATTTAGAAAATGAAGCTGAAGTTCCAACTGCAGATGGAGATCTCAATGCAGTGATTACCATTGATTCTCAATCTTAGTAAGAATCCTTATCCGTCTTCTATCCTTAAATTTATCCTTTGTTCCTCAAAAATTGAAAATCCAAAAACAACTACTTATCGACAAATGTAAAGTCCTTCAGATTTGAGTATCATTGAGCCTGAAAACTTTAAATGTTGATTTTTTTTTCATCTAATTTTTTCAATTTTTATTTTATTTACTGGGATATTTTATTTTACTTCATCCAAAATAGTTTTAATCTATCTTTTTGATTTTAGTATTTTGACAAAGTGTTAATGAACATATTCTATTATTATTTATTTATAAAATTATCCGTATTTTAAAAAATACGAAAAATTTGGTTGAAATAAAAAAGATTGACCCAATTATTATTTATATTATTAAAATAGTATTTTATTGCAGGGTCAATCCA
This sequence comes from Ganaspis brasiliensis, assembly GCA_037103525.1. NCBI lineage: Eukaryota > Metazoa > Arthropoda > Insecta > Hymenoptera > Figitidae > Ganaspis > Ganaspis brasiliensis. Next base: position 2,979,230 of record JAZKLR010000333.1, read on the forward strand.
TTATATTTCACCTAAAGTCGTTGCGGTTTATTTTTAGAAAAATCTGATAGAACGTATGATTAAGTTCTAAAATCAATTATGTAGAATATATATTTCATAAAATTTCATTAGAAAGAATCTTCTTTTAGTCGAAATTTCACATTTTCGAGTATGTTTTCAGTCAAACTTAAATTAATCCGAATTTTTACCTAACAGAATTTTTAGGTCACCGAATTTATATTTAGCAGAATTTTCATTTTACAGAAATCTTTTTAACCGACATTTCATTAAAAAGAATTCCAATTTATTCTAATTTTAATTTAGAAAAATTTGCATTTTTCAGAATTTTAGGTTAATTGAATTTTTAAATACCAGGATATTTATTTGACAAAATCTTCATTTTTTATCCGAAATTGTATTAGTACGAATTAACAAAAAACTTCATGTTCATTTGTCCAAAATTGCAAATGGCCGAAGAAGTATCCGACAGAAATATTTTGTCGCGAATTTTGAAACTAACCAATCAGAAAATATGAAGAAAATTGCAATTGGTCAATTTCAAAATTCGCGCCAAAATATCTCTGTCGGATACTTTTTCGATCATTTGCAATTTCGGAGAAATGAACATTCTGCTTTTTAAGTTTTCTATCAAATGTCAATTCGTACAAAATACAATTTCGGACAAATGAAGATTCTGTGAAATGAATCTTTTGGTATTTAAAAATTCGATTAACCTAAAATTCTGTAAAATGAAAATTTCTTTAAATTGAAATTTTTTGAAATGAAAAGTTGGTTAAAAGGGTTCCTGAAAATGAAAATTGTGTTAAATATGAATTCGATGACTTAAAAATTCTGTTAGGTCAAAATACGGATTAATTTATGTTCGATTGAAAACCTATTCAAAAATGTGAAATTTAATTTCATTTAATTTCATTTATTTTTTAACTTTAAAGCTAATTTAAATTTCTTATTTTACTTATTTTTTCTCAGTGCATATCGAAATCTTAGTAAATGCAATTTTAAATGACCCCAGATTAAATAAAATTCGATTAAAATTGTCAAAGTTATTTCGTTTTTAACTTTATAGTAACATTATTAAATTTTGACTTTATAAACAGTTTTTATCTATTTTTTTCCTCGTATTAATAATTTTTGACAATTTTCCAATTTTTATGCATTTTGGCAATGCTAAGATTCAATTTTTAGAGTTACAGAATCACCTAATAAAGACATGTTACATTATTTAATAAAATAAATATAAAAGGACATATGATTAAGTTCAAAAATTAATTATTTAGAATAATTATTTCATAGAATTTCATTAGGAAGAATCTTCTAGTCGAAATTTTACATTTTCGAATGTTTTCAATTGAACATAAGGGAGCGTTCACAAATGACGTCACGCATTTTTTTCAAATTTTTTACCCCTCTCCCCCTCCTGTCACGCTCTGTCACGTGAGAGTAAACACCTACCCCTAAAAGTACGTCACGTTTCTCGCCCCCACCCCCCTATTTTTATGATAATTTTATTTTCAACGTTAATAACAAAAAATTCAATAATAATAATTTTCAATCGGTACTATTATTCTAAATTTACAGTCATTTGGGATTATTACTGATATTTGGTTAATAAATAGATTATACACTGTGATTAAAATTTTTTTTTATTTTTTGCACAACAAATACATTAAGGACTGTTTCAAATCATATACCTCGAACTTTAAGTATTAAATACTTCATATTAAACATAAAAATAAAATTTCGTGACGTCACGTTTAGGACGCCGCCCCCCCCTTCCCCTAAGTCACGTTTTGTCACGTTTGATCAAGACTCCCCCCCCTCCCCTCTATGGCGTGACGTCATATGTGAACGCTCCCTAATAAATTAATAGGAATTTTGACCTAAAAAATTTTTTAGATCACCGAATTCATATTTAGCAGAATTTTCATTATACACAAATCCTTTTAACCAACTTTTCATATAAAAGAATTCCAATTTAAACGAATTTTAAATTAGAGAAATTTATATTGTACAGAATTTTGGGTTAATCGAATTTTTAAATACCAGAATATTTATTTGACAGAATCTTCATTTGTCCGAAATTGTATTAGTAGAAATTGACATTTGACAGAAAACTTAAAATGCAGAATGTTTATTTGTTCGAAATTGCAAATGGCCGAAAAAGTATCCGACAGAAATATTTTTGCGCGCATTTTGCAATTGACCAATTGCAATTTTCTTCATATTTTTTGATTGGTCAATTTCAAAATACGCGCCATAATATTTCTTTTGGATACTTTTTCGGACAAATGAACATTCTACATTTTAAGTTTTCTATCAAATATCAATTTATACTAATACAATTTCGGACAAATAATGATTTTGTCAAACAATATTCTGGTATTTAAAAATTCGACTAACCAAAAATTCGTCTAAATTGAAATTCTTTTAAATGAAAAGTTGGTTAAAAGGATTTATGTAAAATGAAAATTCTGCTAAATATAAATTTGGTGACATAAAAATACTGTTAGGTCAAAATTCGGATTAATTTATGTTGGATTGAAAACATTCGAAAATGTTAAATTTCGACTAAGAGAAGATTCTTCCTAATGAAATTCTATGAAATAAATATTCGAAATACTTAATTTTATAACTTAATCATACGTCACATGAAGTACTATTAGGTAATTCTTAAACTTTACAAAGTGTTTCTTATTATTGCAAAAATACATTAAAATTGAAAAATAGTGAAAATTATTAATACGAGGAAAAAATAGTTAAAAACTGTTTATAAAGTCAAAATTTAATAATGTTACTACAAAGTTAAAAGTGGAAAAATTTTGACAATTTTCATAAAATTTTATTCAATCTGGAGTCATTTGAAGCTGAATTTACTAAGCTTTTGATGTACATTGAGAAACATGAATTAAATAATAAAGAAAGTGTTATATAGCTTGGAAGGGTATATTTAGGCTTTAAAACAAAACAAAAAAAACTTCTTGATTCCGATAGAAAATAGCAAAGTTTCAACGTATGATGTACATAAATGTACCTGAGAACAATTTTTGGCTCTAAAATAATATTTTGAGGGTGTATTATAGATTTAATATATACCATTCTTTTTAGTATTTTATTACCTACAACCTTTGCTAGGTCCAGTAAGAAGTTTTTTTCACTGTCACACAGTGTAACTTTATAAAATATTTTCCAAAAATGAATTGTACGGATATTAAATATCATCAGATTTATTTAAAAATAGGCCGCAACGACTTTAGGTGAAATATAATGGATTAACCCTGTATTATTTGCTCATAGAGAGGAAGATTATTATTATTGACAATTGTACTAAATAAGATAATATTCTTAAATTATTTATTAATCAACAGGTGAAGGTGAACAAAAGGAACCGTTGCAAGACGTGGAAGATCAGGATGTATCGTAACTTTAGTTGCAGTGAGTGTTATTTGCGCATACAAATGAAACACAAGAAAAAAAAACTCTTAATAATGTTTAAGCAAAAGAAAACAATTGAGCAGGTGGGAGGTCGGGGTGGGGAGGGAAGGTTTTTAATAATTGCGTGATCCAATGTACGCGCACGTACAGTTACTCCAAAATCATCCAATCACATGTTGAGTTATGGAGCACGCATCAAGAGAAACAAAATCAAGTTAAATAAAACGACACGCACCCTGCGAAATAGTGAGATTGCAAGCATTTAGTGAGGCGATTTTCGATTGCCGATAAACGCATCGGAGGATTTGCATCGCGTATGTCCGAATTAAAATTCTTGAATGGCTGCATTTCTTATTTATGAGACATAAACCTCGGATTATTCTCTAATTTAACTGAATCAGTGGAAGTCATCGAACGCAAAATGACATCATCGATTCAACGTTTCTTTTTTTTTTCCACCCATCTTGGGTAAATTTCCTTTTTATGTATTTTTAGAAATTTTATGAGCTACATAAAAATTAGTGCAAGTATTTTCCAGCGGAGAAACGATCATGTCTGTCGTCGACTCGCATTCTCTTTTTTTTACATATTATATATATATATAATGTGCATAGATTGTCAGTACTTTATCACCAGTATTTCTTAAGTCGCGAATAAACAAAACAAAAACAAACAAAAAAATGAAAAAAAAGCAGGCGTATCACATCTACGATCGATTTCCTACATGTAATATTTTTTTGTTATAATCTTTATAGGATTGGTTCAACGACACTTGCAAAAAAAAAAAACAAAACAATCACGATTCTAGAATAGTCTTCCTGCTGCTTGATTACAGGTTATTGTATTCTAACTTCACATATATATTTCATAATCTTTGGAGTAATATTTTATCCGGATTTTGCCACTGACGCAAGTTTGTAACGAGACCAAGATAGAATGAGAATATCTGGACTGATTTTTAGATTGTCATTTTCTTTTTTTTTTTTATTATTATTTGTGGAAGAAGAACAGTAATCTGAGAGAAATGGGAGCTAAGGAAGATGCAAAATTAATTGGTAAGATTTTTAGTTTGGAAACGTGTTCAAATCGATTTAGATGAACTTTTCGTCGTTGAAAATCAACTTCTGTAGAATTGTATTGATACCAAAACCTAGCGTGTTAGTCGACCTGTAACGAGAATGTACGTTTGCATACGTCTTTTATGTAAACTGTATCGGTAGTTGTGGTACGAGAAATGACAGAATAAATGGCTCTCTGTACTTTGGTTTGTTCTCTCTTCTTCTACATTCATTACCGAATTTAAACAAATCTACGAATAACATTTTTTTCCAAGATAAAAAATCTTAATTGCGAACATTTAAACACGTGATAAGTTTTTACTTGCGAGCATTTTTGCTTGAGAGTGTTTTCAATTGAGACAATACTGTAGATTTCTTTTCTACGAAAGCTGTTGATTTTTTAATCGCGACTAAACACAAAGCGCTTAAAATTGTCGCTTTGACAAAAAAAAAAAAAAAAAAAAAACAAGTGAAATAAAATGCGGAATTGACAATTTATTAACACATTGACTCGTTGTATTCGATTATTAAAAAAAAAAAAATAATAATAATAAATAAAAAAAAAAGTTTTGAATTTTTAACTTGGTGTTAATCGTGCAAACATCAAGAATCGTCTCATGCGCATGCTCAAAACAATAAAAATTAATTGAAGTAATTAAGGCAATACAATCAATTTCATTAAAGTACATTATTAAAAATTTATCCGTTTCAAAGTTAATGTTCCTTGATAAATTGTGAGAACGTAACCTGCCCTAACTTTCAAACCCTGATCGAACTCCTGATTTTCATCTGCGAATTGGAAAATTTTGAGACTGAGATCAATGCGGGACGTTACTAGAAAAAAAGTGAAAATTAAAAAAAAATGAAAACAAAACAAAAAAAAAATAATAAGAAGAGAATCATGCGAAAAAAACGTAGAAAATGCTGTTCTAATGAAACTGATGTGTCGCGTGCCCCTGCATTTAAGTATTATATCAGTAATATTGATAATTGCATAAAGAAAATATATTACAAAGAATAAAATACCATTAAACTAATATTGATAATATTATGAGTAAGATTATTCATAATTTTAATTGCATAAGAAGTCAAGCGAGATTAATTAAGATAATCTTTTTGCATTAGGTGAAAACTGATGATTGTACAATTAAAAGAAACAAAAAGAAAAAACAATTAAATGAAAAATCGCGAATGTGGAGTGCATGAGCAATGAGAATACAAATTTTAAACAAAAATCTAAGAGAGAGAGAGAGAGAGAGAGAGAGAAAGTGAGAGATAGAATGAAAGATAGATTCTTGATGTGTTTTAGCACAAAATTGCGGAATTTCGCTGATCTCTAGAGGAGAAATTAGGTTTGTATTAGAGTCAATACGATACACCGAATAAAAAAAACAACTTTTACTGTAAAAGGCACACGTGGAGGAATAAAATGAATACAACTGTCTATTAAATATTTCTTTATTGATTGTGTCTTCACATTTCGTTTCGCGTTAATTAGAATTAGCCCTCACAGAGAAAATTTGTATTTTGTCGGCTTTTAAAATCTAGGTTTTAAACCTGAGTCAAAATAACATAAACAGATTTTTTTTAAATGTTAGAGATTTAAACAAATTTTAAATTAACAATTTCTTTTTATGCTATAAGCTAACAGTTTTTTAAATGTTAAAAGTAACAGCTTTTTTTTAATTTTAAAATTAACATGATTTTTTTAAATGTTAATAACATATTTCTTTTAAATGTAAAGATTAACAGGTTTTTTTTTTAAATTTAAGTTCCTACTGAAGATTGAGATCTGTTGAGTCTGAACCTATTTCGAGATGTAGCAGTTGCATTTATAAGATCAGTATCGCTTTGCGTAGGACAGGTGAGAATTTGTCTTTTTCTGGGTCTATTTATGTCAACCTGTTTCAAAATACTGCTTAAAGGACTTTTCGAAGTGGTCGAAATAGATATCTTTGGACTGGAATTTGACCGATTGCTTAGAAATGCCGATTGACGATTTTTGGTCGGTTCATTTCCGGCAGAACGCAACTTGACACTTCGTAACATATCCAAGGAAATTGCCGGACCTTTAGGACCTGGAACTGTGTTCCTTCTGTTCTCCTGAAATTAGAATATATTTAATTTAATTTTGATCTTGGGATTTGATTTACAGATCTAGAGTCACAATAATCAGGGTTGCCACGTGTCAGGGAATTTAATAAGAAGTGCTGAAAAAAAATTCGTAAAAAAAACTTAAAAAAAGCTTTCAATCCCAAACTTTAATTTACTCAAAGTTTTAAATTACAAATATTTCAAAATTTAATTAAAATTCAAAAATTAATTATTTTGTGATTCATTTTAACCTTAGCTCCCCTATTAACATAGCCTCCAACTAAAAAATGCGGCTTTTCCCACCAAATAAAAATATTCAAATTAATTTCAGCAAATTTTGAAAGATCCAGTTTTGCATTTTTTAGAAAAAATTAGGTTAGAAAATTAACAGTTAAACTAATTTAAATTAAATTAAGTTAATAAATTAAGTCTTTAATTCTAGTTGAAATCTGATTTTCATCTAATTTTAACAAATTTAATAATAACTTATTTTTCTCCTTGAAACATTCTCTTCAATTTTCTTTGTTGGGTTTTGTTAAAGAATATTTTGTTTAAAAGTTATTAAACAAATAAAGTTTGTTTAAACAAAATAATATCTAATAAATAAAATTGCAGAGAATGTTTCAACGAGAAAAATGAGCTGTTATTTGTTAAAATTGGATGAAAATTACAGATTTTAATAACTAGATTGGAAGAAAAAACACAAAATCTAAAATAATTGTTTGACAACAAATTTTAGTTCAACCTAATTTTTTCTGAAAAATGTACAACTGGATCTTTCAAAATTTGGTGAAATTGATTCAAATAATATTTTTATTTGGGATGAAAAACGACTTTCCAATATTAAAATTTTTTTTAACTTTATAAGAAATTCTTCCCTTCCTTGATAATTTTCTTTTATCATTGTTTGACTTGTTAATAATGAATTTTATAATTTAATAGTCATGTTTCTATTTCTTTAAAATTTTAAATATCATTTTATCGAAAAACTAAATTTGTTTCTTATAATTTCTTATTTAAAAAAAAAGAAATGTCAGTATTTTATTACTATTATTTCTTTTGCATTTTATACAGTTTCTTAAAGCTAATCGTTTTTGAAGATTTTTCTTTTATTAGCTTCTAATATTTATTTGTGTTGTAGATTTTCTTCTTTTTAAGCAAAGTGTTTCAGGTTATCTTATATAATTTTGATTTTATTTCGAAAAATTTATTAAATCTTTTTATTGATTTGCTTATTTGATTTTAATAAAGAGTATATTTTGTAAACCCGTGTACTGATTAAAATAAAGTAAAATAAAATAAAAATATTTTTAGGGTGGAGGGGAGTACACTTTTTTTTAATTTGTATGGTTATTTTAAGATTCATTTTTTTATGTAAATTTATTTTATTTTCTTTACATTTTGTCTATTTTTTCGCAAATTTGTTTACCCTTTCAAAACATTGTTTGATTCTAAAATTTTTTAAAAAAAATTTTGTTAAAATTGTTTAAAAATTTGTTTCTTTTATTTTTTTAAATTTATTTACATATATTCCTTTTCAAGTTTTCTTTAATTGGTAAAAAATTTTCTATTTTTTTTCATTTTTAAAAGAATTTGTCATTATGTTTATAAAATTTTTACAGTTTCTTATTTTATTCTTACTATTTTTTTATATTTTTTCTAATATTTGCATAGTTTGTTAAACATGTTTTTGAAGATTTTCTCCCATTCTTCAATATATTGCTTTCTTTCTTTTTCTCTTTTTTTTTATTTTATCTCGTAAAATATTATTTGATTCAAATTTGCTCTTAATCCAGTCGTAAATTTATCATAACTTTAATCTATTCAAATTTTATTACAGTCAAATTGTTCGCAAATTAAAAAATTCTCTTTGATTAAATTTCTAGATTTTATGAGTTTTCATCAATATTTGTTTTTAAAAATGTGTCTGATGTTAAAAAAATGTGCTCCTTTTATTTCGTTATGTTATTTATAATTTATTTTTAAATTTTCTTCAGTTTAAGAATAATTTTTTAAATTTTTTCATTGTTGAACGAATTCGTCATTTTTTTTATATATAATTTTTACTCATCTTTTTACATTTTCTTATTTTATTCTTACTGTTTTTTATTTTGTTGTTCATTTTCGACTTTTTTTTTCTTTTTTTAGATTTTCTCCATTTTTAATGTATTGCAACCTGTTTTTTATTCATTTTAAAATAAGAATTCCACTCAATTTCTTTTTAACCTACTTTTAAAAGAATTCAAATTAAACCGAATTTTTATTTTTAACAAAATTCTTATTATGTAGATATTAAGTAAGTTGAATTTTTAATTGTTAGAATATCCATTTCACAGAATCTTCATTTGTCTAATATTTTTTTTGCATCAGTTGTTATTTAATATAATTTTTAAAACCCCGAATTTCCATTTAATTAAAATCACAAAAAGACCGAATGTCGGATGTTTGTTTGGCCGTTTGCAATTTTGAAGAAATAAAAATTTGAGGTTTTAAGAATTCTTCCAAATATCAATTCAGATAAATAAAGAGCTGGCGAAATTGATATTCTGGAATATTTAATAATTAGTTTTACATAAATTCAATTAAAAACAAATTCGAAGAATGATAATTTGTATAGAAGAAAATTCTATCTAATAAAATTCTAAAAAATGAAAATAGAAAATTTAGAACTTATTTTTCCTTTTTTAAAAAAAATAAAAATTCGTTTTCTTAAGTAAATAAATAAATATTATTTTTTACATTAATTATTTTGTACATATTTTTCTCAAACTTGTTGATGAGACATAATTTTTTATTTTATACGTAACAAAATAACTATTTAATAGATTTATTTCAGGGATCACAGTTTCTCCCCTTTTTCACCTAATCCCCTTTTTTCCCCCTTTTCACCTTATTTTCCCCTTTTTTTAGAAAAATCACCTAAAACACCTAAAATCAAGATTTTATCACCTAAAACACCTAAAATTAACATTTTTCTCTTCTTTGACTTTATTTTTTTCAAAAAGTTTCTATTTTTCCACTTTTGGAAATGCAAAAGTTTATCCTTTTTTAGGGTGTCTGTACAATGATGAGAAATTAGTTATTGAATTTAAATGTTTAAAAAAAATTTTCAACTTAAAATGATTTTTTATTATTATTTATTGAATTTATTTAAATTTTAAACAGGAAACATGAAAAAAAACATAATTAAAATGAAATTATTTTAAAAAGTTATATAATTTTTTTATTACCATGTATTCTTAATTAATTAAAGCAAATTAATTTATTGGATACAAAAATTTTTTATTAAATGTTTTTTACTCGTTTTAAACAAATAATACTAGTTTTGCATCATAAAATAAAACCATGTATTCTTGCTGAAATACATCAAATTTATTTTATTAGATGAAAAAAAATTGTTTATGAAATATATTTAACTGCAACAACCATCTTTTCGTCATTGAACAGACAACCTATTAAAAGATAAATTTTTGTATTTCCGAAAGTGCTCTTTCTTTTAAAATTTTCATAAACAAATTGAACAAAAAAAGATTAAATTATTTAATAAAACTGTTTTGAAGAAAAAAAAACAATAAAATTTTGTAAAAGAAAACTTGAATTATTAATATAACCCTTTTTTCTTAATTTACAAAATCCCTTTTTTATTAAAGAAAATCCCCTTTTTTGAAAATCGAAATCCCCTTTTTCACCTAAAATTGAACGAAGAAACCACTGTGATCCCTGTTTATTTGTAAAACTTCTATTATCATAATTTTATTTGGTGGAACTTTCGTTTTACACGTTTTTTTTGTAGAATTCTTATTTAATAGAAAAAAAAAACTAGGTACAAAATTGTCAGGGAAACACAAAATATTGTCTAGAAGTCAGGGAAAATGAAAATGAAATTCTTGTGACAACTCTGATAATATTCTAAAAATTGTTTCAATATGAAAAATGTTTTAAAAAAAAACTCCATATAATCGTGTTAAATTTTGAATACAAATTTTGACTACAGAATGTGGAAGATTATAAAATTTTACATAAAAAACTATTGTGATTATATTTTACAAATATTTGTAAAATATCAAATAAAACCGCTGGACTTTAATTAAAAAATCGGTTCACGTGAGCGTTTAATAAAATGCCAATAAAATTTTCTGTATTTTATAGAATAATTTGTTTTGGAATTTTTCTTTTAAAAAACGGTCACCCTGAGATCCTAGTAATTTGTTTAAGTTATTTGACAACTTAGAAATTAAATTATAATATACCTTATTAATACGAGGAGCTTTCTTCAAAGTAACTTTAAGTAAATCGTCGACTGTGATGCTAGGTCTGTTTGAAGAAGCAGACAACGATTTGTTTGGAGTTTTAGATTTCAGTTTTCTGCCACTGTTCGGAGTTTTAGGAGTCTTTAAATTGTTTGCACTTTGGATCGGAAAAGGTGGAGGTGGGGGTGGGGGTGGCGGTGGAGGAATTGATGAAAGTGGGGTTGGAAGTGAAGGTGTCTGAAGAGGAAAAGTTAGAGTTGGAGGAGGTAAAGGTGTCGATAAAGAATTTTTGGAGGGAGGTTGAATATTTTTTAAAGTTTGGTGCAAGGATTTTAGTTCTTTAACTAGTTCAGAACTATTTTCTACTAATTTTTCATTAGCGTCTTGAATTTTAATTATTTCTTTTGTAAATACTGTTAAAGAAACTTCATTTGTTGCTCGAACCTAGAACATTTGAAATTTTTTATTTCAATTCAAAATTTGACAGATTAAAGAAAAATGAACAATGTTCAATTTTAAATAAATATTTACCTGATTTAGTTCTTCTGAAAGATGCATTACCTTCTCGGACAAAACTGTTATAATTTTGTCACTTTCGCTTCGAAGAGCTGATAGAATTTCATTACAATTCTGAGTCTCAGTGGGCTTTGAGTTTAATAGTGGAACAGAAGGACTTATATTTTGAGATGAATTTGCGTAAATCTGCGAATTGAAAATAATTTGGCTTCAATTATATTTTTTGACAGATTTTCGATTAGTATTTTAAAAAATAAACACCTGCTTTATAAAGTTCCGTATTTTCTTTGAAATCCACGAACAAACGTCAGACACCTTTGGGAAATGTATTTTTAATTTTTTTAAAATTAACGATGATTGTCGAAATAATTTACAGTGTGGTCTGAGTGTTGACAAATCAATGTAAGTGTTTTGTTGTGGTAGTGCGAAAATTGTCTGCAATGTGAAAAAAGTGTCCAGGTTCAATTTTATGTAAAGATAATTTTTATTGGGAAATAATAGAAAATCAGTGGAAAATTATTATTATTTAATACATTCTGTGAGCTTTAAAAAGTATGTACCAAATTTTTAAATCAATTCAGTTCATCATTACCTTAAATGTTTGATATTTTGATTCAGATGAAAGCTCCTTCTGAGAATTTATTAAATACTGCTTTTCTTCAATTTTTTGTACTTCCTTTGCAGAAAGAGAGTTAAAATTTTCATCTTTTACTTTGACAAAAGATGTATTTAATTTTTCAGTTGATGGAAAAATTCTAAGAGAAGTTTCATGTTCCGCTTTTTTGTCAACTGGTACAAAAATACTATTGCTTACTAGTTTTTTCGAAGATTTTGGAGAGCATATTTTATTTAAATCTAATTGTGGTAAAATTTGTGGACTGCTCCATTTCATATTTGTAATTAGATTCAAATTATCAGTTCCTGGAGTTATTAATTCATTATAATTAATGATTTGATTTTGCATATTCGATGATTCAATATTTTTTTCATTAATTTCTTTTGTCTTTCTTTCAACTGAGTCAGGAATTTTCAAGAATTCATTGTTATTTTTTGGTGATTGCAACAAATTGTCGGACTTTTCTGAAAAAGTTTTCTCAAATTAAAATTTTAAGGAAGTTAAAAACATAATCTAGTTGTAATATTCTTATTTTATTTTTAAACCAAGATTTAAATTTAAAACACTCAATTTTAATCAAAATTTAATTATTTCTATTTATTAAATTTATTTTAATTCAGATACAAGATGTTTATTTGAATTTTCAAACATACCAGTTAATTTCTTTTTAACAGAATATTCTTCCTCATACTTAACAGCTGAATTCTTTTGATTAGAATCATCTTCTGGAATATCCAAATTTAATTTTAACCTAGGAACCCTGGGCACAAGTTCGAAACTACAATTTTTAACAATAAATCCATCTTTTTTATAAGATACGTCAAACAGTCCTGGAGTTGATTGAATCAGATGATTTTCTTCATTATTTGTGTAATAAATACTCTTTGGTGTTCGATTTTCCAGTATAATTTTAGCCGGAATTTGTCCTCGAGGATCACTATTAAATTTTTTAATTCTAGAAGCAGACGAGTTCAAATTAATCGGAGTTTTATCAGTTTTCTTTTGCTCATGTGATCGATTATGATTTTTCCTCCTAGTCATTTTTTATTAATTTCAAACGTGTTTCAAGTTTTTCTACTTGCAATTTTGAAAAACAATGTTCTTGTAATTTAAAAATTTTTAAAACTAATATACGTATTATATGTATGTTTTAAAAATGTTTTACTTATGACTTATCGACAATTTACAGTTTTTAATTTGAACTCGTTTACGCAAACTCTATCAACACTACACAGATTTTATCTATTTTCAATCTATCAGCAAAATTAAAATCGAAAGACACGTCATTTACGAGGAAACTTGTAATTCAAGATTTGAAGGTTGGATTTTATCAAAACTTTAATTGGTAAACATCATTTGTTTTGAATCAAGGGACTATTTGAAATTTGAGTTCAAGACAATTTTGTCCCTTATGTATTAATTATATAATTCAAATTTTTAAAATTATTATAATTATTTTTTACCTTATATTTTTGCAGGGATTTTAATAAAATTCCTCGAAATTGTTAATGAAATTTCAATTTGTTTAAAATGAAAAATTTCATTTTAAATGCTAAGGGATGAGTAAATGAGGAAATCCAAAAGAAAATTCTCGAATTAACATATACTTCCCCGGAGGAAACTTTAATGGTATTTTACAAGATATAACATGATCGAGGTGCAGTATTGAAATTAAATGCTGCAAAGTATTGACGGCCGTCGACTGAGGGTTATCGGGATTACATTATTGATTTTTATTTTTACAATTTCCTTGTACTTTTTGATTAAATTTCCTCTACTCGTTTACTTCTTGTTTACGAAGTCTTCTCCCTTTTGGATATTTTTCTTCAACTCTGGAATAGCACTCTTCAAGAGCTGCTCCTCGAAAGCACTGAGTTTTCCTAAACCGTAATTTTTCTCTACGCCATTTTTCTGTAAAAAGTATTTGTTAAATTAGTTGTTTTCCTCAAAATTTTTATCAATACTTAATTTTACTAGCCAAATAAACAATTTCTTTTATTAATTAAAGTTTTTTCCCTCTCCATAGTTGATATAAATTAGGAAAATGTCGATCCGTTAAAGCAAGTTAGTGTAGGTTTATATATTTTTATTTTATAGAAATTCAAATGACCTGTATTTAATTGAGGGGTTAACTTAATTAAAGGGTTTATACCCGTTTATTAAACGCAAATCCAGGAATTTGAAAATAATTCGTGAATTGCTGATTTATTAAATAAATATTAACTAATTGAGCCGTAATTTCCATTGGATTAAAATGATTAAAAATACAAATTTAGGAATACTTACACCTAGAAGTATTGGTGTTGAAAAGTATTTGGCATCTGTGACATTTGACCTAACATATGAACATTCAACAACGTTTTGCTCTCCATTGAGTGCTCTGATGAGTGAAAATCCAAATCGAGCTCCAGCGTATGCCATCGACAAAGTGGCCGAGCCAGTTCCAGCTTTCGCTTTAACAACCTCCGTTCCAGCTTCCTGGATTCTTTCCGTGAGTGCTTTCAGCTGATCTTGAGGGAAAGAAACTGCAGGTTTACACTGGGACATTAAAGGAATGATTGTGATTCCACTGTGACCACCAATCACGGGAACGTTGACTTTTTGTGGATCGTGACCCTGAAATAGATGAAAAATTAAAAGATTATTTTTTAAATTAAGCAGACGCTTATAATTGAAAGAGACAGAGTAGCCACGCTTCAGCAAAGTCAGGGAAAAAAGTTTTTTGTCAGGGAAATTAAAGAATTTGAGACGGCCCACAGTGCGGCCAAAGTTACTATTTTTTGACAAAAATCTACCTACAACTCTAAAATGAACCAATTATTTTTTTTTTAAATACCTACTTATAAATGTTTGTACTATAAATTCCTTTTTGTGCATCGGAAATGAAAAATTAATAAATACATTTTTTGATCTTTAAAATTCATAAATATATTATGCATTAAAGATTTTACACCTCTATAACTTGATCATGCTAATTTGTATCATTTAAAAAAGATTTTTTTTAATAGATTTTATAGATAAATCTAAAGGTTAAAATGTGGAGCAGGTTTTTTTTTTTTTAAACAACTTCATGTCATTCGACTTTATTTCGCACAATATTTTTAATTCTTAGAAAACTATTTAATAATATTGATTTATTACTAATTATAATTTAAAAAATCTGTAGATTTTAAAACACCAAAATAAAAAATCTTTTGACCACCAATAATTACTTATCAAAATTTTTAGGTTTATTTTTCATTGACAGATTTTAAACAATTGATATTCATATTAATTTTTAATCTGAGCCAGGGAAATGATGATTTCAACATTTTTTTCATTTTTTTTTAAATTAAGCAATTTTTCTTAAACTAAAAGTAATTTAGCATTTTTATATAAATTAACTTTATTGTAGAAAAATTGCAAACATTTTTAATCTATTGACATTCTATTTTTAATTTGAGCCAGAGGAATGACGCTTCAGATTGTGAATCGCTGAAAAATCCTCAATTTATGTTTTTTTATCTTTAAATAATGATATTTTTACAAAACCCAATTGAGAAATTATTATTAGGAATGACAATGTATTTAATAAGTATGAAAATAAAAAAATAACTCAACCCATATAAAAAATATTGAATAATATTCGACAAGCCAGAGGAATGACGCGAAACCAGAGGACGAAATTCATTTTCCATTTATGGAAAATCTATAAGATATATTTTATTTATACTTTAAATACAAATATTCTACAATCCCTTAGCTTTTAGAAAATAACTCTAAAATACTGTTTTTCAAATATTAAATAGTTGTTTTACGTTTTGAAAGAATGAAAAATTGACATAGGACAGGTTAGAAAGTTAACTTTTAGTATAGTTAAAATTACAAAAATAGTACCTTGAATTGTTAAAATAAATAAATTTTTTTGCAGGATTTTTAGAAAAAGTGGTAAACTATTAAGTTATAGAGGTGAATTGTCATAAATTATTATTATTATTGAGAAAAAATCTTGAGGACATACAAAAGTAATATTTTGGGAGAATCACCCACCAAAGTAAATTATATATTTTATACAAAAAACTTATCTAAACTGTTTTTAAATAGTTCTAGTTACTAAACAACAATTTTTATTGTTTAAACAATCTTAGTTCAACAAATGAATAACTTTAAAAGCTTTTCTTGCTTAGATTTGTTTCTTTTTTTAAATTAATTAATTAATTAATTACTAATAATTAAGAAATCTTTTGAGGATATTTATTTGTTAACTAAAATTGTTTAAAAACAAGATTGTTTAAACAATCTAAAAATTGTTTGTAAACATTCTAAATCGTATTAGGAATAATTTTCAAAAGTTGTCATTACTTAGAATTCGTTTCAATTAATTAATTCAATATTAAATGATTCTCGTCTTTTTCCAATTATCAATCACTTTTTTGGAATTTCAATACAATTCTTTAATTATCTTCTTCAATTTTCATTTATTTTCTTAAATTTTTTTGATAATTTTCTCCACTTTGTAATTGACAATTTAATATTTTCCTTCAATTTTATAATTATTCTTTAATTTTTTCAATAATTTTGTTATTTTGTCGATTAATTTCGCCATTTTTCGAACTTTGTTTACTTTTTTTTCAATTAACAAGTATTTTTCTTAATATTTAATTATTTTAGTCATTTAGTAATTTTTCGTTTAAATTTTATTTATTTTCTTATAATTTCAATTTAGTTCTTTAATCTTCAATTTATTTCTTCTATTTTTAATATTTTCTCCAATTATTATACTCGTCATTTTTCAATGATTATTAATTTTTTTTTGCAATTTTCAATTATTTTCTACAAATTTTTCAATGTACAATTGTTTTTCTTAAATTTTATAATTATTCTTTAATTTTTAAAATTATTTTATTCTGTTGTCGATTATTCTCAACAGTTTTCTAATTTTTTTCATTTGTCAATTATTTTTCTAAAATTTTAATTTCATTCCTTAATCTTCAATTTAATTCTTTAAGTTTTCATTATTTTCTTCACTTGTCAATTATTATTTTTAATTTGAAATTGCAGTATTAAATTTCACCTGTTTTTAATTATCAATGATTTTTTCAAATTTGAATTTATTTCTTAAATTTTCAATTTATTTCTTCATTTTTTAAATTAATTTCTTCAAATTTCAATTCCATTCTTAAGTTTTCAATTATTTTTTTCTATATTCCATAATTCTCAGCTTTTTAATTATTTTTTTCGATTTTTAATTATATTCTTTAAATTTCAATTTCATTCTTCAATTTGCAATTATTGTTTTCGATTTTCAATCCAGTTGCTCAAATTTGTAATTATTTACAACAATTATTCCTATAATTTTCTTAATTTTTTTTGTTTCTAAATTTCTTAATTTAATATTTCTTGTATAATTTTTTTTAATTGTTTTTTTTTTCAGTTGCCTATTGATCTAATCATTTATCGAATTTTGTTTTTAATTGTCAACTTTTTTGTGATTTTTCAGATATTTTCTTCAATTTTGTAATTATTCTCGTAATTTTTATTATTAATTGCATTTGCAAAAATTTATAGTTTTAAATAACTAACGCAACAATGCAAAATTTCTCACGCCCTTGGGCGCATGTTAATGTTGCTACTTATTTTGTATTTGGTCATGGAATTTAATGAAAAATAATATGTATGTATGCTTATATTATTTCTCTTTGCGTTTTTAGTACGAAATTTTTAATCAACTTTAATCTCAAAATTAAAAATATTACATCAAAAGTAAACTTAAAAAAAGTTATTTTTGACCTTGAAACCTTTTTAAAATGCCTTCAATTTTATTCAAAAGTCACTCGATACCCTGGTTGATATGTTATTATTCATTTAATTTGAATATTTTATATTTTTTTCGTTGTAACTACCAAAAAAGTTATTAAAATATTTTATATTTGGACCTGGAATTTTTGTGAAAATGGTCTGGAAAACCTGGAAAAGTCATGGAATTTTCATATCAAGTTTTTGTGGCAACCCCTTAATAAAAATTAGAGGATCTCTAATTTTTATTTTATTATAATAATAAGTCATTTGGATAAAATATTCTAGATTAAAAGACGAAATTATTGGTCTAATTAAAGTAAATATTTTTCTGGAAATTGATAGAATTAATGGCTATTTTTTATTTTTAAAGAAATTCAAATTTTTTATTTGCATTATTATAATCTATTGCCTCCTCCATGAGGAATTAAATTATTTTGCTTACATAGAAGCGAAATGTTCATATATGAACTTTATTTTCACCTAATTTAAGTTGTTGGCAGATTTTTGCCTTTGCTCCGAACAAAAAAATTGTTTTCAGGGAATTTCGTTCTAAAGTCAGTAAATTGTCAGGGAAATTGATAATCTGAATCTAGCGGCCACCCTGAAAAGAAGAGTTTCCAGAAACGGAAGAATTTAGCTTTTTTATAAAAACCTTAGCCTCTCCGATGAAGGTGTTTGCTCGAACAATGTCCAAGGTGGTTACACCAAATATCCTGTTGGGATCATAAACTCCGGCTTTCTGCATAACTTCGCTCGCAATTGGCACTGTGCTATTTACAGGATTGGAAATAATTGCCACGAAAGCTTTAGGAGCAACTTCAGCAACCGCCTGGGCTAGATCGCGGACTATCGACGCATTGGTATTGAAGAGATCATCTCGGGACATTCCAGGCTTGCGAGGAACTCCTGCTGGAATGATGACGACCTGGAAACAGCTTAGGATCAATATCAAATACAATAAACAAGATTTTGAAGAAATTTTCGTTCTCTAAATTTGAAAAAACAAATTAAAATAATATATACACTGAAACTTCACCTATTTAAAGTCTCGCTTATTTGAAATCGCATTTATTTTAACAATTCGAAGTCTCACTTATTTTAACTTGTCGACCAATCAAAAGTAACTAAAATTCTCATTGGTTGCTGCGAATTGGACCAGCCAATCAGAGAAGTTCTCTACGAGGAAGTTAAAATAAGTGCGATTTTTCTCAAGGATTTGCGTGAATCGGGTGAAAATAAGTGAAGCTTTAGTGTAATTAGAAATAATGAAACACAAAGATTAGATTTTAAAATGAGATATTTTGAAGTATTACATGCGCTCCTTTGAGAGAATCTCGTAGCTGATCTGGACCATTGTAGGCCTTGACTTTTGCAACGGTGTTGATGTGCGAAAGATCAGCAGCAACTCCAGGAGTGTTGACAATATCGTAGAGGGACAACTCCGTCACCAGAGGAGATTCTTTCAACAAGAGTGACAAAGGCTGACCAATGCCACCACTTGCACCCATAACGGCAACCTTCGCATTGTGCTAAAAAAATTCACATGATCTTTAATTTGTATTACGAAATAATATCTGGATTTTTAATTCTGTTTGTAAAGAATCTGGATTTTTAATCCTGTTTCGAAATAATTTGAAGATTTTAAATTCTATTTCAAAAGAATATAGCTGATTTTATACTTCATATTTAAATAAACTGAATCAATCGAAATTGTGTTCAATAAAAGAATATTCTTTATCCAAATAAATATGAATGAGAATTTTGATTTATTGAGATTTTGGGTAGTTTGACGTTTCAATTAAGGGGTTACACCACTGTAGAATTTTCAAAAAATCGATTTTTGTTTTATTAGCTTAAAAGATGCTTTAAACCCTCTAGAATACAGGGAAAAAAGTTTGGTGCCTGTTTTTCATCAGATTAAATTTTTCAACAGCTTTGCTTGGTGCTACGAAGCGTCTCATGAAAAACATGCTTCGGTAGAACGTCCTAATGACGCCATTTTAAAACATTTTTCAATCAAAAATATTTTTTTGTTCACTGTAAGACATACCTAAATACATCCTATAATATTATTATTTTCTTACTTTTCCTTCTACAAAAAAAAAATTCGCAAAAAAGAGCTTAATTTTAGTCGTCAACAGTGGTGTGACGCCAACGCGTTTTTCTCAAAACACATTTTTGCAAATCTGCAAGCAGTATAACTCAAACAATTTTTATCATTTATTTAAAACAACATTCCGCACAGAAATACGTAGCCGATTTTTGATATTTTATAATTTTGATTTTTTAGACACAATTAAGTACTCATTTTTTTGGTCAAAAATTTGACTTTTACTTTGAATTCTCGCCAATTTAACAAAAATGAATATTTTTAAAATCCCCTACGTATTTCTGTAGTCATTATAATGTAGATTAAGAAAAAAATTTTTATTTTGTTACAGATCAATTTTTACACCCTGTGTACTGCTTGCAGTAGAGCTATTTTTAAAAAAACCGTCTAACAGAAGTTGCTCTTACGCCGCCACGTTGTATTTTTTATAAATAAAAAAATTTTTTTTTCTAAACTTTTAAAGATGTCTAACAATATCCTTGAAAAGAATTATCCTCCTTCTGTTCCTTCTACAAAAAAAAAAAAAATCGCAAAAAAATACTTTTTTTTTGCCGTCTACAGTGGTGTAACCCCTTAAGAATAAGTGGATTACATTAAATTCATACAATTCTTATTTTACAATTTACTTATTAAATAATAATTTAAATCCATTTCCGGTAATAATGGAAAATTAATTTTTATGGAATCGACCACTTGACATAACCTCAAACTAAAAAGTGATTTTTAACAGCAAATAAAGCTATATAATTAAAATGATTTCAACAAATTCTGAAAGATTCAGTTGTACAATTATCAGAAAAAATTAGATTGCAGCAAAATTTGTTGTAAAATAATAATTATTAAACATTTTGTGTTTTTTCCTAAAGGGCCAGGAACTAATTGAAGTTTCTAACTAATTTTGACAATTAATAGTTCTTTTTGCTCTTTTAAACATTTTCTACAATTCCACTCGTTGAATTTTGTTGAAAATGTTATGTTAAAAAAATATGTTTAAAACAAATTTTATTTGTTTAATAACTTTTGAATAAAACATTTTAAACAAAATTCAACGAGTGGAATTGTAGAAAATATTTAAAAGAGCAAAATGAGCTATTATTTGTCAAAATTGGTTGAAACATATAATATTGGTTACTGACCCTCTTAGAAAAAACACAAAATGTTTAATAATTATTATTTTACAACAAATTTTGGTCCAACCTAATTTTTTCTGATAATTGTACAACTAAATCTTTCAGAATCTGGTGAAATCATTTTAATTATAGTTCCATTTGCTGCTAAAAACCACTTTTTAGTTTGAGGTTATGTCTAGCGGTCGGCCCTCCTTAAATGAAATTTGGCATCGCGAAAATTCGTTTCAATTAAAAGTAAAGGGCAGATGAAATTCGTTTTAGAATAAATTTAAAAAAAAAATGAAATTACATTATATTAAAATTACTGAGAGAAGAGTTTCTAGAATTGTAAAAGTCCTTTAAGGACATACATGTGAAATAAATATAATATGTATTAGATTATATTAAAATTTGCGAGTGATTGAAATTAGGTTTAATTAAAATTTGTTTCTAATCGAATTTGAAAGTAGTTGAAATTCGTTTGAACTAAAATTTAAAGGCAATTTAAATTAGTTTTAATATAAATTCAAAGAAAAAATTAGTTTGAACTAAAAATTTAACGGTAGAATGAAATTAGTCATTTCAATTAAAATTTGGGGATGATTAAAATTAGTTTCTATTGAAATTTGAGAGCGATTAAATTTCGATTCAATTAAAATTTAGGAGTGACTGAAATTCAATTTAATATAAATTTAGAGCAACAAAAATTAGTTTGAATTAAAATTTTTGGGTTGATTATAATTCCTTTCAATTAAAATCAGTTTTAGTTTTTAAAATCATTTTGTAAATGATAGAAATTAGTTCATAGTAAAATTTCAAAGCGATTGAAATTTGTTTAAATTTTTTAAAATTTGAATTTTAAATAGGTTTTACTTAAAATTTTAAGTTGAAATTAATTTCAACTAGAATTTAAAGTCGATTAAGATTAAGAGTGATTGAAATTCTTCTAAATGAAATTAGTTTCTTTTCGAATTAAAATTGAAATTAGTAAAACAATTAAAATTTGTGGGCGGGTCAAATTCCTTTCAATTCGAATTTGGGGCATTTGAGGTTAGAAGTGACGGAAATTAGTTTTTATTAAAATTTGAGAGATTAAAATTCGTTTCAATTAAAATTTGGAGCTAATTGAAATTATTTTCAATTAATATTTCAGAGCGATTAAAATTCGTTTTGGGTCAATTGTGATTAATTTCAGAACTCGGATCAATCAAAAATTGGGTCAGATGAAATTAGAATTACAAATTATATTTTTAAATTATATTTACAGATTATATTTATAATCCTTTAAGCTATTTTATAATTAATTCTACCAGAATAAATCTAGTTACAAGTGTTTTTAAATGAGTTCACATGCTATATTCCCGCAATTGTCAACTGTTTCGAACAATACTTCAGCAGTTAATTGTTAGATGCAAACTTCATAAGTGATCGATTGTTAAACGATATTAAAAAAAGCAAAGTAATTTGAGCATTTTATGTGACTCAGTTGCATAACATTTCCACTTGAACTCGTTCTATTACATACTATCATTCTGGAAAGATTGTGAGTGAATTGTTAATCAATCATCTTAGATTCAATTTCTTTAAAGATCAAAAAGATTTCCAGTTAAAGATTCTAAACACGTGTTGAAAGCAGAAATTGGAGCAACGTGACTTTGAATGTTGAATGCTGATGATACTTTTAATAAAAGATGCTGATGTAGACGTGATTTAACATACCCTTGCGCTGGTTGATAGCTGTTGGCTTCCTTTCTGAGCAATCGAGAGAGTAGGCTTCAAAAATCTGGGCAACATTTTTATTATACGAGTGAACGAATGTAAATGATACAGTTGAACTTAAATTTTGAATAGAGTTTGGTGTTCGATAACCTCTCAATGACACCGTACAATCCACAGCAACTGCAACTCAACGACCTTGTAGATAAATACCTGCCTCTCTTTTTAACCTAACGTCGTCTGCAAACTCCACATGACACATGCGTCACTACTTGAGTCACTAGAAACGCGCAAGCTCAAATCATCTTTCAACTAAAACGATAAGATCTGGTCTTTGAATTCGAGTTAGAATGTGAGGTTATGTTTGCTGTTATGAGAAAATTCAACAAGTTGATAAATATTCAACAATTTTCATGTGTTGTATTCTTGCAGAATGACCTAATGGAAAATATCCTGAAAGGTATCATTTTTTAAAAGTTAATAAATATAAAATTTCGATTGAAAAGTATTTTAGGGGAGCGACTAAAATGTTGAAATTTTGCTGTACGTTTTGTTTTTTTTGGACCTAGTTTTAGGATTTTAGTCGTGTAAATAAATACTTATGGTAAATTTATAAGCATTCGTCGTACATATTAAGTTAGAATCGTTAAAATAAATTAATTCCAATTCCGAATTTGACTCCTGCAGTTAGGCTTTGATGTTACTTGTTTGTTGGAATGGTAGCAGGTAGTCAGGGGCTTCAGTATATTTAACAATTTAGAAAATTCACTTATTATCATTTATTTAGAAATCATCTTATTAAATTATTCAAAGTTTATTAATATTGTTAAGTTTATATCTATTATTCAGTATCAATCTTTCAGAATTGTCTTCTTTTTTAAAACTTTATATAAATATATTATAATTACAAAATATAATCATATTTATTGAATATTTAGATATCGATGCTTAAATATTATTTAGAATATTTTTTCTTGGGAAATTTAAAATCCCAATTTTCTAGTATAACTGATTCTTGAAGTACAAACTTTTATTAATAATTCAAAGATGGAGTCAGTAGTACCTTTTGGAACAATTATTTAATTATTTTGAAAATAAACACTGTATTCAATAAATATTCAAATTTCATTATAACCTGTTAATTAAAAAATTCAACTATTGACAACAACAAAAATTATTTATTATTACAATAACTTTAATGAAAACCTTGTTTTTTTTAGATATCGCGATAATTTGAATACAAGTACCTTCCAACTTCAATAGATATTGTATTTTTTAATTCGTTTTAATTTCAATTTGTAAGTGATGGAAATAAGTTTTAATTAATATTTGTAGGCAATGTTAAGTAGTTTCACTTTAGGAGTCAATTAAAATATTTATTGATATTGATATTGATATTGATATTTTCCAATTAAAATTTTAAAGCGATTTAAATTCTTTACAATTGAAATTAGGAAGTGATTGAAATTAGTTACAATTAAAATTTTAAGGCGATTAAAATTCTTTACAATTGAATTTTGTTGCTGTTGATTTTAAAGTTACTATTTTTAAAATTTGAAAACAACTAAAATTTGTTTCAATTAAAATTTGATGATGAACAAAATTTCGAGAAATTGGTTATTGTTTGTTGTTGGTTATTTTAAAACTATAAATATTTGCAAATTAAAATAATGAAAAATACGAGATTGAAGAATATATCTGAAAAATGACGAAAATAATTGACAGTTAAATACAAAATTTCGAAAAATGGTTACATAATTACACAATTGAAAAGAATATTTAAAAAAATTAAACAATGAATATTAAATTAAAACAAAATAGTTGAAAATTTATAGGAATAACTGTTGGAAATAATTAGGTACAAATTGAATTGGATTGAAAATCAAAAAAAAAATAAATTTTGGAATTAAAGAAAATAATAAAAAATTTAGGAAATAAATTGAAAATTTGAAAAATTAATTGATAATTAAAAACAAAATTATAAAATGACGAAAATAATTGACAATTAAAAACAAAATCGAAAAATGACTAGATTAATAGACAATTGAAAAAAATAATTGAAAATTAAACAAGAAATATTAAATTTAAAAAAAATAATTGCACATTGAAAAATTAAGAAAATTATAGGAATAATTGTTGGAAATAATTGCTCATTTAACAATTGGATTGAAAATCGATAAAAATAATAGAAAATTAAAGAAAATATTTGAGAATTAAAGAAAATAATTAAAAATGAGGAAACAAATTGGAAAATTGAAGAATTAAATTGAAATTTTAAGAAAATAATTGATAATTAAAAGAATAATTACAAGATGACGAAAAAAATCAAATATTGATGAAAACTATTCAAAAAAATAATTAACGATTAAAAAAAAATCGAAAAATGGTGAGAATCGACATTTGAACAAAAAAATGTTATATTAATGAATAATCATAAAATTGAAAGAGAATAATAAATTGTCAATTGAAAACTGATGATAATTGTGGAAAAAATTGTAGAAAATAAATAAAAATTGAAGAAATCAATTGAAAATTCGAGAATTCTATTGAAATTTTAAGAAAATAATTGATAATTGAGAAAATGCGAGAATTATTAAATATTGACGAATTAATCGAAAATTGTTAAAAAATAATTGGAAATTAAAGAAAATATTTGAGTATTGAAAAAAATTGTTAAAAATTAGAGAAATAAATTGAAGATTAGAGAATTAAATTGAAGTTTTAAGAAAATAGTTGATAATTGAATGAGAAATTACAAAATGACGAAAATAATTAAATACTACCTATAGGAAATAATTGAGAGATGAGAAAAATAATTGACAATTGAAAGAAAAATTTGAATTCTGGGGAGAATAATCGACAGAAGAACAAAATAATACAAAAAATTAGAGAATAAATAAGTTATAAAATTAAAAGAGAATAATTGTATATTAAACACTCTTAAAAATTATAAATTCAAATCTATTTAAGTGCATTTTTTAATAAGTCACTGATTTAAAAGATAAAATATCTAAGTGCCAAACTTCAGGTGTGGACAGAATGAAAGAATGAATAAATCTTGTAGATTATTATTATAGATTATCATGAATTATCTGAAGTATTTTGAATTATCTGAAGTGTCCTGATTTATCTAAAGTATTTTAAATTATCTGATGCATCATGAATTACTGTGAAGTATCTTAAATCGTTTTGAATTATCGTGAATTGTCTGAAGTATCCTGAACTATCTGAAGTATCTTAAATTATCTAAAGTATTTCAAATTATCTAAAATATTGTGAACTACTCTAAAGTATCTTAAATTACTGTGGAGTATCTTAAATTATTTTGAATTATCATGAATTATCTGAAGTATCTTGAATTTTATAAAGAATTTCGAATTATCTGAAGTATCGTAAATTACTCTGAAGTAACATGAATTATCTGGAATATTTTGAATTATCTAAAGTATATTAAATTATTTTAAGTATTTCAAATTACCTGAAGTATCGTAAATTAGTCTGAGGTATCCTAAGTTGCAGTGAAGCATCTTAAATTATCATGAATGATCTGAAGTACTTTGAATTATTTGAAGTGATTTGAATTATCTGAAGTATCGTGAATTACTCTAAAGTAGCGTGTAACGTTTTGAATTATCATGAATTATCTGAAGTATTTTGAATTATCTGAAGTATCGTAAATTACTCTAAAGTATCATGTAACGTTTTGAATTATCATGAATTATCTGAAGTATTTTAAATTATCTGAATTATCCTGAATTACTCTGAAGTAACATAAATTATCCTTATGTATCTTAAATTACAGTGAAGTATCTTGAATTATTTTGAATTATCTGAAGTATTTTGAATTTTCTGAGGTATCCTTAATTACAGGAGTTAAATTGAATAATCATGAATTATCTGAAGTATTTCTATTTATCTAAAGTATTTTGAATTATCTGAAGTATCGTGAATTACATTGAAGTATCTTGAATCACTGTGAAGTGTATTGAATTATTACAAATGATCTGAAGTACTTTGAATTATCTGAAGAATCGTAAATTACTCTAAAGTAATATGAAATATCTGAAATATTTAGAATTATCTGAACTATCGTTAATTACTCTGAAGTAACATGAATTATCTGAAATATCTTAAATTATCTAAAGTATCTTGAATTAGTGTGAAGTATCTTAGATTATCTGAAGTATTTCGAATTATCTGAAGTATCGTAAATTACTCTGAAGTAACATGAATTATCTGAAATATTTCGAATTATCTGAAGTATCGTAAATTACTCTGAAGTAACATGAATTATCTGAAATATTTCGAATTATTTGAAGTATCGTAAATTACTCTGAAGTAACATGAATTATGTGAAATATCTTGAATTATCTGAAGTATTTTGAATCATCTAAGGTATTTCAAAATATCCAAAATATTGTGAATTACTTTAAAGTATCTGGAATTACTGTGAAGTATCTTGGATTTTTTTGAATTATCATGAATTATCTGAAGTAGCTTAATTTATTTTAAGTAGTTCAAATTATCTGAAATATAGTAAATTAGTCTGAAGTATCTTGAATTACAGTGAAGTATCTTGAATTATTACAAATGATCTGAAGTACTTCGAATTATCTGAAGTGTTTTGAATGATCTAAAGTATAGTGAATTATCCTGAAGTATTTTGTATCGTTTTGAATAATCATGAATTATCTGAAGTAGTTTGAATTATCTGAATTATCGTGAATTACTCTGAAGTAACATAAATTACTCTTATGTATCTTGAATTACTGTGAAGCATCTTAAATTATTTTGAATTATCTAAAGTATTTCAAATTATTTGAAGTATCGTAAATTACTCTGAAGTAACATGAATTATCTGAAATATTTCGAATTATCTGAAGTATCGTAAATTACTCTGAAGTAACATGAATTATCTGAAATATTTCGAATTATTTGAAGTATCGTAAATTACTCTGAAGTAACATGAATTATGTGAAATATCTTGAATTATCTGAAGTATTTTGAATCATCTAAGGTATTTCAAAATATCCAAAATATTGTGAATTACTTTAAAGTATCTGGAATTACTGTGAAGTATCTTGGATTTTTTTGAATTATCATGAATTATCTGAAGTAGCTTAATTTATTTTAAGTAGTTCAAATTATCTGAAATATAGTAAATTAGTCTGAAGTATCTTGAATTACAGTGAAGTATCTTGAATTATTACAAATGATCTGAAGTACTTCGAATTATCTGAAGTGTTTTGAATGATCTAAAGTATAGTGAATTATCCTGAAGTATTTTGTATCGTTTTGAATAATCATGAATTATCTGAAGTAGTTTGAATTATCTGAATTATCGTGAATTACTCTGAAGTAACATAAATTACTCTTATGTATCTTAAATTACTGTGAAGTATCTTAAATTATTTTGAATTATCTAAAGTATTTCAAATTATTTGAAGTATCGTAAATTACTCTGAAGTAACAAGAATTATCTGAAATATCTTGAATTATCTGAAGTATCTTGAATTATCTTCAATATTTCAAATTTTCTGAAATATCGTTAATTACTCTGAAGTATCTTGAATTATCTTAAGTTTCTTGAATTTTGAATTATCTTAAGTATTTCAAATTATCTGAAATATCGTTAATTCCTCTGAAGTATCTTGTATTACTGTGAAGTAACTGAAATTATCACGCATGATCTGAAGTACTTTGAATTATCTGAAGCATTTCGAATTATCTGAAGCATCGTAAATTACTCTGAAGTAACATCAATTATCTGAAATATTTCGAATTATCTGAAGTATCGTAAATTATTCTGCAGTTGCATGAATTATCTGAAATATCTTGAATTATCTGAAGTATCTTGAATTATCTAAAGTATTTCAAATTATTTGAAATATTGTGAATTACTCTAAAGTATCGTGAATTACTCTAAAGTATCGTGAATTACTCTGAAGTATCTTGAATTACTGTCAAGTGTATTGAATTATCTGAAGTATTTCGAATTTTTTGAAGTATCGTGAATTACTATGAAGTATCTTGAATTACCTTGAAGTGTACTGAATTACTATGAAGTGTCTTGAATTTTTTTGAATTATCATAAATTATCTGAAGTATCTTGAATTATCTGATGTATCGTGAAGTACTATGAAGTAACATGAATTACTCTAAAGTATTTTGAATTACTGTTAAGTATCTTGAATTACCTACTCTGGGCTATCTTGAATTATTTTAAATTATCATGACTTATCTGGAGTATCTTGAATTATCTGAAGTTTTTTTAATGATCTGAAGTATTGAAGTAGGTGTACACCAAAATTCTGAGTTGTTAATTCTCGGATTCTCGAATTCGGATTCGATTAAAATTCGTTTTATTTACTATTTTGCTGACATTTAAAATTAATGAATTAAATTTTAGGTTGATTAAAATTAGTTTCAATTAAAATTCGGGCGAGGGTTGGGTTGATAAAAATTTTGATATTAGAAAAAGATTAAAATGTTATTAAGATTACAAAAAATTCTTCTTACTTAAAATAGGTTGTGATTGAAAGTTTCAATTAAAATTTGTAGACAATTAAAGTTCTTTTCAATGAAAATTTGATTCAAATTAGTTTCAATAGAAATTGGGTTATTCGATAAATTTTAATCCGACTAAATTTGAATTGATAAACATTTTCAGAAGACCCTGTGTTAACTAAAATGTTTTGAAACTTTTTTTTCGAAAATTATTATAGAATAAAAGTTGGAATGAGTTTGTGAAAAGTAAAACTTATATATTTCTATCTGCATTAAAGTTACACGTAATACAATCAAATCAAAACTAATTTGATAATTGAAAGGAGTATCAAAGTTGGTGGAACTTTGAGTTGTATTCCCTGAAACTCAGAGTGTTGACAAATACAATTACTTCCTTGTTAATTAGAATGTTTAACCGGTAATTTTGCTTTACTATGAGGGAGTAATTCAATTTGCTTTCTGTAGTCTATTAGAGCTGTCGTGGCTTATTTAGGGAATAACACTTCGTATTCGCACCTCCATCCCTTACGCTTTATCTTTATTCGCGTTAATTTCACATTTCCCACAGCAGAAATAATTTCCAGAAACTATAATTAACATCCAGAACAAAAGATTTCAGTTAATAATGCAAATTTTAATTGGTATTTTTAACAATGAATATATAATACGTACAATCAAAAGTATAGAGATGAAAATAAAATACAAGCTCTCATTTGAAAATGCTAAGGTAAGCAAAACGATAAATAAAATAAAGTTAGTTAAATTAAAAAAATTCTAATTGGGTGTTTTAACAGTAAGCATAATCAATAAATTAATTTTTTATTTCTGTAAATAAATTTTGATAAGTTTTTTCATTATTTTTAATAGAGTTGAATGATAATGTAATGAGCTTAATAACTGTATATTAAAACATTTGAATAATAATGTTCAGACATGTATTACTCTCATTCTGCAAAAGTTGTGGGAGAATTGTACCACAATAGTTCCTTTAAGGCGTTTCACAATTATGCAAGTCATAAAGGCAGTTTTCACTAATTAAAGTCTTCTCGAGTCTTAATTAAATAGAGAGCTAAAAGAAGGGCATTAAAGTGGATACGGTCCTATGTATAATTAAGAGCTGAATATTTCAGGTGACTTTTAAAATTAAAGTCTAACTGGTGCCATGGTTTACTAAACTCAATATTTTGCAAATAATTATCAAGTTTTTATTAACTATACAAATTAGGAATCAAATCAAAATATTTTACATAATACTTTTCCCATCTTTTAATTGTACAATTTATCTTTTAAACTTGAGTGTAATTAATATTTATTTAATATTATTATTAATAATGATTATTTTATTAATATTAACTGGTAATAATGAAAAAGAATATAGTTTGTAAAGGTAGAAAAATATTTTTTTAGAAAGGAAGAGTGTTTAAACAAAGTTGTCGGAACGCAATAAAAATTGATTGATGCCTTATAAGGATTGAGTTTTACTTCCTGAAGTTTTTAGTGAAAGCTCTCTTGATGGGGTTAAAAGCTTTTTTCTAATGAAGATGGAGAGCACTTTGGGTATTAATGCATCAGGTTTTACTTGATTGATAAATGGGAGAACATTCTTGAAATTGAAAAAATTCTGTTGTATAGATTTCGGGTTTAAAATGTTATAAAATTTATTATTCCCTTTATAGCAGCAAAAAATTTGTGTTAAGGGCATGTGATGGATTATGACGTCACTGGTATAGGCAAAATTTGTCCGCAACTTTTCTCTTAAAATATTGAATATTTTTTTATGAAACTTGGTAGAATTACTTAAAATGTCATTAGGAAGGTCTCTCAGACCCGAGTTTGTTTGAATTTGGTCTCAAAATTTATTTTTATAAAAGTTTGCATTTTTTCGAAAATTTCCCCAAATTAATTTTGGGCCAAAATTTAAACAAATTCGAGTCTGAGAGACCTTCTTAATGACATTTTAAGTAATTCTACCAAGTTTCATAAAAAAATATTCAATATTTTAAGAGAAAAGTTACGGACAAATTTTGCCTATACCAGTGACGTCATAATCCATCACATGCCCTTAATCAAAATTTCAAAAAGAACTTTTTGTTCTCTTAATTATTATAGTTCAAATTTCATTCGATTTCAGTTTCAAGAAGTGGCAGTATATCATTTGATTTAGATTAAAATACATTTTTTTTTAAAAAATATTTACTAATTCAATAGATTTTAAATAAATTTCATTCAATTCAATGATTAATTCAGTCGAATTTGAATAAACCCGAATGTTTATTGAACATTTTCTTTTATCACCGAATTTTTATTTAAAAATAATTGTTATTTTACTGAATTTATCTTTAACCAAATTTTTGTTTAAAAGAATTCTGAATGAACCGGATTCTCATTTAATAGAATCTGAATTCAGCCGAATAATTAAATCCAGGAAGAATTTGCATTCGATTAAATTTACATTATTTTGAATTTTCATTTGTAAGGATTGATACGAGGATTGAGATTTGATTAAAATCTTTAATTGACCAATTTTCATTTGACTGAAATTACAAGTAAAAATTTGGCACATAATAATTCGAATAAATGAAGATTCGGTTAAATAGAAATTTCGCTATTTAAATTTTCGACTCGCTTAAAATTCTATGAAATAAAAATACTTCTAAATAAAAGTGTGGTTCAATTAGAATTCTTTTAAATAAAAAGTTGCATTAAGAGAAATTCTGTTAAATAAAAAATCGTTGAACAATAATAAAAATTTACTTCAGTAAAAATTTGGATCTTCATATCTTTTTTACAATTTTTATTTCAATTATTATTTATATTTTTACATTTTCTTATTTTATTCTTACTGTTTTTAGTTTGTACTTTATTTTGCACTATTTTTATATTTTTTAATACTTTTTATATAATATTTGCATTGTTTGTGAATACTTTTTTGTAGATTTCCTCTACATTTTTTAATCCTATTGCTTTATTTTTATTTTATTTTGTCACTTTAAATATTAATTGGTTCCAATTTACTTATAATCCAAACCTCAATTTATCAAATTTTCAATCTATTCAAATTTTAATCGAACCAAATTCCCATTCTTTTTGCGAATTTTTTTAGCTTTTATGAAATAAAAAAATAATTAAGTTTTCATACTTATTACATTTAAAGATGTTTTTTATATTTTTTCAAAATAAGTAATTCCACAATAATTTTGGCTATGAAGTATTGTTACATGTATACATATTTATAAATAAAATATTTTTTATCGTAAAAATTAATAATTTAATAATATCAGAAGAAATACTGTAACTCTTTTAAAATGTAGACTACAAAATGTTTGGTCCTGAAAAAAAGTTACAATATATAATTTATTTATCTTTATTTATAAACTTTTTAAAGTACCCTAAGATTTGTGGATAAATCTTGAAATTTAAAATTTTAATATTTTATTTATAAAATTAAAAAAATTGTGCTAATACAGATGATCAAAATACCTAAAATCTACAAATTTTATGTATGAAGATGGCAAAAAATAGTACTAAAACTTTACTTCTTTACGTCATTATAATTTAAATAAATTCTAAACGTCAATAAACTTATATTCCAATTTGTTCAAACTTTAAAATTTTAATTAATTCAAATTTAAATTCATATTAATTAATGCATAATAATAAAATAATATTAATTATTTTCCATATTCACAAAACTCCTTTTTTTAATCCTCACAAGATTACTAAAAGATTTCACTTTTTCGAAACTCTTTAATTTTTATCTTATAATTTCTTATTTTTACAAAATTTTAAGATTTTTTCTTCTTTTACATTTGATATTTTATTTTTTGTACCCTATTTGTCACTAAATTTTTCATTTAGTTGTCTTTTTTTTATTGTTTCCATATTTTAAAAATAAAGACGCTCATTTTTTTGTACATTTATTCGATTTGTTATCACATCTTGTCTACTTTTTGCAAACTTACTTATTCTTTCATAAAATTTTTAGATTTTCTTTATTTTTCTAAAATTTATTATTGGACTTTTTGAGTGTGTAATATGATAAAAATGTTTTCGGTTTAATTTGCTTAAACTCTTTTATTTTTCAAGGATTTTTAAACTTCTTTTGTGGACGTGTATTAGAAGTAAAGGATTAAAGGAAGGTTGTAGATTATAAATAAAATAGATTATAAAATTATTATAAATAGAATTGTTTTGTGGAGTTTTTTATTTATCGATCTTCATAAATATATACATTTTATAATTTATTTTTATTCATTCTTATTTTTTGGAAGATTTTTACTAAACTTTTTTATTTTTTGTACTTTTTACAAAAAAATATTTCTCCATATTCTTCTTATTTATTTAAGTTTCTTGATGTTTCACAATTTTTTTAATCCTTCCTAGCATTTAAATTAACTTTTTTTTTGTCATTATTTTTCTATTTCTTAGAGACATTCTTCCTTCTTAAATTGTTTAGTTTGTATCTTTTATCGGGATTTCAATAAAATTTGGATGACTTATTAAGCTCATGAATATCTAAATTTGGACACAAAGATTTTTGAAAATTGAAAATTTTTGAAAATTTACATTTAAAATCCTTTTTTTTTTTAATAACTTCTCCATTAATTCCACATTATTTCTTTCAAATTAAAAATTTTTTTTTAATTATAAAAGCGACGTTTCGGCAGCTGCCGCTACCCTTATCAAGTTTATTATTATTATCATTTTTTTTTTATAAAATGCTAAAAACAAAAATAAAAATTTTTTCTTCTTATTTTTTTATAGGCAAATATGTCAAGCATATGTAGTTAAATTATTAGATCGCTATTTGTTCAAAAACTTAAGTCATATAACAAAATCAAAATTTTAAACGCGGTTTTCTGAAAACAATATTTTTAAAAATGGTTACCACCATAACTCAAAAACCGTTTAACCGATTTTAAATTTTCTTGTTGCATTCGATTCTTTGGAAGTTTTTACAGGTCCTAAACCTTTAATATACTTATAACATTTCATTCTAAATATTTTGTGAATGATTTATTGTAAAAATAATGGTGTTTTTTCAGATTTTTCGATTTAGAAGCTTCTCATTTTTTGCACTTTTTATTTTTTTGAATAATTCGAGGTTTTTGATCTGTGTTATATCGTCTATTTTAAAATACTATTTGATTTTTTTTATTTTAGATGAGTCTGTGATGAGCTACAGTGGTAACCATAAATGAAAGTAATTTTTACAGCGCGCTCTATATAGAAGGAAGACACTCAAAGTTTTTAAGATTGCAAATTTTTGTTTTTAATAGCTCTTGACATACATAATAACATGTAGAAACTTTTGATCAATTACATTTTAAATTTTATAAGCAAGAATCGTTTTAAAAACCTTCCGTTTTAGACCTAAAAAAGTTACAAAACCCCTTAAATTTATACAAGTGTATATGTGTAATTCTGTCAACCTTAAATCAAAATGCAGGAAAAGCCGTACTTACATTTTGAAAGTTATAAAAGCTGCTATATTAAAAAACTGTTTTGATTTAAGGTTGACAGAATTACACATATACACTTGTATAAATTTAATCTAAAAATTTTTTATTTTTGTTTTTAGCATTTTATAAAAAAAAATAATAATTAAATAATAATAATCTCCGTAAACTCCTGAAGTTAGTTAGTATTTATATTTATTCATCTTTCTCTGTCCACATTTTAAAGTCTGAAGTGAAGTTAGTTAATAAGTTAGTATTAATATTAATTCATCTTCTTCTGTCCACATTTTAAAAACTGAAGTGAAGTTAGTCTTAGTCCCTGTTATTTTATTGATTTTGATTCATTTTATTAGGAAATATTTTGAAATCTATAATTTATTCAATTATTTGTCTCAAATTTTACTTACTGTTTTCAATTTTTCATATTTAAATTTTTAAAATTTTTTCAATTATCACACTTAAATGTCATTTATTTTTTACAACTTATCATTATTTGTATCATATTTTAATTATTTTCGGCAAGTTATAAAATTTAAAAACATTTTTCAATTATTTTCCAAAATTTATTTTCTTCAATTTTCAATTACTTTCGTTCTTTTTCATAATTGCCAAAAAGTTTTTACTTACTTCTCTTTAATCAAAACTTGTTCTGTTCAATTTTAAATTATGTTTATCTTTTTTCATTTATTTTCTCTAATTTTTAATTATTTTCTTTTATTTCAATGAACTTCTGAAAGTTTTAATTTTTTAAAAAATTCTAATGACACTTTCGGACAAGTCGGTTATTCAATAATGCATTTTTATTAAAAGATACAAAAACTACATTGGTCCGACGTTCCGAGAATAAACTATTCTCATTTTCAAGGACTGTAAAAAATATAATAACAATTAAATTTTATCATATTAAAACTAGCTTTTGTATAAAATATATCGCACTTTTTATAAAGACACTCACCAATATTTTTACAACAAGATAAATTGGATCACAAATCAAAAATGAGTCAAAAGTATGTCATTTTATAATAATGTTTTTTTAAAAAGAACTTTTTTCTTTTATGTCAAGAAAAATTAATCCTATTTACAATGCAATTTTAGATATCTTAAAATAATCAACTTTCTCAATATCTTTCTCCGTCTAAATAATTTGTCTTTGTTTAATATTGATCCCTCTTCGTTGTATAAATCCCTGTTTATAAATATAAGTTGTCAGTGTAGTCAGTCTGAACTTATACTAACAAGAGCTATAATAGAAGACACAAAATTCTAAAATGTTAATTTTTCTTGACATAAAAGAAAAAAGTTCTTTTTAAAAAAACATTATTATAAAATTACATACTTTTGACTCATTTTTGATTTGTGATCCAATTTATCTTGTTGTAAAAATATTGGTGAGTGTCTTTATAAAAAGTGCGATATATTTTATACAAAAGCTAGTTTTAATATGATAAAATTTAATTGTTATTATATTTTTTACAGTCCTTGAAAATGAGAATGGTTTATTCTCGGAACGTCGGACCAATGTAGTTTTTTTATCTTTTAATAACCGACTTGTCCGAAAGTGTCATTAGAATTTTTTAAAAATTTAACCAAACCTCGGACGTTAACCCCTTAACGCCGGGACGGACGCTTTTTTCCAGTCTTTTTCAACGTTAATATTTTTTGTTATTAGGCACGTAGAAAATTTTCGGAATAACATTTTCTTACGTAATTTTTATCGCTCTTTCAGAATCTGTCATCAAAATTTAAAAAAAAAATTCCAAAAGCTATGGCCACTTTTTTGGAAAAAAATGCAAATTTTTGACATTTTTGATTCAAAAATGATTTTTTTTTCATGTAAGCAGTAATGACAAAAATTCTTCACCTTAAAATATCGCGTCCGCAATATCCAAGCTTCAAAGTTATGGAACATACATTTAAAAATTTCAAGATGGCGGATCCAAAATGGCGGCGAAAGAGTTTTTTTTTCAAAAATTTGACACCCAGTGGACACTTCTTTTAATTCTCATGTTATCTGTATGACAAAGAGTGCCTGAACGTTTTTGGGGTCGCTGATTGTGAATCAAAAGTCAGATTTCAAAAATTCAAAATGGCGGATCTAATATGGCGGTCAATATTTTTGAAATTGATTGGATTTATTTGAAACTTGTTACTCGGGGGTTTTTGGGGTCGCTGATTGTGAATCTGAAGTCAGATTTCAAAATTTTTCAAAATTCAAAATGGCGGAACCAATATGGCGGTCGAAACTTTCGAAGTTGATCGGATTCACTTGAAACTTGCTACTCGGGGGTTTTTGGGGTCGCTGATTTCAAATCTGAAGTCAGATTAACAAAATTCAAAATGGCGGAACCAATATGGAGGTCGATATTTTTGAAATTGATCGGATTCATTTGAAACTTGTTACTCGGGGGTTTTTGGGGTCGCTGATTGTGAATCTGAAGTCAGATTTCAAAATTTTTCAAAATTCAAAATGGCGGAACCAATATGGCGGTCGAAACTTTCGAAATTGATCGGATTTGTTCAAAATTCGTTAGTTATAGGTTTTGAGGGTCAATTTTAGGAATAGAAGACTAAATTTCATTAGAGCATTAGTTTAAATTTATGTGAGACAAAGTATCATACATTTATTAATAATGTATTATAATAGATGCATTTTGCACGTTCTTTAGCCATTAAAATTATTTTAATGTTGCCCGACTCAAAAAAAATTGTGAGTGTTGTCAAAGAAAGTACAAGTTTATGATATAGATAAACATATTATAATTACTACGTTTTCAGGAAAATGGAAAAGAAATATGAAATGCTGTCAAATGAATGTGAAGTTAGTGCTATTACATCTTAAATTACATTAAAATGCTGTTTTCAAAGAAGTAACAAATAAATAATGATGTCAAACTAGTGCAACATTAAAATACTTTTAATGACTTAAGAACATACAACCATGTATCTAATACTTAGCCCAAGATGACAAACTTCATGTAAATGCGATCAATATTGAAAATATCGACAGCCATATTAGATCTGACATTTTGAATTTTTCAAATATGACTTTACATTTGTTTTTGACGGACCAAAAAACCCCTAACTAACGAATTTAAACAAATCCGATCAATTTCAAAAATATCGACCGCCATATTGGTTCCGCCATTTTGAATATTGTTAATCTGACTTCAGATTTGAAATAAGCGACCCCAAAAACCCCCGAGTAGCAAGTTTCAAGTGAATCCGATCAATTTCGAAAGTTTCGACCGCCATATTGGTTCCGCCATTTTGAATTTTGAAAATTTTTGAAATCTGACTTCAGATTTACAATCAGCGACCCCAAAAACCCCCGAGTAACAAGTTTCAAATAAATCCAATTAATTTCAAAAATATTGACCGCCATATTGGATCCGCCATTTTGAATTTTTGAAATCTGACTTTAGATTCACAATCAGCGACCCCAAAAACGTTCAGGCACTCATTGTCATACAGATAACATGAGAATTAAAAGAAGTGTCCACTGGGTGTCAAATTTTTGAAAAAAAAACTCTTTCGCCGCCATTTTGGATCCGCCATCTTGAAATTTTTAAATGTATGTTCCATAACTTTGAAGCTTGGATATTGCGGACGCGATATTTTAAGGTGAAGAATTTTTGTCATTACTGCTTACATGAAAAAAAAAATCATTTTTGAATCAAAAATGTCAAAAATTTGCATTTTTTTCCAAAAAAGTGTCCATAGCTTTTGGAATTTTTGTTGTTGTTGAAATTTTGATGACAGATTCTGAAAGAGCGATAAAAATTACGTAAGGAAATGTTATTCCGAAAATTTTCTACGTGCCTAATAACAAAAAATATTAACGTTGAAAAAGACTGAAAAAAAGCGTCCGTCCCGGCGTTAAAGGGTTAAAGCGTTTTAATTGAAAGTTTTAAGTATTTTCCTTAAATTTTGTTTAACTTTCCTTTATTTAAAATACTTTATGTAATTTGTTTAATTATTTTTGTAATTTTAATTTATTTATCTCAATTTTTAACCATTTTTGTCAATTTTCAATTATTTTCTCTAATTTTTCATTATTCAACTTTGTTTTAATTTACTTTCAAGATTCTCAAGTATTTTTCTCAAATTTAAATTATTTTCTTTATATTTAAAACATTTTTATGATTGTTTAAATTACTTTCCCCAATTTTTAATTGATTTCATTATTTTTTTTCAATTAATTTGCAAAATTTGCAATTATTTTGTTTAATTTCAATTATTTTTTGCAATTCTTTTTAATTCTAAAATATTCTAAATTTTGTCCTATATAAATATGTATTTTATTTATATTAATTGATTTTTCAATATTATATTTAAAATATTTATTTCTTCCTATTAGATAAATATGTGACGCTCCGCGAGAGAAGGGACCTATCGCCGAAAAAATCAATTTTCATTTTTTTATGCTAAAAGACAATTTTTGAGTTGTTCTTTCAGTTCCATGTTTCAAAAATTCTTTTTTGTAATTACACTTTTTGTTATAATGCTTCAAACCTAGACATACTAAGTATATCGCATTTTTTGATTTTTCTTTGAACGACCGTCCCGTGAAATTAACAATTAATTAGTTTGATTTTTTCATGGCAATTGATAGTTTTTGAGTTGCTTTTTGAGTTCCAAAAATCAAAATTTGATTCCTGCAATTAGTTTTCTTGTTATGAAGCTTTAAACATGGGCATGTTAAGCGTCCCGATTTTTCTTTCTCCTCTTTGCCCGTCCATTCTTTAAAGTTTGCTTTCTCAGCGATAGGTCCCTTCTCTCGCGGAGCGTCACATATCATATACCGATTTGTTATATTTATTGTTGTATTTTATAATTTTTAAAATGTATGAAAAACTAATCACGCGCTGTCGCGCGTTTTATTTTGCTAGTAATAATAAT
The DNA here is from genome assembly GCA_037103525.1 of Ganaspis brasiliensis. NCBI lineage: Eukaryota > Metazoa > Arthropoda > Insecta > Hymenoptera > Figitidae > Ganaspis > Ganaspis brasiliensis. The sequence continues at coordinate 3,018,774 of JAZKLR010000333.1, forward strand.
AAACTTGATAAGGGTATAGCGGCAGCTGCCAAAACGTCGTTTTTAAAAAAAAATTTGTAAATTTGAAAGGAATAATGTCGAATTAATGGCCAATAACTTGTTTTTTTTATTTAAAATCTTATTTTTGTTGGAAAATTTGATTCATTAGCCAGATTCCTAAAATCATGTTATAATTAAACTTGTCTAATTGGAGAGTGATCTATATTTGAATATGATATTGGTTATTCTATTTAACCTGAATAGTAATCGAGTTATTAATCTTGCAGGATGCAGGAACAGACGTAAAGTTGAAAGTTGGAAGCTGGAGTAGGCGCATGCTCGTCCAGCCGTGATCGCCGTTGACGATGTTGAAGATGACGAGGAGGAGGACGAGGGTGGATGAAAATGCGTTCATCGGCTAGTCGTCCGTTTGCCGTTCGCCAGAAGGTTGCTGCTTCTTGGTCATCTCATCATCAGGTGGTGCTCACACACTTCATATATATCGTCTTGGTGGTGGGGAAGAAAGTTTCTATGGGGAAGATTCAGCTCCTATCTTTGTTCCATCTCCCGCATCACCACAGTTGCTTTACGTAGGCCTTCAAGTCTCAAGAACCACCAAATCGAGAGATCCAACTCTCAGAAAACATCTCAGCTTCATGCACCTCTTTAAACAAAAATCTGACTTGATTCAAAGGTGAAATATTTTTTTTTTTTTCAAGCTGCCGCAAACTTTTTTCTCTCTTGTATTAAAATTAACAGGAATAAAAAATAATGGGGAGTAAGAAAAAAAAAACAAGGTAGTTTTAGAAATAGTAAATAATAGTTGAGGAGTATTAGTAGTAAATGATAGTTTAGAAGTAAATAAACATGAGAGAGTATTGAGAAATGGGTAATGAAGTAGAATAATTAAAAATAAATAATTTTGTAGATTATTAAAAATGAATAAGTATAGTTTGGAAATTGTGTGTTTTATTACATAAAAGTTGTTGTACTTTGTTTATGGAAATAATTTTTTAATTCAGGCTTGACATTATTATGGGTCACTCAAGTTGGGTGGTTCTTGGATTGATGGTTGGGTCTTTTGTCGGCGATGTTTTTGCTGGTAGTTGCAAAGAAGCGAAACTCTGCTGCTCTGGACGAGATTCCGCGTGTGTCGTGCAGAAATCCTCGCCGAATGCGATAATACAACTTTTATCAGACAAACCGTGCTACTGTGACCACGCGTGTCTTAAATTGGGGGACTGCTGTCTCGACTTTAAGGAAGCTTGCGGAGGTTAGTAAACCAAGAATTATTTGTTTTGAATTTAATACACTATTATTTTGTTCCTTCCCTTAAATTATCTAAATTTAATTAACAACCAGCAAAAAATATCTATGAAATACTGATGAAAAATATTCCATTAGCTAGTATAGTTTAAATACAAAAAATAAACTATGAACTTATTTAGATTAAATTAATTAATTATTATCGGATTGAATTTTCTGGATTAATGTTTATTTATTAAAATTTGTTACAAATTCATGAATAGAAAGAAATTTTAGAGAATAAATCAGATTTTCATCCTGAGTTAAAAATGAAAATGTTTACAGTATGTTACAAAAAGTTAGAATATATTTTTAAAATAGTTTTTTTCAATATTTTTAAATTTCTATATAGACTTAATTTATTACAAACTTCTATTGAGAAGAATTCCTTATTCTTGGAATTTTTTCAAACAATATAAAATTTATATAAAAAAAAAAGTTTAAATAATATAAAATTCAATTAATAACACAGCATTCTTCAAAATTTCCATCAATATAAATTTTAATTGTACCAAATTACGAAATTCCCAACTTCTATCGCTTCAAATTTAAATTATTTCAAACTTCATTTAATCAAATTCGCAATATAACAAAAATTTTAAGATTTATAACTTATTTTTATTTTAATTTCTAGTGATGGGGAACAAAAATTATTTCAATATTTACAAATTAAATTAAAAATTTTAAACTCGATTTTAATAATACAACTTTAAATTGCTTTAAATTTTAATTAGTATGAACTATGAATTGTTAAAATTTCAATAATAATAAACTCCAGTTATTTAAAACTTTTAATGGTTCAAATAATTAATTCATGTTTAATTAAAATTATTACAAACTTTAAATATTAAATCTAATAATGCATATATATTAGGTATTTCAAACTATAAATACAAAAGTGGATAGAAAATTTCGAAATTTCAAATCGATTCAAACTTAAATTTAATTCAAACTTTAATCAAATGATACTTGAATTTATCGATTTCTAATTCTTGTATTGATTTAGACTTCTATTAATAAATAATTATTTGAAAGATTTTAAGATCTTAATTTCAAAAGTCTAAATATCAATTAATTTAAACTTCTAATTATAAACTTTTCAGGAATATTAATGTCAATCGAATTAAATAATTTTAATTTGTCATGATTTTAGCCTATTCAAAAATAAAAAAAATAAATTTTTAACATTTTCATCGATCCACATTTTAATCTAATCAAGTTTTAAATGACCTAGTTTTTAATTGTCCAAATATTTATTAATTTTTAAAATTTGTTCGATTGTAAATTTAACTTTCATAATGATAGAAATTTTAATTTATTTATATTTTAGGCAATTAAATCTCAAACGATCAACAGGTAAATTGAATGATACTTTAAATTTTCCCGAATTTTTGTCGCTTAAAATGTCAAATTATTCGAATTTAATAGATTCAAATTTACATGGATTCAAAATTGAATTAACATCTTGATTTTAGCTAACTCAAACTTTAATTTATCAAATTATCAAATTTAGCAAATTTTAATCTATTCAAATTTTAATCGATTCAATTCAAATTTCAATCGATTTAAAAATAATTTGATTCAAATTTTAATCTAATGTTTCAAATGATCCAGTTTTCAATCTTAATGCTTATATATCATAAAATGTATTAATTTTATTCTATTGTAGATTTATCTTGATATAATGTCAAATTATTCGAGTTTAATGTGCTTAATTAATCTCATTAATTAATTAAATTTAATTTACCCCAATTTTAATTGATTAAAATTATAATTTGAGCAATTTTAAGTTAGAGAGTTATCAGACAACCAATCGAAAAAAAATTAGTCCAATTCTATAATTCTGTTTATTTGAAATGATTTAGATAAAAAAACCTAAAACTTGAGTTTTCAATAAACAGAAAATTGAAATTTTTATTCTTTTGCAATTTTAAATCGATTAAAATGTTAAAAATAAAATTATTTACCCTACCACCAAAACTTTTTAAAATTCAGATTGTTTTTTTATTTAAAATAACTAACTTTTAAACTTTTTTAAAATTTAAACTATACTAACTTTTTCCGAGTTTTTTTCTGATCCCTTCTGAATAAAAACTGTGATAATTAAACATTTAATTGGTCAAGATTAGGACAAATCAAAGTTTTTAAATAAAAAGATTTGTTTGTTTGAAATCAGGGTCATTTGGAAAATTTACATTAATATAAAAGACTGGATTATTTAAAGCCTAGAATCAATTTGGATCGATTAAAGTTTGGACGGATTGAAATTTAGATAAATGAATTTGTAATAACGTACATAATTTTATAAACACTTTGATTATTATTAATATTATGTGAAATTAGAACTTGGATAAAATAAGGTTTCAATGAATCAAATATTAGGTTAATATAATTTTAAATAATGATTTTATTACAATTAATAAATTTAAAAAGTATTTTCTTTTATAAAATTTATATATTATTATATTTATTAACATACAAAAAATTAAAATCTGTTGAACCGTAATTATTACAAAACAATTTATTTATGATGAATTTATTATTTTATTGATTTTCGATATTGAAATTTCTTTAAATTTACGAATTATTTTTTATTCACAATTAATTTTTATAAAAAATATATTTATATTTATTTTATTAATTTTAATTTTTGGTTTATACTATGAATGAATAGAAGAATCTTTAAATTGATTTAAAAAAATTTATGAATAATAGTTAAAATGTTAGTAACATTTAAATTGCATTTAAAAATTATTTCATAATTTTAATTTTATTTTTTTTATGTTAAGAAATATAATAATGTATAAATTTTATATAAGAAAATATTTTTTTAATCTAATCAATAGATATTTGGATTAATTTAGGGGAATGACGCATACAGTGGGACAACAACAAAAATTGTCAGATTTTTTTCTGTCTGGAAGAAAGTGATTTTTCTAAAAAGTTTTCAAAACAAAGATTGTTTTTATATCCCTCATTGATGTCCAATTCTCTTTTCTTTAGCTGGTTCACAAGTAGTTTGCCTAGTTTACTTGTTGCACCCAGACACGCAATTACAACTTGACCGATTTCTTCACCTCCGGTTAATTTCAGTCTCTCCTTCAGTCCCTGTCTTTCAAGTTTAAAGACCTCACAATTGTTCTACTTTGTAGCTTCACTCTTATCTTCCACTTGCGACAATCAAGTTCCAATGTTCGTTTAATAGAACAAGACTCCAGTTATTCTTCCTTTTTGTCCCTCCTCGAAAGTTCGAAAAGCATTTCCGTATTCTTACAAGAACAAAGCTTGAAAATTAAATTAAATTCTAACTTAAATTGCAGTCTTCAATAATTATTCCACTCTTTAAAATTAACAAATTCTTATTAAAATCTATTTTCTGAATAAAATTTCCAGGGTTCCCACTTGACCGAGCATTTTGTTATCTACTCTTAGATCCTAAAAATGTTTCTACCAAACGAAAATGTTTTAGAAATTTGGATACAAAAGTTATTGCAAAATGAACATTTTAATCACTTTTTAAATAAAAGCTTATATTTCTTAAACGAATTTTACGATTTAAGTGTACCTTGGATAGAATCAAAAGGCATAAAACAGACTTCCACTTACAATTCGAAAATTTAAAAAAAAAATTTTTTTTATAATTTGTTTATAAATTGTTTATAAACAATTAATTTTTTTCAATGTTTTGGACCTTTTAAAAATCAGGAAAAGATATTAAAATAGACTTAAAACTCTTGAGAAATCGAAATCTATTGAGAAAATTGACGAGCGATTATTTTTTTGGGGCATTCCTTGAGAAAATTTTCATTTTCTCAAATTTCTAATGGAATACCCCAAAAAAATAATCTCTCGTTAAAGTTCTCAATGGATTTTGTTTCCTTAGAGTTTTAAGTGTATTTTAATATCTTTTCCAGATTTTTAAAAGGCTCTGAACAATTAAAAAAATTAATTGTTTATAAACAATTTATGAATAAATTATGAAACTTTTTTTTCAATTTTCGAACTGTAATTGAAAGACTATTTTATGTCCTTTGATTTTATTCAAGGTACACTTAAATCGGTAACCTCATTTATGAAATAGAAATTTTTATTTAAAAAGTGTTAAAAATGTTAATTTTGCAATAACTTTTGTAAAAAAATATTTAAAATTTTTTTCGTTTGCTGAAAACATTTTTATGATTAAACATAATAATTTTTTCAATAATTCGATAAGAAAAAAAATTAATTTTTTTTAATGCTGATTTCACAATTTCTGACCCAATAATAATAATAAAAATCCGCAAGTTCTTTCATTCCTTCTTTCATTTTTTGTTTGTTCACACCTAAACTTTGACTCATGGATATTTTTTGTTTTAAATGAGATACTTTTTAAAAAATGCATTTGAATTAATTTAAATTTATAAATATCAGTTCAAATAATTTTAATTTCATTAATAAATAAATCTATAATTTTGTCTATACTTTCAACAATTTTCAACATTCTTTTTTTTTTATTATTTTGTTCTGTTTTCGATTATTCTACCAGTTTTCGAATTTTTTTTTTTGATTGTCAATTTCAATTATTTTCTTTAATATTGAATTATTTTAGTGAGTTTGTAATTTTTATTTTAATTATTACCTATTCTCTTAAAATTTCAATTTAGTTATTTAATCTTCAATTTATTTCTTTAATTTTTAATAATTTTTTTCAATACTCAAATATTTTCTTTAATTTCCAATTATTTTTAACAATTTTCAATTAATTCCTCAACATTTAATAATTCTCGCATTTTCTCAATTATCAATTATTTTCTTGAAATTTCAACAGAATTCTTTTATTTCCAATTGATTTCTTCAATTTTCATTTATTTTCTATAATTTTTCCCATCATTTTTATCAGTTTTCAATTAAATTGAATTTTTTTTCAATTATTAATTATTTTTTTAATAGTCAATTATTTTCGTCATATTGTAATTTTTCTTTTAATTATCAATTATTTTCTTGAAATTTTCACTTAATTCTTTAATTTCCAATTTATATTTTTAATTTTTAATTATTTTCTTCAATTCTCAAATATTTTCTTAAATTTTCAATTATTTTTATCGATTTCCAATTTATTCCCCAAAATTTAATAATTCTCAGATTTTTTAAATTATTTTTTTTACTCATAAAAATTGTTTTTTAATTTCAATTGAATTATTCAATTCAAGAACTATTCTCTTCAATTCTCAGATATTTTCTTCAAATTTAAATTCCTCTTTTCAATTTTCAATTATTTTCTTATATATTCATTAATTTTCGGCTTTTTTTTCATTTTTAAGTATATTTTTAAAATTTCAATTCCATTCTTCAATTTCTAATTGCTTTCTTCAATTTTCAATTATTTCCTACAATTTTTTCAATTTTCAATTATTATCTTAAAAATTTATAATTATTCTTTGATTTTTTAAATTATTTTCTTCGGTTGTGTATTAATCTAGCCATTTTTTGAATTTTGTTTTCAATTGTCATTTACTTTTGGCCATTTTGTAATTTTTTTTCAATTATCAATTATTTTTTCAAATTTTAATTTAATTCTTAATTTTTCAATTTATTTCTTAAGTTTTTTATTAGTTTCTTCACTTTCAACTATTTTTTTCGATTTTCAATCCAGCTGTTCAATTTGTAATTATTCCCAAAATTATTCCAATAAGTTTTCACGTTTTTTGTTCAAATTTAATATTTATTGTTCAAATTATAAACTATTCTTTTCAATGTTTAAATTTAAATGTTTAAAATAAATTATTGTTCATAAATTTAGATTTTAATATTTTGTGATAATAAAACTGTTTAAGCTTTAATTATAATTTATAAGATTATAAGAATGTGTAAATTTTAAATTGAAGTATAAAGTCATATTTTAAATATAAAATCGAATTTAATAAAATTAAAAATACTGTTTTAATTGTTCGGAAGTTTGTCACCAGGAAATCCCCCCAAAAATTGAAATCTTTTCAATTAATTTTGTTTTTGGTCAAATTTTGTTTTTCTTATTACTCTCGGTCAGAAATTTTATTGAAATTTAAATTCCCTGTTCTGTAAAACTAATTTTTAAGCAAAATCAGGTGAATGTCTTTTATCTATTCTTCCTATTTGAGGAAATTCTCTGCCTTTGTTCACAGCTCGCAAACTTTTCCTCTTTTATCAGAAACTTTGAGAACTATGGTATTTTCAAAGTTTATACCATCCAAGTTGAATAGTTTCGATAATAAATGTAGAAATGGCAAAAAGTAAAAAATACTTTTTTTTTTTTGAGAATATTGTCGAAGGAAATGAAACTTTGCAAAGTTGGAAAAACTCATTGTGATGTGTTCCTCAATTTTCTTATTTGGAAGACTGACAAGGACATAAATACAAAATAAAAATAAAGAGAGGAAATATAATGGATGGAAATTCGTAGAGTTACTATGAGTGTAACTTTATTGCTATCATGTCTAACATATAGTCCGCGTCTTATATGCTTTACGCTTGCAATTTCTTATTCAGGCATCTACCCCTTTCTTTGTTTCATTGCTCAACTTACAAGCTTAATATGAATCTTGTTCTATTTCATTTATGACGTTCCTTGTTGATGAGGAATAACTTTCAAATTGCAACCATTCATTCTAATTTTGTCATTTGTATGAATAATTTTGTTTTATTATCCCGACAATTATAATTTTGTAAATTTTATTCTATTTAAAATTAAATCGATTTGAATAATTTTAATTTTAATCTGGATTTAACTTTTTAACGATCCAAGTTCAATTAATCTTGATTCGTAAAATTTTAATGAATATCAATATGTACCAAAAAATTGAAAACGTAATATACAATTTTGAGGTTATATACAAAACCATAAAAAATTATCAATTTACAATAAATTATCAAACTTACGTAATAGTCAATAAACATAAACCTATTGTTAATCAAATAAAATTAAACAACAGAAATCACAAAAAATACGTCACATAATAAATACAGACAAAAACAAAACAATTTATCTGAGTCAACGTGTTTAAAATTTTGAGGTTAAAAATAAGTACATTAAATTTCGTCAGGTAAGATATAGAACACTGCCATACCAACATTTTTTTAAAAGATTCTATTACAGTCCAACTTCTAATTTATGTTTCACAAAATTTTCAAAAGGAAAACAAGAACAGATGTTATGCTAAAAATTATATAAAATCACATTATAGTTTTTTAAATCAGTAATTAAATTTAATAAACTACTCTATTTTTCTTTTTTAACAAAAAAAATCACCTACTAATCTTTTATATTTATTATTTTCTTAAGGTATTTCTCCGATGGGGAGTCCCTGCCAAAAGTTAGTATTTCAGTTAATAGCGATTATTAATTAATATAATTTATTTCTTAACTTATTATTGACTATGAATAGTTGATCAGATATCAGCCAATCGTTTTTTAATAAGAATGTTTCAAAAATTAACAAAAGTTGCTAAATTTTTAACGTTTTTTAAAGATACCTTTTTCCGAAGTCTGTATCTTTTCTTACCATTTTTTAAAAAATGGTACAATTTAGGTCAAAAATAGCTTATTTTCTTAAGAAAAACCAACTCTACAACTTCACCTCGTCAGATTTTTGGAAAAGTGGATAATTTTTTAAATACAGCAATTTGTTTATAAATATATTTCTAAATTTTTCTAAATATTTATAAACAAATCGATTTATTTAAAAAATGATCCACTTTTTTAAAAATCTGACGAAGTGAAGTTATAGAGTTTGTTTTTCTCAAGAAAATAAGCTATTATTAACCTAAATTGTATCGTTTTTTAAAAAATGTTAAGAAAAGATATAGACTTGTGAAAAAGATATCTTTAAAAAACGGTGAAAATTTAGCAACTTTTGTTAATTTTTGAAACATTCTTATTAAAAAACGATTGTCCGACATCTGATCAACTATTCATAGTCAATAATAAGTTAAAAAATAAATTATATTAATTAATAATCGTTATTAACTGAAATACTAACTTTTGGTAGGGACTGCCCATCGGAGAAATACCTTAATGTAAAACTTAAATATAAATTTCAATGTATCCCAGTTTTAATCAATTCCAATTTCAGTCGTTCCAAATTTTATCACAGAAACTTTTTTTTTAAATATTTTTCTCTCTGAATCTCAATTCAGTAAAAATATGCTATTAATAGTTTAATAAAAATCAATAATTCAATTAGTGAAAATTAAGTTTGAGGTTATGTTAAACCACTAATTAGTTGAATTCGACTATTAAATTTATAATTTTTTTTCTAATAATTAGTTGTTGTTTACTACTTGAAATTTTGAAAATATAATGCTATTTATTTAAGATCATTTTATAAAGTATTTATAGTGAAAGAAAAATGAAATTTTGAAGCAATATCAAAAGGTTAAACACTTTAAATTTTGGTGAAAAAATATTTTAGAACGTACTTTTTACGACACGATATGTCATTTTTTATTATGAACATCATAAGTTTTGAACGTATGATATAAATTGGACTCTTCATGGTTCCATGAGTTTTGAAATGATACATTAAGACTATCGCTATAAAACCTTTTGATCTCGATGGCAAATTGGAATCAGCAAACGACCTCATAAAAATTTGCATGCATTGCTTCTTACGGAAAGAGTGAAGCATCTCGAAAAGTATACAAAAAACTTTCTTCCTCTACTATTTACTTTTATGGTTAGCACGTCAATACATAAAAATGCAATTCCACTTTCTCAAATGAGGGAAGTTTTATTTTACCTGACATTTTAATTAGCATTGGCCGTTTTCTATATATTAAACGGTTCAACAATTAATTATATATCAATTAATAAATTGTTCAAATTAATTGTTAAATTTTAATTGATCAAATTAAATTATAATTAAATTTTTCTACAAATTTACAATTTTGGTAATTGATAATTGAAATTAATTATGATTTGTTTTACTTATGAGTATTTGTCAAATTGTTTGAATACATTATATGTGAACAATTTATTGGATTTCTATTATCAATCAAAGAAAAGTCAATTTTTGTTTTTCAATCGATATAAGAATTTTTATTCAAGAGAGATCTTTTTGAGGGTATTTTGCAAATGATGTTGACGAATCAGAGAAAATTCTGTTGTTAATAAAGATATGTTTTACTTCATCTTGATTCTCGGAACCTTTTCGTTTAATTCGCGGTTCGTTAACTGTTGTCTCAAATTTCGAAAATATCTAGGTGTTGGTATATGTAGAGAAAGAGAGAGAGAGAGAGAGAACAAGCTATGAGAATAATGAACGTTGCGGGTCAAACGTGCGGTCCACACAAAGCGAAAGGTTTTCGCCAAAACGTCCACAGCTCACACAATCACTACCCTTTCCCATTCTCCTTTAAATACATATACGCACTTATAAAACGTGATTACAATAGTATTCTGTCGAGGGCGTTATAGACAAAAAGTAAATTTACTCTCGTCTAGTGATTGTTGCTTAAAAGCATTTTTCTTTGTACAAAAAATTAGTAAGCCAATTATTAATTTATTTTGTTTAAAATAGACATATGACTTACAAACTTCTGTTTAAACATTTTTAAATTAAGGGAATTTTTCTATGTTGTCTGTAATCAATAATATAACAAAAAAACTAGCTTTGAATACAAAATTCTAATCTTTTTATCATAAACCTAAAGCATAGTCTGTAAACTAAAGTTTCAATCAAAAGCAGTCCGACAAAAAATGGAAATAAAATCTATAACGAATAAATAAAGCTTCTATAATTATAAAATAACTTACAGAAGTAAATTAAACACTGTAATAAATTACAAAAATACCTGCTTGCTTCAAAATAACATGAGTTTTAGAAAGAAAATCTCAAATTTGATATTCAATGCCAAATGTGACAGGTTAATCCGCCATGATTCTTTATAATCACGTGACTAACGTAATTCTCGCACTTGAACGTATTTTTTCTGCGCATGCGCACTTCTTTTGATTCATCCCGCGCTTATTTGAAATCTTGTCTTAAAAATATATTTAAAATGATTGTCAATGCACAATTATTATAATTATTATTAATATAAATGCAATAATTAATATATCATTAATTTGTTAAAACACTGATTTTCTATGCAGAAACAGTAACAACTTGACATTTAGTTTTTACATCTAAATATAATAACGATTGCCAATTTACCCAATTAGGCATTTCGGCCAACTCATCCCTAACAAAATTGTGCAAAATAATATTAAATAATTTGCTTAAAATTCCTAAATTTTTTATCCAACTATCCTAAAAAAAACATAAAATTTCCTTAAAAAAAAATTTGGTTGACACAAGTTTACTTCTTTCTAAAGAATCTTACCATGAAGAAAATATAAATCTTATCAAAAAAAAAAAATTATTTTTTAACAACTTTTAAATAATGTTATTAATGCAACTATTAAAAAACGTTTGGACGGAATTAAAAATAGAAATAGAGAATTTCACGAAGAAAGAAACTTTAAAATTGAAAACAAAAAATTTCTAACTGTTCCTTATTATAGAAAGATTTCTCAAAATATAAAAAGAATTTTATTTAAATATAATATAAATACCATTATTGAAGTTAACTCAAAACTAAATATCTAAAAAATAAAAAATATCATAGTGTCATTATTCGCCATATTAATAAGAATGACCATGATCTTACCTCACATCAGATTTTATGGGACGAAATTAAAATTATACATAGTGAAAATAATCCATATATAAACGATAATTTGCAGAGATGGGTTTTATAAAAAAAGAAGAAAATAATAGTATTAACAAAGAAAATGACTTGGATCATTTCAGTTCCACGTACAATGCAATTTTAGATATCCTAAAATAATTATTTTTCTCAATATCTACTTCTTTCCAGTTGATGTCTTTATTTATCATTGATTTCACCTCGTTTTATAAATCTCTGTTTATAAATAAGATTTCTCAGTAGTCTCTCTGAACTTATTCGAGCGAGAACTAATTTCGAAGACACAAACTCAAATGTTAATTATTCTTGACATAAAAGAAAAAATGTCTTTTATAAAAAAAACATTTTATTGTAAAATGACATACTCTTGACTCGTTTTTTGATTTGTGATTCAATTTTTTCTTGTAAAAAATATTAATGAGTGTTTATTAAAAAAAGTGTGATAAATATTATACAAAAATTAGTATTAATTTCTTAGTCATTTCATTATTATTATACAAATAAATTATATAATTTTTACAACAGTTTCATATAAATTTATAAGTGGAATTACACGAAATTGGGTACTACATTCGAAAATATCTCTAACCTAAAATTAACTTTCAATGTGTATGTGTATATTTAAATTGCAACTTAAAGCGCGATTTAAAGGGAAATTGGTGCATTATAAGTAGACGAAAACGATTATTAATTTGACGTTAAAAATAAATTACTCTACTTTTTAAAGTAACCTTATTTTCTTTTAAAAAAAGTTAATATCTTGCATCTTTTTTTGATGAAACCTTATAACTCAGAGTTAGTAATTGAATTTGTAGTTTATTCACAGTCAAGGAATCCGTTCTATATTTGAAAGTAGTCAAAATTGACTAGGAATTCGTCATTTTTTACTAATTCACGAGATCGACCCGCGCGACGCGGCGCGCTTGTTTTCTTATTAATGAATGTTTATAATGTAAACTGTTTAAGAAAATTCATAAAGTGTAATTATTTATATAAATCGTTTATAACAATTTTTAAGCGCAAAAACTTCTATTTTACTATTGACACACCCTCAAACATCAATAATAATTTTTTGTGCAAAAAAAATAAAAAATTATTTTTTTATACTTTTTGCATTAACATTAAAAATTTATAAAACAATAATTAAAAAATCGACTCTCACAGATCTCTTTAGAATTTAGTTCTGCGTTAGAGGAAAGAAGAATTTTACTGTTCTACCTAACCGGAGAATAATAACAAAAAACATAACTTTAAACTTGAAAGTATAATATTTTTATTTTACAGAAACTTAAAAGGTTAATGAATTATAAATATACAATAAAACAAAATAAAGAACTAAAAATTATTATTACTTATCAGTTTCACCATTTCCACTTGGCCGAAAAGAAATCGGATGACAATCACCACGTGCATTCTAATAAAAAGAAATATCAAAACCTTAAATGACATAAATAATTATGATACTTTAAGAAAAAAAATAACATTTAAATAATAGCGAACTAAAAAACTGATAAATAAGTTACAAATAAAATAAAAATAAATAAAAGATTATTAATATTATTATCATTAGTCACCTGTCAGTAACGAATGCCAATGTAAACAAAACATTATTTCACTCAAAACACTATAACCTTAACAACTTCACTAAAATCACTGTCACTTCTTAAACTATCACTCCTTAATTATTACAATTTAATTTACTTTTAATTTATTATTATTTCATAAAATGCAATTATTCAATAAACGAAGATGTCAAATAAATTGAAAAATAGTACAAATAAACGTTTAAACTGTGATGTTATTGTTGACAAAAAATATCGAAAATCTGCTAGCCAATCAGAACCCCGATTAAACGCGTTACACCTCTGAAGTTGGTCGAAAGGGTTCTAGTATAGGGAAGTCAAGGTCAAAGCTAATTTCTATGCATTCATTTTTTAAATAAAATTTTTTGTTCTTTTAGATTGCTAACATTATAAGAAATTTTATAAAATAAACTTGAAGTTACAATATTTAATTAAAAGATTTTAATTCGTCTGCAAAACAAAAAATCGAAACTGAAAACTATCGATAGTGAGGTTTGATATCTACTGACCAATGGGAGACTCGGAAATGGAGTTACACGTCTGAAGTTAACCACAACCTCCGTTCTTTTTAGAATAGGATATTTAGAAAGTAACCAATTGAACTAACATTTATTACACTATGACTATTACATAAATTTAGACAAAATCTATACGCTTATAATAAATAATAATTGATACTTATAATAATTACACTTTTAAAAATACTATTTTCCGATTTAAATATTTTTTATTCTAAATTGAAAGTAAAATATAAATAGAAAAGAAAGTCTATAACTGAAGCCCTCTTCTTTACTAGTGTGATTTCAACCTTTCTTGTATATAAACTTTTTACTTTTTCCGTATTTTCTTTCGTTGAACGGACTTCAAAGGGAAAATGGAAAAAGGTGTCGGCAAAAGTAGATGTGCCTTTTACATGCCAACCACATTCTGTACGATTTTCTGTTTGCTTAAACTTACACGATAGAAATTCAGAGAGTACATTTAATTTCAGTTTAACTTTCAAAGAAAGAGAAAAGATTTACAAAATTGACTGTGATTCTGTTGAATTCACCATTTTACATACTGTATTCTATTTCGGATATTTCTTCAATACAATAAAAGTAGTAATTTCAATGTTACTTGGAAAATTCTTTTCCAAAAGAATTTGATCAATTCTCGAAATTTAGAGGATAGTTTCCTGAAGAAGGGTAGATTGTAGAGATGAAAATCTTGTACAGAGCGGAATCAAGATCAGTTTAAGTCTATCTTCTCTATTTAAACATTCTGGAAGGATTCTGAATGTTAAATTAGAAATTCTTATAAACTTTATAAAAGGAGCCTTAAGACCTTAGGTGCAACGGTAAGCTCTTAATCTTATAAAATCTCCCGAGGTTTTTTTTATATGAAAAATTAATTCTCGAGAACGACTGAAGCTAAAGAGACTTGATTAGGGAAACTTGAAAAATTCTTCAACATCAACTTACGATATTAATCTTGCAAACTTATAATTACATTTTTCAATTGGATTTTAATATCAATCTTCAAGTTAGTATCTACTGAAATTTCAATTTTGGAATTATAAGTTATTAAATTAAATTTTCTTTGAAATAAAGTTCAAGAACAATTTCGACCACTTGTAATCGATTAGTTTGTTTTTCAATTTATTTTCTATGCGATTTTGCTTGATTTACAAAAAAAAAAAAAAAAAATTGCAATTTTAGATAAAAAGATCAATATAACACAAGGGAGTGTATCTTCCATCAGATTTTAGTGGTTTGGAAAGGTTTTCTTACGCTTGTTTCTGACCATTTCTCTTCGTAATTTACGATCCTACTTCGAAATATTCTCCTTGATTCCTTAACGTCCGGTTGAAAAAAGGCTTTCCAGTTTGATTCATTTGTCTTCTGTTTCACTTTTTTTTTCACCAAAAATCCTCCTTCTGTGAAAACAATTTTTCTGGATATGTATAAATACGAAAAAAAATCTCGTTTGATTTTTTGAAACTAACGAACTGAACAATAATACCTTCTGTGGTTATTCGAAAGGGCTGTTTTTGATTTCAATCATTTTGATTTAAATCTTGATTTAAATCATGATTTAAATCTTTGGGAAATTTGCATTAAAATCATGATTTAAATAAAAAAAAAATTTTTAATTCTCCGGATGTCTAATACTGTATATAAAAAATTTCAAACCATAAACAAAACCCACAAATTTGTGGATAAATCTTAAAAATTTCAATTTTAATATTTTAATCTTTATAAAATTTGAAAAATTGTGCTAATACAGATGATCAAAATACCTACGATTTACAAATTTTTGGTATGAAGATAGCAAAAAATAGCATTACATTTTTATATCTTAAAGTAATTATAATTATATGAATTCCAAACGCCAGGTTAACTCATATTCCACTTTTTTCTAACTCTTTTAAATTTTAATTAATTCAAACTTGAATGCATATTAATTAATGCGAAATAGTTAAATAATATTAATTATTTTCAATATTCATAATAATCCTTTTTTTTATTCTAACAAGATTTCTAAGAGATTTCAAATTTTCAAAACTGTTTAAATTTTATCTTATAATTTCTTATTTTCACAAAATTTTAAGATTTTTTTTACTTTTACTTTTGATATTTGTTCTTTTTTTATTTATTTGTCTTTTTATTTTAAGATTTTTTTAATTTTACACTTTTTAAGCAAATGATTTAATATTATTTTACACAATTTTGTTAGGGAAGAGTTGGCCAAAAAGCCTAATTGGGTAAATTGGCAATCGTTAATAACTTTGCTAAAAATAAATATTAAACATAATTGTTTTTAATTATTTTATTATTCTAAACTGTTTGATTTAATTTATAAAAATAAGTTTTAAAATTAAAATAATTCATTTAATTACATCGAGTGTTTTTGGGTAAATTGATCGGGTTAAATTGCCTACTTGCTGTAAATCTATTAAGCAAGATACGTACGATACGGAAAATCTCTCGGTTTACGTATATTTAGATGTAGAAACTAAATGTCAAGTTGTTACTGCTTCTGCATAGAAAATCAGTATTTTAACAAATTAATTATATTAATTATTGCATTTATATTAATAATAGTTATAATAATTTTGCATTGACAATCATTTTTAATATATTTTTAAAACATGATTTTAAATAAGCGCGGGATTAATCAAAAGAAGTGCGCATGCGCAGAAAAATACGTTGATTACAAGAGTTACGTAAGTCACGTGACTATAAAGAATCATGGCGGATTAACCTGTGACATTTGGCATTGAATAGCAAATTTTAGGTTTTCTTTCTAAAACTCACGTTATTTTGATGCAAGCAGGTATTTTTGTAATTTATTACAGTGTTTAATTTACTTTTGTGAGTTATTTTATAATTGTAGAAGCTTTATTTATTTGCTATAGATTTTATTTCCATTTTTTGTCGGACTGCTCTGGATTTGAAACTTTAGTTTTATTATAAAAAGAATATATTTTTTTCTTCAAGCTAGTTTTTTTTAATATTAACAAGATGATTGATTATAGGAAACATAAAATAAAGTTCTGTTTTATTTTTAAAGGTTCTTTTCTAAATATGGGATAGTTCATATTTTTCAATAATTAAATACTTTTTTTTTACTCTAAACTTTACTGTAGGCATTTTGACCGTCTCTCCCATATTTCGTTAATTTTCATAATTATTTCCATATTTTTAAAAATAAATACGCTCATCTTTTTTTATAAGTCATCCAATTTTTTTTTACATCTTGTCTATTTTTTGCGAGATTTGTTGCAAACTTACATATTCTTCCATAAAAGTTTTAGATTTTCCTTATTTTTTTAAATTTATTGTTGGACTTATTCTAAGTCTAATCAATTAAAAACTTTAATGACCAGATTTTTTTTAATGTTGAGGAATAAAATGGCTTAATTGGTCAGAATTTTTTTAAACTTTTGTATTTTTAAAGAATTTTTAAGTTTCTTTTGTGGACTTTTTATTGATCTTGATATATAAATTGTTTTATTTTATTTTTGGTACTTTTTACATTTTTTTAGTTTGTTGGATTAACGAAATTTCTCTATTTTCTTCCTATTTATTTAATTTTTTTGATGTTTTACTATTTTCTTAGTTCTTCCTTGCGTTTTAATTAATTCTTGATTTTTGTCATCGTTTTTCCATTTCTGAGATGTATTTTTCCTTCTTTTCAATTGTTTAGTTTTTGTTCTTACAATTACGAATTTTAGAAAACTCTTATTTGATGCTTCTATCAACATTTTTTAAATTTTCCAATTTTCTACTTTTTTTAAAAGCTTTTATTCTTTTATTTTATATATTATGAGAATTTAATTATGTATGAGATATTTTCATTTGAACATCGCATCGTTCTTCAATCTCATAGAATTTCCTTTCTTTTAAAATTTTACAAAATTGTATTGATTCTTTTTTTATTCAATTTGTAAAATAATTCTCTAATTTTTCTAATTTTAAAATGTTGTTCTCTTTAGTAATATATATTTACATGTTTTGTTAATTATCATCTTATTTATTATTTTAATTTAAAAAGATGTCCGTAATCAAAAAAATCAGATTTAAATAAAAAAAAATCGGATTTTTTTAAAAAAAATCATGATTTTTATCAGCCCTGTTATTTGATCATTTTCAGTTTCTAGTTTTCTTGAAAAAAAATCCTTTAAATCGATAATATACATACAGTTATTTATTACTCTGTTTATTAATTTGAATTAGAAAATTAGTAATTAACTTGAGCTGAATCTGAAAGAGATTAGAATTGTGTAAAGCTTTGGATTTCATCAAAGCGCAATTGAAATTCATTTTGAAATCAAAGTGCAGGAAATCCCATTTGGAATGATGACAATGATTCGCAGTTTATTCGCTTCCCTAACACGTCGAGATAAATGATTACAGATTTTGTTGATTTAGTCATTAACGATCGTTCAATGTTCCCGCATATTAAGTCCAGGTACATTATACATTCAAATAATACCAGTTCATCTACAAACTGCATCATATATTAATTAGAGTTTATATAACAAGAGACCCAAAATTATATCAAAAGTGTTGAACATTTAAACCGCTAACAAATATTTCATTGTTGACTTTCAACAATAACATGCATACAAGATTGTTTATTAATTAACGTCTGTAATATTTTCCTGCAATTAATCACTTGTTCATAATCAAAAAGTTGCAATAGACGCAACTTTTAGTTGTAATTAATAGTTGACCCTAATTTCCAATAATTAAGTCTTCAGTTTATCTCAATTTCAAACTAATCTAAACTCCAATTTATCAAAATTCTAATTCATTACAACTTCGTATTGATCCAAAGTAAATTATAATTGTTACTAAAAAAAATAAATAGAAAGTTTATCAATTTTGTACTATGCAGATAATTTTGGGATATATGCGATATTTAAGTTTAATATTTTTTTAAAAATCACACAGTTGAAAATTTTGTGTAAAATTTAACATATTTCACGTGTCTCAAACGGTCTACTCAAAACTTTGTGTTAATTCAACACACGGCAAATATGTTAAATTTGTACATATAAATTTTAACCCTTTTATTTTACACATTATAGTGATTCTAACTGAATATAGTTGAAGTTCTTAACATTTAAATAAACGTAATTTCTGCAAAGTTGAAAATTTTCTTTGAAATTTAATATAAACCACATTTTCCAAATGGTCCACTTAAAATTTGTGTTAAATTTTAATATAAGGATTTGTGTTGTTTTGTTTATCGACTACTCGGTACAAGTCAAATATAATCCTGATAATTTAAAGCCTATAGGTTTTATGCAATTACAATTGTATTTTATCTTTAAGAAGTTAAAATGAATTTTCAATAAGAAACTTATGCTTTACAACAAAAAAAATAAACATAAATTACAGAGTTATCAGTAAAAATTTTGAGGTTATGTTCAAGAATCGAATAACATTTAAAGAATGTGTAAAATCAACTCACGAAAAATGTTAAATTTTAACACAAACAATTTAACAAGGACTGTTTTCTATACAAAATTTTTAACTGTGCAGTTTTAAAAGGGAAGTTTCTTTTCTTTTTTTTCGTTTTTTGATGGATGTTAAAGATTTTTGCAACTTGTACGATGTTTGTATCTGTCGAGTGGAGACTTGTGTATATAAGTGTTTGTCTCGAAGAAATTCTCAGCATGAAAACTGTGCTTGTTTAAAAAAAGGATATACGTCTGACATTAGGCTAATGAGGGGTCGACTTGCTCTATTTAATGTTTTTTTTAAATCTCCCTTTTAGCACGCGCTGCGGCCAGACCGGGAAGGGGTAATGACGAAAACTCATGCATCCCGTAATGTAAATTTATTTCTGCTCGCTAAACCCAACATCATTTACTTTTCGATTACCATATCGTTATCTCAAATTGCAAAACAATGCGAATACCAAAACTCAGTTTTCCTGTATATCCTGCGGCAGATTGTCGGCAAAAATTTTTCAAGCGAAAATCTTTTTTGTACGAGATTTTTTGTTTCTTACGCGACACTTGGATTCTTTACAGCAGATGTCTTATGTTTTGATTCTCTTGGGAAGAAGTTAGATAAACTTCCAAAAAGCACACAAAGCAATTAAAACTTCGTATACTTGTGTATTTTGAATTTTTGATGCACTAATTACGAAAATCATAATCAAAATTTGAGTAAATTTAATTGTGATAAAAACCATTTAAAAACATCCGAAAGTCATGAGGTTTTGCATTTTTCTTATAAGTTGTCAACAGTTAAAAAAAAATTATTTTCGGTAAAAGTTGTAGATCTTATTGAAAAGTTATCAACAATTGTAAATACTTTAAATATAATATTTAAAAGAATAATGTCAAATTTCACAAATTAATTGAAAAAAAATAATGAAAACAATTAAAATTGTCGAAAGTAGATTAAAAAATCATAGAAATGTTTTAACATTAAAGAAAATAATTTAAATTTGGGAAAAATAATTCAAAATCTTAGAAATAAATTGAAAAAAATTAGAATAATGAAAAATTGGAGAAAATTATTGAAAATTGAAAAAAATTCTTGAAATTGAGATAAATAATTTAAATTTTAGAGAATTAATTCAGAAATGATGGAAATGATTACAAATTTAAGAAAATAATGAAAAAACAATATAAATAATTTAAAATTTAAGAAAATAATTTAAATTTTGAGAAAATAAATTAAAAAATTATACAAATAAAGAAAAAAAAATAATAAAAATTTGGAGAAAATAAATGATAAAAGATAAATATAATTTAAAATTCAAAAGAACAATTTTTAATTTAAGAGAAATAATTACAAAAAATACAGGGTACATAAAATACAAGAAAATCGTAGATATAATTAAAAATTGAATAGAGTAATGAAAATTGTAGATAAATAATTGAAATATCAGATACCTAAATAGTTTAAAATTTGGAAATTATAAAAAGAATTAAAAATGATTAAAAATGGAAGCAAATAACGACGAATTTGAGAACAAATTTTGTAAGTAATTTAAAAAAAATAATTCAAAATTGGGAAAAATAATTAAAAAATGATTTTAAAATTTCAAACTTGAAGAAAACAATTGAAATATGATAAAAACAATGATAAGTTGGAAAAAATTAATTAAATTTGTCATAAATTTGTTATATTTCAAGCTTAAGTTTATTAATGACTTATTTTTAGTTTATCTGAACCTGAGTATCTCAAATATTTAAACAATTATATATTTAATTGCCAAAACAGTATGTAAATCTATTAATTTGTTTTTATACTATTTATAGCTAAATATAGTTTATATACATGTATATTTCGTTACCCATTTATGGTCCTTTATGGACTGCGGGGAATTATATGTACTAAATAAATAAATAAATAAATAAATAAATAATTTAAAAAATTGTAGACTTTTTTAAAAAATTTTAAAAGATTCGTTTTTTGGTTTTAAAGCCCAAATTTATGATGCGTGTAACCTAATTAATAAAATGTTATGAAATAAATAAAAATAAATAATTGAAATAGAAAAAAACAATATTTTGAGAAAAATATTTGAAAATCCGAGTAATTATTTGAAAACATTAGAATTATTAAAAAATTTTGTAAATTACGAAAACAAATGAAAATAATTAAAAATTGTAGAAAATAATTGAAATTTGAAAAAAATACTTAAAAATCTTGAAAAATAATTTTACAAAATGAGAATAATAATGAAGAATTTAGGGAAATAATTTAAAAAATTTAAAAAACGATCAAAATAATTTAAAATTGAATAATATAATTTAAAAATAGTATAATGAAAATAATTAAAATTTCAGATAAATAATAGCAATTTTGGAAAATTATGCAAAAAGGATGAAAATAATTAGAAATTAAAGAAAATATTAGAAAAATTACATAATTTATTTTTAAGCAAAGGAAAATAATTGAAAAATTGCTGAAAAAGTTGAAAACTGAAGACAATAATCTAAATTTGAGATAATAACTGAAAATTTAGGACATTAATTGAAAAATTATTAAAATAATTAAAAGATGAAAAAAATAATTGTAAAATGATGAAATGAAATAGATATTGAAAAAAAAATGATTTAAAATTGAGATATTTGAAAGTTTAGTATATTAATTCACAAATAATGAAAATTATTAAAAATTGAAGATAATAATTGCAAAATGAAAACAATAATGGTGAATTAAAAAAATTAATTTCATTCTGCGATAAATAATATGAAATTCAGCAATAAATAATGAAATTGTTTTATTGTCGAAAAGAAAAAAATCAAAATTAAAAAAGTGATTGTAAAAATTTTAAAAAATAATTGAAATTTTTGGAAGGTAGATTTAAGATTCAGGAAAAAAGTAAAGAACAATGAAAATAATTAAAAATTGTAGAAGGTAATTAAAATTTGAAAAAAATGCTTAAAAATCTTGAAAAATAATTTTACAAATTGAGAATAATAATTTAGAATGTATAGTTGGGGAATAATTTTAAAAACAATAAAAATAATTTAAATTGGAATTAAAGAATTGAAATATAATGAAAATAATTAAAATTTCAGATAAACAATTGCAATTTTGGAAAATTATAGAAAAATTACATAATTTATTTTTAAGCAAAAGAAAATAATTGAAAAATCGCTCAAAAAGTTTAAAACTGAAGACAATAATCTAAATTTGAGATAAGAACTGAAAATTTGGGAAGTTAATTGAAAAATTATTAAAATAATTAAAAGATGGAGAAAATTATTGTAATATGATGAAATGAAATAGATATTGAAAAAATAATTTAAAATTGAGATATTTGAAAGTTTAGTATATTAATTCAGAAATAATGAAAATGATTAAAAATTGAAGATAATAATTGCAAAATGAAAACAATAATGGTGAATTAAAAAAAATTAATCTCATTCTGCGATAAATAATATGAAATTCAGCAATAAACAATGAAATTGTTTTATGTCGAAAAGAAAAAAATCAAAATTAAATAGTGATTGTAAACATTTTAAAAAATAATTGAAATTTTCGGAAGGTAGATTTAAGATTTAGGAAAAAAAGTAAAAAACAATGGAAATAATTATAAATTGCAGAAAGTAATTGGAAAATGATAAAAATAGTTTAAAAATGTAGTTTAAGTAATTGGAATTATAAGAGAAAAGAATTATTACAAATTTCAGAAATTTTTAAATCACTTCAAATGTAGTATATTTGAACTTTTTAATTAAACTTTATCAATCAACTTTGTCAACTTTATTAAACTTTTAATCAATCCAAATTTAAATTAACAGAAATTTGAAGAAATTAAAATTGCTGGGTATAAATTTAAAACTTGAGATCATTTTGAAAAGATGAAATATGATGTAAAAGTTTAAAACAAAAAAAAACAGAATGAAAGAATTAATGAATGAAAGAAATTTGTAAATTATTATATATAAATATTACTTTTAACATTGAAATTCAAATCATTACTTATTAGAATGACACTAGAGATTCTATTTTTGTACATTGATTGAGAAAAATTTACTTAATTTGATAAATAAATAAAAAACCTAAATTCATGTTTTTTGGTTCTTAGAATGTAAATATAATATTCAAATTGAGAAATCTAATATATCTGACTAAATTCTTAAAAGATTCTGGATTTTTACCAAACTTGGTACTTAGATGCTTTTTGGGTCGTAGAACGTAAATATAATATTCAAATTGAGAAATTCAATACAGTAAATCCAATATGGCTGACTAAATTAAAAAAAAATTAGCAATTTTTACCATACTAGGTGTTTAGATGTTTTTTGGGTCGTAGAATGTAAATATAATATTCAAATTGAGGAATCCAATATGTCCGACTAAATTTTCAAAAGATTCTCGATTTTTACCAAACTTGATGTTTAGATGCTTTTTGGGTCGTAGAATGTAAATATAATATTCAAATTCACAAATTCAATATGACAAATCCAATATCGCGGACTAAATTCTCAAAAAAGTATCTATATTTTTTTACTCAGTATTAATCTAGCTTTATTTTGGTCCAAGGATCACGTATTTTGGGCAATTTTATCGATAGATATTTGGTTTTGACAAAAAAATACCCAATCTCACTTTGCGGCACTTGGCCGCGTGGGAGATTGCCACCGGCAGTCATTTTTTACCTGAATAATATATAAATAAAATTTTATAAATGACTCAAGAAGGAAATCCTCGTGATGATTAGAATTAAAAATTATCTTGAAAACATTTATGATTTTAAATCTTTGTGATAAAGTTGTTAATTGGTAGTATAGTTATGTTCGAAAAGCTCTGCAAAAAAAAATTGGTTTTCTTGGATGAAAAATGAGAGCAGAGATTGAAGATTAGTTTTGGAGGCAGGACATTTCTACTTACAAACACGTTTCGCTCTCGTTTCAAGAATTTAAGGATAAGTCGGAGCTTTTAAAGATTCAATTGCTGGGAGAGCAACGAACCATTCTCTTTCCTTCCTCTCGTTAGCAAGTAAAATGTCGTGACATTGTCCTACCTGAGAATGAACCTGAAAAGGACCCGTAAGGCCGGTTATGCTAATCGCAAAAAGCGACCGAAATGTTAGCCGGTCCTTATCTCTCTTCCCTTCTTTAAACTAAATTCTCATTCTTCCCTTTTTCGCCTCGTCGCCAAAATCCAACATCTAATAATATACGACCTATCGCGTAGGAGTTGCCAGGAATCCCCTGTTACCTCGCCAACACATCATCTCTTTTCTACATAAACTCAACCCTTTATGGTGAAAAAAAAACAATTTTTCAAGTTTACTTTCAATTAACTTTCACATTCAATCTATTTAATTTTAGAAAATTAATTTTTAATCTGCTATCTTCTCAGCTAAACAAGGTAAAATCTTTTTGTTTAAACTTATGTGAACTTTAAATTTCTAAAATTCATTTTTTCTCTTAAATGTATTTTGTACAATTCTAAATATTTGAAATTCTCAAATATTTTCTTGTCAGCGAAGTAAACTTGCTGATTCAGAATTTTGACCCTTCCAGGTAAAATGGTTTATTGCTCTTAACGGAGCTGGGCCCAAAAGCCTCCCCGCATTGCCTCCCCGCATTACCTTCCCCCGTTACAAGTTTTCAAATATTACCTTGACCATGTTGCCATTTTCCTAATTTTATCTGTCAAAATGCAACGTTGCCAAGGGTTTTTCCCTTCCGTTTGCACTGGACATTGTCAGTCAGTCACGATTAGAACATCAGAATGGACGGATGTTATTTTTTTATATCAAAATTTCCTACCTTATTTGTATTACTTATTTAATGTTTTATTTAATAAATCTGAATTAAATGTTAACCCTTTGTGGATTTATTTAAAATTTGAACTAGCCCAAAATACGTAAGAATAATTTGCGTGTTTAAACATTGGTCCTTCGAGCCGGATACACAGTGAACTAAATTGGAACCATGTGATTAGTGTCTTTGCATTTTTATTTGGTATTGTGACTATTTGTTATGGAATTAGTGACTTTATAATTGGGTTTGTGACATTTGGTTTAGACCTTTGATTCTGTGATAGAATTTGTGACTCTCTAATTGGATTTCTTTGTTCCGTCATCATTCTGAATCTATAAATATATCTGCCATATATGTGTTATCAAAGGTTGTGTCTAGATTTTGATAATTTGTGATTTTGATAATTTCGTGACTCTGATAATTTGTGGCTTTGATAATTTCGTGACTCTGATAATTTGTGACTTTGGTAATTTATTAAGTCCTGATAAATTGTGATTCTGATAATTCGTACATTTAATTGTTTGTGACTCTGGAACGTTATAACCTATTACTTCATTACTGTGGACTGAACGATTTCTTATCTGGACTATCTTTTGGACACGTTCGTAAGAGGTTCAATAATCTACAAAATTCTTGGACCTTGATGACATCTGTTTCTGCACATCTTTTCTGGTGAGTTCCCAATTTTCCTTTTCCTGAATTCAATCAATCAACTTGTGTAAAATGGCAGAATTTACGGTATTAAAAAATAAGCGTACACCTATCAAGGCTGCAGTAACGCGTTTTAAAAATTATTTTAAAGATTACGATAAAACAAAGGGTTTAGGTTCTTTACCGGCGCGTTTACCAGCTTTTGAATCACTTTATGAAAAATTCGACTTTATACAATGTGAAATAGAAATTATAGTTGCTGCAGATAAGGACGCAGCTGCCGTGGAAGAAAAAGAACGAAGCGATTTTGAAAATTCGTATTATGAAATTTTATCTGAAGTTCAAAATTTTGTTGCGCAGTGTACAGGAACTAGAACATCGCGAAATCAATCCTCGAATAATACTGCAAGTCCATCTCCTGCACACGTTAATGTTAATGATTTTATGTCACTCGATTCTTTTGGCGTGAAACTTCCAACTATAACACTGCCAAAATTTGATGGTTCTTTTAATGACTGGTTACCTTTTCGCGACACTTTCAAATCATTGATTCATAATAATTCAAAATTATCAAATATACAAAAATTTCATTATTTGAATTCGGCATTGACAGGAGATGCGGCTCGGGTTATTCAATCTTTAGGCGTTTCAGATTCAAATTACATGTTAGCATGGAATAATATATGTCAACGGTATGAGGATTCTTATTCTCTTGTTTATTATCACACACATTGTTTATTTGAACTTACAAAAATGTCGAAGGCTTCTCACAGTTCTCTGCGTCAATTAATCGATGATACTAATAATCATTTATTAGCTTTAAAGTCATTAGGAGAAGCAACTGAGAAGTGGGATACAATTATGGTGTATTTATTAACCTCAAAATTAGATCCGTATACAAAACGCGAATGGGAGAAACATTTACCTTCACTTTTGATAAAACCGTCACTTAAGGACGCGGTAAACTTTTTAGAAAATCACTGTAAATATTTGCAGAGAACTGCGATTGAAAGGCCCGAGGCAACTAATAGTAATACGAATCTTAGAAAAAATGCAAATAATAAAGGTAATAATTCAAAATCATCTGAAAAATTAGTATCGTATGCAACTACTAAAAAAGTGTGTCCTCTTTGTAATGAAAATCATGCCCTCCATAATTGTGAGAAGTTTAAAAAATTACCAGTACAAAGTAGGTTTCAAGAGGTCTTACGTCTGCGTGTATGCTTCAACTGTCTTTTTTCTGGCCACGGAAATAAACAATGTACTTTTGGACCCTGTAGAAAATGTCCGGGGAAACACAACACATTACTTCATCGGGACCGTGACGATCGTCAATCTGAAGCTAAGGAGTCAAGTCAAGAGAAGAAAGAAGAACCTGAACAATCCTCTCAAGCTATACTTGTTACAAATTCAAAGGGGAATGAACATGTAATGTTTGGAACCGCCATCGTTTGGGTAAAAGATGGCCAAGGCAACCGCCATGAGTGTAGAGCAATTTTAGATTCTTGCTCTCAAGTACATCTTTTGTCACGTGACTTTTGTAAACGTCTTAAATTACCCCTTTCAAGATCTAATGTCTCAATTTCTGGTGTTGGGAGATCGAATCTTGAACCACAATATTGCGTTGATTTGACTTTTGGATCTAAATGTACTTCCTTTTCAGCAAATATTTATTGTATGGTTACTCCAGTTATTACTGAAGATATGCCGAACATACCGCTTCATCGAGAGCAATTTATTATTCCAAAGGATATTACTTTAGCTGATCCTGATTTCGCTAACACTCGGCCTGTCGATCTTTTAATCAGTGCTTCTTTGTTTTGGAAACTCTTATGTGTAGGTCAAATCAACTTACAAAGAGATCAACCAACTATCCAGAAAACTCAGCTGGGGTGGATTATAGCAGGACCCTTGTCACTTCAATCCTTAAAATCGAAACCTAAATTATCATGTAATCTTATTACTAATGAAACACTGCATGACGATGTTATGCGATTTTGGAATATAGAACACATCTCATCGAAAAATTCTTACCCGGAACTGGATGCATATGACACATGTGAGCAACATTTTCGTAAATCAACAATTCGCGACACTGAAGGAAGGTTTGTTATTTCTCTTCCTCTCAAAGATGAAATTAATGAACTCGGAGATTCTCTTGACATAGCAACTAAGCGATTTTTATCTTGTGAGCGGAAACTCAATAAGCAACCAGAATTGAAGACAAAATATGTGGATTTCATGTCTGACTACGAAACTCAGGGACACATGATTCAACTTCTTTCTGAGGAACTCAACGTGGATCGACCTGTATGTTACCTTCCCCATCATGCAGTATTTAAGGATAGCAGCACGACTACAAAGGTAAGGGTTGTTTTTGATGGTTCTGCAAAAACGGCATCAGGACGTTCGTTAAATGAAGTTCAGTACGTGGGACCTGTTGTACAAAATGATCTTTTTTCGATCATTTTGCGATTTCGTCAACATAAAATCGTGTTATCTGCGGATGTTACTCAAATGTACAGACAAATCAAGGTCATTCGAGAACATCAAGATCTCCAGCGAATCCTTTGGAGATCTGATTCATCTCAGCCCATTCAACACTATCGACTTACAACTGTCACTTTTGGAACCGCTTCAGCACCTTTCTTGGCAACTCGGGCACTGAGACAGCTTGGAGAAGAAAACAAAACAATTTATCCTGTCGCCAGTGATGTCATAATCAGAGATTGTTACGTTGATGATTTTCTAACTGGCACTGAATCGATTGAAGAGGCTCAGCAACTAAAATATCAACTCACTGACATTCTTCAATCCGCAGGATTTCAATTGTGCAAATGGGCTTCAAATAATCCTAAAGTTTTTGAGAATGACAATCAAGTAACATCAGACAAAAATATTCACGGCGATAAAGATCCTAAAACACTTGGATTAATATGGAACCCTCAATTGGATAAATTAAGATATTCAGTTCAAGAAGAATCGAACATGAAAATTACAAAACGAACAATTTTGTCAAAAACGGCTCAAATATTTGATCCGTTGGGATTGGTTGGACCTTCAATTATTATACCCAAAATATTGTTACAAAAATTGTGGCAACTGGAACTAGGATGGGACGAATCTTTGCCACAGGAATTGCATTCAGAGTGGATAAATTTTAGTAGTAAATTAACATCTCTTAATGATATTTCAGTAGAACGAAGAATTATCTGCAATGATCCGGTTTCTGTTCAATTACACGGATTTAGTGATGCTTCAGAACAAGCGTACGGTGCCTGTATATATATAAGATCCGAAGATAAATTTGGAAACAATTTCGTGCATTTATTGTGTGCGAAATCACGTGTAGCTCCTCTAAAAAATTTGTCATTGCCTCGATTAGAGCTTCAGGCTGCTTTAATTTTGGCACAACTCGTAGACTCTGTAACTGCATCACTGACATTAAAAATTGATAAAAGGTTTTTTTGGTGCGACTCAACAATCACCTTGCATTGGATTTTGTCACCGCCGAGTCGATGGAAAACCTATGTAGCAAATAGGACTAGTGAAATTAAAAACCTCACTAATAATAATTGGAACCACGTATCTTCCGAAGACAATCCAGCAGATATCATTTCAAGAGGACTTCATCCTGAAAACTTACGCGATTGTAAAATGTGGTGGAAAGGACCTTCCTGGCTGTCACAAAATTCAGAATCATGGCCAACTCACAAGGTTCCTGATGTTAAAGAAATGCCAGAGGAACGTACATGTGAACGTGCGCTTCTTGTAACTACTGAACTGGACTTCTCACTTTTAGGGCGATTTTCAACTCTCACTCGTTTAATTCGAGTGACTGCATACTGTTTGCGATTTTATAACAATCTAAAAAAGGCACAAATTTTACGAAGTTTAGGTAACCTTCAAACACAGGAACTAGAATCTGCTCGAACGCATGTACTGAAACTGGCTCAGACTCAAGATTTTGCAATTGAAATAAAAGCTCTTAAAGAGTCTAAGCCACTTTCAAATAAAAACAAATTATTGTCTTTAAATCCTTTTTTAGATTTACAAGGTCTTCTTAGAGTGGGGGGTCGGCTCGCAAACGCACCAGTTTCGTTTAATCAGAAGCACCCTATAATTTTGTCATCGAACAATCCAATTACATTATTAATAATTAAACATGAACATATTCGATTATTGCACGCAGGCTGTCAATCTACGATGTCATCTGTTCGAATAAAATATTGGCCGCTATCATGTAAGAACACTGTAAAAAATGTTATACGGCAATGTGTCACCTGTTTTAGAGTGAAACCAGTAGGAGTAGAGTATATTATGGCAAATTTGCCATCTTGTCGAGTAACACCAGAAAAACCTTTTTTTTCTACGGGGGTTGATTACGCTGGACCATTTTATATCATAGATAAGCTCCGTAGTCGTGTTTTAATTAAATCTTATCTATGCGTTTTTGTTTGTTGTGCCACAAAGGCCGTACATCTCGAACTGTCTCGTGATATTTCAACCGATGCGTTTTTACACTGCCTTCAAAGATTTTTGTCTCGGAGAGGAATATGTAAACATATATATTCTGATAACGGAACAAATTTCGTTGGAGCACGAAATGAAATTAAAGAATTGTATACTATGTTACTTGATAATAATTTTCAACAAGATGTACATGATTTTCTTGTCAATCAAGAGGTTTCATGGCATATGATTCCACCCAGCGCACCTCATTTTGGAGGTCTCTGGGAAAGTGCTGTAAAATCGGCTAAAAAACACTTTTATCGAGTGGTCGGCGAAACTCGTCTAACATATGAGGAACTGTATACAGTTCTTACACAAGTTGAAGCATGTTTGAATTCTCGCCCTTTGACTCCCCTATCCAATGATCCTAACGATCTTAATCCTTTGACTCCTGGTCATTTTTTAACTGGGGACTCACTGACAGCTCTACCACAACCAGAACTTCGAGAAATTCCACGAAATCGACTAAGTAGATACCAGCATTTGCAACAAATGTTGCAACACTTTTGGCACCGCTGGCAAAAAGAATACTTATGTCACCTCCAAGAACGACATAAGTGGTCAAAATCTACCAAAAATCAACTTTCTCCAGGAACAATGGTAATATTACGAGAAGATGATATCCCTCCATTAAAGTGGAGAATTGGTAGAATTACAGAACTTCATCCTGGGCAAGACAACGTGGTGCGAGTGGTGTCAGTAAATTTAGGTAAAACGATCCTAAAGCGTCCTGTTTCTAAAATTTGTATCTTACCAATTGAAGATCAAATTACGCAAACTGTAAACTAAAATGCTATCTTTGTAATATTTATCTTTGATAATTCAAGTTTGCATTCATTTTTCACATTTAAGTGATTATTTTTAAATTTATACTTGTATGTTTCATGCAATTTTATGTTGCTAAATGTATCTTTCCTTTCGATTCTACGACATTTATTTTCTTGTTAATTGTCTTTTTGTTTGGAAAATTCTTTTATAATAACAATCATTTTTCTATATAATTTTTTTTGCATGGTAATGGTATGGATAGTATGAATCAAATTTCGTTAATTGACAATGTCCTGTCAAGGCGGCCGGGATGTTTAAACTTATGTGAACTTTAAATTTCTAAAATTCATTTTTTCTCTTAAATGTATTTTGTACAATTCTAAATATTTGAAATTCTCAAATATTTTCTTGTCAGCGAAGTAAACTTGCTGATTCAGAATTTTGACCCTTCCAGGTAAAATGGTTTATTGCTCTTAACGGAGCTGGGCCCAAAAGCCTCCCCGCATTGCCTCCCCGCATTACCTTCCCCCGTTACAAGTTTTCAAATATTACCTTGACCATGTTGCCATTTTCCTAATTTTATCTGTCAAAATGCAACGTTGCCAAGGGTTTTTCCCTTCCGTTTGCACTGGACATTGTCAGTCAGTCACGATTAGAACATCAGAATGGACGGATGTTATTTTTTTATATCAAAATTTCCTACCTTATTTGTATTACTTATTTAATGTTTTATTTAATAAATCTGAATTAAATGTTAACCCTTTGTGGATTTATTTAAAATTTGAACTAGCCCAAAATACGTAAGAATAATTTGCGTGTTTAAACACTTTTGATGCCTTTTTTATTGCAAATAAAATTTAGGGCCCGTATCATTTTGACACAATATTTTTCGCAACAAATATAAATATCAAACTTTTATTGCTTTTGCATAGAAAATCGGTGTTTTAACAAATTAATTATATTAATTATTGCATTTATATTAACTAGCGTAATGAACCTCGCTCGCTGACGCTCGCTCGGTCATTAATATTAATTTAATTGTTTATTGATGTGGACATTTCATAAAATATTAGTAAACTTATTGTTAATTGAATGTTTAATATTTTTTTTACAAATTTTTTATATTTCAATAATTTTTATTGTTATGTTTTATTATTATTATATTGGAAAAAATAAATCTTGTAATATGTAATGTATTATTTACATCAATATTATGAAGCTATTAATTAATGTTGTCTAATTGAATTATCACTGATCGATTATAGGTACTAGTTGAGTATGAGTTCTATTATATTATTATTGCAAAATTTGAAGCTTGATAATCTAAACTATTTTTGTAAATGATCACAGAAAAAATATAAAAAATCTTAATGGATCTACATTTTTTTTTAAATTAAATTTTCGAATCTGAGTTTATTTCCGTTATGTTTCTATATTGGAATAATGTTTGTTTCCACATAGAAAAAGCTTTGTGATCGTTAAAATTTTCATTTATCCAAAAATAGTCTAAATCGACACATTGTCATTTAAATTATTTCGAAAAACTAATTATTTCAAAATGTAAGAAAAATATACTTAAAGTAGGATACAAAATAAAAAATTATTCTTAAAAAACAAATAAAAAAATTGCGCGTAGGTTTTTGTCGATTTAACACATGCGCAGTAGTTTTTTACAAACATTACACATGCGCAGTAGCTTTCTACAAACGTTAGGTATGCGCAGTGGTAAAAATCGTAACAAATAATGATTGTTTAGCAATTTCCACATGAATTGACATTAAAAAACATGTTAGCAAAAAAGTTTAATGCAATGTTTAAAACATATAATTTTAGAGACTAAATTGTACGCACAACATTTTACAAGTGGAGAAAAACGAAATTTTAATTTTCGTTGGAATAAAAAAAAAAAAAAAAAAAAAAAAAAAAAAAAAGCACCTTTGCGCATGTGCAGTTATCATGTTACCGTGTTACGCATGCGCAATAATAAGACGGAATTTACTGCGCACTTATTAAAA
The DNA here is from genome assembly GCA_037103525.1 of Ganaspis brasiliensis. Lineage (NCBI taxonomy): Eukaryota > Metazoa > Arthropoda > Insecta > Hymenoptera > Figitidae > Ganaspis > Ganaspis brasiliensis. The sequence continues at coordinate 3,052,031 of JAZKLR010000333.1, forward strand.
AAAGTATGCTATATGTAGTGAAAATTTAATTATCTGGTGAAGTACAGCACTGCGCATGCGTAATTTTTGAATTTAATTAGAGCACATGTGTGACTATGACTGTGCATGATTGCGCATGTGTAACAGCAATACAAAACAACTGCGCATGTGAAATGTTTGTTTAGTAGTGCGCACGTTTACACAGCTGTGGTGCACTACTGCGCATGTGCAACAATATGTTGTTCATAAAAAAATGTTCAGTTTAACATGTTTGACACGAATAGTGCCAGTGCGCATTGTTACAAACTATAATAACATGGTGAAATGAACATTTTTGTAAGTAACCTATTGGAAAAAGTAGGTGAACTTTGAAGTCTGTACGACGATGAACGAAGTTTTTTCGGTATCGTATTAATATAATAGAAGATTACCACGTACAATTTTATGAATATTGGGAGAACTTTCAAACTAGTTATTCTCAATAAATAAGTAAATTTTTACAAAACTTTTTTAAACACTAATTATATGGAAGATTTTCTGACAGTATGTTAAATATTTATTACCCCCCCCCCCCCGGTACCCCTAGAAAATGGTTTTTAAAAGTATGAAAAATTGAAAACTTTCAGATCAAAATTTGTTACATTTTATAAACATTTTAAAGAAAAAAAGATTAAAATTAATAAAATTAAATACACTTTTAATGTTTTTATTATTTTTTATGTTCAATAATATAAATTTTTCTATTAAATTTCTTGAATTCCAATATTTAAATTGAATTTTGAATATTCTTTTCTATTATGGGTCATTAATTACAATAATAATGAAAAGAAAACAATTTTAACAAATTTTTTAAATAAAAGTACCTTTGCGCATGTGCAGATATCATGTTACCGTGTTACGCATGCGCAATAATAAGACGGAATTTACTGCGCACTTATTAAAAAAAGTATGCTATATGTAGTGAAAATTTAATTATCTGGTGAAGTACAGCACTGCGCATGCGTAATTTTTGAATTTAATTAGAGCACATGTGTGACTATGACTGTGCATGATTGCGCATGTGTAACAGCAATACAAAACAACTGCGCATGTGAAATGTTTGTTTAGTAGTGCGCACGTTTACACAGCTGTGGTGCACTACTGCGCATGTGCAACAATATGTTGTTCATAAAAAAATGTACAGTTTAACATGTTTGACACGAATAGTGCCAGTGCGCATTGTTACAAACTATAATAACATGGTGAAATGAACATTTTTGTAAGTAACCTATTGGAAAAAGTAGGTGAACTTTGAAGTCTGTACGACGATGAACGAAGTTTTTTCGGTATCGTATTAATATAATAGAAGATTACCACGTACAATTTTATGAATATTGGGAGAACTTTCAAACTAGTTATTCTCAATAAATAAGTAAATTTTTACAAAACTTTTTTAAACACTAATTATATGGAAGATTTTCTGACAGTATGTTAAATATTTATTACCCCCCCCCCCCGGTACCCCTAGAAAATGGTTTTTAAAAGTATGAAAAATTGAAAACTTTCAGATCAAAATTTGTTACATTTTATAAACATTTTAAAGAAAAAAAGATTAAAATTAATAAAATTAAATACACTTTTAATGTTTTTATTATTTTTTATGTTCAATAATATAAATTTTTCTATTAAATTTCTTGAATTCCAATATTTAAATTGAATTTTGAATATTCTTTTCTATTATGGGTCATTAATAACAATAATAATGAAAAGAAAACAATTTTAACAAATTTTTTAAATAAAAGTACCTTTGCGCATGTGCAGATATCATGTTACCGTGTTACGCATGCGCAATAATAAGACGGAATTTACTGCGCACTTATTAAAAAAAGTATGCTATATGTAGTGAAAATTTAATTATCTGGTGAAGTACAGCACTGCGCATGCGTAATTTTTGAATTTAATTAGAGCACATGTGTGACTATGACTGTGCATGATTGCGCATGTGTAACAGCAATACAAAACAACTGCGCATGTGAAATGTTTGTTTAGTAGTGCGCACGTTTACACAGCTGTGGTGCACTACTGCGCATGTGCAACAATATGTTGTTCATAAAAAAATGTTCAGTTTAACATGTTTGACACGAATAGTGCCAGTACGCATTGTTACAAACTATAATAACATGGTGAAATGAACATTTTTGTAAGTAACCTATTGGAAAAAGTAGGTGAACTTTGAAGTCTGTACGACGATGAACGAAGTTTTTTCGGTATCGTATTAATATAATAGAAGATTACCACGTACAATTTTATGAATATTGGGAGAACTTTCAAACTAGTTATTCTCAATAAATAAGTAAATTTTTACAAAACTTTTTTAAACACTAATTATATGGAAGATTTTCTGACAGTATGTTAAATATTTATTACCCCCCCCCCCGGTACCCCTAGAAAATGGTTTTTAAAAGTATGAAAAATTGAAAACTTTCAGATCAAAATTTGTTACATTTTATAAACATTTTAAAGAAAAAAAGATTAAAATTAATAAAATTAAATACACTTTTAATGTTTTTATTATTTTTTATGTTCAATAATATAAATTTTTCTATTAAATTTCTTGAATTCCAATATTTAAATTGAATTTTGAATATTCTTTTCTATTATGGGTCATTAATTACAATAATAATGAAAAGAAAACAATTTTAACAAATTTTTTAAATAAAAGTACCTTTGCGCATGTGCAGATATCATGTTACCGTGTTACGCATGCGCAATAATAAGACGGAATTTACTGCGCACTTATTAAAAAAAGTATGCTATATGTAGTGAAAATTTAATTATCTGGTGAAGTACAGCACTGCGCATGCGTAATTTTTGAATTTAATTAGAGCACATGTGTGACTATGACTGTGCATGATTGCGCGTGTGTAACAGCATTACAAAACAACTGCGCATGTGAAATGTTTGTTTAGTAGTGCGCACGTTTACACAGCTGTGGTGCACTACTGCGCATGTGCAACAATATGTTGTTCATAAAAAAATGTTCAGTTTAACATGTTTGACACGAATAGTGCCAGTGCGCATTGTTACAAACTATAATAACATGGTGAAATGAACATTTTTGTAAGTAACCTATTGGAAAAAGTAGGTGAACTTTGAAGTCTGTACGACGATGAACGAAGTTTTTTCGGTATCGTATTAATATAATAGAAGATTACCACGTACAATTTTATGAATATTGGGAGAACTTTCAAACTAGTTATTCTCAATAAATAAGTAAATTTTTACAAAACTTTTTTAAACACTAATTATATGGAAGATTTTCTGACAGTATGTTAAATATTTATTACCCCCCCCCCCGGTACCCCTAGAAAATGGTTTTTAAAAGTATGAAAAATTGAAAACTTTCAGATCAAAATTTGTTACATTTTATAAACATTTTAAAGAAAAAAAGATTAAAATTAATAAAATTAAATACACTTTTAATGTTTTTATTATTTTTTATGTTCAATAATATAAATTTTTCTATTAAATTTCTTGAATTCCAATATTTAAATTGAATTTTGAATATTCTTTTCTATTATGGGTCATTAATTACAATAATAATGAAAAGAAAACAATTTTAACAAATTTTTTAAATAAAAGTACCTTTGCGCATGTGCAGATATCATGTTACCGTGTTACGCATGCGCAATAATAAGACGGAATTTACTGCGCACTTATTAAAAAAAGTATGCTATATGTAGTGAAAATTTAATTATCTGGTGAAGTACAGCACTGCGCATGCGTAATTTTTGAATTTAATTAGAGCACATGTGTGACTATGACTGTGCATGATTGCGCATGTGTAACAGCAATACAAAACAACTGCGCATGTGAAATGTTTGTTTAGTAGTGCGCACGTTTACACAGCTGTGGTGCACTACTGCGCATGTGCAACAATATGTTGTTCATAAAAAAATGTTCAGTTTAACATGTTTGACACGAATAGTGCCAGTGCGCATTGTTACAAACTATAATAACATGGTGAAATGAACATTTTTGTAAGTAACCTATTGGAAAAAGTAGGTGAACTTTGAAGTCTGTACGACGATGAACGAAGTTTTTTCGGTATCGTATTAATATAATAGATAGAAGATTACCACGTACAATTTTATGAATATTGGGAGAACTTTCAAACTAGTTATTCTCAATAAATAAGTAAATTTTTACAAAACTTTTTTAAACACTAATTATATGGAAGATTTTCTGACAGTATGTTAAATATTTATTACCCCCCCCCCCCGGTACCCCTAGAAAATGGTTTTTAAAAGTATGAAAAATTGAAAACTTTCAGATCAAAATTTGTTACATTTTATAAACATTTTAAAGAAAAAAAGATTAAAATTAATAAAATTAAATACACTTTTAATGTTTTTATTATTTTTTATGTTCAATAATATAAATTTTTCTATTAAATTTCTTGAATTCCAATATTTAAATTGAATTTTGAATATTCTTTTCTATTATGGGTCATTAATTACAATAATAATGAAAAGAAAACAATTTTAACAAATTTTTTAAATAAAAGTACCTTTGCGCATGTGCAGGATATCATGTTACCGTGTTACGCATGCGCAATAATAAGACGGAATTTACTGCGCACTTATTAAAAAAAGTATGCTATATGTAGTGAAAATTTAATTATCTGGTGAAGTACAGCACTGCGCATGCGTAATTTTTGAATTTAATTAGAGCACATGTGTGACTATGACTGTGCATGATTGCGCATGTGTAACAGCAATACAAAACAACTGCGCATGTGAAATGTTTGTTTAGTAGTGCGCACGTTTACACAGCTGTGGTGCACTACTGCGCATGTGCAACAATATGTTGTTCATAAAAAAATGTTCAGTTTAACATGTTTGACACGAATAGTGCCAGTGCGCATTGTTACAAACTATAATAACATGGTGAAATGAACATTTTTGTAAGTAACCTATTGGAAAAAGTAGGTGAACTTTGAAGTCTGTACGACGATGAACGAAGTTTTTTCGGTATCGTATTAATATAATAGAAGATTACCACGTACAATTTTATGAATATTGGGAGAACTTTCAAACTAGTTATTCTCAATAAATAAGTAAATTTTTACAAAACTTTTTTAAACACTAATTATATGGAAGATTTTCTGACAGTATGTTAAATATTTATTACCCCCCCCCCCCCCGGTACCCCTAGAAAATGGTTTTTAAAAGTATGAAAAATTGAAAACTTTCCGATCAAAATTTGTTACATTTTATAAACATTTTAAAGAAAAAAAGATTAAAATTAATAAAATTAAATACACTTTTAATGTTTTTATTATTTTTTATGTTCAATAATATAAATTTTTCTATTAAATTTCTTGAATTCCAATATTTAAATTGAATTTTGAATATTCTTTTCTATTATGGGTCATTAATTACAATAATAATGAAAAGAAAACAATTTTAACAAATTTTTTAAATAAAAGTACCTTTGCGCATGTGCAGATATCATGTTACCGTGTTACGCATGCGCAATAATAAGACGGAATTTACTGCGCACTTATTAAAAAAAGTATGCTATATGTAGTGAAAATTTAATTATCTGGTGAAGTACAGCACTGCGCATGCGTAATTTTTGAATTTAATTAGAGCACATGTGTGACTATGACTGTGCATGATTGCGCATGTGTAACAGCAATACAAAACAACTGCGCATGTGAAATGTTTGTTTAGTAGTGCGCACGTTTACACAGCTGTGGTGCACTACTGCGCATGTGCAACAATATGTTGTTCATAAAAAAATGTTCAGTTTAACATGTTTGACACGAATAGTGCCAGTGCGCATTGTTACAAACTATAATAACATGGTGAAATGAACATTTTTGTAAGTAACCTATTGGAAAAAGTAGGTGAACTTTGAAGTCGGTACGACGATGAACGAAGTTTTTTCGGTATCGTATTAATATAATAGAAGATTACCACGTACAATTTTATGAATATTGGGAGAACTTTCAAACTAGTTATTCTCAATAAATAAGTAAATTTTTACAAAACTTTTTTAAACACTAATTATATGGAAGATTTTCTGACAGTATGTTAAATATTTATTACCCCCCCCCCCCCGGTACCCCTAGAAAATGGTTTTTAAAAGTATGAAAAATTGAAAACTTTCAGATCAAAATTTGTTACATTTTATAAACATTTTAAAGAAAAAAAGATTAAAATTAATAAAATTAAATACACTTTTAATGTCTTTATTATTTTTTATGTTCAATAATATAAATTTTTCTATTAAATTTCTTGAATTCCAATATTTAAATTGAATTTTGAATATTCTTTTCTATTATGGGTCATTAATTACAATAATAATGAAAAGAAAACAATTTTAACAAATTTTTTAAATAAAAGTACCTTTGCGCATGTGCAGATATCATGTTACCGTGTTACGCATGCGCAATAATAAGACGGAATTTACTGCGCACTTATTAAAAAAAGTATGCTATATGTAGTGAAAATTTAATTATCTGGTGAAGTACAGCACTGCGCATGCGTAATTTTTGAATTTAATTAGAGCACATGTGTGACTATGACTGTGCATGATTGCGCATGTGTAACAGCAATACAAAACAACTGCGCATGTGAAATGTTTGTTTAGTAGTGCGCACGTTTACACAGCTGTGGTGCACTACTGCGCATGTGCAACAATATGTTGTTCATAAAAAAATGTTCAGTTTAACATGTTTGACACGAATAGTGCCAGTGCGCATTGTTACAAACTATAATAACATGGTGAAATGAACATTTTTGTAAGTAACCTATTGGAAAAAGTAGGTGAACTTTGAAGTCTGTACGACGATGAACGAAGTTTTATCGGTATCGTATTAATATAATAGAAGATTACCACGTACAATTTTATGAATATTGGGAGAACTTTCAAACTAGTTATTCTCAATAAATAAGTAAATTTTTACAAAACTTTTTTAAACACTAATTATATGGAAGATTTTCTGACAGTATGTTAAATATTTATTACCCCCCCCCCCCGGTACCCCTAGAAAATGGTTTTTAAAAGTATGAAAAATTGAAAACTTTCCGATCAAAATTTGTTACATTTTATAAACATTTTAAAGAAAAAAAGATTAAAATTAATAAAATTAAATACACTTTTAATGTTTTTATTATTTTTTATGTTCAATAATATAAATTTTTCTATTAAATTTCTTGAATTCCAATATTTAAATTGAATTTTGAATATTCTTTTCTATTATGGGTCATTAATTACAATAATAATGAAAAGAAAACAATTTTAACAAATTTTTTAAATAAAAGTACCTTTGCGCATGTGCAGATATCATGTTACCGTGTTACGCATGCGCAATAATAAGACGGAATTTACTGCGCACTTATTAAAAAAAGTATGCTATATGTAGTGAAAATTTAATTATCTGGTGAAGTACAGCACTGCGCATGCGTAATTTTTGAATTTAATTAGAGCACATGTGTGACTATGACTGTGCATGATTGCGCATGTGTAACAGCAATACAAAACAACTGCGCATGTGAAATGTTTGTTTAGTAGTGCGCACGTTTACACAGCTGTGGTGCACTACTGCGCATGTGCAACAATATGTTGTTCATAAAAAAATGTTCAGTTTAACATGTTTGACACGAATAGTGCCAGTGCGCATTGTTACAAACTATAATAACATGGTGAAATGAACATTTTTGTAAGTAACCTATTGGAAAAAGTAGGTGAACTTTGAAGTCTGTACGACGATGAACGAAGTTTTTTCGGTATCGTATTAATATAATAGAAGATTACCACGTACAATTTTATGAATATTGGGAGAACTTTCAAACTAGTTATTCTCAATAAATAAGTAAATTTTTACAAAACTTTTTTAAACACTAATTATATGGAAGATTTTCTGACAGTATGTTAAATATTTATTACCCCCCCCCCCCCCCCGGTACCCCTAGAAAATGGTTTTTAAAAGTATGAAAAATTGAAAACTTTCCGATCAAAATTTGTTACATTTTATAAACATTTTAAAGAAAAAAAGATTAAAATTAATAAAATTAAATACACTTTTAATGTTTTTATTATTTTTTATGTTCAATAATATAAATTTTTCTATTAAATTTCTTGAATTCCAATATTTAAATTGAATTTTGAATATTCTTTTCTATTATGGGTCATTAATTACAATAATAATGAAAAGAAAACAATTTTAACAAATTTTTTAAATAAAAGTACCTTTGCGCATGTGCAGATATCATGTTACCGTGTTACGCATGCGCAATAATAAGACGGAATTTACTGCGCACTTATTAAAAAAAGTATGCTATATGTAGTGAAAATTTAATTATCTGGTGAAGTACAGCACTGCGCATGCGTAATTTTTGAATTTAATTAGAGCACATGTGTGACTATGACTGTGCATGATTGCGCATGTGTAACAGCAATACAAAACAACTGCGCATGTGAAATGTTTGTTTAGTAGTGCGCACGTTTACACAGCTGTGGTGCACTACTGCGCATGTGCAACAATATGTTGTTCATAAAAAAATGTTCAGTTTAACATGTTTGACACGAATAGTGCCAGTGCGCATTGTTACAAACTATAATAACATGGTGAAATGAACATTTTTGTAAGTAACCTATTGGAAAAAGTAGGTGAACTTTGAAGTCGGTACGACGATGAACGAAGTTTTTTCGGTATCGTATTAATATAATAGAAGATTACCACGTACAATTTTATGAATATTGGGAGAACTTTCAAACTAGTTATTCTCAATAAATAAGTAAATTTTTACAAAACTTTTTTAAACACTAATTATATGGAAGATTTTCTGACAGTATGTTAAATATTTATTACCCCCCCCCCCCCCGGTACCCCTAGAAAATGGTTTTTAAAAGTATGAAAAATTGAAAACTTTCCGATCAAAATTTGTTACATTTTATAAACATTTTAAAGAAAAAAAGATTAAAATTAATAAAATTAAATACACTTTTAATGTTTTTATTATTTTTTATGTTCAATAATATAAATTTTTCTATTAAATTTCTTGAATTCCAATATTTAAATTGAATTTTGAATATTCTTTTCTATTATGGGTCATTAATTACAATAATAATGAAAAGAAAACAATTTTAACAAATTTTTTAAATAAAAGTACCTTTGCGCATGTGCAGATATCATGTTACCGTGTTACGCATGCGCAATAATAAGACGGAATTTACTGCGCACTTATTAAAAAAAGTATGCTATATGTAGTGAAAATTTAATTATCTGGTGAAGTACAGCACTGCGCATGCGTAATTTTTGAATTTAATTAGAGCACATGTGTGACTATGACTGTGCATGATTGCGCATGTGTAACAGCAATACAAAACAACTGCGCATGTGAAATGTTTGTTTAGTAGTGCGCACGTTTAAACAGCTGTGGTGCACTACTGCGCATGTGCAACAATATGTTGTTCATAAAAAAATGTTCAGTTTAACATGTTTGACACGAATAGTGCCAGTGCGCATTGTTACAAACTATAATAACATGGTGAAATGAACATTTTTGTAAGTAACCTATTGGAAAAAGTAGGTGAACTTTGAAGTCTGTACGACGATGAACGAAGTTTTTTCGGTATCGTATTAATATAATAGAAGATTACCACGTACAATTTTATGAATATTGGGAGAACTTTCAAACTAGTTATTCTCAATAAATAAGTAAATTTTTACAAAACTTTTTTAAACACTAATTATATGGAAGATTTTCTGACAGTATGTTAAATATTTATTACCCCCCCCCCGGTACCCCTAGAAAATGGTTTTTAAAAGTATGAAAAATTGAAAACTTTCAGATCAAAATTTGTTACATTTTATAAACATTTTAAAGAAAAAAAGATTAAAATTAATAAAATTAAATACACTTTTAATGTTTTTATTATTTTTTATGTTCAATAATATAAATTTTTCTATTAAATTTCTTGAATTCCAATATTTAAATTGAATTTTGAATATTCTTTTCTATTATGGGTCATTAATTACAATAATAATGAAAAGAAAACAATTTTAACAAATTTTTTAAATAAAAGTACCTTTGCGCATGTGCAGATATCATGTTACCGTGTTACGCATGCGCAATAATAAGACGGAATTTACTGCGCACTTATTAAAAAAAGTATGCTATATGTAGTGAAAATTTAATTATCTGGTGAAGTACAGCACTGCGCATGCGTAATTTTTGAATTTAATTAGAGCACATGTGTGACTATGACTGTGCATGATTGCGCATGTGTAACAGCAATACAAAACAACTGCGCATGTGAAATGTTTGTTTAGTAGTGCGCACGTTTACACAGCTGTGGTGCACTACTGCGCATGTGCAACAATATGTTGTTCATAAAAAAATGTTCAGTTTAACATGTTTGACACGAATAGTGCCAGTGCGCATTGTTACAAACTATAATAACATGGTGAAATGAACATTTTTGTAAGTAACCTATTGGAAAAAGTAGGTGAACTTTGAAGTCGGTACGACGATGAACGAAGTTTTTTCGGTATCGTATTAATATAATAGAAGATTACCACGTACAATTTTATGAATATTGGGAGAACTTTCAAACTAGTTATTCTCAATAAATAAGTAAATTTTTACAAAACTTTTTTAAACATTAATTATATGGAAGATTTTCTGACAGTATGTTAAATATTTATTACCCCCCCCCCCCCCGGTACCCCTAGAAAATGGTTTTTAAAAGTATGAAAAATTGAAAACTTTCCGATCAAAATTTGTTACATTTTATAAACATTTTAAAGAAAAAAAGATTAAAATTAATAAAATTAAATACACTTTTAATGTTTTTATTATTTTTTATGTTCAATAATATAAATTTTTCTATTAAATTTCTTGAATTCCAATATTTAAATTGAATTTTGAATATTCTTTTCTATTATGGGTCATTAATTACAATAATAATGAAAAGAAAACAATTTTAACAAATTTTTTAAATAAAAGTACCTTTGCGCATGTGCAGATATCATGTTACCGTGTTACGCATGCGCAATAATAAGACGGAATTTACTGCGCACTTATTAAAAAAAGTATGCTATATGTAGTGAAAATTTAATTATCTGGTGAAGTACAGCACTGCGCATGCGTAATTTTTGAATTTAATTAGAGCACATGTGTGACTATGACTGTGCATGATTGCGCATGTGTAACAGCAATACAAAACAACTGCGCATGTGAAATGTTTGTTTAGTAGTGCGCACGTTTACACAGCTGTGGTGCACTACTGCGCATGTGCAACAATATGTTGTTCATAAAAAAATGTTCAGTTTAACATGTTTGACACGAATAGTGCCAGTGCGCATTGTTACAAACTATAATAACATGGTGAAATGAACATTTTTGTAAGTAACCTATTGGAAAAAGTAGGTGAACTTTGAAGTCTGTACGACGATGAACGAAGTTTTTTCGGTATCGTATTAATATAATAGAAGATTACCACGTACAATTTTATGAATATTGGGAGAACTTTCAAACTAGTTATTCTCAATAAATAAGTAAATTTTTACAAAACTTTTTTAAACACTAATTATATGGAAGATTTTCTGACAGTATGTTAAATATTTATTACCCCCCCCCCCCCCCCGGTACCCCTAGAAAATGGTTTTTAAAAGTATGAAAAATTGAAAACTTTCAGATCAAAATTTGTTACATTTTATAAACATTTTAAAGAAAAAAAGATTAAAATTAATAAAATTAAATACACTTTTAATGTTTTTATTATTTTTTATGTTCAATAATATAAATTTTTCTATTAAATTTCTTGAATTCCAATATTTAAATTGAATTTTGAATATTCTTTTCTATTATGGGTCATTAATTACAATAATAATGAAAAGAAAACAATTTTAACAAATTTTTTAAATAAAAGTACCTTTGCGCATGTGCAGATATCATGTTACCGTGTTACGCATGCGCAATAATAAGACGGAATTTACTGCGCACTTATTAAAAAAAGTATGCTATATGTAGTGAAAATTTAATTATCTGGTGAAGTACAGCACTGCGCATGCGTAATTTTTGAATTTAATTAGAGCACATGTGTGACTATGACTGTGCATGATTGCGCATGTGTAACAGCAATACAAAACAACTGCGCATGTGAAATGTTTGTTTAGTAGTGCGCACGTTTACACAGCTGTGGTGCACTACTGCGCATGTGCAACAATATGTTGTTCATAAAAAAATGTTCAGTTTAACATGTTTGACACGAATAGTGCCAGTGCGCATTGTTACAAACTATAATAACATGGTGAAATGAACATTTTTGTAAGTAACCTATTGGAAAAAGTAGGTGAACTTTGAAGTCGGTACGACGATGAACGAAGTTTTTTCGGTATCGTATTAATATAATAGAAGATTACCACGTACAATTTTATGAATATTGGGAGAACTTTCAAACTAGTTATTCTCAATAAATAAGTAAATTTTTACAAAACTTTTTTAAACACTAATTATATGGAAGATTTTCTGACAGTATGTTAAATATTTATTACCCCCCCCCCCCCCGGTACCCCTAGAAAATGGTTTTTAAAAGTATGAAAAATTGAAAACTTTCCGATCAAAATTTGTTACATTTTATAAACATTTTAAAGAAAAAAAGATTAAAATTAATAAAATTAAATACACTTTTAATGTTTTTATTATTTTTTATGTTCAATAATATAAATTTTTCTATTAAATTTCTTGAATTCCAATATTTAAATTGAATTTTGAATATTCTTTTCTATTATGGGTCATTAATTACAATAATAATGAAAAGAAAACAATTTTAACAAATTTTTTAAATAAAAGTACCTTTGCGCATGTGCAGATATCATGTTACCGTGTTACGCATGCGCAATAATAAGACGGAATTTACTGCGCACTTATTAAAAAAAGTATGCTATATGTAGTGAAAATTTAATTATCTGGTGAAGTACAGCACTGCGCATGCGTAATTTTTGAATTTAATTAGAGCACATGTGTGACTATGACTGTGCATGATTGCGCATGTGTAACAGCAATACAAAACAACTGCGCATGTGAAATGTTTGTTTAGTAGTGCGCACGTTTAAACAGCTGTGGTGCACTACTGCGCATGTGCAACAATATGTTGTTCATAAAAAAATGTTCAGTTTAACATGTTTGACACGAATAGTGCCAGTGCGCATTGTTACAAACTATAATAACATGGTGAAATGAACATTTTTGTAAGTAACCTATTGGAAAAAGTAGGTGAACTTTGAAGTCTGTACGACGATGAACGAAGTTTTTTCGGTATCGTATTAATATAATAGAAGATTACCACGTACAATTTTATGAATATTGGGAGAACTTTCAAACTAGTTATTCTCAATAAATAAGTAAATTTTTACAAAACTTTTTTAAACACTAATTATATGGAAGATTTTCTGACAGTATGTTAAATATTTATTACCCCCCCCCCGGTACCCCTAGAAAATGGTTTTTAAAAGTATGAAAAATTGAAAACTTTCAGATCAAAATTTGTTACATTTTATAAACATTTTAAAGAAAAAAAGATTAAAATTAATAAAATTAAATACACTTTTAATGTTTTTATTATTTTTTATGTTCAATAATATAAATTTTTCTATTAAATTTCTTGAATTCCAATATTTAAATTGAATTTTGAATATTCTTTTCTATTATGGGTCATTAATTACAATAATAATGAAAAGAAAACAATTTTAACAAATTTTTTAAATAAAAGTACCTTTGCGCATGTGCAGATATCATGTTACCGTGTTACGCATGCGCAATAATAAGACGGAATTTACTGCGCACTTATTAAAAAAAGTATGCTATATGTAGTGAAAATTTAATTATCTGGTGAAGTACAGCACTGCGCATGCGTAATTTTTGAATTTAATTAGAGCACATGTGTGACTATGACTGTGCATGATTGCGCATGTGTAACAGCAATACAAAACAACTGCGCATGTGAAATGTTTGTTTAGTAGTGCGCACGTTTACACAGCTGTGGTGCACTACTGCGCATGTGCAACAATATGTTGTTCATAAAAAAATGTTCAGTTTAACATGTTTGACACGAATAGTGCCAGTGCGCATTGTTACAAACTATAATAACATGGTGAAATGAACATTTTTGTAAGTAACCTATTGGAAAAAGTAGGTGAACTTTGAAGTCGGTACGACGATGAACGAAGTTTTTTCGGTATCGTATTAATATAATAGAAGATTACCACGTACAATTTTATGAATATTGGGAGAACTTTCAAACTAGTTATTCTCAATAAATAAGTAAATTTTTACAAAACTTTTTTAAACATTAATTATATGGAAGATTTTCTGACAGTATGTTAAATATTTATTACCCCCCCCCCCCCCCGGTACCCCTAGAAAATGGTTTTTAAAAGTATGAAAAATTGAAAACTTTCCGATCAAAATTTGTTACATTTTATAAACATTTTAAAGAAAAAAAGATTAAAATTAATAAAATTAAATACACTTTTAATGTTTTTATTATTTTTTATGTTCAATAATATAAATTTTTCTATTAAATTTCTTGAATTCCAATATTTAAATTGAATTTTGAATATTCTTTTCTATTATGGGTCATTAATTACAATAATAATGAAAAGAAAACAATTTTAACAAATTTTTTAAATAAAAGTACCTTTGCGCATGTGCAGATATCATGTTACCGTGTTACGCATGCGCAATAATAAGACGGAATTTACTGCGCACTTATTAAAAAAAGTATGCTATATGTAGTGAAAATTTAATTATCTGGTGAAGTACAGCACTGCGCATGCGTAATTTTTGAATTTAATTAGAGCACATGTGTGACTATGACTGTGCATGATTGCGCATGTGTAACAGCAATACAAAACAACTGCGCATGTGAAATGTTTGTTTAGTAGTGCGCACGTTTACACAGCTGTGGTGCACTACTGCGCATGTGCAACAATATGTTGTTCATAAAAAAATGTTCAGTTTAACATGTTTGACACGAATAGTGCCAGTGCGCATTGTTACAAACTATAATAACATGGTGAAATGAACATTTTTGTAAGTAACCTATTGGAAAAAGTAGGTGAACTTTGAAGTCTGTACGACGATGAACGAAGTTTTTTCGGTATCGTATTAATATAATAGAAGATTACCACGTACAATTTTATGAATATTGGGAGAACTTTCAAACTAGTTATTCTCAATAAATAAGTAAATTTTTACAAAACTTTTTTAAACACTAATTATATGGAAGATTTTCTGACAGTATGTTAAATATTTATTACCCCCCCCCCCCCCCCGGTACCCCTAGAAAATGGTTTTTAAAAGTATGAAAAATTGAAAACTTTCAGATCAAAATTTGTTACATTTTATAAACATTTTAAAGAAAAAAAGATTAAAATTAATAAAATTAAATACACTTTTAATGTTTTTATTATTTTTTATGTTCAATAATATAAATTTTTCTATTAAATTTCTTGAATTCCAATATTTAAATTGAATTTTGAATATTCTTTTCTATTATGGGTCATTAATTACAATAATAATGAAAAGAAAACAATTTTAACAAATTTTTTAAATAAAAGTACCTTTGCGCATGTGCAGATATCATGTTACCGTGTTACGCATGCGCAATAATAAGACGGAATTTACTGCGCACTTATTAAAAAAAGTATGCTATATGTAGTGAAAATTTAATTATCTGGTGAAGTACAGCACTGCGCATGCGTAATTTTTGAATTTAATTAGAGCACATGTGTGACTATGACTGTGCATGATTGCGCATGTGTAACAGCAATACAAAACAACTGCGCATGTGAAATGTTTGTTTAGTAGTGCGCACGTTTACACAGCTGTGGTGCACTACTGCGCATGTGCAACAATATGTTGTTCATAAAAAAATGTTCAGTTTAACATGTTTGACACGAATAGTGCCAGTGCGCATTGTTACAAACTATAATAACATGGTGAAATGAACATTTTTGTAAGTAACCTATTGGAAAAAGTAGGTGAACTTTGAAGTCTGTACGACGATGAACGAAGTTTTTTCGGTATCGTATTAATATAATAGAAGATTACCACGTACAATTTTATGAATATTGGGAGAACTTTCAAACTAGTTATTCTCAATAAATAAGTAAATTTTTACAAAACTTTTTTAAACACTAATTATATGGAAGATTTTCTGACAGTATGTTAAATATTTATTACCCCCCCCCCCCGGTACCCCTAGAAAATGGTTTTTAAAAGTATGAAAAATTGAAAACTTTCAGATCAAAATTTGTTACATTTTATAAACATTTTAAAGAAAAAAAGATTAAAATTAATAAAATTAAATACACTTTTAATGTCTTTATTATTTTTTATGTTCAATAATATAAATTTTTCTATTAAATTTCTTGAATTCCAATATTTAAATTGAATTTTGAATATTCTTTTCTATTATGGGTCATTAATTACAATAATAATGAAAAGAAAACAATTTTAACAAATTTTTTAAATAAAAGTACCTTTGCGCATGTGCAGATATCATGTTACCGTGTTACGCATGCGCAATAATAAGACGGAATTTACTGCGCACTTATTAAAAAAAGTATGCTATATGTAGTGAAAATTTAATTATCTGGTGAAGTACAGCACTGCGCATGCGTAATTTTTGAATTTAATTAGAGCACATGTGTGACTATGACTGTGCATGATTGCGCATGTGTAACAGCAATACAAAACAACTGCGCATGTGAAATGTTTGTTTAGTAGTGCGCACGTTTACACAGCTGTGGTGCACTACTGCGCATGTGCAACAATATGTTGTTCATAAAAAAATGTTCAGTTTAACATGTTTGACACGAATAGTGCCAGTACGCATTGTTACAAACTATAATAACATGGTGAAATGAACATTTTTGTAAGTAACCTATTGGAAAAAGTAGGTGAACTTTGAAGTCTGTACGACGATGAACGAAGTTTTTTCGGTATCGTATTAATATAATAGAAGATATTAATTGAGCATTGAAGAATAATTTTTAATATATTTTTAAAACACGATTTTAAATAAGCGCGGGATGAATCAAAAGAAGTGCGCATGCGCAGAAAAAATACGTACGATTGCGAAAGTTACGTGAGTCACGTGACTATAAAGAATCATGGCGGATTAATCTGTCACATTTGGCATTGAATATCAAATTTTAGGTTTTCTTTCTAAAGCTCACACTATTTTGAAGCAAACGGGTATTTTTGTAATTCATTACAGTGTTTAATTTACTTTTGTCAGTTATTTTATAGTTGTAGAAGCTTTATTTATTTGATATAGGGTGACGGCACCAGTGAAAGAACATTTAAGGAAATTCGTACTTTTATAATTAATTATTCTTTAATACGTGTATTGAAAAATGTCTCGCAAATAGTTTTTAAATAATTTTATTAGTGTAGAATGCGATGAATAAATTTAAATTACATAAATATAGAATATAATTGAAAAATTTAATTAATAAATAATACATATCGATTTCACTAGTAAAGGAACAAGATCACCAATGAAAGAATTTTGAAGATCCAGTGATAGAACAAACTCATTTTATATTAAATTAATGCATAAAAATACACTATATGAAAGAAAAAAATGTCTCTAATGTTATAAAATAAATTTTAAAACTTACTTTTAGTAACATTTTCTGGATTAACTGCCTATTAAGAACACTTTTTAATGTATTATTTCTTCTAACCAACTTTTTTGTTTACGTTTTTGACATTTGTTATGTTAGACATTATATCTTTTGATAACCACTTCAGATTGTTCATTTGCATGCAAATGAATGAAATTCTTTCACTGGATAGTGATCAAATTCGTAACCAGTAAAGGAATTTGTATTTCTTAATAATATTTTATAAATAATTTAATGTTTTTGTAAAGAAAATACTTAAGTCATATTAATTTAAGTTAATTAAAAAAAAGAGACATTAATTAAAACAATTTATATTGAAGAAATATAAAAATGTTGGCGACGTGTTCAGAGCTTTGTTCTTTTAGTAAGATGCATACGTAACCTACTAAAAGTTTAAAAATTATTTTTGAACATAAATTGCATGTTATATTTGATCGATGCCCTTTATGCAAGATTTGGAGATAATTAGGAACCTAAAAATATATTATTAGCCATAATAAAAACGTTGATTTGCTCATTATTGTGGAAAATGTTCACTTTGTTCTTTTACTGGTGTCTGTTCTTTCACTGGTGCCACTACCCTAGATTTTATTTACATTTTTTGTCGGACTGCCTTGGATTGAAACTTTAGTTTTATGATAAAAAGATTATATTTTTGCATTCAAAGCTAGTTCTTTGTTTAATATTAACAAGATAATTGATTATAGAGAACATATAAATTTTTTTTTTACTTTTATTCATATTTTTCAAAATTTTTGTGCACAGGTAAGTTATCTTGTCGTGAGTCAAAATGGCGAATTTTGACTAGAGTTTATTTATTTATTTGTCTATAAACGGGCTTACAATAATAAAAGGCCCTTTCGTACAAAGTACTGAGTGACGGAGAATAAACAAAAATAAAAATGTAATGAAATAAAACAGAATAAAATAAAATAAAAATTTAACAAACTTAATTAATAAATGTTCAGTTTTTAAGTGCTGATTAATAACTCAATAAATAATCAATTTGCCGCATTCGACACATTAATTTTTGAATAAAAATGTTTCTCAGCTTACAAATAAAAGAGGAATTGATCTTAGTACATTTTAAAAAGATTTTAAAGACATTTACAGTTACAAAGAAGTGATATTACCTGGAGAACGGTAATGAGAACGAGAATATAACCGACCAAAAGTTTAATCGAGAATTTATGAGAATTTAGGTTTTTTATTTATTTATCAAATTAAGTCAAATTTTCTCAATCAATGTACGAAAATTGAATCTCTAGTGTAATATTCTACTTAGTAATTATTTCAATTTCAATGTTAAAAGTAAGAATTATATATAATAATTTACAAGTTTCTTTCATTCATTAATTCGATTAATAATTCTTTCATTTTATCCAACTCTCAAGTTTGTCACTAGATATTTTTTTTTTTTAAATTTTTACATTTTATTTTATTTTATTTTATTTTATTTTATTCAAATTGTAGCCCATTATCTTTCGATTATTGAAGGGCAATACATAAAAACATCATATTTCAGCTTATCAAAATGTTCTTAAATTTTAAATTTATAGCGTTTTTAATTTTTTCAAATTTCTGTTAATTTAAATTTGCATTGATTAAAAGTTTAATTAATCCTCGATTCAAATGTACAAAATTTGAAGTGATTTAAACATTTCTGAAATTTTTAATAATTCTTTTCTCTTATGCTTAAAATTATTTAAACTAAATTTTCAACTATTTTTATAATTTTCAAATGACTTTCTGCAATTTTTAATTATTTTCATTGTTTCTTACTTTTTTCCCTGAATTTTAAATTTACCTTCTGCCAATATCAATTATTTTTTAAAAATTTTTTAATCACTTTTTCACTTTTGATTATTTTCTCTTCAACAATAAAATAATTTCATTATTTATTGCTAAATTTCATTATATTTATCGTAAAATAAAATTAATTTTTTTAATTCACCATTATTATTATCATATTATTATTATCATCTAAAGTTTAGATTATTGTCTTCAATCTTCAACTTTTTAAACGATTTTTCAGTTATTTTATTTTCCTTAAAAATAAATTCTGTAATGTTTCTATTATTTCACTCAAATTTTTCTTTTCTTTCTTTTTGCATAATTTTCAAAAATTTCAATTATTTATCTAAAATTTTAATTATTTTTATCAGATTTCAATTATTCATAAAAAATTTTAATTATTTCTATCTTATTTCGATTATATTTTTCAATTTTAAATTATATTTATCATTTTTCAATTATTTCCATAAATTCTTAATTATTATTCTCCTTTTGTAAAATTATTTTTTAAGATTTTTAAGTATTTTCCTCAAATTTCAATTATTTTCTTTTGGTTTTATAATTTACAAAAAATTTTATTAATTATCTTAAGTTGGAATTATTTTTAGCTTTTCTCAATTTTTTTCTTCAATTTTTAATTGTTCTCATTTTTTTTCAATTAATTTTCTAGATTTTCCGGATCGTTTTAGAATTTTGAAAATATTCTCTCAATTTTTTCAATTATTTATTTCAAATTTCATTAATTTTTTTCAACTTATCATTATTTTTATCATATTTCAATTATTTCCTTCAAGTTTCAAGTTTCAAATTTTAAAATTATTTTTCAGTTATTTTTCCCAATTTTTAATTATTCTTCTTTTTTTAAATTATTTTCTAAAATTTTTAAGTATTTTTCTCAAAGTTCCCATTATATTCTTCTACTTTTAATCATTTTTAATTCTTTTCATAATTTCCAAAATTTAAACTGTTTATCTGATATTTCAATTATTTAAGGGCATGTGATGATAATGCTAAATTTGTCCGTAAACTTTTTCTTAAAGTACTCAATGTTTTGACACCAAACTTTGTAGAATTACTCAAAACACCATTTGAATGGTCTCTCTGACCCAATTTTGTTTCATTTTTGTCTTTAAACTAAATATTTTTCAAATTTACTTTTTTTTCAAAATTTTCCAAAAATTGTAAAATTAAAAAAAAAATTAGTTTAAAGATAAAAATGAAATAAATTTGGGTCAGAGAGACCATTCTAATGGTATTTTGAGTAATTCGACAAAGTTTGGTGTCAAAACATTGAGTACTTTAAGAGAAAGTTTACGGACAAATTTAGCATTATCATCACATGCCCTTAATTCAATTTCATGTACCTATATTCTGTATTTTTGCAATTATTTCTCTTAAATTAAAAATTGTTCTTTTCAATTTTAATTTATGTTTATTTTTTTCATTTTTTTTTTTTTTAATAAACTTCCAAAAGTTTTAAGTATTTTTGTAAAATGTTCTTTAATTTTTCTTCTTTTAAAATATACCTATTATGTAATTTTTTCAATTATTTTCTTCAATTTTAAATTATTTATATTATTTTTTAATTATTTTTTTAAATTTTTAATCATATCCATCACTTCTAAAATAATTCTCTAAATTTTTAATTATTTATCTCAATTTTAAAATTTTTTTCAGATTTTCAATTATTTTCTCCAATATTTCATTATTCTAATTTTGTTCAATTTATTTTTAAGATTTTGAAGTTTTTTTTCCCAAATTTACATTATTTTTTTTTCATTTAAACAAATTTTTATGAGTTTTTAAGTTACTACCGACACTTTTAATTGTTTTTATTATTTTTTCTTTAATAAATATGCAAAATTTGATATTATTTTTTTAAATATTGTATTTAAAATATTTACAATGGTTGTTAACATATATGTTGTAGTTAGGTAAAAGAAATTACAAGTTTTATAATTTTTACAAAACACTGTTCATAATTGTTATATTTAATAATAAATTTTTAAATTTCACAACTTATAGTTAATTTTTAATAATAATTATTTTGTTACTAATCTATGTTTATTTCAATAAATTGTTTGTGTTTCAAAATACTGGAGCTCATTTAATCATAAAAAATTCTCATAAATTCACTGGAAGGAGAAGATTTTTGGTTATATTTTCGAGAATCTAACCGGATTTTAAATTACCGAGAATTTTGCAACTCTAGTTTTAACATCAAGAATTTAAATGATTATTTTTTCTATTTTTTCTGAAATAAGTACTTAAAATAACTATTTTATTATATTCTCCCCTAATTGATTTTAATACATTAAATTAATATTAAAAAACTAAATTAATCCAGTAAATTCAATTATTTAATAATTAAAAGTTGAAAATCTTTGGGTGCGTATCGATTAAAGTAGGAGTACAAAATAACATTTTTTTAGGTTCAACAATATAACATGTATTACAAAAAATTTTTGTGTCAAAATGATACGTGCCCGGAATTTAAAACAAAAGTTTTAAACATTCATTTGATGAAAAGTTTAGTGTAGAACAGAATACAAAGTTGAGCTTATTTTGATCCATTATTCTATTAAAAATTTCGCAAAGGCTCGTTAATTTTAATTATCGTCTTGAATAGAATGTCAGTATTGTTTAAATAGCTGCGCGGCTTTTCGAGAAGAAAATCAACGATCCAGTCGCAGATGTCTTTTCAAGTATGATTAATAGGCTCAGAGAAATAGTTGAACGTTTCATAAACTAATAATTCTGTAACAGAAGAGTGAGAAACTGAAGTAGCGGCTTTCAATGTTCATTGTTGGAAAGTATTCATTATATACTCTTTCCACCCTAACGAGAAATTCTACTGACCTTATTGTCTAACAAAGTGAAATTTGCGCGTACTTTGATTTAAATTAAAGTTCTGAATTATCAACTGGACATGTAATTTCGTGACTCGTTTTGATTTAACGAGACGTAATCAAATAAAACTGTAACTTCAATAAAGTGAGTCTCCAAACTCTCTATTAACTCTTGCTGACAACATGACTAAATGGAATTTCAAACTTACTTGTCTACTCTAATCAATTTAACACGTGAGCTGTTTGCTGTGTAATGTCGTTAAGAACTTTCTGCTCTACATTTTATTCAAAATCGAAATAGGGTCAGTTGCATTTTTCGACTGATTTCGTATAAAGAAATGATTTTCTTAGGTTTATTTTTTTACTTTTAGGGTGTCTGTAAGAAACGAAAAAGAAAACAAAACACATATATACAAAAATTTCGGAAAGTTATGCAAGATATGAAAAAGTAAAAAATACTGATGAATTCAAAATAAGGTAATTCTTCTTGAAAGTTATCAATCTAATGAAATGAATACGAATTGAGTAGATAGAATTTAAAAGAAAGTTTGGAAACAATTTTCAGTTGTTAATAGTTTCCAATTATAACTTCGATCTTTCCAATTAAAAGATTTCGGTTAAGAGAGATTGTTCCACGAAGTTTGAAACTGTTCAAATTTCAACTTATTTCAAGATAAAATAAAAGTTTCCATTTTTTCAAGACTTGAAAACGGCGAAGTTTAAAACTTAGTTTTAAATCTTGAAAATATTTGTAAAACGTGAAAGATCAACTCTGTGAAAATAATACAAGATTCAAACTCAAACAAGTATAATGCAAAAAAAAATTGGATTTCATTTCCATCAATGTTGATCTTTCCGGATATAAAAGTCTCACACTTTTTGTCTGGCTTATGATCCTTGAAATTGAAAAGTCAGAAATGTAATTCGATAATTCTTCTATTAAATCGTTCCTCTCTTGCTTGGTAAGACGATTCTGACAATCTTCTTATCTCAAATCAAATTTTCTGCTAAGAATTTATTAATGCAATTTTTCTCAATAATTATGAGCTATAAAGATATGTACTTTACGAATGAGCTTATATAGTATTCTCGTTCTTAAATTGAAAATTTTCCGAGATTTTTTATATAACAAATTATATCTTGTATAATTATGAAAAATTGAATTACTCCTCTGTCAAATTAAATTTTTAACAAGATGAATTCAAGCATAAAAGTGCTTATTTTTCGTGAAAATTTAGATGGTGTGACTCTCTCATTCAAATAAATTACGGGAGTATTTTAGAATGTCATGTGGGGGTTGAAAAAACCGTGATTTGTTTCTGGGCAGGTGAACTATACCCTGGGGCCTTCAAGGCCCTAAAGTAATTTATTATCCCGTTGTCCACCTTTTGTTTGACTAAAAGAGAAAAACCGAATGATTGCTGCAGACAGTCAAACATAAAAATGTCCAAATTCCGAACTTTTTCGCCTCTTAAAAAAAGTATTTCCTCTTTCAAGAGTTTGCTGTAAAATTGCGTTTTTTTGGACTTTTCGTTTTTATTTTTCTAATAGCATTCACGTAACCAACCAAAATTCTAATCAATAATTTATGAGAATTTAGGTTTGTTTATTTATCAAATTAAGTCAATTTTTCTCAATCAATGTACGAAAATAAAATCTCTAGTGTCATTATAATAAGTAATGATTTGAATTTCAATGTTAAAAGTAATAATTATATATAATAATAATTTACAAGTTTTTTTCATTCATTAATGCTTTCGTTCTGTCCATACCTAAATTTGGTCAGTAGATGTTTTTTTGTTTTAAATTTTTACATCATATTGCACCTTTTCAAAATAATCTCAAGTTTTAAATTTATACCCAGCAATTTTAATTTCATCGAATTTTTGTTAATTTGAATTTGGATTGATTAAAAGTTTAATAAAGTTGATTGATAAAGTTTAATTAATCCATGGTTCAAATATACTAAATTTGAAGTGATTTAAAAATTTCTGAAATTTTTAATAATTCTTTTCTCACGTGATTCCAATTACTTAAACCACATTTTTAAACTATTTTTATCATTTTCCAATTACTTTCTGCAATTTATAATTATTTTCATTGTTTTTTACTTTTTTTCCTAAATCTTAAATCTACCTTCCGAAAATTTCAATTATTTTTTAAAATTTTTACAATTACTTTTTTAATTTTTGTTTTTTTCTTTTCGACAATAAAACATTTTTCATTATTTATTGCTAAATTTTATATTATTTATTGCAGAATGAGAATAATTTTTTTAATTCATCATTATTGTTTTCATTTTGCAATTATTATCTTCAATTTTTAATCATTTTCATTATTTCTGAATTAAAATCCTGAACTTCCAAATATCTCAGTTTACAATTATTTTTTTCAATATCCATTTCTGTTTATCATTTTACAATTATTTACTCATTTTTTTAATTATTTTAATAATTTTTCAATTAATTTCCTTAATTTTCAGTTATTATCTCAAGTTTAGATTATTGTTTTCAGTTTTAAACTTTTTGAGCAATTTTTTAATTATTTTCCTTTACTTAAAAATAAATTATGTAAATTTTGTATTATTTTCTCTAATTTCTAATTATTTTCATTCTTTCTGCATAATTTTCCAAAATTGCAATTATTTATCTAAAATTTTAATTATTTTCATTATATTTTAGAAATATTTTATTCAATTTTAAATTATTTTTAACGTTTTTAGAATTATTTCCCTAAATTCTTAATTATTATTCTCATTTTGTAAAATTATTTTTCAAGATTTTTAAGTATTTCTTTCATTTATTAATTCTTTCATTCTGTCCACAACTAAAGTTTATCACTAGATGTTTTTTTGTTTTAAATTTTTACATCATATTTCACCTTTTCAAAATGTTTTCAAATTTTATATGTATAGCAAGCAATTTTAATTTCTTTAAATTTCTGTTAGTTTGAATTTGCATTAAGTAAAAGTTTAATTAATCCATGGTTCAAATATACTTAATTTAAAGTGATTTAAAATTTTCTGAAATTTTTAATAATTCTTTTATCTTATGATTTCAATTACTTTTTTAACTAATTTTATCATTTTCTAATTATTTTCATTGTTTTTTACTTTTTTCCGTAAACCTTAAATCGACCAACCGCAAATTTAAATTATTTTTTAAAAAATTTCCAATCACTTTTTTAAACTTGATAATTTTCTCATTAAAACAATTTCATTATTTATTGCTAAATTTCATATTACTTGTCGCAGAATAAAATTAATTTTTTTAATTCACCATTATTGCTTTCATTTTGCAATTGTTATCTTCAATTTTTAATCATTTTCATTAATATCCTGAACTTCCAAATATCTCAATTTACAATTATTTTTTCAATATCTATTTCTGTTTATCATTTTCTAATTATTTTCTCCATATTTTAATTATTTTAATTATTTTTTAATTAATTTCCTAAATATTAAGTTATTATCTCAAATATAGATTATTGTCTTCAATTTTGAACTTTTTGAACGATTTTTCTATTATTTTCTTCAATTTCTAATTATTTTCATTCTTTTTGCATAATTTTCAATAATTGCAATTATTTAACTGAAATTTTAATTATTTTTATCATATTTCAATTATTTTTCAAGATTCTTTACTATTTTTCTCAAATTTCAACTATTTTCTACAATTTTTAATTACTTTCATATGTTTTCGTAATTTACAAAATTTTCTATTAATTATCTTAAGATTCAATTATTTTTAGCATTCTTTAAAGCTGTTCTTCAATTTTTAATAATTCTCATTTTTTTCAGTTAATAACTCATATTTTTAAGTATTTTTCTCGAAATTCAATTTTTTTATATATTAATTATTTATTTTCATTTATTTCATAACATTTTATTAATTAGGTTACACGCATTATACAAATTTGGGCGTTGAAACGAAAAAACGGATTTTTTAAAAATTTTGGAAATATTCTGAGATTTTTTCAATTATTTATATGTCAAATTTCATTAATTTTTTTCAACTTATCATTGTTTTTATCATATTTCAATTATTTTTTTCAAGTTTCAAATTTTAAAGTCATTTTCCCCAATTTTTAATTATTCTTATTTTTTAAATTACTTACTAAAATTTTTAAATATTTTTCTCAAATTTCCCGTTATTTTCTTCAATTTTCAATCATTTTCAATTCTTTTCATAATTTCCAAATTTTTAACTATTTGTCCGATATCTCAATTATTTATCTGAAATTTTCATTACTGTATTCAATTTTCAAGTACCTATATGTACGATTTTCTCGTATTTTATTTTATGTACTTATATTCTGTATTTTTTTAAATTATTTCTCTTAAATTAAAAATTGTTCTTTTCAATTTTAAATTATATTGATCTTTTTTCATTTATTTCCTCTTAATTTTAATTATCTTTTTTTGCAATGAACTTCTAAAAGTTTCAAATATTTTTTTGAAATTTTCTTTAATTTTCCTTTATTTATGTAAATTTGTCAATTATTTTCTCAAATTTTAATTTGTCTCTTAAATTTTAAATTATTTATATTATTTTTTATTATTAATTTTTAATCATTTCCATCACTTCTGAATTAATTCTCTAAATTTTTAATTATTTATCTCAATTTTAAACATTTTTTTCGGTTTTCAATTATTTTCTCCAATATTTCATTATTCTAATTTTGTTAAATTTATTTCTAAGATTTTGAAGTATTTTCCCCAGTATTTAAATTATTTTCTTTAATTTAATGAACTTCTAAAAATTTCAAGTATTTTTCTAAAATTCTCTGTAATTTTTCTTAGCCCCGTGAAACTAGCAGACGCGGCCAGCGGCCTCCCATAGGCGTCCACCGCTTGAATACACACAAGTGGCCCCTCACCCAGAGCACGCAGGAACTTTGCTCAAAAACGACATTAAAAAGTTTCACACTACATAAATCACGAAACAAAGAATACAAACATGTTACAGGATGTTCCGCCAACATTCTTAAAAACATCAAAGTTAATAAGCTTGTTATTAACAATCTCAAACAGCCGATACAAACATAAAAAAAAAGTGAATATTTCGGAAAAACTGAATTAAAAAAGAATCTAGGGGGGTAGAAAACGTCCATATTTTTACAAAAACCTTAGAACACATCCCCAAACAAAAATCAATGATTAAACAATTAAATTTGTTATAAACAATACCCAGCGGAAAACAAAAAATGACAAAAAAAGTGAATATTTCAGAAAAACTGAATTAAAAAAATATCTAGGGGGGTAGAAAACGTCCATATTTTTACAAAAACCTTAGAACACAACCCCAAACAAAAATCAATGTTTAAACAATTGAATTTGTTATAAACAATACCCAGCGAAAAACAAATAATGACAAAAAAAGTGAATATTTCGGAAAAACTGAATTAAAAAAGAATCTAGGGGGGTAGAAAACGTCCATATTTTTACAAAAACCTTAGAACACATCCCCAAACAAAAATCAATGATTAAACAATTAAATTTGTTATAAACAATACCCAGCGGAAAACAAAAAATGCCAAAAAAAGTGAATATTTCAGAAAAACTGAATTAAAAAAATATCTAGGGGGGTAGAAAACGTCCATATTTTTACAAAAACCTTAGAATACAACCCCAAACAAAAATCAATGTTTAAACAATTTAATTTGTTACAAACAATACCCAGCGAAAAACAAATAATGACAAAAAAAGTGAATATTTCGGAAAAACTGAATTAAAAAAGAATCTAGGGGGGTAGAAAACGTCCATATTTTTACAGAAACCTTAGAACACATCCCAAAACAAAAATCAATGATTAAACAATTAAATTTGTTATAAACAATACCCAGCGGAAAACAAAAAATGACAAAAAAAGTGAATATTTCAGAAAAACTGAATTAAAAAAATATCTAGGGGGGTAGAAAACGTCCATATTTTTACAAAAACCTTAGAACACAACCCCAAACAAAAATCAATGTTTAAACAATTGAATTTGTTATAAACAATACCCAGCGAAAAACAAATAATGACAAAAAAAGTGAATATTTCGGAAAAACTGAATTAAAAAAGAATCTAGGGGGGTAGAAAACGTCCATATTTTTACAAAAACCTTAGAACACATCCCCAAACAAAAATCAATGATTAAACAATTAAATTTGTTATAAACAATACCCAGCGGAAAACAAAAAATGACAAAAAAAGTGAATATTTCAGAAAAACTGAATTAAAAAAATATCTAGGGGGGTAGAAAACGTCCATATTTTTACAAAAACCTTAGAACACAACCCCAAACAAAAATCAATGTTTAAACAATTGAATTTGTTATAAACAATACCCAGCGAAAAACAAATAATGACAAAAAAAGTGAATATTTCGGAAAAACTGAATTAAAAAAGAATCTAGGGGGGTAGAAAACGTCCATATTTTTACTAAAACCTTAGAACACATCCCCAAACAAAAATCAATGATTAAACAATTAAATTTGTTATAAACAATACCCAGCGGAAAACAAATAATGACAAAAAAAGTGAATATTTCGGAAAAACTGAATTAAAAAAGAATCTAGGGGGGTAGAAAACATCCATATTTTTACAAAAACCTTAGAACACATCCCCAAACAAAAATCAATGATTAAACAATTAAATTTGTTATAAACAATACCCAGCGGAAAACAAAAAATGCCAAAAAAAGTGAATATTTCAGAAAAATTGAATTAAAAAAATATCTAGGGGGGTAGAAAACGTCCATATTTTTACAAAAACCTTAGAACACAACCCCAAACAAAAATCAATGTTTAAACAATTGAATTTGTTATAAACAATACCCAGCGAAAAACAAATAATGACAAAAAAAGTGAATATTTCGGAAAAACTGAATTAAAAAAGAATCTAGGGGGGTAGAAAACGTCCATATTTTTACAAAAACCTTAGAACACATCCCCAAACAAAAATCAATGATTAAACAATTAAATTTGTTATAAACAATACCCAGCGGAAAACAAATAATGACAAAAAAAGTGAATATTTCGGAAAAACTGAATTAAAAAAGAATCTAGGGGGGTAGAAAACATCCATATTTTTACAAAAACCTTAGAACACATCCCCAAACAAAAATCAATGATTAAACAATTAAATTTGTTATAAACAATACCCAGCGGAAAACAAAAAATGCCAAAAAAAGTGAATATTTCAGAAAAATTGAATTAAAAAAATATCTAGGGGGGTAGAAAACGTCCATATTTTTACAAAAACCTTAGAACACAACCCCAAACAAAAATCAATGTTTAAACAATTGAATTTGTTATAAACAATAGCCAGCGGAAAACAAATAATGACAAAAAAAGTGAATATTTCGGAAAAACTGAATTAAAAAAGAATCTAAGGGGGTAGAAAACGTCCATATTTTTACACAAACCTTAGAACACATCCCCAAACAAAAATCAATGATTAAACAATTAAATTTGTTATAAACAATACCCAGCGGAAAACAAAAAATGCCAAAAAAAGTGAATATTTCAGAAAAATTGAATTAAAAAAATATCTAGGGGGGTAGAAAACGTCCATATTTTTACAAAAACCTTAGAACACAACCCCAAACAAAAATCAATGTTTAAACAATTGAATTTGTTATAAACAATACCCAGCGAAAAACAAATAATGACAAAAAAAGTGAATATTTCGGAAAAACTGAATTAAAAAAGAATCTAGGGGGGTAGAAAACGTCCATATTTTTACAAAAACTGTAGAACACATCCCCAAACAAAAATGAATAATTAAACAATTAAATTTGTTATAAACAATACCCAGCGGAAAACAAAAAATGACAAAAAAAGTGAATATTTCAGAAAAACTGAATTAAAAAAATATCTAGGGGGGTAGAAAACGTCCATATTTTTACAAAAACCTTAGAATACAACCCCAAACAAAAATCAATGTTTAAACAATTGAATTTGTTATAAACAATACCCAGCGAAAAACAAATAATGACAAAAAAAGTGAATATTTCGGAAAAACTGAATTAAAAAAGAATCTAGGGGGGTTGAAAACGTCCATATTTTTACAAAAACCTTAAAACACATCCCCAAACAAAAATCAATGATTAAACAATTAAATTTGTTATAAACAATACCCAGCGGAAAACAAAAAATGACAAAAAAAATGAATATTTCAGAAAAACTGAATTAAAAAAATATCTAGGGGGGTAGAAAACGTCCATATTTTTACAAAAACCTTAGAACACAACCCCAAACAAAAATCAATGTTTAAACAATTGAATTTGTTATAAACAATACCCAGCGAAAAACAAATAATGACAAAAAAAGTGAATATTTCGGAAAAACTGAATTAAAAAAGAATCTAGGGGGGTAGAAAACGTCCATATTTTTACAAAAACTGTAGAACACATCCCCAAACAAAAATGAATAATTAAACAATTAAATTTGTTATAAACAATACCCAGCGGAAAACAAAAAATGACAAAAAAAGTGAATATTTCAGAAAAACTGAATTAAAAAAATATCTAGGGGGGTAGAAAACGTCCATATTTTTACAAAAACCTTAGAACACAACCCCAAACAAAAATCAATGTTTAAACAATTGAATTTGTTATAAACAATACCCAGCGAAAAACAAATAATGACAAAAAAAGTGAATATTTCGGAAAAACTGAATTAAAAAAGAATCTAGGGGGGTAGAAAACGTCCATATTTTTACAAAAACCTTAAAACACATCCCCAAACAAAAATCAATGATTAAACAATTAAATTTGTTATAAACAATACCCAGCGGAAAACAAAAAATGACAAAAAAAATGAATATTTCAGAAAAACTGAATTAAAAAAATATCTAGGGGGGTAGAAAACGTCCATATTTTTACAAAAACCTTAGAACACAACCCCAAACAAAAATCAATGTTTAAACAATTGAATTTGTTATAAACAATACCCAGCGAAAAACAAATAATGACAAAAAAAGTGAATATTTCGGAAAAACTGAATTAAAAAAGAATCTAGGGGGGTAGAAAACGTCCATATTTTTACAAAAACTGTAGAACACATCCCCAAACAAAAATGAATAATTAAACAATTAAATTTGTTATAAACAATACCCAGCGGAAAACAAAAAATGACAAAAAAAGTGAATATTTCAGAAAAACTGAATTAAAAAAATATCTAGGGGGGTAGAAAACGTCCATATTTTTACAAAAACCTTAGAATACAACCCCAAACAAAAATCAATGTTTAAACAATTGAATTTGTTATAAACAATACCCAGCGAAAAACAAATAATGACAAAAAAAGTGAATATTTCGGAAAAACTGAATTAAAAAAGAATCTAGGGGGGTAGAAAACGTCCATATTTTTACAAAAACCTTAGAACACATCCCCAAACAAAAATCAATGATTAAACAATTAAATTTGTTATAAACAATACCCAGCGGAAAACAAAAAATGACAAAAAAAGTGAATATTTCAGAAAAACTGAATTAAAAAAATATCTAGGGGGGTAGAAAACGTCCATATTTTTACAAAAACCTTAGAACACAACCCCAAACAAAAATCAATGTTTAAACAATTGAATTTGTTATAAACAATACCCAGCGAAAAACAAATAATGACAAAAAAGTGAATATTTCGGAAAAACTGAATTAAAAAAGAATCTAGGGGGGTAGAAAACGTCCATATTTTTACAAAAACCTTAGAACACATCCCCAAACAAAAATCAATGATTAAACAATTAAATTTGTT